>CM038679.1:613976435-614576435 GCA_021605205.1 Aegilops longissima | reverse complement strand
ATGGAACATTTCACCCTACCAGATCATTTCACTGAAGCAAATGTGGAGAAAGTCAAGGGCGCTGCTCTTAAGAAGATGGCAATTGCATTCAACACCCACAAGAAAACTGTATGGGCCAACTACCTCGCTGCAGAAAGGAAGACTCAATAATTCACGGGAACACTGGAGAAGCAAAGAGAACACTGGGAAGATTTCATGACCTTCAAGGATTCAGAATTATGTAAGGAACGGTCGATAAAAAACAAGGCAAATGCCGCAAAAAAGACGCAGTTCCATAGGCTGGGTCCAGGTGGCTATGCGGTGGGAATGCCTAAGTGGGATAAGTCCGAGCAAGAGATGGAGGATGCAGGGTCACTCCGTTACTAAGAGATGGCCCCAGTGCGTAACTTGGTTCTATGCGCATGGGGGGGCGTTGGACCCGAAGACAGGCCTGGTTTCGAAGAAGGCAAGTCTAAAAGGAGCCGAACAAAAGATAATTGATGCAATAGAAGATGCTCGAAAGGGGGTGTTCACACCCAACAGAGAAAACGACGAGCTTACGCGCGCCCTGGGAAATCCTGAACACCCAGGAAGAACACGAGGCAAGGGCGTTATTCCCTGGTATGAGGGCTTTTCAGAATGGAACTAGGACTACAGGACCCGTGCAAGAAGGAAGATGGAGGAGGAGAAGAAAAGGAAGCTGGAGGAGGAGCATAGGAAGCAGGACACAGAACGCCTTCAAGGCCTAGAAGCAAGGCACGCGGACTGCACTCAAATTCCAAAGAGCAAAGAGCAGCAGATCGACTCACTTAGCCAGAAAGGGGGTCTCAAAGAGCGCAACAAAGAAGCGGATGATCGCCCAGCATTGGATAGCACCGTCCCGTCCATGCCGAGAAGCAGCGTTGGTTCTACCCCGGGCGACACACTGCTGGATACATACCCTGTGGATGACATCATAGAGAACACTAACTGCGAGCTACACTCCAAAATGAAGAACATATCCATGAAGGTGGCGGACGGAGTTGCCTTTACAATTACCCCCGAAGCAACCTTCCATTGCATCCCGATTCCAGAGGGCTATGCTCGTGTCTTGGTTGATGAAGTGGTGGACCCGTATTCGGGGCTACAGCTTGACATTCCTGGAGGTGAAGACGATCGCACACTAGGAGAGGCCATACATCGTATCATCCAATGGAGAAAGGATTGCATCATCTTTCGAAGTCCACCGACACCGCGTCGTATGCCGATACCTCCTTGAAGTCCGCCACCGAGTCAGCAGACTCCCGCTTCTCCAAGTCCACGAACGCGTGAGCCGACTCCTCCTCGAAGTCCGCCACCTCCTCCAAGTCCCCGAACGCGTGAGCTGACTCCTCCGGTTTCATGTCCGCACAGCGCCATGCCACTTCTCCGGTTTCAAGTCCGCACCGTGTCGAGCCACACCTCCCGCTTCAAGTCCGCACATCATCGCCACTTCTCCTGCTCCAACTCAGCCACGCCACCCGTCTCGCCGCCTCAAAGAATCGCAGAAGAGACACGCCACAGCTATGGTGCGAGCGGCACGAGTCAAGTAGTTCAGAAGTACAGGCGGAGACAAGCGATATAAATATGGTCCAAGCCTCGCTCCTCTTCATCGAGGCCTTACGACATGACCGAGGAGCAAAACGCAGCCATAGTGCAGGCCAAATGGACGCCTATTTTGACCAAAACTGGCACCGCCACCAAAGGAGAAAGTGCCTGAGAAAACGATTTACCACTTCATTCCTATGGCTAGAGAACCATCTCCCAAGCCTATTGACTCGGACTATGAGTGCCAAGTCAGGAAACTACATCGAGAACGGCTAAAGAAGGAAGCGAGCTCGAGCTCGAGCCAACAAGCAGCGGGCAAAAATGCGGAAAACCGCTCCCACTGGGAGAACAGGCGGCGAATCGACTTCGCTTGTTGTGCCAACAACACATGAGAGGAGGTCGCTACCAATATTATTGTGGGCAAACTGTTAAAGTTCCCCAGCTAGGCGATGTGGTAATAACGGAGGAGCATATAATGCAGGCTGAAGTGCTCAAGATCTCTGTTGGACAACTCCTCGAAATTGAGCCCATGTCTCCGCTTAGAGAGGAGGAAATAAAACGGAAATATGTCCGGGGCTAACCTTTGGTCGAGCCAGACAAGGTCAAGAAACTCCCAACGAGAATGTATGAATTGCATCAATGGTACATGAACATTACCAAGATTTCCAATCGAGAGTCCCTCATGGTGAATGTCAAGAAGGAGCATTACTACCATGAGAAAGCTCTGTGTGTTGAGTATTCAGAACTATTTCAGTTATACAATCAAGATGCACTCGACAAATCTCTCGTCAGTTGCTATTGTCTGTAAGTGATTTCTTTCTGTAATATTTGATCGATCATTACATGTAATTATCCTCACTATATATTCTTTTATGTGGTATTATATGCAGGATGAAGATGTATGAAATGAAAAAAATCTGGACGCTATGGCATTGGGTTCATTGACCCAAATACCATTAATGAGTACACATGGAATCTTGCAACTTATCAAGCAAGTGTATAGGAAAGCATGCTAGAGTTCTTGAAGCGCCTCAATACCAATGAAGATATACTACTTCCTTACAACTTCATGTGAGTTAATACAAATTCTGTTTTTGCTTACTAGCTAGCTAGATGTTAATAATTAAGTGTATACGGTTTACGATAGTTGATTAATTTTATGCACATGCCCGCTTAATTAAGACATGCAAATGTGTGCGCATGCAGTTTCCACTGGATCTTGTTAGACATTAAAGTTGACAAAGCAACAGTTGAAGTACTGGACTCGCTACTTAAAGAAGATAAAGACTACACCATCGTGAAGGGGATAGTCAACAGGTAATTTCAATCATTATTAACTATATCTCGGACTATTATTCATTCGTCATTTCCTGATATGAACTATTTAATAACCCCTTTATTAATTTTCTTTGCCGGTGGGCACGGCTTGGGCAAAGTTCATCAAGGTGACTCCAGGCAAATGGTCAAAAAAGTTGTTTTGGCATCGACCAAAGGTAAGTAATTAAGTAGTACTAGCTAGCTAGCCATCTCTTTAATTCTTGTTTCAATACCATTAATTAATTATCATGCTTGATTAATCATTATATGATTCAATTCCATTCTCGTAAAGGCCCTGAAGCAGGCGCTGGGGAATGATCTGTGTGCATTCTACGTTTGCGAGAACATTCGCATGATGGCGTACGAAAGGAGCAGATCTAAAAGACAGGACTGGGTACGTTGTAAGAACACTATTCACACCATTATCCATTATCGATATCTTGTAACACAACTAATACACATGCATATTGATCTCCTTCTTAACAGTTCAGAGAGGTGCGGGATAAGCTCCTACCCGAGGAGCGCCTACTAGCACTTCAAGAGGAAATAGCCGGATTTTTGCTGGACCAGGTCATAGATCCCAAAGGAGAATACTATTACCCGCTACCGCCCCCATGAACCACTTGTCATCGTGCTCCGAAGGCACCAAGGCAACATGTAGGAGAAATTGTATATGTATATACATGTGTATGTGTGAATAGTTAATGGTGTTGGCTGTGAGTATGTGTGAATAGTTAATGGTGTTGGCTGTGAGACATTTGATGATATATATATATATATATATATATATATATATATATATATATATATATATATATATATATATATATATATATATATATATATGCGATTCTACGATTGAGAAAATCTATTTATATATATGCATAACGTGTACAATTTGTAGTATCGTGAAATACCAGCAAACAAAAAAGAATTAAATGGAAAATAAAGCCAAATTCAAAACACAAAATTAAAGCAAAAATTAAAAAAAACACCCAAACATTTAGTACCGGTTGGTGTTACCAACCGGTACTAATGTCCTACACGCACCCGGGCCTGGCTCGTGCCACGTGGTGGCTCTTTAGCGCCAGTTTGTGACGAACCGGTACTAAAGGGGGGGGGGACCTTTAGTCCCCACTCTTTAGTGCCGGTTGGCGAATTGATACTAAAGGCCGTCACGAACCGGCACTAAAGCTGGTTCTGCACTAGTGTCATCGGAATGGATGGAGTCGCCAATGAGCAAGACTTCGACAAGTACGGCGACCCGAAGATGGAACATGACGACGACGATGAAGTATCAGCATACACCACAAGAAGAAGCAGGACCACCCTACCTAAAGGATGTTCGTTCAAGAGAAGAACTCCATTTACGAAAAATAAGGGCAACAAGATTGTGAACAGATAGCTAGCTAAGATCAATTGTATTTAAATTGTAGCCTTCATTTCTCGATTGTATTTCATGGGCACTTTTTGAACTCATGAATATTTTAAATTTCATGGGCACTTTTTGAATTCATGAATATTTTTTCAAATTTGATGATATTTTTTCATATTCAATATGAAAATAATATTGAATATTCATGAGGACACTCGATCTCGATCCCCCTCCATCTCGATCGCTATCCCGGCCCCCTCCATCTCGATCTCGATCCCCGCTCCACCGCCGCCGCCGACCCCCCGCACCCTCCCCAGCCCGCTCCACCGCCGCCGAGCACCCCCCGCACCCTCCCCCGCTCCACCACCGCCGACGACCCACCGCACCTCCCCGCTCCACCGCCGCCCGACCTCAAGACCTCCCGGCCCGCTCCACCGCTGCCAAGCACCTCAACCCTCCCGCCTCCACCGCGCCGACGACCCACCGCACCTCTCCCGCTCCACCGCCGCCGCCGACCCCCGCACCCTCCCCAATAATGTTTTACCAATTCACAAATGAATGCAACTAAAAATAAAAAAAACAAATTTGATTATATTTTCAAATAAAAAATTTGATGATATTTTCGAATAACAAATTTGATGATATTTTTTCATATTCATAAATATTTTCAAATAACAAATTTGATGATATTTTTTAAGAAATTATTACTGTTTTTATAAAAAATTATTACTGTTTCATATTCATATTCATTTTCTAAAAAATAATAATAATAAAACATACTAATGGCGCACCGGTCGGGTGGTGCACCATTGCTATCTAAAAAAAAGATTTCTAATGGCGCACCGCTCGGGGGTGCGCCATTGCTTTCAAAAAAAACATACTAATGGCGCACCACTAGGGGGTGCGCCATTAGTAATCTTCCCCCTATCTCTAATTCGGCCGACCCCTTTGTCCCTCCCTCTTGCCAGATCCACTTCCCCCCGCTGCCCGACCCACGCTGTCGCCGCACCTACGTGCGCCGCTGCCCCCGCGCCTCCCACCACTGCAGCTCCGCCATCGCCATCGCCGACGCCTCCGCGACCTCGCCGTCGCCGTCAGCCTCCCCGCGTCAGCCCCTGCCCTACGCCCCATCGCCATCGCCTATAGCCCCTGCCCTCCGTCTCCGTCGCCGCCCCCAGTCAGCCCCTGCCATGACCCCCATCGCCGCCGCCACAAATTTTTCCTTTAACAAGCAAGCGCCGACGCCCATCTCTTGTCTCGCCAGAGGCACCAAAGAAGGAGAAGGCCCGGCAAGGGCGTCGTCCGGCCGCCAAGTCCGGCGGCGGCAAGCAGAAGAAGAAGAAGTGGAGAAAGGGCAAGCAAAAGAAGAAGAAGAAGTGGAGCAAGGCCAAGTACGAGGTGCCCAAGTACAAGCAGATCACGCCCTCCGTCCTCTCCGAGCGCCTCAGGGTAACCTCCTCCCTCCCTCCGCCGGATCTCTTCTTCTTGCTTGCCTCCTTCCTTACTTCCCATGAGAACCGAGATCTCCGGACGGTAGGATATGTGTGTGATGCATCATGGCTCCTGGTGAAGTATTCTGCTATGAGCAAGAACAAGATCTCTGTTTTGGGGTCAGTCAGTCAGTGGTACCCTGAGCAAGAACAAGGTCACACCTGTGGCTGCTTCATCTTTGGTGGTAGTTTTTTGTGCAAATTTTGCTTGGTGTGCCTTGTTATAGCTAGGATGCGGAGTGCAGTGGTGATCATTCATGTCTGGTGAACAATTCAGAGAGCACTAGTCCATTCAGAGAGCACTAGTTAGAGAGCACTAGTCCATTCAAAGAGCACTAGTCCATGTTATAGCTAGATTTAGGGTTTCAGAGTTATTAAATGTTGTTTGGCGACTTTGCTGAACAATTCAGAGAGCACTAGTGTCCATTCTTGGCTGTACACTATAAATTTGTTACATACTTTCTTTGTATGTATGGTCATCTAGCTACACATGCATATATTGTTATGTTACGCAAATTGTATCATCTTGCCACTTAAGTCACACAATAATGTTTGTTGCAAGAACATTCTACTCTTAGTGTTCGTTTGTTTACAGAGATCCTACTTATATATACTGATGATGAGTCTTGTTGAAACCTTACATATGTTGGTTCCTGCTTATTTGCTCCAATGGCACAAACTTGAGCTGCTAGCATAAAAAGTGTTGCAAAGCATGCATGTGAGGAGCTATAGTCAAAAACTTGAGCTACTGTCAAAAAATTCAGTTAGGTACAGTTAGCATCATGTAAGAAAATGGCCATAATGTGCCCTGATAATGATGTATTTTGTCATAAAAATATATAGTGGACTGCCATGATAATGAAATGGTCCTGTGTTTGCAAGTTGTCATAATGTTTTCATTCAAAAACCATGGAAAAACACTCATCCATGTTTCCAGAATGGCACTCATCTGAACTCGGTCATTATAAGTTTATAGCTTTCCCACTGTCAGGCTTGTTCCAATAAGTAGATGCACTTGCTCCTTTCTTACATCTTTGTGCCTGACGAACGCGGTCATCAAGTCTACTTCCATGTTGCTGCTAGTAGTTACTTCCATGAGTTATTTTATAGACATGGCACATTTGCAATGGAGTTTTATATATCTTTAGCCACTGTTGAACAACAGCAAGTCGGTTTTGTTTATAGTTGAAAGTAAGTGTTTGGTTTGAAATTTTGATCTGATTATGGCATCTAGAATTATGTCAGTTTTGTTTTGTAACTAGAAGACCAAAGTGTGTTACTCACCTGGGATCTTAACTATTGGGGGTAGTATTGTAACTAGAAGACCATGTATTTTCAGAACTGAGCTAAAGATTTGGGGGGTAGTATTTCTAATTTTAGAGCACCTTTGTTGGATGTATTTTACAGCAGCTGTTGGAATCAAAACAATGCTTGTGGGTTGTCCTGTTAAGTTGAATGAGTCATTAGAGGGCAGATAGAGTCACCCACACCAATTAATGTTTATGAAGAAGAAAAATAAACCTGCTGCTGCTGCTGTTATGCCTGTATTCACTGTTGCTGCTGCTGTACTTGTGATGATGTTGTACTTGTGATGATGCTACTTGTGATCTTCTGAAATGACCCATTGGCGACTTCATTACGCGGGGATAATGATTTTGCAGGTACCTCGAGAGGCCCTTGAGTTTGCCGGAATGTCGATTAACTTCCGCTCCAAGAATTGGTATTTATATGTCCTATTTTCAGAAAAGGTCATGCTGAAATTTTCCATGAATTTTAGCATGACTTTGCTAAAATAGGACATATGGGGTACTTATGACTAATGCATGGGCCGGGTATCTTAGTACTTAATTAAGTAGGATCAACTGCCCCACCATTCTTGCTGCATTAAACCATAGGTGGCAATAGAGCCAAGTGATTAGGCCCAACTTAGAATTCTCCTTCCCTTTTCTTGATAGGGTATATTATTAGAAGATGCCCATATATATCAGTCAACCTAGGGTGCCTCGCCATCGATAAACCCTAAATGATGAAAAATTAACTTAGCATTTAGGGTGCCTCGGCGTCGACAAACCCTAAATTATAAAACCTTGGCTTTTAGGGTGCCTCGGTGTCGATAAGAACCTAAATGATGAAAGCTTAGGCTTTTAGGGTGCCTCGGCGTCGACAAACCCTAAATGATAAAAGCGTAGCTTTTAGGATGCCTCGGTGTCGACAAACCCTAAATGATGAGACCATGATCTTGTTCCTTGACAACAACCAACTTTTAGACCAAACTTTTTTCCTATTTAGAGCGAAACATGGCCCACAACGATGAGGCCGGCAGTTCGGGCGGCAAGAAATTCTGGAGCTGTCCCAGAGATGGAGGAAGAACTCACCGCTATGAGGACGCCATGAAGACACCGATCCTGACTACACAACCCCTAGTGGCGTTGGGGATGACACCACTGATGGTGCCGCCGAGGATGCCACCACTGATGATGGCGGCGCACGCACAGATGGTAGCCAACCGAAGAGGCAAAGGAAGGACCGGCGCCTGAACATGCTCGGCACCATCAAGGAGGAATTTACTGAAGTGAACTCCGATGGGCATCCTACGGCGCCCAAATAAAAAGTCAAGGGGTACTCGGTTCTGCTCGGGTGCATTCTCCGGAGCACCGTCTCGATCAACACCGAGAACCTAAGGCATAAGGACCGAGGGAATTTGCGCAACCTCCTCTTCACAAAGTTGCACGAACGATGCAAGTTCCCCGCTGAATTTGAAAACACACCCCTCTCAGGGAATAAAGTGAACAGTGCCGCCCTCACGAGGATGAGCACGACCCTGTCTACTTGGAGAAGCGCGGTGAAGAGAATGATTGACAAAGGTGATAGTTATGAGAAGATCAAGGCGAAAAATCCTTCGATCAGCGAAGATGACTACAAGGAGTTCAAGATCAAATGCGAGAGCAGCGCAACCTCCGAATCAAGTCAGTGGGGGAAAGGAATGCGGGAGTTGAACTTAGGGGGACACAAACTCGGTCCCGGCGGTTACAGAGTGGCGGAGCCTATATGGGACAAGGAGGACGCAGAGCGTGCCGAGCAAGGCTTACCGCCCGCCGAGAAATACTGTGACAAGCGCACCAGAACTATGTCGTGGCTCGGTACAAGGAGGACCCGTAACAAAGGAGCTTACCACGGATCCAAAGACCGTATGCTTGAGCTTGTTCTCGTAAGGAATACACCCCTGTAATTAGCTCCATATGGTTGCATTCTAATTAATGAAGCCAAATTTCTAAATGGTTCACATTCCTTCCACAGGATACTGAAAGCAGTAGCGCGGGGTCGTCTCAGAGTACCCCTTGGGATAGCACTCTAAATAGGGCATTGAACATAATGAAAAACAAGGATAATCTCAGTAAGCCGTCGTCAGCTGGGCGTGTGGCCGGCAAAGGCTGGTCCACAAAATGGTCATCATACTATAACGCTGGTGGGCGAAAGGAGAGAAAGACCAGCTCGGAAAGCCAGTCGCGCGAGGTTCAAGAACTCAAGGCACAAGTGGCGCGGATTCCGGAGATTGTCCAAGAGCAAGTCGAATTATCCAGCTTAAAATGCCATATATTTCAGATGGTCTCCGCAATCTTTGGTAAGTCGCCCTGCAAGTGTTAACTATTTGAACTTTGATAATGAGCATATAAATTGTCATTAACTCACCTGACATTGTAATGCAGGCCCCAGGAGTTCCAATCTTAACCAAAACATGTTTATAAAGCTAAAGGCGGTTTATACGCTGGTGGAACAACTCTACACCGGATCTCATCGTGCTTTAGCCACAGTGGCCCTGTCAAATGAATTTCCCACACTCCTGGCGGATGTATTAAAGAATCTTTCTGTGCTGCCCCAGCGGTGTAATGAACTAATGCAATCGTCTGCAAGAGCCGGGGCCGTGGCTGCCCTAAGCCAGGGCAAAGCTTGGTTGCCGGAGTTAGCCTCGGCCGACATTGCCATTGGTTATCCTAGCCTTAAGGAGGACGGTACACCCTTTGAACAGGAAGACTTCACCACTTGTGTGAAAGATATAAACCCCGTGGCCACCCTGATTGGGGATGAAGCAGATCTCACCAAGTACCAACTGGGCTATAATGCAGAGAACCGGAGGATTCGAACGCCACATTATAAAGTGACCAGCCTGATTCCACCAATCCGTAAGCATACCTTTGCCCCTGAAGTTGACCTGGCCGGACTAATTGATGATGAAGCTGAATTTGAGGCTCTGAATGGCATTGACTGGTCATCATCAACCTTCCAGGACAGGGAACAGGGAGAAGAAGCGGAGAGGGCTAACCCGGAAGCGTCAGGTCAACAAGGAGAATGACCCGCCCGGCGGTTCATATATGTGTTTTGCTGAGAAAACAATGTTAATCATTTGGACTCGGGGAGTCATGTAAAAGGGTAAAAATAACTTTGTTTTGCCATGCCATCGTGCACGTGTATGGTTCATATTTTCCAAAAGCAAGTTGAGTTAAATTTATACCAAACTTATATTGAGATCTGAATCAAAAAAGTCTCAATACAAAATCAAAGATTGTATTAAAAAAATCTCAAGGCAAACAAGAAGAAAATCAAGGCTTCTGATTCGAATAAGATCAGTAAACCGTTCCAAAGGGGTTGAGCTAGGAT
Source organism: Aegilops longissima (assembly GCA_021605205.1). Lineage (NCBI taxonomy): Eukaryota > Viridiplantae > Streptophyta > Magnoliopsida > Poales > Poaceae > Aegilops > Aegilops longissima. The sequence goes on along the minus strand of CM038679.1, from coordinate 614,566,052 downwards.
TCGAATACGATCATGTAGCCCCGAGTGGCTTTGGCGTTGCACCGTCAAAAGGGTACCGACAGCTATGTTCTCTTCGGTTCGAATACGACCTATGTTTGAACAGGAAGCCCCCTAATGACCTTGAGAGTTTTTTAACGACGCTAATTTGAATACTATCAACGTCGGACCCAAAGGGGTTGAGCTATGATTCGAATACGATCAAGAAGCCCCCTAGTGAGCTTGGCAGTGTGCCGATCAAAAGGGTACCGACAACTATGTTATCTTTGGTTCGAATAAGACCTATGTTTGAATAGGAAGCCCCCTAATGATCATGAGGTTTAACGGCTAGATTCGAATATGATCATGGGCCGGATCGAGAGGGTTAAGCTAGATTCGAATACGATCAGCCCCTAATTGGTCGTTTTATAATTAGAGTAATGAAAACATAAGATCATTGAGGATGAAAAGGATAGAGGTCCTGCTTTATTAATTATCATAATATATACATCGTCAAATATGTACATCATGAGAGCCGGTGGCTCAAGTGTAGTAAGGCCGCAGATGAGCAATATTCCAGGGCCGGTGGGTCTCCTCCTCCAAGTTTCGTGAATCTTTATGCTCTCGAACATCGATAAGGTAGTATGACCCGTTGTTCAATTTCTTGCTGACCACAAAGGGCCCTTCCCAAGGTGGGGATAGCTTGTGCGCATCAGACTGATCCTGGATGAGCCGGAGCACCAAGTCACCTTCTTGAAAGGTTCTGGACTTAACCCGACGGCTGTGATAACGGCGCAGGTCCTGTTGGTAAATCGCTGAGCGGGCTGCTGCTAAGTCACGCTTCTCATCTAACAGGTCAAGTGCATCCTGACGGGCTTGTTCATAATTAGCTTCAACGTAAGCCGCCACGCGGGGCGAGTCATGACGGATGTCACTAGGTAGAACTGCCTCTACGCCGTAAACCATGAAGAAAGGCTTGAATCCTATAGACCTGTTGGGGGTAGTATTGATGTTCCATATCACAGAAGGTAATTCCTCTACCCAACAACCCGACGTCCATTGCAAAGGATCCATAAGACGGGGCTTGATGCCTTTCGAAATTTCCTGATTGGCTCTTTCAGCTTGACCATTGGATTGGGGGTGAGCTACTGATGAAACATCAAGCCGGATATGCTCACGTTGACAGAACTCCTCCATGGCACCCTTGTACAGATTAGTACCATTGTCAGTTATAATGCTATGTGGAAAGCCAAAGCAAAAGATCACCTTTTTCATGAATTGAACCGCCGTGGCTGCATCATACTTACTGACCGGCTCTGCCTCAACCCACTTTGTGAATATGTCAACCGCCACCAAGAGGTGGGTCTTTTTATCTTTGGACCTTTTGAAAGGCCCAACCATATCGAGTCCCCAGACTGCAAATGGCCAAGTAATTGGAATCATCCTCAATTCTTGAGCCAGTACATGAGCCCGTCGTGAGGATCTCTGACAACTATCACATTTACTGACCAGATCTTCCACGTCAGCATGAGCCGTCAGCCAATAAAATTCGTGACGAAAGGCATTGGCCACAAGGGACTTTGTACCGGCATGATGGACACAATCTCCTTTATGAATCTCGCAAAGAATTTCTTAACCTTCCTCAGGAGAGACACAACGTTGAAACGCCCCAGAGACACTGCAATGATGGAACTCGCCATTGGCAATTGTCATTGACTTAGACCGCCGGGTTATCTGCCTGGCCAAGGTTTTGTCCTCAGGTAACTCACCCCCGGGTCATGTAAGCCAAATATGGCACTGTCCAATCTGGGATGACGTGAAGAGCCTCCACCAACTGTGCTTCCGGGTCAGGCACAACCAAGTCTTCCTCTGTAGGTAACTTGACAGAAGGGTTATGCAGAATATCCAAGAAAGTATTAGGCGGCACCGTCTTATGCTGAGAGCCCAAACGACTTAAGGCATCAGCCGCCTCGTTCTTTCTGTGGTCAATATGCTCCACTTGGTAACCCTTAAAATGTCCTGCAATGGCATCTACTTCACGGCGATAAGCCGCCATGAGAGGATCTTTGGAATCCCACTTGCCTGATACTTGTTGAGCCACCAAATCTGAGTCACCAAAGCATCTTACCAGGCTAAGCTCATCTCCTTAGCCATCCAAAGACCATGGAGCAAGGTCGTACTCAGCTGCATTGTTAGTACAGGGAAACATCAACCGTAGCACATAACAAAATTTGTCACCTCAAGGGGATGCTAAAACAATTCCAACCCCCGAGCCCTCCAATTGCCTTGACCCGTCAAAGTGAATAGTCCAATATGTGTTGTCCGGCTTTCCTTCAGGCATCTGCAGCTCTGTCCAATCATTGATGAAATACACCAATGCCTGAGACTTGATAGCCGTGCGTGGCACATATTTTAAACCGTGCGTCCCAAGTTCAATGGCCCACTTGGAGACTCGTCCTGTGGCTTCTCTGTTATGAGTGATGTCTCCCAAAGGATCAGAACTGACCACAGTGATGGGATGACCCAGGAAATATTGCTTAAGCTTCCGCTTGCCATGAACACCCCATAAATGAGCTTCTGCCAATGTGGATATCTTTGCTTGGACTCAATAAGCACCTCACTGATGCAGTAAGCCGGCCGTTGAACCAAATGTTCCTTGCCAGCCTCCTTGCGCTCCACCACAATGGCAACACTGATAGCACGTGTGTTAGCAGCAATAAGGACTCCTTATCAATGGGAGCAGCAAGGACCGGCGGCTCAGATAACTGTCTCTTCAAATCTTCAAAGGCAGCATTAGCAGCATCACTCCAGACAAAGTCGTCCATCTTCTTCATCATCTGATACAGCGGTATGGCCTTCTCACCTAACCGTCTTATGAACCGGCTTAAGGTAGCAATACGACCCGCCAGACGCTGAACATCATTGATACACGCCGGCTTAGCCAAAGAGGTGATTGCCTTGATCTTCTCCGGGTTAGCCTCAATGCCGCTGTTAGAAACCAGAAAAGCCAAAAGCTTGCATGTTGGCACTCCAAAAACGCACTTGTCCGGGTTAAGCATCATCTTGTAGACCCGGAGATTATCAAAGGTTTCCTTCAGATCATCTATCAAGGTCTCCTTCTCTCTGGATTTTACCACAATGTCGTCCACATAAGCATGAAAATTACGCCCAATCTGATTGTGATAACAGTTCTGCTCACATCGCTGATAAGTTGCCTGGGCACTCTTAAGCCCAAAAGGCATAGACATATAGCAGAAGGCTCCAAATGGAGTAATAAAATATGTATTCTCCTGGTCCTTAACTGCCATCTTGATCTGATGATAACCAGAATAAGCATCCAAAAAACTCAAACGCTCACAACCCACCGTAGCATCAATAATTTGATCAATACGAGGGGGAGCGAAACGATCAGCCGGGCAAGCCTTGTTTAAGTCCGCGTAATCCACACACATACACTTGGTGCCATTCTTTTTAAGCACGAACACCGGGTTAGCCAACCACTCTGGATGAAAAACCTCAACAATAAACCCGGCCGCGAAGAGCCGGGCCACTTCCTCACCAATGGCCTTACGCCTTTCCTCATTGAACCGCCGAAGAAACTGCCTGACTGGCTTAAATTTTGGATCAATATTGAGAGTGTGCTTAGCGAGTTCTCTCGGTACACCCAGCATGTCAGAAGGTTTCCATGCAAATATGTCCCAGTTCTCACGGATGAACTCGATGAGCGCGCTTTCCTATTTGGGATCCAGATTAGCACTGATACTGAACTGCTTAGTGAGTCGCCTGGAACAAAATCAACAAGCTTGGTGTCATCGGCCGACCTAAACTTTATCACTGGCTCATGATCTGTGGTTGGTTTCTTCAAGGATGCCATGTCCGCCGGGTCAACATTGTCCTTGTAGAACTTCAACTCCTCTGTTGCACAAACAGATTCCGCGTAAGCAGCATCTCCTTCCTCACATTCCAATGCTATCTTCCGACTCCCATGCACTATGATGGTGCCCTTGTGACCCGGCATCTTGAGCTGCAGATAAACATAACACGGCCGTGCCATGAACTTTGCATAAGTCGGCCATCCAAACAGGGCATGATATGGGCTCTTGATTTTGACCACTTCAAAAGTTAGCTTCTCAGCCCTGGAATCATGCTCATCCCAGAAGGCCACTTCCAGATCAATTATACCCATTGGGTATGCCGACTTACCGGGCACTACTCCATGAAAAACAGTGTTGGACGTCTTGAGATTTTTATCAGTCAACCCCATGCGACGAAAAGTCTCATAATAGAGGATGTTGATGCTGCTGCCTCGATCCATGAGTACTTTCGTGAGTTTGTATCCACCAACCTGAGGCGCCACCACTAAGGCCAAATGACTGGGATTGTCAACCCGGGGAGGGCGATCCTCTCTACTCCACAGAATGGGCTGCTCAGACCATCTCAAATAACGAGGGACTGTCGGCTCAACAGCGTTCACAGCCCTCTTATGAAGCTTCTGATCCCGCTTGCATAAACTGGTGGTAAACACATGATGCTGCTCACTATTCAGCTTCTTTGGGTTACTCCGATACCCAGATTGCTGCTGCCGCTGACCTCCTTGGCCAGATTGCTGATTATAACCACCCTGATTACCTTGAGGGCCTCGAAAATTGGAATTTGAACCGCCACCCAGGCCATGAAAACCGCCGCCGCCTGGGCCGCCGCCCGGCCCATGATTGACTTCAAACATGTTAGAATTTTTGAAAGCCTTCATGATCATGCAGTCCTTGCATAGATGAGCGGCTGGTTTCTACTGGGTACCATGCCTTGGACAGGGCTGATTTAACAACTGCTCAAGAGTAGGACCTGACCCGCCGGACCGAGGAGGTGGTCTCCCCTTACGCCGTTGATTATTGCCCTACGCGTTGGTGTTAGCCACAAACTCCAAACTACCGTCGGCCTTACGTTTATTATGGCCTCCTTGATTCACCGGGTTATGTTGCTAACCCTTGGCGTTACCGTTCTTCTTTCCCTTCCCTTTCTTCTCATCATCAGACTCGGGAACCTTGGTACTATCAGAGTCGGCGTACTTGACGAGAGCCGCCATTAGCTGGCCCATGTCATTACAATCGTGCTTGAGCCGCCCCAGCTTCTGTTTCAGAGGCGTAAAACGTCAATTTTTCTCCAACATTAAGAACGCAGAGCCGGCATCCATCTTATCAGATGAGTGTATTATGGCCTTCACCCAGCGCACCCAATGGGTCGTAGACTCACCTTCCTCTTGCTTGCAATTAGTCAAATCCACAATTGACATGGGCTGCTTGCATGTATCTTTGAGGTTCTGAATAAACCGAGCTTTTAACTCCGCTCATGAACCAATGGAATTAGGTGGCAGCCCCTTCAACCAAGTGCGGGCCGTTCCATCCAACATCATGGTGAAGTACTTGGCCATTGTCGCGTCACTGACCTCCAGTAGTTCCATGGCCATCTCATAGCTCTCAATCCATGCCCCGGGCTGTAAGTCAGTCGTGTAATTAGGCACCTTTCGAGGCCCCTTAAAATCCTTGGGCAAAACGCTCATTATACAGAGCCGGTACCAAGCAAGGAACACCTCCAGTCCTCGTGGTCACGCCTGCCTCAATAGAAGTCATCAGTAAACCAGAAGAGATTGGTAAGCCGCACGCTGAGCTGCCTGCTCAGCCTCTTGGCGCATCCTATCCTGATCAACCAAGTTAGGAGCTCCATCACGCGCCGGGTCACGCCCATGTGGCTGATCGTGGCACCGGGCGTTGCTCGAAATGGCCGCTGAATCCATATGCCTGCTATAACTCGGGCTCCGGCTTGGTCGAGGTGTCGAATGAACCCTGTCCCGACTATAAGAATATGCCTCCTGCTATGCCAGAGCCGTCTGAAGAAGTTCTCTGGCCCTCCACTCGGAGAGCCGCCAATCGTGCCGCCGCAGCGACCATGTTCTCCAAAGGGTTAGAATAATAACCCGGATGTGTTGGTACATAATGAGGTGGAGCAGTATTGTTACGAGGATCCATCGCCCGTGGTTGAACCATCATCCCAGCCCCGGGTGTTGCAACCCAGTTTACCTCCGGCGGATTACTAGGGCCTGCCCCGGGTGTGCGAAAAAGGTTTCTAGGATCGTAAACCGGAGGCAGACGGGATTGATACTTCTGGTGCCTTCTCCTCATGACCTCATTTGATGCGTTCAGATCCATCATAAGCTGGAAGGCTTCTGATTGAATTCGCTGAGCTCGAGTATCCAAAGCCGCCCGTTCTGTGGCCATCCTAACATCCTCTGCCACTAGGTCTTCCTTGGCTTGTGCCACCTCCTCACGTAGTTTTGCCACTTCTGCATCATGCTAAACCTGATCCGCCGGATTAACCGTGGTGGTTAGCAGGGCTGTCATCCTATCCATGAGATCCATCAACACCTGAGCCGGCGCGCGCTCAGGGCCGCCTGCCCCGGCTGCCGCTGACCAGGAGGTTATTGCCGCCGCAGCCATTGAGTTTTGCCCGGGTTGCGTGGCGGCCATGAAGATCCCAACTCTGCTCGGCGGCTCAAAGGTGTCCAAAATACTGCTGCCATCGGAACAGCCCCCAATCCCGCCGTCTTGCAATTGATACAACGAATCTGTCGCACCCATGGACGACTACTCATCAGAGTAGATGGCTGTCTCACCACCAGACACAGATCCTTCAAAAAATTCCCCTCCATGGATGCATCCCATGAAGGCACGCTACATGGCGGGCTGAGCCAGGGCGGGTCTCGCACGCTGAGCCGTCTTGACGAGGTCGGTGCAGATGTCCGGCTCACGGCCCGACTCGCCAATCTTGCTGATGAAGACGTGGATTCCGCCGAAGGGGACCCGGTACCCGTACTCAATCGAGCTGGCATCGGGGCCCCAGCCTGCGTCGTCGATGTAGAGCTTGCTGCGACGACTCTTGGTCATCCGGCCCACAGCGTATCCCTTGAGCCCTTCGAAGCTGCCCTTCAAGAACTCAAATCCACCGTGCGCTGGCCCCACGGTGGGCGCCAACTGTCGTGGAATTGTCACGGCAGATGTCCTAGTGAAAGGACTTAGTCGTGGAATTGTCATGGTAGATGTCCCAGCGGCTCATAGAGTCCCGGCCGGCTCATAAACAGTGTCCGGCTCGGTTTCTCTCTATTCCTGCCTTATAATACAAGTTACACACATATGGCGGTTTATCTCTACGGGCCTTAAGTCACCCTTTGGGCCTTGGGCCCTTAACTAACCCGCCATCTCCAAGCGTCGTCTTGGGCTTTATGAATCGTCATAGGTATAACCCGGCCCCTCCCGGGCGGGTCATACTAATAGTTATATCCCCAACAATAACCTTCCCTCGTTGGAGGCACCGGCGAGAGGCATGACAATAGACCCAGTTAGGACCTTCCCATAAAGGTAAGCGTGGTTGCACTGGTCAACTTGATATGGTGGCACCATGACTCAGCCAATAGTTGCTCAAGTTTAATTTAATCCGGTTAAACTTGAATGCAAATATGCTGAGCCATGATAAAATAACATGATGCAATTACAATGCATGGGCATGATATCAACATAAGCATGAGGGTACAACATAACTATCCACCATATCAACAATGAATCATATCCAACTGAGCATGGCATAATGACGAGCATGAATATCACAAGTATAACACTACTCATAGCACAACATGATCACTAGCATCAACAATGAATACCATGCAAGAACACATCAATAACATTACCGAGTAAATACTTATCCAACTAACAGCAAAGGAACCATGCATATTAAACGGTACTCGGTAACCAACTTAGTCATGCACCAAAGAACATGACCATCCCAACATGTAGTACTATCAAGCATGACCAATATGGAAGTAATACTAGCAATTAGAACATGATAACAGAGTGTAAGAAAACATAACAAGATAGTAACCACCGATCCATAAACATAACCGAAATAACGACAGCAGTAGCAAACAAACATATAGTTACAAAGTTTCAAGTTGAAAACCAATGCTACTGCATGGCCATCATGCAAATGGTGGTTGTGGCTTGCCTGGGATGAAGAAAACACCGGGAAGTAGTGCGGTGAAGCCACGGAAAGAATCACCGGAAAGCGTTCTCTCTCGGAGGGGCTGATTTAGCACAAGGGCAAAATGGTCAATTTCAGAATGTTATCACATGGTGAAAATTATGTCAACAGAATGGGCTTGACGATACGAAGCAGTGAGCTTTGGATTCACCTGATTTGGAGCTACGGTTAAAAAGATACGATTGTTTTTCTGCCAGGGACCTGTCTGTAATGAAAATATTTCCAAACAGGGCCTGGACAGAAAAACAGAAACCGCAATTAGAGAAATACGCTTTCACCAAAATTGAAAACGTATTCACGGCTGAAGAAGAACCAAAATGCGCCTTCCATGGAGGAAAACGTATTCCGTGGCATACGCTTTCACTTATCCACCTCAGCGGGTCCCGAGTCAACGCATGAGACTTACAGGCGGGGCCCGCCACTTGTCCATGTGGGCAGGGCGGGATCAACGCCAGGTGGCTGAAGAGGGGGTCCCGCGCGCTGCTGGGGCCTGCTCGGTCGGTCGTCGCCTTCAACCTCGCTCGCGACCGCGAGGCAGAGGCACGACGCGCGGCGCCGGAGCTGGCCCGGGCGATTCCGGCTGCCTCCGGCGGGGCTCCGACCACCAGAGTGCTTGAGAGGGGGAGCCGCATCCAACCAAATGCAGTACGAGCACCGGGGGGGGGGGAGAGGGGCGGCGGCAGCTCGAGGGGACAGAGGACAGTGGAGACGGCCAATCCTCGGGCGCGCGACCATGCTAGCTCCGGAGGGAAATGGAAGGGATGGGGAGGTTCGCCGGACTTCGGGGAAGCCGATGAGGGTGGCTAGGTGAAGAGTAGGGCTCTGGTGTGCGCGAATTAAGGGGAGGGGCCAAGGCGGTCATGGCGGCATAGGGCAGCAAGGAGAGGTTCTCCGGCACGGGTGACTGGTCGGGGAGGTCTAGTGGAGTGAGAGGAGGTCGAGGGTGAGCTCGAAGGACTCGGGGGAGGTCTATAAATAGCCGGGCGAGGGAGGCCGAGCTCGGTTGTCGCCTCGGGAATTCGGCCAAGGCCCTGGCGACGACAGCCATCACGGGGAGGCGCGGGAACGCGATGAGGGAGGAGCGGACGAGCGACATTGCTGCACATGGCAGGAGGTGCCGAGGGCGCAGGGGAGAAAGAAACCAAACGCCTTGAATGCTCGGTCGGCCACAGTGCGCCTGTGGGCATGCGACGACGAGCACCGACGGAGAAGTGGACGGCGAGGGAGATGTCTCCAGGAGGACGGCGACGACGCGGGGAACACGGTGGACAGGCTCGTGCTCGCTGAGACACCGAGCAGAGGAGGGGCCCGAGCAAGAAGACATTCTGGGTGCGGCCGGAGCGTGCCAAAGCGGTGGTCACCGCTTGAGCTGCCGAGGAGAAGGTGCCAAGGGTTGGCAAACGTTATCTAGTGGTAAGTCCTTCTTGGGTAGGTTACAACCGCGGTGGTAGATCGATGAAAACTGCCCTGGTTAAATGGTTAGTAACCTCTAAAATTTACTCCAGTAAACTTGGTCGTGAACTGCTGATCAACAGGAAGGAGATTGCGAGCAATGGAGTTGTCTGCGAGGTTTAGGTAAAGAAGGACTTTTACCCTGGTAACTTTGAGAATATTAGGACCAGGATGCACCATAATTGCTTCACAAGTGCATATTTAGTCCAGAATCAAGATCAGGAAGGTGCACTCACATGGTGTCAAATTGAGCTCAAATTTGGCAAGGCTAAGTGATTTGGTCATAGTAAAAAGCTGTGAAAAATTCATACCAATTAGATTCACAAAAATGCTTCTTCCTTCACAACTATCTTCACTGACCAGAATCTTGGAATAATTTTGGTGAACAAATGGCTCAGTGAAATGATGCCAAATTTGGTGGAGAGAAGTTATTTGGGTAGGAGAACAATCTGGTTATTTATCAGGATTTTTGAAGCAATAAAATTATACTTGCTTCACAACCTGAAAATATTGCTAGAATCAAAGATTTGGTCCTGTGCTCACATAGATCAAAGGATGGAGCTAAAATTTGGAGGAGTGTAAATATATGAGCACATTAAGGAGTGTGCAAAATTTCAACTTATTTGGATGCTCCTAGCTAGTACTTCCTTCACAGTGGCTTCTGTTTGACAGAAACTTTGAAAAATAACTGAGGAAGATTGGCTAGGCAAATAAATTTGAATTTTGGCATGTGGAAATTATTTGGGCATAAAAGAATGCCTAAAAAGTTTGGGAGCAAACAAGATTGGATAGATGTCACTTCCTTCACAAAATGCCACTTTGGACAGAAATGAAGAATAATTATTGGGGAATTATTCTTGGGTTAGGACAGGAAAGTTGGGGCATATTTGAGCAACATATGATCCAAAGAATTATGAGAATTATTTGGGAATTTTTGGATGGACAGAAATATAGGTTGCTTCACAACCTAGGGAAGACAGGGTTATTCCTTTAATAGGAAAAGGAATATTCCTGAGAAAAAGAAATTAGGGTTTGGTCAAGCAGTGGAGTGACATGATCTTGGCAAGGTTTTGAGAATGATGAGCCACTTGGGAGAGGAAATGAAGACGATTTCCCTGGTGGCAAGGCCAAAGAACCACTCCAAAAAGAAAAATAGAGAAAAAACCAATTAAATTAAAATAAAAATAAAAGGGCCAAAATCCAGGCTGTTACAAACCTTCCCCCCTTAAAGAAATCTCATCCTCAAGATTTGGTTGCTCAGGGAACAAGTATGACTTTAGAACACCGTTTCCAGCTCGGGTATCCTTTTTCCTTTAGTTATTGTTCCCCCAAGAATTTCGGATGATCAACTTCCCTTGCTCTAGGGTGGTTTGCTTCACCTTTCCCAAATCCTGAGAGGTTTTTGCTCATATACCAAATCCTTTTGCTGACGTCGATTGTCTCATATCTGCGGTGATATCCAATGAGTCTGAGCATAAATTTTCTCTTGGTCATGAAAACCTTTTTACTTCTTTCATGCGGTTGCTTCAAATCAATGCAAGCCTTTGGCTCGAGCATAGGATATGTACCAAAGATTCGACTGCCTTCTGTCTTGAGCAATATAACGGTGTATGGAGTTATGGTTGTGTCATACCTCAAATATTTACATCTTGAGACTGGCCTAACAGTGTGCTGATGAAGAAATGCTTTTCCTGACAGATGGACCGTGTACTTGATTCCATCGGTGAGTATACCGGGTCTGAGCTGATTGTTCGGTTGTTGCCTTTCTCATTTTGTCGGTATACCCATTTGGAATTTTCCACACTACCCATTCCAAGCGGGTCAGCGGGGTATGAAATTCTTGTAAAACAGAGTAGGCCTCTGAGAGTATGCCTTTGTGGATCCATATGGAATTACGGCCTCCAACTGATTTAGGTATCTGGACCCTGACGGTCGTGCAAAAATCATGATACCTTTTCTATCATTCTCTTCCTTTAACGGTCATGATTTTTCTTTGTTAGGATACCTTACTGAAATAACTTGGCCACACCTGTCCTTGATTCTTCGTATGACCAAGGACGTGATTAGTGCAATATTTTCGACATTATTCCTTGTGCCTGTTTTCTGACCTGGGTCCGCACACATATGACATATACCGGGGTTTGTAGTTGTACGGAGCTCATTGCTGAGGCCAATCATGCAAGAAGGTGACAAGGTTTTAGGACATCTCCTTGTCAGTTGCGGGAATAATGACCTTGATGACCATTTTCAAGACTGTTGATTCTATGATGTCTTATCCAGATCTTATAGATCCTTGTATTACATAAGATGTGTATCTCTGCTTATCTTCATTTGCATGATTCATGAGGTTGGGGGGTCCTTACTTTCCTTAGGTATATCTATTAGATCCTTGTCGTACCTTGTATGAGTGACTGATATGATTGGGGATGCATGCTCACCATATATAAGAATCATATGCAACCAAACACTTGATTCTTGAGGTAGGCATATGTTTTGATTGATTTGTGCTTCTGACCAAAAATATTGCGGATCTGACTCTTGAGATGTATTTCCATATACTGCCAACTCACCGCATAATCTCTGAGGACGGTGCATAGTGTGGTACAGACGCGGACTGGGTGGCTTACGAGGGAAACCATCCCAGTAGCTTGCTGAGAAAGACTCTTAGATTCTTCTCAAGGCTTTTGTCTTGGTAGCGTGTAGAAGAAATATCAATAGCTTACACATGAAGCTTGGTCGGATTATTGTGCTGGAGAAGCATGAGTTCCGTACTTGAGAAGACTACTCGTTGGATTTGCTTGTTGAAAAAAATTCATTTCTGTCTGTCAGAAGCTTTTACCGAGGCATCTTGCTGAGAAAGACCGGTTATCTTGGACCGTAAATTGTTCACATATCATGCTGAGGAGAATTGAGGAGCCTTGCATCATAAATTTCTTCCGATAGCGTGTGAAAGAAGACTGAGTTTCTTACACCCAAAGCTTCATACTAATATGCAGACTGAAATCTACACACATGCCCATACTATTATGTTGCTGATTATTTGCAGGAGAAAATTTGTTTGACTGTCTTTCTTGAGCATATCACATTCTGAATTTATTTCGGATGATAATATATCTCAAGTATCATGTATTGCTGAGCCAAAATTTTGTACATGATCCATACCTTTGACTGAAAATATACTATTTGTACCTGACTTGTCTTGCTGCTGACTTGATCATTACTGCTGTGAGGGTTTTGTACGGATGTGTACGTGAGTTTATCCACACCGTTGTGAGGAGTGCCCACTAATGCAAAATTGATTATCAGCCTCAAGATCAGATATTTCCCATTTCACTGCAGTCGGCTGAGAATTCCATTCTGTTTAGCTGAGTTTCCAAATACTTGAAATCCTTATTACTTCTTCGAGTCCGGTGTCAGTTGATGAGAAACTCTTTATAGGGGAAAAATAATGTAACACCGAGGCCCAAAAAGAAAGAAGCAAAAGAAAAATCAACTACACAAAAGCACACAACAAACAATCAATTCACACGGAATCAATGGCACATATTACTGCTAGTCACACAATATGCATGCCTACTTAAGCACAGAAATCTCGCGGGATCTCCGGTTCTATGATCTAGCATGCTGTGACGATGTGCATGAGGACGAATAAATGTGTGGGAGAATTGGTGTAAACAGCGCTACACGAAGTGCTAGCTTAGCCAGGTAGCAACCTGGACTAGCTCGAAGGCGAGGACGCACTTGGTAATCATGTAGTGGGACACGAAGGTCGCAACCACATTATTATCAAGCGGACGGAAAAAGGTCCGTACTCGTCTAAGAAATAGGATAGCAGGGGAAAACTGAGGCTGCTGACATTGCCCTTTCCTGATAACTAAGATCATTAAGGGTTGCCAACACGACAAAATGAAAGAGCGATTCGGGATAGAAGCATGTCCATCACCGAAACGATAGGCGAGGCTGAAAGGGGGATATCAGCGATATCCTTGAGCACCATTTTTGCAAACAGTGTCGGGATCACTTGGCATCACTCTGCTGGGACAGAAATGACACCAAACACCGAAGAACTAAGAAAATAAAAATGGAGAAATGCAACAGCTGAGCTGTAGTGGATCCAAATCGATGCCAGCTACACTCACCAGATAAACCGTTAGCAACAACTACTAAGGCTATATGCATGCTATGCAACAAACAAATGCAGCAAGCAAATGCAATAAACAAGCAAGACTTTATACTGCCGATTTCTACCGGTTTCTATGGCTCGCGCTAACTAGGGCGTCCTACAGCCAAACCTGCTCTGATACCAAGTGCTGTGGCACCCCGGCTCAGAGAAACCGGAACGCCCCGTATTCCAGCCCAGATATCGAGGAGAAGTTTTATGGAATATAGCACTGCTTAGCATAGAACAAACCGGCTTTCTATTATTACACGAATATGCATGAATGCAAGGTCTCCGATATTACAAGGAATAACATCGGCACGGCGACACTACACCATCCTCAGTTGCTCTATGCAAGCAGCAGAACAACTTGAAGCAGCGGAGCAACGACGACGGTGGTGAACTCCACTCTGCAGGGACTCGGGCTGGAACACTTATCCTAACTCGCATGAACGGAAACCATGACAAGCAAGCAATCAAATCCGGCATGACCTGCAAACTGGCATGACACACCAGGTCAGTACATTGAATGTACTTGCAAGCTCACAATAACCAGAAACATTCAAGACATACAACAACATGGCAATTACAGGTTAAACACGGATTAACATTATATTACGCGAACAACATAGCTTGAAGAACATGATACAGCTAGAACAATATGAGCATGGCATGGATATATAAACATGATGACACTATCATGCAACATGATGACCTTATCATGCACCAACTTACTCTGCTCGGGTTATCTCGTAACCAACACATGCAGCACTTACCAACCTCGGACATCACACGATCATCTTAGAATCAAATCAAGCTTGGTATATTCTACGTCTTGAGCTTGCGTTGGTTTTCCCTGAAGAGGAGAGGATGATGCCGCAGAGCAGCGTAAGTATTTCCCTCAGTTTTTGCGAACCAAGGTATCAATCCAGTAGGAGACCACGCGCGAGTCCCTCATACCTACACAAAGCAAATAGCTCCTCGCAACCAACGCGAATAGGGGTTGTCAAAACCCTTCACGGTCACTTACGAGAGTGAGATCTGATAGAGATGATAGATAATATTTTTGGTATTTTTGGTATAAAGATGCAAAGTAAAATAAAAATGCAAAGTAAAAAGCAAAACAATAATAAAGCATAGGAAGATTAATATGATGAAAATAGACCCGGGGGCCATAGATTTCACTAGTGGCTTCTCTCAAGATCATATGTATTTCACGGTGGGTGAACGAAATACTGTTGAGCAATTGACAGAATTGAGCATAGTTATGAGAGTATCTAGGTATGATCATGTATATAGGCATCACGTCCGAGACAAGTAGACCGACTCCCTCGCATCTACTACTATTACTCCACTCATCGACCGCTATCCAAAGACGCATCTAGAGTATTAAGTTAATGAAAGCGAGTAACGCTTTAAGCAAGATGACATGATTTCGAGGAATAAATTCATGCAATATGATAAATACCCCATCTTGTTATCCTCGATGGCAACAATACAATACATGCCTTCCAACCCTTTACATCACACTGGGTATGGACACATAAGATTGAACCCAAAGCTAAGCACTTCTCCCATTGCAAGAACTACCAATCTAGTTGGCCAAACCAAACGGATAATTCGAAGAGACTTGCAAAGATAACTCAATCATACATAAAATAATTCAGAGAAGATTCAAATATTGCTCACAGATAATCTTGATCATAAACCCAAAATTCATCGGTCTCAACAAACACACCGCAAAAAGAAGATTACATCGAATAGAACTCCACGAGAGAGGGGGAGAACATTGTATTGAGATCCAAAAAGAGAGAAGAAGCCATCTAGCTACTAACTATGGACCCGAAGGTCTGAGGTAAACTACTCACACTTCATCGGAGAGGCTTTGATGATGATGTAGAAGCCCTCTGTGGTGGAATCCCCTTCCGGCAGAGCTCCGAAATAGGCCCCAAGATGGGATCTCGTGGATACAGAAAGTTGCGGCGGTGGAATTTGGTTTTTGGCTCCGTATCTGATCTGACGGGGGTACGTAGGTATATATAGGAGGAAGAACTACGTCGGTGGAGCCTCGAGGGGCCCACGAGGTAGGGGGCGCGCCCTCCACCCTCGTGGCCGCCTCAAAGCTTTCTTCACGGACTCAACATTAGTCATAAAGAACTCATATACTTATTGCAAAAACCTACAAGTTATCAAAGAAAAGTATTACGCGCATGCTCCTAGGGGGATAGATTGGTAGGAAAAGACCATCGCTCGTCCCCGACCGCCACTCATAAGGAAGACAATCAATAAATAAATCATGCTCCGACTTCATCACATAACGGTTCACCATACGTGCATGCTACGGGAATCACAAACTTTAACACAAGTATTCCTCAAATTCACAACTACTCAACTAGCATGACTCTAATATTACTACCTTCATATCTCAAAACAATTATCAAGCATCAAACTTCTCTAAGTATTCAACGCACTCAAAAGAAAGTTTTACAAATCTTGAATACCAAGCATATTATTATGTTAAGCAAATTACCATGCTATTTAATACTCTAAAAATAATCTAAGTGGAGAATGAGAGATCAATAGTTTCTTTAAAAAAAATCCACCACCGTGCTCTAAAAGGTATAAGTGAAGTACTAGAGCGAAACTATCAAGCTCAAAAGATATAAGCGAAGCACATAGAGTATTCTAACAAATTCCAATTCATGTATGGCTCTCTCAAAAGGTGTGTACAGCAAGTATTATTGTGGTAAACTAACAAGAAAATATGCAAATAATACAAGACGCTCCAAGCAAAACACATATCATGTGGTGAATAAAAATATAGCTCCAAGTAAAGTTACCGATGGAAGTGGACGAAAGAGGGGATGCCTTCCGGGGCACCCCCAAGCTTTGAATTTTTGGTGTCCTTGGATTATCTTGGAGGTGCCATGGGCATCCCCAAGCTTAGGCTCTTGCCATTCCTTGTTGCATAATCTGTCACAAAATTTCACCCAAAACTTGAAAACTTCACAACACAAAACTCAACAGAAATCTCATGAGCTCCGTTAGCGAAAGAAAACAAAAGATCACTTCAAGGTACTGTAATGAACTCATTATTTATTTATATTGGTGTTAACCTACTGTATTCCAACTTCTCTATGGATTATAAACTATTTTACTAGCCATAGATTCATCAAAATAAGCAAACAACACACGAAAAACAGAATCTGTCAAAAACAGAACAGTCTGTAGTAATCTGTAACTAACGCAAACTTCTGGAACTCCAAAAATTCAGCCAAAATAGGAAGACCTAGGCAATTTGTTTATTGACCATCAGAAGTTGGAACCACTATTTTATCACGTTCTGGTGATTTTTAACAATTTTTTTTGTGAACCGAAAGTTTCTGGAAATTACAGCAAGATCAAATAACTATTATCCAAGAAGATCTTATAAGTTTAACTTGGCACAAACACTAATTAAAACATAAAACCACATCTAAACAGAAGGTAGATGGGTTATTTATTCCTAAACAGAAACAAAAACAAAAAAACTAAAAATAAAATTGAGTTTCCTCCCAACAAGCGCTATCGTTTAACGCCCCTAGCTAGGCATAAAAGCAAGGACAGATCTAGGTGTTGCCATCTTTGGTAGGTAATTCTTCAACGAGGCATCTACCTTCCTTGGAAATTTCTTTCTTTCTAGTAATTATCAAATTTTCAGGGAAAATATCGAAAAATTCGTTTGTAGCAAATGGTTCCTTAATGGTAGCAAAAAGATTGGGATGAATACTTATAGATTTAAGATCCGCGGTTTCCTTACTAGAGGATTCACCCTTATTCTTAGGAACATACATGAGCTTAGAAATATTAGTAGGTGGACTTGGAGTATTCTTTAAGGAAGAAAAAGCGGTTCCCAAGTTGGTAATGATACCCTCAAGTTTATCAATTCTAGAGGAATCTTGATTTATTTTCTCATTAACTATGGGTTCCTTCTCCTTAATATTTTTCAAAGTTACTCCTACCCTAGATCCATATTGGGTAATTTGATTGTGGATCTTTTTATCTAGATTTTCAATTAACTCAACAGTAGCAATTTTATTTTCAATAATCTCAAGTCTTTGCATTACATGCTCCAAAGTTAACATAGTTCCA
The DNA here is from genome assembly GCA_021605205.1 of Aegilops longissima. Lineage (NCBI taxonomy): Eukaryota > Viridiplantae > Streptophyta > Magnoliopsida > Poales > Poaceae > Aegilops > Aegilops longissima. Next base: position 614,548,249 of record CM038679.1, on the reverse strand, counting down.
TTAACCAAAAGAGGTGGTGAGCCAAATAAATCTATCATAGCATTATAAGAATCAAAAGTATGGCTACCCAAAAAATTCCCTCCGGTAATGGTATCGAGGATATATCTATACCAAGGATTAGCACCTACGTAAAAATTGCGGAGAAGAACAGAAGTAGATTGCTTCCTGGTAGATCTATTTTGAGCATTGCAAATTCTATACCAATTGTCTTTTAGATTTTCTCCCTCCCTTTGTTTAAAATTTAGAACTTCGTTCTCGGGAGACAACGGAGAAGATATAAGACTAGCCATAACAACAAGCAAATGAGAAGAAGGCAAACAGAAAAGAGAGGAGGAGATTGGGAAAGAGAGGGCGAATAAAACGGCAAGGGTGAAGTGGGGGAGAGGAAAACGAGAGGCAAATGGCAAATAATTGAATGCGAGAGATAAGGGATTGTGATGGGTACTTGGTATGTTGACTTTTGCGTATACTCCCCGGCAACGGCGCTAGAAATCTTTCTTGCTACGTCTTGAGCTTGCGTTGGTTTTCCCCGAAGAGGAGAGGATGATGCAGCAGAGCAGCGTAAGTATTTCCCTCAGTTTTTGAGAACCAAGGTATCAATCCAGAGGAGGCCACGCCACAGTCCCTTGTACCTACACAAAGCAAATAGCTCCTCGCAACCAACGCGAATAGGGTTGTCAATCCCTTCACGGTCACTTACGAGAGTGAGATCGATAGAGATGATAGATAATATTTTTGGTATTTTGGTATAAAGATGCAAAGTAAAATAAAAGGCAAAGTAAAAAGCAAAACAATAATAAAGCTAGGAAGATTAATATGATGAAAATAGACCGGGGCCATAGATTTCACTAGTGGCTTCTCTCAAGAGCATAGGTATTTCACGGTGGGTGAGCGAATTCTGTTGAGCAATTGATGAATTGAGCATAGTTATGAGAGTATCTAGGTATGATCATGTATATAGGCATCACGTCCGAGACAAGTAGACCGACTCACTGCTGCATCTACTACTATTACTCCACTCATCGACCGCTATTCAGCATGCATCTAGAGTATTAAGTTAATGAAAATAGAGTAACGCCTTAAGCAAGATGACATGATGTAGAGGAATAAATTCATGCAATATGATAAATACCCCATCTTGTTATCCTCGATGGCAACAATACAATACGTGCCTTGCAACCCTTTACATCATTTGGGTATGGACACCGCAAGATTGAACCCAAAGCTAAGCACTTCTCCCATTGCAAGAACTACCAATCTAGTTGGCCAAACCAAACGGATAATTCGAAGAGACTTGCAAAGATAACTCAATCATACATAAAAGAATTCAGAGAAGATTCAAAAATTGCTCATAGATAATCTCGATCATAAACCCACAATTCATCGGTCTCAACAAACACACCGCAAAAAGAAGATTACATCGAATAGATCTCCATGAGAGAGGGGGAGAACATTGTATTGAGATCCAAAAAGAGAGAAGAAGCCATCTAGCTACTAATTATGGACCCGAAGGTCTGAGGTAAACTACTCACACTTCATCGGAGAGGCTTTGATGATGATGTAGAAGCCCTCCGTGGTGGAATCCCCTTCCGGCGGAGCTCCGGAACAGGCCCCAAGATGGGATCTTGTGGATCTGAGAAAGTTCGGCGGTGGAATTAGGTTTTGGCTCCGTGTCGATCGAGATAGAAGTGCGTGAGGTATATATAGGAGGAAGAAGTACGTCGGTGGAGCCTCGAGGGGCCCACGAGGTAGGGGGCGCGCCCTAGGGGGGGCGCCCTCCACCCTCGTGGCCGCCTTGGAGATGTCTTGACGGAGGGTCCAAGTCTCCTGGGTCTTATCCGATGAGAAAATCACGGTCCCGAAGAATTCATTCCGTTTGGACTGTGTTTGATATTCCGTTTCTTCGAAACACTGAAATAGGCAAAAAACAGCAATTCTGGGCTGGGCCTACGGTTAATAGGTTAGTCCCAAAAGTAATATAAAAGTGGAAAATAAAGCCCAATATAGTCCAAACAATAGACAATATAGCATGGAGCAATCAAAAATTATAGATACCTTGGATACGTTTCAGTATAAACAATACCGTAGTAATCATTAAATGACAACAAGGAGCTTGATCTTTACCCATGATTCTCGCACAACATCACGAATATCCAACAATTCGGAATCCTCGATACCACAGTGATCCTTCACGGATCCCAAACGGAACCACTCTGGGTTCAACGGGTTACCGTGTAACCAAACGGTGATCATTCATGGATCACAAACGGAACCACTCTAGGTTCAATGGGTTACCGCGTAACCAAACGGTGATCATTCACGGATCACATAACCAACTTATCTCATCATCGAACCAGGGTTGTTATTAAGCACATCATTATTATTAATATTGTTGACTCACAGTGTGACCGACATGAACTGGGCCCTTATCCGTGGGCACGACTATCGATAGATTTAATATACACTCTGCAGAGGTTAGTACACTGTACCCACACCACGGAACCCATGGCCTCGCACTCCCATTTGGGTGGACCAACGGTGTTCCGACAAAACCGATCTACTGCCATGACACTCTCCCGGCCACTCTGACTCACTCCCCACTGGGCTAGTCCTGGGTGGCCCCGTGTCTACCAAAGACACCAACGGCCACCGTCGTGGCAAAACGGCCACCATCGTGAGAAAAACCGTCCCAAACGGGGACAAGGATCCATAACAACAACAACTGGCACACAAGGCTTATGTCCGCCTACCTGATCAGGGTAGCGCACGCCCATAACCTTCCCTCGTTGGAGGCACCGACGAGAGGCATGAGAATAGACCCGGTTAGGACCTTCCCATAAAGGTAAGCGTGGTTGCACTGGTCAGCTCGATATGGTGGCACCATGACTCAGCCAACAGTTGTTCAAGTTTAATTTAATCCGGTTAAACTTGAATGCAAATATGCTGAGCCATGATAAAATAACATGATGCAATTACAATGCATAAGCATGATATCAACATACGCATGAGGGTACAACATAACTATCCACCATATCAACAATGAATCATATCCAACTGAGCATGGCATAATGATGAGCACGAATATCACAAGTATAACATTACTCATAGCACAACATGATCACTAGCATCAACAATGAATACCATGCAAGAACACATCAATAACATTACCGAGTAAATACTTATCCAACTAACAGCAAAGAAACCATGCATATTAAATGGTACTCGGTAACCAATGTTAGTCATGCACCAAAGAACATGACCATCCCAACGTGTACTACTATCAAGCATGACCAATATGGAAGTAATACTAGCAAGTAGAACATGATAACAGAGTGTAAGAAAACATAACAAGACGGTAACCACCGATCCATAAACATAACCGAAATAACGACAATAGTAATAAACAAACATATAGTTATTAAAGATTCAAGTTGATAACCAATGCTACTGCATGGCTATCATGCAAATGGTGGTTGTGGCTTGCCTGGGGATGAAGAAAACACCGGGAAGTAGTGCGGTGAAGCCGCGGAAAGAATCGCCGGAAAGCGTTCTCTCTCGGAGGGGGCTGATTTATCACTAGGGCAAAATGGTCATTTTTAGAATGTTATCACATGGTGAAAATGATACCAACAGAACGGGCTCGACGATACAGAGAATTGAGCTTTTGATTCACCTGATTTGGAGCTACGGTTAAAAAGATACGATTGTTTTTCTGCTAGGGACCTATCTGTAATGAAAATATTTCCAAACAGGGCCTGGACAGAAAAACAGAAAGCGCAATCAGAGAAATATGCTTTCACCAAAACTGAAAACGTATTCACAGCTGAAGAAGAACCAAAATGCGCTTTCCATGGAGGAAACATATTCCGTGGCGGGTCCGAGTCAACGCATGAGCCTTACAGGCGGGGCCCGCCACTTATCCACTTGGGCAGGGCGGGGTCAACGCCGGGTGGCTGACGAAGGGGTCCCGCGCGCTGCTGGGGCGCACCCGGTCGGTCGTCACCTTCAACCTCGCTCGCGCCCGAGGTAGAGGCACGGCGCGCGGCGCCGGAGCTGGCCCGGGCGATTTCGGCTACCTCCGGCGGGGTTCCGACCACCGGAGTGCTCGAGAGGGGGAGCCGCATCCAACCAAATGCAGTATGATCACCGGGGAGGAGCGGGGCGGCGGCAGCTCGAGGAGACAGAGGACAGCGGCGGTGGCCAATCCCGGGGGCGCGTGGCCACGCTAGCTCCGGAGGGAAATGGAAGGGATGGGGAGGTTCGCAGGACTCCGGGGAAGCCGATGAGGGTGGCTAGGGGAAGAATAGGGCTCTGCTGTGCACGAATTTAGGGGAGGGACCGAGGCGTTCATGGCGGCATAGGGCAGCGAGAAGAGGTTCTCCGGCTCGGGTGACTGGTCGGGGAGGTCTAGTGGAGTGAGAGGAGGTCGAGGGTGAGCTCGAAGGACTCGGGGGAGAGTTATAAATAGCCGGGTGAGGGAGGCCGAGCTTGGGTGTCGCCGCGGGGATTCGGCCAAGGCCCTGGCGTCGGCAGCGATCACGGGGAGGCACGGGAATGCGGAGAGGGAGGAGCGGACCAGCGATAGTGGTGCACAGGGCAGGAGGGGCCGTGGGTGCAGGGGAGAAAGAAACCAAACGCCTTGAATGCTCGGTCGGCCACAGTGCGCCCGTGGGCGCGCGGCAACAAGCACCGACGGAGAAGCGGACGGAGGGGGAGATGGCTCCAGGAGGACGGCAACGACGCGGGGAACACGGTGGACATGCCCGTGCTTGCTGAGACACCGAGCAGAGGAGGGGCCCGAGCAAGAAGTCGTTCTGGGCGTGGCCAGAGCGTGCAAAAGCGCTGGTCACCGCATGAGCTGCCGAGGAGAAGGTGCCAAGGGTTGGCAAATGTTGTCTAGTGGTAAGTCCTCCCTGGGTAGATTACAACCGCGGTGGTAGATCGATGAAAACTGTCCTGGTTAAATGGTAAGTAACCTCTGAAATTTACTGCAGTAAACTTGGTCATGAACTGCTGATCAATAGGAAGGAGATTGGGAGCAATGGAGTTGTCTGCGAGGTTTAGGTAAAGAAGGACTTTTACCTTGGTAACTTTGAGAAGATTAGGACCAAGATGCACCATAGTTGCTTCACAAGTGCATATTTAGTCCAGAATCAAGATCAGGAAGGTGCACTCACATGGAGTGTCAAATTGAGCTCAAATTTGGCAAGGCTTAGTGATTTGGTCATAGTAAGAAGCTGTAAAAATTTCATACCAATTGGATTCACCAAAATGGTACTTCCTTCACAGCTATCTTCACTGACCAGAATCTTGGAATAATTTTGGTGAACAAATGGCTCAGTGAAATAATGAAAAATTTGGTGGAGAGAAGTTATTTGTGTAGGAGAACAATCTGGTAATTTTTCAGGATTTTTGAAGCAATAAAAATTATACTTGCTTCACAACCTGGAAATATTGCCAGAATCAAAGATTTGGTCATGTGCTCACATAGATCAAAGGATGGAGCTGAAATTTGGAGGAGTGTAAGATATGAGCACATTAAGGAGTGTGAAAAATTTCACCTTATTTGGATGCTCCTAGCTAGTACTTCCTTTATAGTGGCTTCTGTTTGTCAGAAACTTTGAAAAATAAATGTGGAAGATTGGCTAGGCAAATAAAGTTGAATTTTGGCATGTGGAAATTATTTGGACATAAAAGAATGCCCAACAAGTTTGGGAGCAAACAAGATTGGATAGGTGGCACTTCCTTCACAAAATGTCACTTTGGACAGAAATGAAGAATAATTATTGGGGAATTATTCTTCGGTTAGGACAGGAAAGTTTGGGCATATTTGAGCAACATATGACCCAAAGGAATTATGAGAATTATTTGGGAGTTTTTGGATGGACAGAAATATAGTTGCTTCACAACCTAGGGTAGACAGGGTTATTCCTTTAATAGAAAAAGGAATATTCCTGAGAAAAAGAAATTAGGGTTTGGTCAAGCAGTGGTGTGACATGATCTTGGCAAGGTTTTGAGAATGATGAGCCACTTGGGAGAGGAAATGAAGATGATTTCCCTGGTGGCAAGGCCATAGAACCACTCCAAAAAGAAAAACAGAGCAAAAACCAATTAAAAAAGAAAAAGAAAAGGGCCAAAATCCAGGCTGTTACAAATTCCTTCATAGGCTCGCTGGTCGGTGAGGAGCTGGATGAGATTCATCATGTAATCGAGTTAGTTTTGTTAGGGTTTGATCCCTAGTATCCACTACGTTCTGAGATTGATGTTGTTATGACTTTGCTATGCTTAATGCTTGTCACTAGAGCCCGAGTGCCAGGAATTCAGATCTGAACCTTTTATGTTTTCACCTTTAAATCGATGTTCTTGATCCGATCTTGCAAGTCATATGCACCTACTATGTGTTAGGATCCGCATACCCCAAGGTGACAACAATTGGGAATCTTTCTGGTGATTACCATAGTTTGAGGAGTTCATGTATTCAATATGTGTTAATGCTTTGTTCTGATTTTCTATTAAAAGGAGGCCTTAATATACCTTAGTTTCCTTATGGACCCTGCTCCCACGGGAGGGTAGGGAAAAATATGTCATGCAAGTTCTTTTCCATAAGCATGTATGACTATTTGCGGAATACATGCCTACATTATATCGATGAACTGGAGCTAGTTCTGTGTCACCCTAGGTTATAACTGTTATATGATGAAAATTATCCAACGATATCACCGATCCGGTGCCTACGAGTTTTCCACATATTGATCTTGCTAAGTTACTACTATTGCTACTATTGTTACAATTGCTACAAAACTATCATTGTTGTTACTCTTACTATTGCTACCGTTACTACTACTATCAAAACTATCATACAACTATGCTACTGATCACTTCGCTGCAGATATTAAATCTCCAGGTGTGGCTGAATTGATAACTCAGCTACTAATACTTACAAATATTCTTTGGCTCCCCTTGTGTTGGATCAATAAATTTGGGGTGAATACTCTACCCTCAAAAGTGTGGCGATCCCCTATACTTGTGGGTTATCAAGACCTTTTTCTGGCGCCATTGCCGGGGAGCATAGCTATATTTGTTGAGTAACTTGGATTTCTATCTATATATCACTATGAAGAATCTGAAGGATACTAAAACCAAGATTTTTCCCTCTAAGACGAGGGGAGGTAAAGAGCTGCCATCTAGCTCTGCACTTGATTTTCCTTCTGTTATTAGTAAGCTTGCAACACCATCACCTTCTATTAATCCTAATATGTCGCAAGTTATTGATGATGCTACTTATGCTATGAGTGATTCTTATGATGATGCTAGTACTTTGCTTGATAATACTATGTCGCTAGGTGAATTCCTTGATGAATAACTTGCTAGAGTTAAAAATATTGAGAATGTTGAAATTGATGAAACTGCTGAAACTGAAAACTATGAAACACCTATTAGACCTAGCTTTCCTAGATATGAATTGCCTGATATACCTAAGAGTTAAGTTATGGATGGAGAGGTTGCTAGGGATTTTCTTTCTTGTAAGAATATAGAAGATCTTAAGAAATTATTATGCAAGTTGAAAGAAAACCTTTGAATGCTAGAATGAAATGTGATCCTAAATTTGCTACTTAACCTATTCTTGTTATTGATAAGGATTATGAATTATCTGTGGATCCAGAGTTAATTACTTTGGTTGAATCTTTTCCTTTCCATGGTTATGAAACTAAAAATGCTGTGGCACATCTCACTAAATTAAATGATATAGCCACCCTTTTTGATCATGATGATAAAATTTGTTCTATTATATTCTCAAGTTATTTCCGTTCTCATTAAAGGGTGATGCTAAGATATGGTACAATACTCTTGCTCCTGGTTGTGTTTGTAGTCCCCAGGGTATGATTTATTACTTCTCTGAAAAGTATTTTCCTGCTCATAAGAAACAAGTTGCCTTACAAGAAATATTTAAGTTTGTACAAATTGAAGAAGAGAGTCTCCCACAAGCTTGGGGGAGGATTCTGCAACTACTTGATGCCTTGCCTGATCATGCTGTTCAGAAAAATGAAATATATGATATCTTCTACAATGGACTAACCGATGCATCTAAGGACTTCCTAGATAGTTGTGTTGGTTGTGTTTTCAGGGAACGGACTGTTGAACAAGCTGAGGAACTATTGAATAATATATTGAAGGACTATGATGAATGGACACTTCCTGAACCACCGCCTAAGCCCACTACTAAGAAGAGAGGTACATTATTTCTCAGTCCTAAAGATATGCAAGAGACAAAGAAATGTATGAAGGAAAAAGGTACTAAATCTGAAGATGTTAAGAATTTACCACCTACTGAAGAAATACATGGTTTCAACACACCACCATAGGTGGTGGAGGTAAATTCTCCTTTAAAGTTTGATGAAGGTAACATCCCTTATAATAAAACTCCTAGTAAATGTTTGTATGAATTTGACAATTACATTAGCAAGCAAGATCATTTCAATGCCTATGTCATGAAACAATTAAAGCAAAACTCTGATATGATTACTCGCTTGAGTGAATTGTTATTTAGAATCACGAATGTTGTTATAGGAGTAGGAAAGCATGCTTATATGGTTAAATCTCAATTAGAACAAGTCGCTAAATCTCAAAGTGAGCTACTCAATGAAATGAATAATAACGTGAATGATCATGCTGTTAGAGTAATGACTAGAGGAGGTAAAATGACTCGGGATCCACTTTATCCAGAAGGCCACCCTAAAAGAATTGAACAAGACTCGCAAAGAATTAACGTAGATGCACCTAGTCCATCTAAAAAGAAAAGTGAAAACAAAAATAATAGGACTTTGCATACTTCTAGTAAACCTAAGGTAGAAAACCTTCTGATAATGATAATGATATTTCTATCTCTGATGCTAAACTCAATCTGGCAATGAACATTCACCTAGTGATAATGATAATGACAATGATGATGTTCATCCAAATGCTCAGTTAGATAATGATAAAGAACCAGATAATGATGTTGAGATAGAACCTGTTGTTGATATTGATAACCAACAACCTTAAAATAAATGCTATGATAAAAGAGACTTTGTTGCTAGAAAGCATGGTAAGGAAAGAGAGACATGGGTTCAGAAACCCATGCCCTCCCCACCTAAACCATCTAAGAAAAAGGATGATCAAGAATTTGAATGGTTTGCTGAAATGCTTAGGCCAATCTTTTTGCGTACTCATTTGATTGATCTTTCAAAGATGGCCCCTTATGCTAAATACATGAAAGATATTGTCACCAATAAAAGAAAAATACCTGAAGCAGAAATCTCCACCATGCTTGCAAATTAATCTTTTAAGGATGGAGTACCTAAAAAATTAGGAGATCCAGGAATACAAACTATACCATGCTCCATTAAAAGAAATTATGTGAAAACTTATTTATGTGATTTAGGAGCTGGTGTTAGTGTTATGCCTTTCTCTTTATATAAAAGACTTGATTTGAATAAACTCACACTCACTGAAATGTCATTGCAAATGGCTGAAAATTAACTGCCATACCCTATTGGTGTTTGTGAGGATGTGCCTGTTGTAGTTGCAAATGTTACTTATCTTAACAGATTTTGTTATACTTGATATGCCTGAGGACGACAACATGTCGTTTATCCTTGGTAGACCCTTTCTGAATAGTACAGGGGTTGTTATTGGTTGCAACAAAAGCAAAGTCACTTTTCATGTCAATGGTAAAGAGCATACGGTGCACTTTCCAAAGAAGCAATTTCATGTAAATGGTACTAATGTTATTGGAAAGGCTCCGACGATCACTATTGGAGGTTTTCAACTCGTTGTACCTACTGATAAAAGGGAATATGAAGTACTTATCATTGGGGACATGCATATCCCCGTTGAGGTAACTTAGTGTTTTACGAAAATTCTTTGGGTTCATGTTAATTGAAAGCGGTTGTTAATAAGACTTGATCAACCTTATTAATGGATCATTTTCGAGAGGCATGTGGGTGATGAATTTAGTAGACACAACTTTCTGTACCCATTTTATATTTTCTGTTATTTTTAGTTCAATGTAATAAAATGTCATGAATATCATGTTTTCTGAATTATCCGTGCAATAAAAAAGTGCCCAAAAATAGAAGTGCTCAAAATGACCTGAAATTTTCACACGATTTTTCTGAATATTTGAGAATATCTGGCACTAAAAACATAACAGGGGGTGTCCCAGGTGTCCACTAGACACCAATGCGCGCCACCCCTGTCGGTGTTCTGGGAACGGGGGTCCCCAGACTTGCCTGCCTGCGGCCCAGGGCGTGGCTCGCCCGACGGCCTGGTATGACCCATCTTCATCAGCAAACACTCAAGACCCTCGTGAGGCGGATGACACAAGACCTCCTCAGGGGCAGCCTCGCTGGGCTGGCTTGCGAGGAGCAGAGATATCTATGCAAGGGGCACCTCGCGTGGAGCACGTGATGTGAGTCGTGACGACCAAGGCCAGGCGGGCACCAGGCAGGTGCCAGCGGGCGCAGAGTACCAGTTTCCTCTTTGGTGCTAAAGATGCAGGCGCAGGCGAGGAGTCCCGAGGCGTCAAGCAAAGGTTTCCATATCAGTGCAACAAGACCAAGACCAGTAGGACGGTAGGACGAAGGTCATCATGGAGCCCAGGACGGCGTCACCACCAGAGCCTTTGGCAGGCGAAGTCCACTTTCATCAAGATAGCTTGTACAAGATGTCCCCCTTCAAACTTGGCGTTGTGGGATCCCTTCCCGCTTAATATTTTGGAAGAGGACCAAGGCCTCTATAAATAGGACTAGCCACCACCATTGCCGGTGATGGATCATTCGGACCACCCTAGCACTTATCATCTCACCGAGCCCGAGAACACCTCTCTCCTGAGGCTGTTCTTTCCTTACACTTGTTCATCCCCAGCCTACAAGGCAATCCACCACACAACACTGGAGTAGGGTATTACACCACAACGGTGGCCCCCTCGTGTCCCGTGTTCTTCGAGTTCGTCGAGTTAGGCCGTGGATCGTTGAGCGAGCGTGCTAGCGAGGGAAAGAGAGATCTTCGTGTGCACCCCAGTGTTCGAACCTCAAGGGTTGCCGGAACCCGTAATCCGACAACCCCCACCAGGCACGCCCTGGTGGGTAGTGGTCCCCACACCCCCTCACTTATCCCTTTAGCCCACATCGTCACCTACCTCCGGAAAAAATCACCATAGCTCTCTCTCTCTTTGTTCTTGCTCTCAAACCCGCGGGTTTCGATCTCTTTGCTCGAAGCTCAATTTCTGAAACTCTTTTGGGGGACTATCCCTTGGTATGTGACTCCCCCACCCCTCCAATTAGTTTTTTTAGTAATTTATATTTTGAGTAATTAGCTACTCTTGGTGCTGCTATAAATGAGCTTGCATGTTGAATTCTTGAAGTTCCACGTAGTTTGAATGCTTGATATAGGCTCTAGGCATGCATATGAGTAGTTGCTATAAATCTTGTGAAGTTTTGTTAACTTTATTGTGTGACCCAAATTTTTTAGAAATTTATTCGTACAATGATGAACCTCTTTAGGAGGAGTTCTTCGAGGAGGAGTTCCTCAGAGGCATCACCGAGTGGGAGCTCAATTCGACAGTCCTACGTTGAGCCTAGTGCAAAATCAATGTGGGATGCCGACACCAAATCATGTGTATGGACATGTGATGATTTTATGATAGGTGCATGCATTAAGGAAGAATATGAGCAGTATATTCACAATACTGAGCTCGCATCCTTCATATCAGATTAGTGTACTCAACACTACCATCTTAGTGAATCATTCACCAAAAAGTTTAAGTATCATCCTCATGTATTTAGAGTCTCATTTAGCCTTTATAATAATGCCTTTACCATGCCTCTGGAACACTTCTATGATGCATGCAAAATCCCATACTGGGGATTGCTAGATGAACCACCAAGAGTTGAGTATGAAACATTTTTGCGTAGCCTCTGTTGTGGTGTGGATATGGGAGTTACACAAGCTATAATAAAAAAGTATACAATTCCCCTCCATCCGTTATTTTGCACTCTTTAATGGTAAATGAGTCGCATGAAAACAAGACTACAGCGCACTTTGTGCCTCTCATTTGAGCCCTATCCATACCGCTTTAACAGGCATTAAGCACTATAATCTTGGAGCAATTGTTGCATGAAGGCTGCAACAGGTAATGCTGACAGTGGTCATTTGTGTGGGGGAATTTATGCCTCCCGCAGAGCTACAAGGCTAGGAGTTCCTCCTTTACCGAGTGATAGTATTTTGCCTTATAGCTATTTAGACTTTGACGCAATGCAACATCACGAGTACATTAAATCTAAAGCCACGAACTACAACTATAACTGGATGTTTAATAAAAAGCATATCATACCTGTTATTTTGGCTGCACATGATCTTTTTTATTTTTAGAGTGGAGGAAGATATTACATCTATGAGAGCGAGGTGCGCGATTACAACGCTGAAGTAGAAGCGACTCACCAGGCTGCGGAGGCCGCACCGAGAGCCTTCATGTGCTATCACTCTGATTATTATCCAGGCCGCGGGTGGTCGTTACCAAGCTAGGACAAAAGCCTAAGCTTGGGGGAGTACGTATTTCCACCGACATTACATTCATGTTCAATCACTTCATTCTAGTTGATGGTGTTCACACTTTTTCATTGTATCATCCATGCTAGTTTTATTCTTTTCTCGTTTTCTTCTTGTGTGTTTTAAAAAACTTTAAGAAAACCCAAAAATATGTCATGCTTCTTTTCTATTTTTATTTCTAGTTTAATTTAGTTGTAGTATTAAAAGAAAACCCAAAAATATTTCTCAATTCTTCTTTTACTTGTTGGGAGATTTCCCGTGTAAATAGTTTTTTTTTTCTCGTTTTCATTCTTCTTTCTTTAATTTTCTTTCTTCAAGAAAAACCAATAACTCAAAGAAAAATAGTGTGTTTCTCTGAACTTCTTTTCTTATGTTGAGTCATGTAAGCAGAAGACCACGATGAAAGCGTTGAGTGGCTCTTTTATGCAATATTGTTGATCTAACACAGAGCCCATATTATTTTGTCTTCTCCTCTAAATAATTTGTTTGCAGATTCCAGCTTAGTCCACGACACTCTTGCACTATTATTATTTTCATATCATTTGGTTGTGCAAGTGAAAGGCAATAATGATGCTATTTGATGAAGTGATTGTGGCAAGGAAAAGTGGGTACGAACTCAACTTGTTTTTGTTGTTGTAAATATGTTTAACTCAGTATCCATGATTCAGCATATTATGATTAAACATGTTTGTGATGAAAATTAGATATTATAGTTATTCATGCCATGCTTAAGTAGCTAGGAGTGGATAATGATTTATCTTGGATGTCAACATGCATTAAAATGGTTGTGATGTAGTATGATGATATGGTATCCTCCTCTAAATGTCTCAAGTGGCTTGACTTGGCACATGTTCATGCATGTAGTTGATTCAAAACCAACATAACCTCCATGATATTTATGTTCAATGTGTCTATATCCTACTCATGCTAGTGTTCAATGGTAATTATTCTCAATGCATGATTATGACCATTTTCGCTCTCTAGCGGGTCGCTTCTCGACCTCATTGCTAGCCTTTGCCTGTACTAAGACGGAATACAACTTGTGCATCAAAATCAAAGTTATTCCAGATGGAGTCCACCATATCTACCTATATGCGGTATTACTCTACCGTTCCAAGTAATTTTGCATGTGCTACCTCAAAATATTCAAATAAGCATATGTTTTGTGTGCTCGTACCGCTCATGAAGCGACATGGGGTGGTTAGTATCTTCCATGCTAAGTGGGTTATTCTCATGATGAGTGCTTATCCGCTCATACTTGCACGAGAGGGGCTGGTAATAGGGATGCCGAGTTCCTTAATCAAAATCATAATAATGATGAAACAAACTCCCCGGGACTGTTGTTGGTATGGAGGGAACCCGAGGATTCGGATAGCCATGGCTTGTGTTTGTTGGTGGAAGGGGAGTGAACTTTACTTTTACTGCTTGGGAACTGCCGCTAATTTGTTTAGCATGGAAGATAGTGAAAAATCTTGGTCGTAACATTGACACAAAATGTATACCTCCCAAAATTATATTTATCTCTAATTTAAGCTTCGAGCTCTAGCACCTATGCAAAACCCTCCTTCCCTCTGCGAAGGGACTATCGATTTACTTTGTATGTTGAGTCATCACCTTCTCACATAAGCACCGGTCCTGGGAGTACTATTGTCATTCTTATGCATTTAGTATAGATAATTAAAAGTGCAACTAATCCCCGGTTGGTTTTGGTAATTCATAACAACATATAGCTCATTGAACTAATATCCATACAAGTTTAATATTTCAGAAAGTTCAATGAATGGCATGGCATGCACTAGAGATGTGGACCCCTCAAAATGCTAAGGACACATATTGGCAAAAGCTCAAGACTCTTCTTTTCTATTTTAGTGATGCAAGATCACATTGAGTCCATAGGAAAGTGATACGTCTCCGTCGTATCTATAATTTTTGATTGTTACATGCCAATATTATTCAACTTTTACATACTTTTGGCAACTTTTTATATGATTTATTTGGACTAACTTACTTACCAGTGCCCAGTGCCAGTTCATGTTTTTTGCATGTTTTTTGTATCGCAGCAAATCCATTACAAACGAAGTCCAAATGCAATAAAATTTTACAGAGAATTATTTTGGAATATATGTGATTTTGGGGAGTTGGAATCACCGCAAACGGAGGCCCACACAGCCCACAAGACACTAGGGCGCGCCAGAGGCCCCTAGTGCGTGGTGGTGGGTTGTGCCCTCCTCGAACGTTGGTTGGAGCTCTACTTCGGGAGCAAGGAAGCTTATATCCGGAAAAAAAATTATGTTAAAATCTCAGCGCAATCGGAGTTACGGATCTCCCGGAATATAAGAAACGGGTTTTGGCCAGATCAGGGGAGCGCGAAGCAGAAGAGGACAAAGAGAAAGATCCAATCTCGGAGGGGCTCTCACCCCTCCAGAGCCATGGAGGCCATGGACCAGAGAGGTAACCCTCCTCCCATGTAGGGGCGAGGCCAAGGAAGAAGAAGAAGGAGGGGGCTCTCTCCCCCTCGCTTCCGGTGGAGCCGGAGTGCCGCCGGGGCAACGATCAGGACGACGATCTACATAAAAAATCTTGCTACCGTCAACACCAACTCTCTCCCCCTCTATGCAGGTGTGTAACACCTCTTCCCCCCGCTATAATCTCTACTTAAACATGGTGCTCAACTCCATATATTATTTCCCAATGATCTATGGTTATCGTATGATGTTTGAGTAGATCCGTTTTGTCCTGTGGGTTAATCGTGATCTTGGTTGGTATGATTGTACATTTTATATTTGGTGCTGACCTACGGTGCCCTCCATTCTCGTGCAAACGTGAGGGGCTCCCGCTGTAGGGTGTTGCAATATGTTCATGGTTCGCTTATGGTGGGTTGTGAGAGTGACAAAAGCTTAAACCCGAGTAAGTGGGGTATGACGTATGGGAGTAAAGGGGACTCGATACTTAATGGTATGGTTTGGTTTCACGACCTTAATGATCTTTTGTAGTTGCGGATGCTTGCTAGGGGTCCAATCATAAATGCATATGATCCAAGTAGAGAAATTATGTTAGCTCATGCCTCTCCCTCATATAAATTTACAAGAATGATTACCAGTACTTGTTATCGATTGCCTAGTGACAAATAACTTTCTTGTTGACACAAACCCTTTTACTAAACACCTAACTTTTATTATCTTGCAAAGTACTTCTAGTTTTATTCTTGCGAAGTAGTTCTAGCATCACACCTACCAAATAGTTTCATACTTGTTTTCGGTAAAGCGAATGTCAAGTGTGCGTAGAGTTGTATTGGTGGTCGATAGAACTTGAGGGAATATTTGTTCTGCCTTTAGCTCCTCGTTGGGTTCAACACTCTTATTTATCAAAGAAGGCTACAAACGACCCCCTATACTTATGGGTTATCAAGACCTTTTTCTGGCGCCGTTGCCGGGGAGCAATAGCGTGGGGTGAATATTCTCGTGTGTGCTTGTTTTCTTTATCACTAAGTAGTTTTTATTTTATGTTCTAAGTTGTTCTTCATCTCTAGGTACGGTTATGGAACACGAAACACCAAAAAAATTAGTGGTACTTGCTGCTCATGGAGATGGGGAACCTCCTAAAACCTTCGATGCTAGTTATGTGAAAAATATTATGCACTACTTTGATAATCCTGAGAAAACCCCATTCAACTATCTAATGGGAGTAATGTTGGATCAACGTGAATACTTTAGGGATTATCGCTTGTCTCATAAAGGGAAATTGTTATGGGATCAAATTCTTATATTGAAGTGGTATGCTTGGAATCTATGCTCTAGATATGATTGTACTTGTTGCTCTAGGATGAATGCTCCACATCTTCCCTTTTCATGCAAATTTAATGATAATGAAACCTTAGCTTCTTATGCTAATGGTATATATGATTATTATGATGTGGAACGAATAGAAGAATTTGTTGCTTTTAAGGGTGTTTATGAAATTGAATGTCTATTTCTAGAGTATGAAGATTGTGATGATGATGTTTATAGATCTCAAAATTTTGCTATATTTGAATATTGCTATGAGAACTACGAAAATAATGCCGAAATTGATGCATTTCTTGAGAAATTCTCCGCTGTCCAAGAAGAGACTAATATTTTGCAGGAGTCTACGGAAGAAGAAATTATTGACATTGTGAGCTCATTGGATGAAAAAGATGAGGAGGAGAGCGAAGAACAAAAGGAGGAAGAGCGGATTGATCACCCGTTCCCACCTTCTAATGAGAGTAACTCTTTATCCCATATATTTTTTAATTTCCCTTCGAATTTACCGCAGGATGAATGCTATGATAATTGCTATGATACCATTGATTCTTTAGAAATATGCTTTTTTCATGATGCTTGCTATGCTTCTAGCCAAGATGCCAATATGAATTGTGCTTATGGAGATGAACTTGCCATAGTTCCTTATGTTGCGAATGAAATTGTTGCTATTGCACCCACACATGATAGTCGTGTTATCTTTTTGAATTCTCCCAACTACACTATATCGGAGAAGTTTGCACTTATTAAGGATTACATTGATGGATTGCATTTTACCACTGCACATGATGATTTTGATGAATATGATATGCATGTGACTGCTGCTCCTACTTGCAATTATTATGAGAGAGGAATGAGGGAGTCCTGGATTAGGGGGTGTACGGATAGCCGAACTATCACCTTTGGCCAGACTCCTGGACTATGAAGATACAAGATTGAAGACTTCTTCCCATGTCCGAATGGGACTTTCCTTGGCGATACGGATATGTAGATCTCCTACCATTGTAACCGACTCTGTGTAACCCTAACCCTCTATGGTGCCTATATAAACCGGAGGGTTTTAGTCCGTAGGACGAACAACAATCATACCATAGGCTAGCTTCTAGGGTTTAGCTCTCTGATCTCGTGGTAGATCTACTCTTGTACTACCCATATCATCAATATTAATCAAGCAGGAGAAGGGTTTTACCTCCATCGAGAGGGCCCAAACCTGGGTAAAAACATCGTGTCCCTTGTCTCCTGTTACCATCCGCCTAGACGCACAGTTCGGGACCCCCTACCCGAGATCCGCCGGTTTTGACACCGACATTGGTGCTTTCATTGAGAGTTCCTCTGTGCCATCGTCTTTAGGCCCGATGGATCCTCCGATCATCAACAACGATGCGCTCCAGGGTGAGACTTTTCTCCCCGAACAGATCTTCGTATTCGGCGGCTTTGCACTGCGGGCCAATTAAGCAGCTATCTGGAGCAGATTGAAAGCTACGCCCGCCATCAGGTCAGATTTGGAAGTTTGAACTACGGTGGCGTCCGCGGAGACTTGATCTTGACGGGTTCGAGCCACAGCCAGCGCGCTGCTTGTCACGATGGGCATGATTTAGCTCTGCCGCGAGCGATGCCACAGGGGCCGCACGATGTCGCTCCGACCCTTAGCTCGGAGCCGACTGCGCCGATCGAGGACGGGTGGCTGGACACCGCCTCGGGGGCTGCGATCTCTATGGCGATTGAGCTGAAAACCAACCCTGTCCTTTGCGAAGTTCGTGACTCCAAGGTGCCGGACTCCTCCCCGGACTCCGAACCATCCGCGCCCCTGCCAATCGAATCCGATTGGGCGCCGATCATGGAGTTCACTGCCGCGAACATCTTTCAACACTGGCCCTTCGGCGACATCCTGAATTCACTAAAGTCTCTCTCTTTATCAGGAGAGCCCTGGCCGGACTATGGTGAGGAAGGTTGGGATGCGGACGACGAAGAAATTCAACGCCCGCCCACCACCCACTTTGTAGCCACTGTCGATGATTTAACCGACATGCTAGACTTCGACTCCGAAGACATGAACGGTATGGACGACGATGCAGGAGAAGACCAAGAACCAGCGCCTACAGGGCACTGGAAGGCCTCCTCGTCATATGACATGTACATGGTGGACATCCCAAAAGATGGGAACGGCGATGGAACAACGGAGGATGACCCCTCCAAGAAACAGCCTAAGCGCCGACATCAGCGGCGCCGCTCTAAATCCCGCCACAGCAGAAACGGTGATTCTGGCACGGGAGACAATAACACCCCGGATAGTGCCGAAGACAACCCCCTCTAGCAGGATTCAGCGCAGGAGGATGGTGAAGCAGCCCTCATGAGAGAGCGGCAGAAAGACAGGTAGAGGACGATAATTACATGCCTCCCTTCGAAGACGAGGCAAGCCTCGACGACGACAAATTTGTCGTGCCTGAGGATCCCGTCGAATAAGAGCGTTTCAAACGCAGGCTTATGGCCATGGCAAGCAGCCTCAAGAAAAAGCAGCAACAGCTTAGAGCTGACCAAGACTTGCTAGCTGACAGATGGACTGAAGTCATTGCAGCCGAAGAGTATGAACTCGAATGCCCCTCCAAGAGCTACCCAAAACGCAGGCCGCTACCCCGATTAGAGGAGGAAGCACCCAAACCTACATCACCAGCGCATGATGCGGCAGACCGGCCACCCCGTGGCTGCGACAGAGAGGCCTCTCGGCCCTCCACTCAAGCCGCACCCCGGCGTCGCTCCAAAAGTACCAAGGAACGGGGAAATGCGCCAGACCTGCGAGATATATTGGAGGAAAAGGCGAGGTAAACAAGATCGATCTACGGGTCGCGTGGGCGCCCCACGGCACGTGACAATAACCGTCACGCCAGATATGGCAATTCCGGCCGGGCCGAACAAAGTAGACAAAGCTCATTTGAGCTGCGTCGTGATATAGCCCAGTACAGAGGCGCCGCACACCCACTATGCTACACAGACGAAGTGATGGATCATCAAATCCCTGAGGGTTTCAAACCCGTAAACATTGAATCATACGATGGCACAACAGATCCTGCAGTTTGGATCGAGGACTATCTCCTTCACATCCACATGGCCCGCGGTGATGATCTACACGCCATCAAATAACTCCCACTCAAGCTTAAAGGACCAGCTCGGCATTGGCTTAACAGCTTGCCAGCAGAGTCAATTGGTTGTTGGGAAGACCTGGAAGCCGCATTCCTCGACAATTTCCAGAACGCGTGTGCGCGACCACCGAGCGCCGATGACCTAAGCCACATAATTCAGTAGCCAGAGGAATCAGCCAGACAATTCTGGACACGGTTCCTAACCAAGAAAAATCAAATTGTCGACTGTCCGGATGCAGAGGCCCTTGCCGCCTTCAAACATAACATCCGCAACGAGTGGCTTGCCCGGCACCTAGGACAGGAAAAGCCTAAATCCATGGCAGCCCTCATGAAACTCATGACCCGCTTTTGCGCGGGAGAAGACAGCTGGCTAGCTCGTAGTAACAACATGACCAAGAGCCCTGGTAATTCGGATACCAAGGACAGCAATGGCAGGTCGTGTCGCAACAAGCATAAGCGCCGCATTAATGGCGATAATGCTGAGGATACGGCTATCAATGCCGGATTCAGAGGCTCTAAACCCGGTCAACGGAAAAATCCATTTAAAAGAAACACTCCGGGCCCGTCCAATTTGGACAGAATACTCGATCGCTCATGCCAGATACACGGCACCCCCGAAACACCATCCAAGCACACCAACAGGGATTGTTGGGTGTTCAAGCAGGCAGGCAAGTTAAACGCCGAAAACAATTACAAGGGGCTGCATAGCGATGACGAGGAGGACCCACGGTCACCGAACAACAAAGGACAGAAGGGTTTCCCCCCACAAGTGCGGACGGTGAACATGATATACGCAACCCACATACCCAAAAGGGAGCGGAAGCGTGCCCTAAGGGACGTATATGCGATGGAGCCAGTCGCCCCAAAGTTCAACCTGTGGTCCTCCTGCCTGATCACTTTTGATCGAAGGGACCACCCCACTAGCATCCACCACAGCGGATTTGCCGCATTGGTTCTAGATCCAATCATTGACGGATTTCACCTCACTAGAGTCCTAATGGACGGCGGCAGCAGCCTGAACCTGCTTTATCAGGACACAGTGCGAAAAATGGGCATAGACCCCTCAAGGATTAAACCCACAAAGACGACCTTTAAAGGCGTCATACCAGGTGTAGAGGCCAACTGTACAGGCTCAGTTACACTTGAAGTGGTCTTCGGATCCCCGAATAACTTACGAAGCGAGGAGTTAATCTTCGGCATAGTCTCGTTCCGCAGTGGCTATCACGCACTGCTCGGACGAACTGCATTCGCAAAGTTCAATGCGGTGCCGCACTACGCATATCTAAAGCTCAAGATGCCAGGCCCTCGAGGAGTCATTACGGTCAACGGAAACATCAAACGCTCTCTCCGAACGGAGGAGCATACGGCAGCCCTCGCGGTGGAAGTACAAAGCAGCCTCTCAAGGCAATTCTCGAGTCCGGCCATTAAACGTCCGGACACCGTCAAGCACGCCCGGAGTAACATACAATAAGACCACCTGGCACGTTCCGAGCACGCGTAGAAATGCGGCCCCAACCCCAGCCCTCGCGAAACTGCAAAACTAGTACTACGCGTACATAATTACACTCTGGAAATACCATGGGCATAGGGGGAGGGGCACGACCACGGCATGCCCAGAATGCGGCTCAACCACACTAGGGGCTCCCGATTGTGTCATTATTTTCTTCTTCTTACTTTTAGGACTCCGTTCTGCAGAAGCCCTGTCCGGCATTAGAATCTCCGAACACACGATGCAACAGCCAGGGAAGGAGAAAGCTACGTTGAGTGTCCAGGTGGTCTCTATTACGAGCAGTATACCTGTTTTACATACCATCCCGCAGCTCACCCCTGGAGGGGGACATGTCAAATAGTCCCGTCCCTTGCTTATCGCACTATTTGTATCGTTCTGCTTTTACCGCAGCCTTTTCAAATAAACAATACATAGCTTCTGCCTATTATTGCATTCCTTTTTTTTATCTATATATGTTCATTCATGACATGTTGCACCCGTACACTTTGGTACGGCCAAATACACCAGGGACTTAAGTACCCCATAATATGGTGTGATAAGTCCGAACACTTTCACAAGTGCGGCACCCCGAACTTATAGCATTATATGCATCGGCTCCGAATCATGTCTTTGGTCAATAGTTGGGTTTTCCCGGCTCCCATGTTTTGGTACCTTACGTTCCGTTACATCGGCTAAGGTAGCGCTGGGAGAACCACTGCGATTGTGCCCCGGTTGAGCTGGGTTAAGAACCTCAGTGGAGAAAGCTAAAACTGACCGTCATGATAGGGCGAGAGCCGGTCGCTGTTCGAGAGGTTTTCGAGTCCCTAAAGACTTATGCCGCTTAGAGCGAGGAGTCGGCCTTGTCCGGCCTAGGCGTGGATAGCGCCCCGAACTCGGTCTTCCGAATACTATGGGCTTCGCCGAAATTTAAAATTATAGAATTCTATGGCTAAGTGAGAGTGTTCAAGCATTATAGTCCGGTTGCCTTGTTCGTTGCGTTGAGCGCCTCCCTCGAAGGACCCAAGAATGGGAAAAAGAGCGCTCAAGTTTATCCCGAACACCCCAGCACTCGTGGCATGGGGGTAGAAGCCGACGACTCGCCATCTCTCAAATTTAATAAACGGCCGCACATAAGGTAATATTTTAAATTCACAAGTGTTGCTTAGCGCACATGAACAAGTTTTCAGCGTACAGGATAACAAATGCGAGTTTACTCAAAAATTACATCTTTGGAGCATTCACCCGCTATAAGACGGGCACCCTTTAGGACGCCCTCATAATACACCTCAGGCTTGCGATGATCCTTGCCCGGTGGTGGTCGGTCCGTCACAAGCTTCTCAGCGTCCATCTTGCCCCAGTGCACCTTAACGCGGGCAAGGGCCCTACGGGCACCTTCGATGCAGACGGAGCACTTGACGACTTCAATCCATGGACAGGCGTCCACCAGCTGCCTCACCAGGCCGAAGTAGCTCCCAGGCATGGCTTCCTTAGGCCACAGCCAAACTATGAGGCCCTTCATGGCCCGTTCGGCCACCTTATGGAGCTCGACCAGCTGCTTCAGCTGGTCGCTCAAGGGCACCGGATGTCCGGCCTCAGCTAACTGAGACCAGAACACTTTCTCCGTCGAGCTCCCCTCCTCAGCTCGGTAGAACGCGGTAGCATCGGACACACTACGGGGCAGATCTGCAAATGCTCCTGGAGAGCTTCGGATTCGGGTAAGTAACAGATAATTCAATTTCACGTGCTTGCTTTGCATAAAGAATGCCCTACCCTCCGCTATCTTATTCATCGCCTCAATTTCCTGGAGGGCTTTTTGGGCTTCGGCCTTAGCAGATTTGGCGCTCTCAAGGGCCGAGGCGAGCTCGGACTCGCGAGTCTTCGAGTCATGCTCCAAACTCTCGTGTTTTTCCACGAGAGCCTGGAGCTCTTGCCGCACCTCCGCCACCCGCGCCTCCTGCTTCTCTCGCTCGGCGCGCTCCGCGGCCGCATTGCTCTCGGCCTTGGACACCGCTTCCTTCAGGTTCGCCACCTCGTTCGTGGCCCCTGTAATACTCACGTTATTCCTGTCATTTTTTGCAACCACATATTTTATATACTTCAATAAGGTATTACTTACCTTCCTTGTCCTCGAGCTGCTTCTTTGCAAGGCTGAGCTCGTTCTCGGACCGCTCGAGGCTCGCTTCAATGCACCAACCTCCATGATCGGTCTGGCGGGTCAGTCAGCAGCGCAACCTGCATTCCCATATTGACATACTTATGTTAGACTCCTGCGTATATCTTTTAGATCCTCAGTACGGCTTTTCTTTCCGAACACCAAACTGAGCATCAGGGGCTACTGTCTATGCGGTAATATTTTTACATCGTACCTCAAAGCTGTTAGAAGGCTGGCACGAGCTTGATCAGCCCGCTCTTGGCGGACTGAACTTTCTGGATCACCACACTCATAACAGTGCGGTGCTCCTCGTCGATGGAGGCACCGTTAAGCGCCTCCAGCAAATTATCCGGTGCCTCCGGTTGGACGGAGGTCACCGGCGTCGCAGTCTTGCCCTTCTTACGAAGGGCGCTGCGGACTCGGAACCACGAAGGTTCGATGCGGAGTCGACACAGGGCCGGACTTAGAGCCCTTCGGGGTTTTATCCCCTTTGCGGCTGGAGTCCGGGAGGTTGCCTTGCGGCGCCTCCAGGACCACCTCCTCCTAGCTGGGCCCCTTTTGGGACTCCACCTCGGCGTCATCTGCGGATCGAGGAGAGGAGGCGGTCGGAAGTGAGGCGCTATTCACATCCGACGAATCCAGGAAGCCGCTCGTCGAAGCATCGAGCCCATCCTTGGGCGGGCTGCATGGTTATACTCGGCGTTAGAAGATACTGTGCGACAAATGAAACGACATGAGTTATTTTGGTATCCGGACACTTACGATTTTTCCAGGGGCTTGGCCCTCGGTGGCCACTCCTCTTCGCCATCGTCGACGTTGGTGGAGTAGTCTGGAGGAAGGGTGCTTCCCTTCTTGGACCCTCCGGTCTCCCTAGTTGGGGCGGCCTTCCTTTTCTTCTCTCGTCCCACTGGGGGAGAGGCTTCTTTTTCCTCCTCCTCGTTTTCACGGGAGGAGTCCGCCTTGGAGTCATCGGACGATGAGTCCGACAACACCTGACGCCGGGAACTCCTTCGAGTTCCCGTGGCCTTCTTCTTGGCCTTCTTCTCCGGCACCACGTGAGGTGCCGGAACCAGCAGCCCCGTCAAGCGGGCGTCCGCTGGGTCTTCTGGCAAGGAAGCCGGACAGTTAACCTGCCCGAACGTCTTCTCCCAATCCTTTCAAAGGTAAGGGAGTTTAGATCCCGCATAGAGTCAAACTATGAAAGACAAAGAGTCTCGTAAAGGGTAAAATAGCTTACCTCGCTGGCTTGACGCTGTGAGCTGAATCCGCGATCTTCGGTGGCGGATGCGGGAGCCTCGGCGCCCTTGAACAGCGCGTTCCAGGCATCTTCGTACGTAGTGTCGAAGAGCCTGCTCAAGGTGTGGTGTTGTGCCGGATCAAACTCCCACAAGTTGAAGGCCCGTTGTTGGCATGGGAGGATCCGGCGGATGAGCATGACCTGGACCACGTTGACAAGCTTGAGATTCTTGTTCACCAGGTTTTGGACGCAGGTTTGGAGTCCGGTCAGCTCTTCCGAATTACCCCATGTCAGGCCCGTCTCTTTCCAGGAGGTGAGCCATGTAGGGAAGCCAGATCGGAATTCGGGGGCCGCTGCCCATTTAGGGTCGCGCGGCTCGGTGATGTAGAACCGCCCCGATTGCCACCCCTTTATGGTCTCCACAAAGGAGCCCTCGAGCCATAGGACGTTGGCCATCTTGCACACCATGGCGCCTCCGCACTCCGCTTGGCGGCCGCCCACTACCTTCGGCTTGACATTGAAGATCTTCAGCCATAAGCCGAAGTGGGGCTGGATGCAGAGGAAGGCCTCGCCCACAACGATGAATGCCGAGATGTTGAGGATGAAATTCGGGGCCAGATCATGGAAATCCAGGCCGTAGTGGAACATGAGCCCCCGGACAAATGGGTGAAGTGGGAAACCTAGTCCGCGGAGGAAGTGGGTGAGGAACATCACCCTCTCATGGGGCCTGGGGGTGGGGATGAGCTGCCCCTTATCGGGGAGCCGATGCGTGATGTCGCTGGACAGGTATCCGGCCTTCCGCATCTTTTTGATGTACCCCTCCGTGACGGAGGAGGCCATCCACTTGCCTCCCGCTCCAGACATGGCTGGAGAAGGTTGAGGTGGAATGTGCGGACATGGTCGCTGGAGCTCGAGTGCGCGGAAATGGATGAGCAAAGGAGGAAGAAGGCGTAGGTGAAAAGGTGGATCCTTACCCCCTTATATGGATGGACGAAGTTATGCGTCCCCACCAGCCTGGCAAAACTCGCTTATCTCCCAAGCGCCGTAATCAATGGCGCGGTTGGGTTACCCACGCCCGTATTGATGAGAATCCCGGAATAAGGGGACACGATCTCTGCTTTGACAAGACGTGCCAAGGAAACCGCCTCGCTAAACGCGCTGAGGTGGGACGGTAAAAACGATTCGAATAAAGGCTTGGCCGTGGTGTGATGTCACGCCACGGAATACGTCAGCAGATTGAATTTGTGTAAATATTATTCTTTCTACGGTGGTATGTGAAACTTATTTTGCAGAGCCGGACACTATCCTTGTGTTCAAAATCTTCTATGAAGTATTCGAAGGAGGAACCCGCCTTGCAATGCCGAAGACAATCTGCGCGCCGGACTTGTCGTCATTGAAGCCTGGTTCGAGGGCTCTTGAGGAGTCTGGATTAGGAGGTGTCCGGATAGCGAACTATCACCTTTGGCGGACTCTGGACTATGAAGATACAAGATTGAAGACTTCGTCCCGTGTCCGGACGGGACTTTCCTTGGCGTGGAAGGCAAGCTTGGCGATACGGATATGTAGATCTCCTACCATTGTAACCGACTCTGTGTAACCCTAACCCTCTTCAGTGCCTATATAAACCGGAGGGTTTTATTCCGTAGGACAAACAACAATCATACCATAGGCTAGCTTCTAGGGTTTAGCCTCTATGATCTCGTGGTAGATCTACTCTTGTACTACCCATATCATCAATATTAATCAAGCAAGAGTAGGGTTTTACCTCCATCGAGAGGGCCCGAACCTGGGTAAAAACATCGTGTCCCTTGTCTCCTGTTACCATCCGCCTAGACGCATAGTTCGGGACCCCCTACCCGAGATCCGCCGGTTTTGACACCCACAAGGCACTACATCTCGACCTATCTATGTTTTCAACACGATAAAGTTGCAAGAAATTGCTTATACTATGCATTGGCCTTTACTAGATGTGTATGAATTGTTCTTGTATGATATGCCTATGCATAGGAAGAGAGTTAGGCTTCGTTGTTACATGACACACATCACTTTGTGCTCACTACTAAATGCCAAATCATTGCTAATTCAAATTGGCTTTGATATACCTTGGGATCCGGGTGGATCCATTACTTGAGCACTTTATGCCTAGCTTAATGTCTTTAAATAAAGCGCTGCCAGGGAGACAACACGAAAGTTTTAGAGAGTCATTTATTTCTGTTGAGTGCTTTTATAAAGTTTAAAAACAAAAAAATAAAGTGGGGAACCTAAAACTTTTTCAAAAAGAAAAGTGAAAAATACGAGCATTGTTAAAGTGGGGGAGCTCCTTGAACTTTGTTCATGCCCATGGAAACTTTGTGAATCTGAATTACGAAAACTTTTAAAAAAATCATCCCCTTGTACAATTCCTTTGTATTATAAAAATAATGTGCCAAGGTTTGCCTTTAGGATGATTAGATTGCTTGTTGGTTTGTGCGGTGCAAAACAGAAACTTTGGGTGTAGTGCGTGATTTTACATTTTTACTAGAACGTCAAATGGTTCCGAAACTTTTTGCACAGTCTTTCTATACAAAATGTTTATTTCGTCCTAATTTCTCAGAATTTGTAGAGTTACAGAAGTATGGTGGATGTTTAAATCTTTACGGACTGTCCTGTTTTCACAGATTGCTGTTATTGCTTCATTATTTGCATATGTTTGAATTCTTGTTGAAGCCTACTTGACTTGGTGCCATAGAATTGTGATAGCATACAATGGGTAATGTTTTTTTTATAATTATACAATAATGTTACAGCAGTACATAATGGGATTTCATTGCCATGTTCACTAACCCCGCCACTAAAAGTTCGGTTAAGTTTTGTGTGGATGAAGTGTTCGAACATCAAGGAGGTCTCGATGTGAGGAGAAGGAGGAGAGGCAAGAGCTCAAGCTTGGGGATGCCCAAGGCACACCAAGTAAATATTCAAGGATACTCAAGCGTCTAAGCTTGGGGATGCCCCGGAAGGCATCCCATCTTTCCTCAACAAGTATCGGTATGTTTTCAGATTCGTTTCGTTCATGTGATATGTGCAAATCTTGGAGCGTTTGTGTGTTTATTTTTTACTTTTCTTTTATGCAACATGCTGGTATGCTATAGTCCATGGCCAATTTATAGAATGCTCATTGCACTTCACTTAAATCTTTTGAGTATGGCTTTGTAGAATGCTTCATGTGCTTCACTTATATCATTTGAAGTTTGGATTGCCTGTTTCTCTTCACATCGAAAACCGATGTTCATAGAATGCTCTTTTGCTTCACTTATATTTGTTAGAGCATGGCATGTTGTAGAAATAATTAAACTCTCATGCTTCACTTATATCTATTTAGAGAGTCAACAGGAATTGGTCAATTGCATGGTTAGTCATAAAATCTTACATAGACTTATGGATCACTGAATATGATATGTTTGATTCTTGCAGTAGTTTTGCGATATAGAGATGATAACATGCGGGAGGTACTAGTGGATGATTGTGTTTACTAAGATATTGGTGTTAAGGTTTGTAATTCCCAAAGCATGCACATATAGTCTCTCGCTATGCCGGGAAGTTGGAGCACAATTTATCCTTGATTGTCTATCTTTGTGTGAAGGTCGGGGGCGCGCGATGGTTAACTCCTACCAACCTCCCCCGTAGGAGCATACGTAGTAATACTTTCCTTCGAGGGCTAATCAACTTTTGCAATAAGTATGTGAGTTCTTTATGACTAATGTGAGTCCATGGATTATACACACACTCACCCTTTCATAATTGCTAGCCTCTCTTGTGCCGCGCAACTTTCGCCGGTGCATAAACTTTATTATACCTTTCTCAAAACAGCCACCATACCTACCTATTTTGGCATTTCCATAGCCATTCCGAGATATATTGCCATGCACTTCCATCGTATAGTTGACTTGAGAATTCATTTTCATCATATAGGGTCATAGTATGTTATCGGTATCGAGTTGTAATTTTTATTTCTTTTGAGTTATAAGTAAATAGAAGTGTGATGATCATCATTAGAGCATGTCCTAGTGAGGAAGGGATGATGGAGACTATGATTCCCCCACAACTCGGGATGAGACTTTGGACAATGAGAAATATATATATATATATATATATATATATATATATATATATATATATATATATATATATATATATAAAGTGAGGCCAAAAAGAGCCCAAGAAAAAAATACAAAAAAATGAGAGAAAAGAGAGAAGGGGCATTGCCACTATCCTTTACCACACTTGTGCTTCAAAGTAGCACCATGTTTTTCATGTAGAGAGTCTCCTACGCTTTCACTTTCATATACTAGTGGGAATTTTTCATAGTAGTTTGATGCATACCCACTCAGTTTCATACTGAGCTTTCATACGCTTATAGCTCTTAGTGCATCCGTTGCATGGCAATCTCTACTCCTCGCATTGATATCAATTGATGGGCATCTCCATAGCCCGTTGTCGGTGTCAAAACCGGCGGATCTCGGGTAGGGGGTCCCAAACTGTGCGTCTAAGGTCGATGGTAGCAAGAGGCAGGGGACATGATGTTTACCCAGGTTCGGGCCCTCTCTATGGAGGTAATACCCTACTTCCTGCTTGATTGATCTTGATGAATATGAGTATTACAAGAGTTGATCTACCACGAGATCGTAACGGCTAAACCCTAGAAGTCTAGCTTGTATGACTAGGGTAATGAGTATCTGCCTCTTCGGACTAAGTCCTCCGGTTTATATAGACACCGAGAGGATCTAGGGTTACACAAAGTCGGTTACAAAGAAAGGAATCTACATATTCGGTCGCCAAGCTTGCCTTCCACGCCAAGGAGAGTCCCATCCGGACACGGGTGGAGTCTTCGGTCTTTGTATCTTCACAGCCTATCAGTCCGACCCATGGCTAACAGGTCGGACGCCCGAGGACCCCTTAGTCCAGGACTCCCTCACCCGTTGGTTAGCTGAGTCGATGTGAGATTTCTTGTTTTTTTCTTCTCTATATTTACCCCTATCACCATACTCTATTCCACCGATATTGCTATATCCATGGCTTGCGCTCATGTATTGCGTGAGAGTGAAAATGCTGAAGCGCATTAAAAAGTATGAACCAATTGCTTGACTAACACCGGGGTAGTACATGATTTATACGTTGACCTAAGAAGATAGAGCATGACAAGGCTATATGATTTTGTAGGGATAGCGTTCTTCAGCTTTTGATATTCTGAAAGACATGATTGTTTGTTGGGATGCCCGAGTATTGATGTCTTTATGTTAATTATAGACTATTGCTTTGAATCACTCATGTCTTAATATTCATGCGATGACTAGACATATGATCAAGTTTATGTTAGGTAGCATTCCACATAAAAAATTATCTTTTTTTATCATTTACCTACTCAAGGACGAGCAGGAATTAAGCTTGGGGATGCTGATACGTCTCCATCGTATCTATAATTTTTGATTGTTCCATGCCAATATTATTAATCTTTTACATACTTTTGGCAACTTTTTATATGATTGATTTGAACTAACTTACTTACTCAGTGCCCAGTGCCAGTTCCTGTTTTCTGCATGTTTTTTGTATCGCAGGAAATCCATAACAAACGAAGTCCAGATGCAGTAATTTTTTTTGGAGAATTATTTTGGAATATATGTGATTTTGGGGACTTCGAATCACCGCAAACGGAGGCCCACAAGACACCAGGGCGCGCCAGAGGCCCCTGGCGCGTGGTGATGGGTTGTGCCATCCTCGAACGTTTGTTGGAGCTCTACTTCGGGTGCAAGGAAGCTTATATCCGGAAAAAAAATCGTGTTAAAATCTCAGCGCAATCGGAGTTACGGATCTCCCGGAATATAAGAAACGGTTTTCAGCCAGATCAGGGGTGCACGAAACAGAAGAGGACAGAGAGACAGATCCAATCTCGGAGGGGCTCTCGCCCCTCCATAGCCATGGAGGCCATGGACCAGAGGGGGAACCCTCCTCCCATCTAGGGGGGAGGCCAAGGAAGTAGAAGAAGGAGGGAGTCTCTCCCCCCTCGCTTCCGGTGGCGCCGGAGTGTCGTCGGGGCAACGATCGGGACGGCGATCTATATCAACAATCTTGCTACCGTCAACACCAACTCTCTCCCCCTCTATGAAGCAGTGTAACACCTCTTCCCCCCGCTGTAATCTCTACCTAACCATGGTGCTAAACTCCATATATTATTCCCAATGATCTATGGTTATCCTATGATGTTTGAGTAGACCCGTTTTGTCCTGTGGGTTAATCGTGATCTTGGTTTGTATGATTGTATATTTTATTTATGGTGCTGTCCTACAGTGCCGTCCGTTCTCGCGCAAACGTGAGGGGCTCCCGCTGCAGGGTGTTGTAATATGTTCATGGTTCGCTTATGGTGGGTTGCGAGAGTGACAGAAGCTTAAACCCGAGTAAGTGGAGTGTGACGTATGGGAGTAAAGGGGACTTGATACTTAATGCTATTGTTGTGTTTCACGACCTTAATGATCTTTAGTAGTTGCGGATGCTTGCTAGGAGTCCAATCGTAAGTGCATATGATCCAAGTAGAGAAAGTATGTTAGCTCATGCCTCTCCCTCATATAAAATTACAAGAATGATTACCGATACTTGTTATCGATTCCCTAGGGACAAATAACTTTCTTGTTGACGCAAAACCCTTTTACTAAACACCTAACTTTTATTATCCTGCAAAATACTTCTAGTTTTATTCTTGCAAAGTAGTTCTAGCATCAAACCTACCAAATAGTTTCATACTTGTTTTCGGTAAAGCAAATGTCAAGTGTGCGTAGAGTTGTATCGGTGGTCGATAGAACTTGAGGGAATATTTGTTCTGCCTTTAGCTCCTCGTTGGGTTCGACACTCTTATATATCAAAGAAGGCTACAAACGATCCCCTATACTTGTGGGTTATCAGAAAGCCAATACAATTAAAAGGGGATGAGGTGTTGCTTAATGCTTGCTTTATCAAGTGCTTAGTGATATTGCTACAAAACCCTCAACCACTTTCTCATTCTAAATATTTCAAAACCCTAAACTCTAACTCGGCCCCACCAATATTTCCTACTCGGCGCCACCGAGTTCATATGACATAGCCACTTCCTTAAACCCTAACAGTTCGGTCACACCGATACCTATCTCGGTCTCACAGAGATGGCCTTGCCAATTCTCTGTTGCCTATTGCAATTATATCGGTCTCACCAAAATAGAGAAATCGGTCTCACCGAGTTTACTTGACATTTTCTCTGTGGCCTTATTGCTTCACGTCGGTCTCACCGAGTTTACACAATCGGTGCCACCGAGTTGATGTTTGCCCTTTACCCTAGCACATCGATCCCACTGAGTTGTTCCAGTCGGTCTCACCGAGATTCCTAACATTCACATTTTGAACTGAATCGGTCTGATCGAGTTCTTCTATTCGGTCTGACCGAGTTTGGGTCAAATGTGTGTAACAGTTGGATTTTGGGTGGAGGCTATATATACCCCTCCACCCCCTTCTCCATATGATAGAGAGCCATCAAAACGTGCCTACACTTCGAGCTTACATTTTTTGAGAGAGAACCACCTACTCATGTGTTGAGGTCAAGATATACCAATCCTACCACAAGAATCTTGATCTCTAGCCTTCCCCAAGTTGCTTTCCACTCAAATCATCTTTCCACCATATCCAAATCTGTGAGAGGGAGTTGAGTGTGTGGGAGACTATCATTTGAAGCACAATAGCATGGAGTGCTTCATCATCACACCATCTATTACCTTTTGGAGAGTGGTGTCTCCTAGATTGGTTAGGTGTCGCTTGGGAGCCTCCGACAAGATTGTGGAGCTGAACCAAGAAGTTTGTAAGGGCAAGGAGATAGCGAACTTCATGAAGATCTACCCGAGACAAGCAAGTCCTTCATGGGCGATGGCAATGGTGGGATAGACAAGGTTGCTTATTCGTGGACCCTTCGTGGGTGGAGCCCTCCGTGGACTCGCGCAGCTGTTACCCTTCGTGGGTTGAAGTCTCCATCAACGTGGATGTACGATAGTGCCACCTACCGGAACCACGCCAAAAATCTTTGTGTCTTCATTGCGTTTGTACTCTCCAAACCCTTCCCCCTTACCTTCATATGCAATGTTTACTTTCCACTGCTATACTCTTAGAATTGCATGTGTAGGGTGATTGCTTGACATGTGCTAATTGCTAAAATCTACCCATAACTAAAATTGGGAAAGGGTTAGATTTTTATTTGGTCAAGTAGTCTAATCACCCCCCCTCTAGACCTACTTTCGATCCTACAAGTGGTATCAAAGCATTGGTCTACATTTGCCCTGATTTCCTTAACTTTGGTGATCATAACGTTGGTTTCACAACTAGGAGAGTACGGCGTCTAGCAAGGGAAATTACCACCATAGATGTCCTTATTTTGATGGTACAAATTTTGCTAGTTGGAAGCATAAGTTGAGAATGCATATTCTTGGTCATAACCCCACTATGTGGGCTGTTATTTGTATTGGCTTGCAAGGTGAATACTTCGAGGATGGAAGAGAACCGTATTGTGAAGCGACGGCGGAAGAAATGAAGATGTTGCAATATAATGCTGAAGCTTGCGATATTCTCTTCAATGGATTGTGCCCCGAAGAATTCAACAAAATCAGCCGCCTTGAGAATGCAAAGAAAATTTGGGATACTTTGGTTGATATGCACGAAGGTACCGAGTCCTTCAAGTAATCCAAATTGGATGTGCTTCAAAGTCAACTTGACAAGTGCAAGATGAAGGATGGTGAAGGAGTCGCTGAGATGTACTCTAGGCTTGCTCTCATCACAAATGAGATTGCTGGCTTAGGAAGCGAAGAGATGACCGAAAAATTCATCATCAATAAGATCCTAAGAGCCTTTGATGGAAAATATGATGCCGTGTGCACATTGATCCAAATGATGCCGAACTACAAAGATCTCAAGCCAACAGAAGTCATTGGTAGAATTGTTGCTCACGAGATGTCACTCAAGGATAAGGAAGTGCTCCACAACAAGTCTAGTGGTTCATACAAAGCTTCAAGTGATGCTCCTAGAACATCAAGCGAGAAACAAATCTTCAATGAAGAATTGAGCTTAATGGTGAAGAACTTCAACAAGTTCTACAAGAATAGAAGCAAAGAGAGAAGCTCCAAGTCAAGATCGTACAATGACAGAAGATCTTCTAGTCGTGATCGCAATTGCTACAATTGTGGAAGACCCGGACAATACTCCAAAAAGGAGGAGTAGAAGAGATGAATCACCTCCAAGAGAGAGAAGGAGTAGAGATTATCATTATGAATGAAGACCCTCTCGTAGAAGCAAGGATTCGGAAATGAAGGACAAGTCATCAAAGAGCTACACAAGATGAAGAAATCAAGCTCATGTTGGTGAATGGGTGTTCGGTTCCTACTCCGACAACTACTCCAAGAGAAGCTATCACTCCGACTCCGAATATACTCAAGATGAAGGTGTTGCCGGACTTGCACTTGTGTCACCCAACTCCTAGGACATATTTGACTCACAAAATGAAGGAATTGGAAGATGCTTCATGGCTAAAGGCCCTAAGGTATCACACCCGAGTATCTTGATTTCAATAGTGATGAAGATGATTGTTAGGTGATGATGATTTACTTGTTGACAATACTAGTGATGAGAACTATGATGAACTTGCTAATGATCATGCTAATCAAGATGAAACGAATGACAATGAAAAGAAGGAGATTGAGCGTCTAACTAAAGAACTAAACACTCTTAAGTTAGCTCATGAAACAACTCTAGAGGAGCATAGAGAGCTCCAAAGGACTCATGAGAAGCCACACTTGAGAAGCTAAATTTAGATCAAGAGCATGAGGTCCTAAAAGCTATCAATGATGATATGCGAAATAAGAGTTCTTATTACCTTGCCAAACGTCTCCTCTTGTCTACTTATATGCCACAAGTAAAATCGAGCAACAAGAACAAGAGAGATTCTTCCTCTAGTAGTAACAATAACAAGGTTAAATCCAATATTGTTGCTTCTAGTAGTTCTCTTAATTCCACTAATGATTCTCTTAGACAAGTCACACTTGAGTAAGAAAATAGCTTATTGAAGGGAATTATAGAGAAAGGTGTTTACAAGAGCCTTGATGGAAGTAAGCAATTTGTGGAAATTGTACGCAAGCAAGGAAGGAAACATAAGAATCAAGGTGTTGGTTTTGAATGAAAGTTCAATGCCAATGGAGTTGAGTGGGAAGAAGACCAACACCCCAAGACGAAGTTTGTTCCTCAACAAGAGAATTATGATCCCACTTTTTTCAAGGGAACATAATCTTAAGATGATCTTCCACCACAAGACCACGAGGTAAAAGGCAAGGACAAGCTTCAAGAAGAGATTGATGCATTTGAATATGCTCCTAAGGCCGTGGTCAAGTGGGTTTCCAAGACTATATCAAGTTCTACTTAATCAAGTACGACTACAACTCCAAGGATTCCCATCAAGTTGATGTCGATCCCAATGAAGAAGAACTAGATTGTTCTTGAGGGTGACTCCGCCAACATACTTCACTCATACTCATTTTGGCAAGGACATGTGCAATCAACTTTCAAATCTTGCACTAGTTCATGGAGTCACAAAACCTCTTTTTGGTAAGACAAGGGACAAAGTAACCTAATGCTTTCATGGTCATCATCATATGTATGTTTCACTCTATGTCTATGGATATCCTTGTATGTTCCTTGTGGGACTAACCCATGTAGTTATTGACAGTGCAACACTCTACTGGATTGCTCCAAAATATCTTTGTCGACACTGAGCATCCACATCTTCAACATCTACATGAAGTCGTCATCGACAAAACCCAAGGTTAGTTCATCCCTGTTAGGGGGGATATCACAGCTAGGGGGAGCTTTGCTCTAAAAATTGAGCTTAAGCAACTCTAATTGTGTGAACACAACGATGTTGTATGTAAAAGAGGTAACCCCAGTTGTGCTTAAACGATGAGTGTGACCTGTTATCAAATGTTCTCATTTGACTCATAAGTCAGTATACTCATATATAGATGACCTAATCATCGCCAATTGCTTGATAGATGCTAGAATTGTTTGTGCATGCTTTGACACATAT
This sequence comes from Aegilops longissima, assembly GCA_021605205.1. Taxonomy (NCBI): domain Eukaryota; kingdom Viridiplantae; phylum Streptophyta; class Magnoliopsida; order Poales; family Poaceae; genus Aegilops; species Aegilops longissima. The sequence continues at coordinate 614,512,754 of CM038679.1, read as the reverse complement.
TTTAATTGCTATCTTATTGTGTGAGCATGTTGGTGATGTCTACTACGCAACCTTCTCCTTGTAGACGTTGTTGGGCCTCCAAGTGCAGAGGTTGGTAGGACAGTAGCAAATTTCCCTCAAGTGGATGACCTAAGGTTTATCAATCTGTGGGAGGCGTAGGATGAAGATGGTCTCTCTCAAGCAACCCTGCAACCAAATAGCAAAGAGTCTCTTGTGTCCCCAACACACCCAATACAATGGTAAATTGTATAGGTGCACTAGTTCGGCGAAGAGATGGTGATACAAGTGCAATATGGATGGTAGATATAGGTTTTTGTAATCTGAAAACATAAAAACAGCATGACAATTAATGATAAAAGTGAGCGTAAATGGTTTTGCAATGCTACAAAACAAGGCCTAGGGTTCATACTTTCACTAGTGCAAGTTCTCTCAACAATAATAACATAATTGGATCATATAACTATCCCTCAACATGCAACAAAGAGTCACTCCAAAGTCACTAATAGTGGAGAACAAACGAAGAGATTATGGTAGGGTACGAAACCACCTCAAAGTTATTCTTTCCAATCAATCCGTTGGGCTATTCCTACAAGTGTCACAAACAGTCCTAGAGTTCGTACTAGAATAACACCTTAAGACACAAATCAACCAAAACCCTAATGTCACCTAGATACTCCAATATCACCTCAAGTATCCATGGGTATGATTATACGATATGCATCACACAATCTCAGATTCATCTATTCAACCAACACATAGAACCTCAAAGAGTGCCCCAAAGTTTCTACCGGAGAATCAAGACGAAAACGTGCTCCAACCCCTATGCTTAGGTTCGTGGGCGGAACCCGCAAGTTGATCACCAAAACATACATCAAGTGAATCACGTGATATCCCATTGTCACCACAGATACGCACGGCAAGACATACATCAAGTGTTCTCAAATCATTAAAGACTCAATCCGATATGATTACTTCAAAGGGAAAACTCAATCCATTACAAGAGAGTAGAGGGGGAGAAGCAACATAAGATCCAACTATAATAGTAAAGCTCGCGATACATCAAGATCGTGCCAAATCAAGAACATGAGAGAGAGATCAAACACATAGCTACTGGTACATACCCCCAGCCCCGAGGGTGAACTACTCCCTCGTCGTCATGGAGAGCGCCGGCATGATGAAGATGGCCACCGGTGAGGGTACCCTCCTCCGGCAAGGTGCCGGAACAGGGTCCCGATTGGTTTTAGTGGCTCTGAGAGGCTTGCGGCGGAACTCCCGATCTATTATGTTCCCCGATTGTTTTAGGGTATATGGATATATATAGGCGGAAGAAATATGTCAGGGGAGCCATGAGGGGCCCACGAGGGTGGAGGGCGCGCCCAAGGGGTGGGCGCGCCCCCTGCCTCGTGCCTCCCTCGTTGCTTTCCTGACGTGCACTCCAAGTCTCCCGGGTTGCTTTCCTTCCAAAAATAACTTCTCCAGAAGGTTTCATTCCGTTTCGACTCCGTTTGATATTCCTTTTCTGAGAAACACTGAAACAAGGGGAAAATAGGAACTGTCACTGGGCTCTGGGTAAATAGGTTAGTCCCAAAAATATATAAAAGTGTAAAATAAAGCCCACAAACATCCAAGATGGATAATATAATAGCATGAATACTTCATAAATTATAGATACGTTGGAGACGTATCAGTTGGTTGCATAATTTTCTCCATCGAGGACATCCATTTGTTGTTTTGAGTGTTTGGTTTTATTTGGCCAAATGGATGGACAAGAATGCCTAAGAACCTTCTCTATCTATCTATGCTATTCTAGTCTCAAATTCTATTCATGTACATCACAAAATTTGAACAAGTTCTTGTTTGGGCATCCGGGTGAGGAGCACTCGGAGCCACCGTTCCGTCAAGAGCTGACTTCCAAAACCTCTTAGTGAATTCCGAGACTGATACCGAATTGTTCTAATCATCATATTTTCTGATCCTTTTTGGCTCATGGTCACTAAAGGACTTTTGTTCTATGCAATTAGCAAATTCATGCATGCCTTTGTTTGCCATGATAAGTTCTTGTAACATGTTGTTTGATAGCTCTAAACATTGCAACCTGATGTTATTTCTGCTAAAGTCTGAAACTGTTATTATTTGCAATCTTGCCATGTGTGTTTGAGCATGTTCTAGTGATTTCTGGAGATAGCTCAGTGTTCATGTTTTGTCATGCTTTACCTGTACATCATGCCCATGTCTTTTTTTATTACGTTGAGATGCAGTAGCATATTGTTTTGATGCTTGCAATATGCCTAGTTGCTGTTTGGACAGATTGTTGTCATGACTTGTATAGGGTGTATGTGTTGAACCGTTGCTCCGTTTTGAGTTTGCTCTATATGAAACTTTCTTTATTTTGCATGTAGTTTCATATTATCATGTTGCATCCTTGTTTTGAGGTGTTTGTTTGATGTTTGAATGCATTTTGCATCAATGCCATGTTTAACTTGTTTTGCTCATATCTTCTAGACCGTAGCTCCAAATCTAATGAACTTTATATGTAACTTGACTAGAATTTCGTGTAGATCTTCGTGGTGCATCTTAACTTGCTATTTAACAACTTGAACATAAGGTTTATTCAGATCTGGACCAATTTCGAAATTTGCATATGAGGACTTACCGGAATTGTTATATGTTGTTTCCGGCCTCATTTAAACTTGCTTTGATGTGTTGCTCTTGTTTGCATCATATCTTGCCATGAGTAGCTTCATGTAGATTGTCATGCATCATGCTTGATTGTGCATCATGTCTTGTTCATGTGTGGTGTGTTTACCATGTTGTGTGCTTCTTCTTGTTAGTTCCTGTTTCGTTGCGATCGTGAGGATTCGTTCGTCTACGCTTGGTTCGTCTTCGTGGCTTCATCTTCTTCATGGATTCGTTCTTCTTCCTTGCGGGATTTCAGGCAAGATGACCGCTACCCTCGATCTCACTACTATCATTGCTATGCTAGTTGCTTCGTTCTATCGCTATGCTGCGCTACCTATTACCTGTTTATCAAGCCATCCCAAATTGCCATGAACCTCTAACCCGTTGTCACCTTCCCAGAAAACCGTTGTTTGGCTATGTTACCGCTTTGCTCAGCCCCTCTTATAGCGTTGTTAGTTGCAGGTGAAGATGAAGTTTGTTCCTTGTTGGAACATGGAGATGTTGTTCCTTGTTGGAACATGTTTACTTGTTGGGATATCACAATATATCTTATTTATTTAATGCATCTATATACTTGGTAAAGGGTGGAAGGCTCGGCCTTATGCCTGGTGTTTTGTTCCACTCTTGCCGCCTAGTTTCCGTCATATCGGTATTATGTTCCCGGATTTTGCGTCCCTAACGCGGGTCGGGTGATTTATGGGACCCCTTGACAGTTCGCTTTGAATAATACTCCTCCAGAAGGCCCAACATTGGTTTTACCATTTGCCTCACCTATGCCCTTTTTCCCTTGGGTTTTGGAGCCCAAGGGTCATCTTTATTTTAGCCCCGGGCGGTTCTCCTTCGAGTGCTGGTCCAAACCGAAGCGATGTCCGGTGCCCCCGGGCAATCGGGTCTATGCCAACCCGACGTCTGCTCATCCGGTGTGCCACGAGAGCGAGATATGTGCAGCTCCTATCGGGATTTGTCGGCACATCCGGGCGGCTTTGCTGGTCTTGTTTTATTACTGTCGAAATGTCTTGTAGCTGGGATTCCGAGACTGATCGGGTCTTCCCGGGGAGAAGGAATATCCTTCGTTGATCGCGAGAGCTTATCATGGGCTAAGTTGGGACACCCTTCTTGATCATTACTAGTTGACGACCGTTCCTTTGTTTCTCTTCTCGCTCTCATTTGCGTAAGTTAGCCGCCATACATGCTTAGTCGCTGCTGCAGCCTCACCACTTTACCCCTTCCTTTCCCTTTAAGCTTTGCTAGTCTTGATACCCATGGTAATGGGATTGCTGAGTCCTCGTGGCTCACAGATTACTACAACAACAGTTGCAGGTGCAGGTTATGCGATGATCATGACGTGAGAGCGATGTTTGCTTGTATTGGAGTTCTTCTTCTGCTTCTTCTTCGATCAGGGGATAGGTTCCAGGTCGGCAGCCTGGGCTAGCAGGGTGGATGTCGTTTGAGCTTCTGTTTATGTTTCATCCGTAGTCGGATGTTGGTCTTGTATTTGATGTTGATGTATTCTTGTGGCATTTGTGCCTTATGTATGTATCCCCATCATTATGTATTGTTGATCTATCCACCTTGCAAAAGTGTTTCAATATGCGGGTCTATCCTTGGTGGGACCTTCGAGTTCCTTTTGGATAGGGTCGCATATTGGGCGTGACAAGAGCGCTCATCACGTGCAGAGGAACACGCGACGGCCCTAACGGCAGGACTATAAGCGGCCTCCAACATAAGAAACATGACTGGTCATTAAAGGCCACAGACTCGGCTAGATGAGTCCGGTCGCTCGGATAAAATTGAACCAGGGCACCGTATATGTAATCCCATAGTGGACACCAGGGGCTATAAATACTTAACACAGTCCCACAGTTGGCTCAACCTTATGGGCAGGCCAACATCCTACATTTTTACCATCCACCGCATACATACATTGTACTCTTCTACGTGTTTTCCTATTTTTTCACAGACAACGTTCGCGCGATACCCTTCCAGGATACGGCACAACGGAGACAAAGGCGCAGACGTGCAGCAGGGCCCCGTTCAACATGTTTCTTTTTAGATTAAGCCCCTGTGTAAACCTTTTTTATTGCCTCTTGTTGTTTAACCATCCCATGGGTTCCATACCCATAGAGGATACTGCCATTTTTGGCATCTCGCCATGACAGATTAGCGCACGTACCTGAAAAAACAGGGTTTATAACGAATGGGCATTCTTGAGCCCATCGACTATTATAAAGTCCAAATACCCTTGGGAGTGTTCGGCGTCACGAGTTTGGCCTTATATGCAGCAACTCTGAATCATGTCTTTGGTCAAATGTTGGGTTTGCCCGGCTCCTGGGTTTGCCGCCTTACATTCCGTTACTATCGGCTAAGGTGGCCAAAGGACAACTACTGCGATTGTGCCCTGGTTATTCCGGACGAGCACCTCAGTAGAGAAAGCCGAAAACTGACTGTCATGATGTAGCGAGAGACTGTTCAACCACTCGAAGACTTATGGGAATCTTTAGGATCCCTCCGCATTAACGAAGGACCATTTCCCAGTCATGTACACACGCGCCAGTATTCGGATGCACGTGAAGGTACCAGGGGCTACATAGTAGCCCCAACATTAGACTCCCATGGCTAAGAGAAAGTGTTACAGCTATATAGTCCGGTTGCCTAGTTCGATGTGCGATCACCTCCTTCATGGACCAAGACATTGGATAAAGTGTGATTACGCATATTTTTTGCGAACACCCCCGCATTGCCTGCGTGGGGGATGAAGCCAACGACTGCTATCTTATATATATAACGGCCACACAGGGGACACAACAATACTTTCGGGCAAAAAGTATAAATATAGCCTTATAACCAAACTAACATTGTTTTTTACAATGATTCGACTCATCACTCGACTAAGACATTCTTCGAGCACTGCGCCTCTACAGGCGGGCACCTTCTGTGACCTGCACCAAGTAGTGCTCGGCCAGATGCTGGCCCCCCGCCAGATCTTGGGTCGCTATTATATTAGCCTCCATATCTGTCCAATAGGCTTTAACGCGGGAAAGAGCCATCCGTGCACCCTCTATGCACGCCGACCTCCTCATGGCATCGATCCGAGTCACGGCCTAAAGGAACTGCTGCACCAAGCCAAAGTAACTGTACGGCTTAGGCCCTTTCGGCCAAAGATGGTCTATCACAGACCGCATTGCAAGACCGGACAGCCTGTGAAGCTCCGCCACAGCAGCCATCTTGTCATTCAACGGCAGCGGGCGAGTGGGAGCATTGAATTGCGACCAGAAAAGCTTCTCCACCTCCTTATCATCCTGACCCTCGAAGAACTTGGCAGCGTCAGCCGCACTCTTCGCCAAATCCGCATACGCGTTAACAGAACTCCAGCGCCCATCTAGGGGAGCATACTTCGGATCGAAAAATTTCGTCCGCAACAAGTAGGAACCTCCAGCCACTATTTTACCGGCCTGCTGAAGCTCCTCCCGTGCACCCCTGAGCTCGGTCCGTATTTCCTTGGTGGCATTGCGTGCCTTGTCCAGCTCGGCCAAGCTATCCTTATGCTCCTTTTCAAGGAGCTCATACCGGTCAGCAGCATTTTTTAACTCAATACCCATCTCGGGCATCTTTTCCTCGCTTCGGCGATGAGCAGCCTGTTCGGCTCTCAGTTCCTCGGCCGCCTTTAGGGCAGCCGCATTGCTAACCCGAGCTTGTTCCTTGGCTTGGACAAGTTCTTCCCTTAGGGCCTCCACGGCAGCAGCACCATATGCAGTCTGAACATATTACATTAATATCATGCCGCCTCCATATTTAACTATACAAAGCAAGGCAGAGCACATACCTTGTGAATTGTCTAGCCGCTCGTTCACCAGCGTGATATCGGCATCAATCGATCGAATCTGCCTGGTTAGTTCGGAAACTTCCACGAACTGGTCAGCGGCCGGACTCACAGGTACCTGCACATATTTATAGCGCAATCATTGATTTATGATTCCCCGTTTTCCCCCTAGGGCGGGCAACCAGAGTCTCAGGGGCTACTATCTATATGGAGCACACATAACGCGTGCCTCACAGCCAAAAACAGTGTATTCTTCACTATATACCTCAAAGCCTCTGAGCAGACTTGCGAATGCTTCATTCAAACCGCTTGTAGCGGATGAAATCTTCTGGAGCACCGCGCTCATTAATGAGTGGTGCTCCTCTGAGAGCGCAGCCCGCTCCAGTAGGCCCGTCAGTATGACCGGCCGGACATCGAACGGTGCCGTACCCTTCTCATCGCCCCTCGCGGGAGCCAAATGCTCCGAGCTCAGGGAGGCTGACGCGTTGGCCTCCGGCTTCGGCAGATCCGGACTCCTCCGTGACGACACTTCGGTATCGCCCGCGTCGCGAGCCGGAGAGGTAGGTGGGGTCTCGCTCTCCATCATCTTCGGAGGAAGGTCCCCCGAAGACGAACTCTGTTGAGAAGGGCTGCTAGCCGAACTGCGAAAGACTAATCCTTGTTATTGATCTAGGAGGAACGCAGTACCTTCGAATTAAAGATTAACTTACAGCTTGGTGGAGGGCTGGCCCATTGTTGGGCACGATGCGGTGAGGGTGCCCATTGGGGCAGAGCCCCTGGTGATATCATTTTCCCGAGTTTGGGCGTCTCCGTCTCCGAGTCTTTGGAGGCGGCCCTCTTCTTCCCACGCGGGGAGGAGGCCTTAGCCTCCCCTTCCCAACTATCCTCCTTAGGGGAGGTCACAATTCCCCCGGTTCGGATGCGTAGCGTGTGGGGTTCGGATTCTTCGTCCTTCCCCTTGTCTTTCCCCGGGGGCATCCTGCTGAGTACTCGGCCAAGCATCTTGGCCATTGTGGGGGCGGGCGAGCCTTCGGGAAGTGGTGCCGGACACCTAATTCTCTCCGCCTTGTTGAGCCATTTCTAGACGCGGATGATTTTCAGAATAAACAATCATAACAGATGCAAAACACGGTGCCCGGTATCAAGTTTACTTACTTGGGTATCTAGGCGATTGCAGCTAAGGCCCGCATCCTCGGTGGTGTCCGGACACTTTACTTTCCGTCCGAAGAATAATTTGCACATCACTTCGAGCTTCAGGCCGAAGAAGTGCTTGACAGTCCGCGGACCCTCCGGACTGAACTCCCACATCCAGAGAGGCCGGCGTTGGCATGGAAACATCCGCCGGATCAACATCACTTGCATTATGCAGACAAGGTTTATGTCCCTTGCAAGAAGCTCCCAGATGTGATTCTGCAGTACTGGTATATCACCAGCGGGTCCCCAATTCTGTCCTACGTCTGTCCAAGACGCCAGCTGTGACGGAGGGCCCGAACGAAACTCGGGGGCAGCCGCCCACTTTGTGCCTCGGGGAGCTGTGACATAGAACCACCTCCGCTGCCATACATCGGATACTTCTGGGAAAGAACCCTCTGGCCACGGGGCATCGCCGTTCCTGCTTATTACGACACCTCCTCACTCCACCTGTTGCCCCTCAATCATCTTCGGTGTCACATTGAAGGTCTTGAGCCATAAGCCGAAGTGTGGGGTGATATGGAGAAAAGCCTCGCACACGATAATAAACGACGAGATGTGGAGGATAGCGTCAGGAGCCAGATCGTGAAAATCCAACCCATAATAGAACATGAGTCCCCTCACGAAGGGATCGAGGGTGAAACCCAGACCGCGGAGGAAGTGTGGGACGAAAACGACACACTCATTGGGCTCCGGCGTAGGGATGACCTGCCCTGGAGCAGGGAGCCTGTGTCGAATATCTGCGGTTAGGTATCCGACCTCCCTAAGCTTTGCAATGTCCTTCTCTTCAATCGAGGAGGCCACCCACCGGCCTTGAGGGTCAGATCCGGACATATTGGAGGATTCCGGAAGGGGTGGAGCTTAGGTTTTGGGTGTTAGAACTCGAGGTGCGAGAAGGCGCAATGAAGGTGAAAAAGGAGGCGTAGTTCTCGACCCCTTTATAAAGGGGGTGAATATCAAGAGTCCCCGGTGTGACCTCTTGAGGCTTATCTAAAAAAACACACGGGTTATACCAACAGCCGTCGTGGGGTCACGCGTGCTCGTATTGATGGAAAATCCCGTAATAAGGGGAACACGATCTCTGCCTCGACAGGACGTGCAAATGAAACCGCCTCGCAACATGAGTCGTTGTGGGGCAGGAAACATCGGTTCGCGTTGGACCAAGCCTCGATGCAAGGACATGACGCACGAAGATTGCCAGCAAATCAGATCTATACCATACGAAGATCATCTTGCAGATCCGGACACGGTTTACGTGTTCGATGACCACTTTGGAGTATTCGGAGGAGGAACCCGCCCTGCAATGCCGAAGACAAGACTACGTGCCGGACTCATCGTCATTGAAGCCTGGTTCAGGGGCTACTGAGGGAGTCCTGGATTAGGGGGTATCCGGACAGCCGGACTGTGTACTACGTCCAGACTATTGAAGCATGAAGATACAAGACTCAAGACTTCGGCCCGTGTCCGGATGGGACTTTCCTTGGCGTGGAAGGCAAGCTTGGCGATCCAGATATTATATTTCCTTCCTTGTAACCGCCTCCATGTAAATCCTAGCCCTCTCCGATGTCTATATAAACCGGAGAGGTTGGTCCTTAGAAGGCCGATCACAATTACAATCATACCATCATAGGCTAGCTCTTAGGGTTTAGCCTCTACGATCTCGTGGTAGATATACTATTGTACTACCCATATCATCAATATTAATCAAGCAGGAAGTAGGGTTTTACCTCCATCGAGAGGGCCCGAACCTGGGTAAACATCTATGTCCCTTGCTTCCTGTCACCATCAGCCTTGACGCACAGATCGGGACCCCCTACCCGAGATCCGCCGGTTTTGACACCGACAACAGGGTCAGTTGCAGAGATATCTGAGGTCACTGATAATCAGAATAGTTCCGAAGAGCTAGCTAACCTCAGTGAGGGCACAAGCCCTACTGGTAGCTATGATGATGGTAGCAGAAGCACCCCTAGCCACTTGCCAAAGGCTGCTACCAGACAGAGGAAGAAGAAGAATTCTAACAGTGAAGATTAAGATTTTATGGTTGAGGAAGAGGTAACTTCCAAGAAGAAGGGGGTCAAAAAAGAGTATGTTAGTGCTGATGCCATGATAACCCAAAAGTATAGGGGATCACAACAGTTTTCGAGGGTAGAGTATTTAACCCACATTTATAAATTCGACACAAGGGGAGCCAAAGAATATTTGTAAGTATTAGCTACTGAGTTGTTAATTCAGCCACACCTGGAGATTAATTATCTGCAGCAAAGTGATCAGTAGCACAATAGTGCGATAGTTTTGACAGTAGCGGTAACATCATCAGTAACGGTAACAGTGATAGTAGTAATTTTGTGGCAGTAGCGACAGTAACAGCAACAATAGTAACTTAGCAAGATCAATATGTAGGAAATTCGTAGGCATTGGATCGGCAATTTGTTGGATGATATTCATCATGTAACAGTCACAATATAGGGCGATACTAAACTAGCTCCAGTTCATAAATGTAATGTAGGCATGCATTCCGTAAATAGTCATACGTGCTTATGGAAAGAACTTGTATGACATCTTTTGTCCTACCCTCCCGTGGCAGCGGGGTCCTATTGGAAACTAAGGGATATTAAGGCCTCCTTTTAATAGAGAACCAGAACAAAGCATTAACACGTAGTGAATACGTGAACTCCTCAAACTACAGTCATCACCGGGAAGTGTCCCGAATTCTGTCACTCCGGGGTTGCCGGATCATAACACGTAGTAGGTGACTATAACTTGCAAGATAGGATCTAGAACATAGATATAACGGTGATAACAATAACAGTTCAGATATGAAATCATGGCACCCGGGCCCAAAGTGTCAAGCATTAAGCATAGCAAAGTCATAACAACATCAATCCCAGAACATAGTGGATACAAGGGATCAAGCCCTGACAAAACTAACTCGATTACATGATGAATCTCATCCAACTCCTCACCAACCAGCGAGCGTACGAAGGATTTACTCACTCCCGGTGGAGAGAATCATGGAATTAGCGATGGAGGTGGGTTGGTGATGACTAAGACCGAAGATTCCCATCTCCGGAGCCCCAAACGGACTCCAGATCTGGCCTCCCGATGAGGAACAGGAGGTGGCGGTGGCTCCGTACCGCGAAAGAAGACAATTCTTCCTTCCTAATTTTTTTCTCCAAAAATGTGAATTTATAGTATCTGGGTTGAGGTTTGCGGGGCCACCAGGTGGGGACAACCCACCCAGGCATGCCAGGAGGGGGGCACCCTGGTGGGTTGTGCCCACCCAAGTGCCCCCCTTCAGTGGTTCTTGGCTCCAGTAATTCTCTTTTATTATATAAAAAATCCTCGCAAAGTTCCGTTCCAATCGGAGAACTTTTATTTCTGCACAAAAACAACACCATGGTAGTTCTGCTGAAAACAACGTCAGTCTATGTTAGTTTCATTCAAATCATGCAAATTAGGGTCCGAAACAAGAGGAAAAGCGGTAGCACAAGTAGATACGACAGAGACGTATCAACTCCCCCAAGCTTAAACCTTTGCTTGTCCTCAAGCAATTCAGTTGATAAACTGAAAGTGAAAAAGAAAAACTTTTACGAACTCCTTTGCTCTTGTTTACATAAATAAGCTTAAGTAGCACCCAGGTTTTCAGCAAAAATCATGACTAACCATGTCAACAATAACTCTTAGAAATTATATTAACTCATATCAATAGCATAAACAACTAGAGAGCAATAATAAGATATCTCAAATGACAACATTTTGTCAAAACAACCATGATATAATATGACAATAGTGGTATCTCGCTAGCCCTTTCTAAGACCACAAAACATAAATGCAGAGCACCTCCAAAGTTCAAGCAGCGACTAAAGATTGTAATTCATGGTAGAAAAGGTCCAGTCATAATGCACCCAACATTAGCTACACACAATGCATGAGGATGACAATAGTGCTCTCAGGTTCTGGCGCTTATTTGAGAAGGTGATGACACAACATAAAAGTAAATAGATAGTCCCTTCGCAGAGGGAAGCAGTGATTTGCAGAGGTGCCAAAGCTCAAGTTTTAAAACAGAGGTAAATGAAATTTTGAGAAATGCACCCTTCTTGTTTACTTTGCGACCTTTAGTTATCAGTATCTTCCATGCCAAACACATTAGTTGCGGTTCACATGCAATAAAAGTAAAGGTTTACTCCCCCTCCACCAACAATCACACTCCACGGCTGATCCGAAACAACGGGTACCGTCCATACCAACAACAGTCCTGGGGGAGTTTTGTTTAATTATTTGCAATTTGAATTCGGGACTGGGAATCCCTATTACCGCCCCTCTCGTGCAAGGACGAGTGAATCAACGCTCGTCATGAGAATAACCCGCTTAGCATGGAAGATACTGACCACCTCCTGTCACTCTATGAACAATCCAGGCACACAAGAAAGGATATTTATTTGAAGTTTTTAGAGGTGGCACATGCAAATTTACTTAGGACGGAAGGGTAATACCGCATATAGGTAGGTATGGTGGACTCATCTAGAATAACTTGGGTTTCAGGATTTTTATGCACAAGCAGTATTTCCGCTTAGTACAGACGAAGGCTAGCAAATAGGTTGAGACGCAGCAAGCTACAGAGCGAAAACGGTCATGAACATGCATTATCACTACAAAAAAATACATTTCCGTGATGATACGTGTTTGTCACAGTAGGTCACGTTTTCTGTCATGCATGTACATCCATGACAAATTTATGACAGAATCAAGATAGCCATACCCGTGCTGTCATAGAAGTGTTCCGTGACATTACCAAAATTATCATCACGGAAGTATCCACTTCCATGACGATATATCGCGCGTCACAGAAGTGCTTTCGTCAAGGGTGACCGACACGTGGCATCCACTGTAACGGAACGCCGTTAAGCTATCGGGTCCAGTTTTAGATCCGATAACCCGTTAACAGCCCCGACCAATGGGGATTTTCCACGTGTAAAATCATCATTGGCTGGAGGAAACACATGTCGGCTCACCGTTGGGACATATGTCATCCACTCATTGGACCCAAAGCGCCTATGATACGTCGACACGTGGCACGGCCCAACAGAGGCCCATTCCTGTGAAAAGGCCGGCCCGTTTGACTTGGTCAAAAGGTGGCCGGCCGGCCCACGGCAAGCCTGTTAACGGCATGTTCGCATATAGCCCATTTACAGCCAGCTAACCTAGGGCCCGTTTACGGCCTATCCGTCCAATATAATTCCAGCCCGTTTTAACTTCTGGCCCATGTATGGACCATGACGTCTTTCGGCCCATATGAGGCCCTTAGTAACCCTCGGCCCATTAACGGCCCGTGGTGAAACTGGCACGTAATGAACAGTGTATCGCTTATACCCATTAACGACCCATTATTCCGTAAGGCCATTTCCAGCCCATGTTATCTTTTTGCCTTCTCAGGGCCCATTTATTCTTGGGCTCATTTCCAGCATTCGGTTACTTACGGCCCGTTACTGCCATTTTCTACTGGTGGGCCAAATTCAGCCCGTGGTTACAGTCGGCCCGTTTTGTGGCCCGTTAATACGTTGGGCCGTTTTCATAGCGTCATCAAATACGGCCTATTAACAACGGCCAGTTATGGTCGGCCCATGAACGGATGACTCCAACTCTAGCCCGTTTACGACCATAATGTGGTCTGTTTTTTGCCCATGTTTGGCCAATCGATCATACGGCCCGTCTAAGGCCCATTGATGATACAGCCCGTAGAAGGCCCATTGTTTCTACGGCCCGTAGAAGGCCCATTGTTTCTACGGACCGTAGAAGGCCCATTGTTTCTACGGCCCGTAGGAAGCCCAGTGTCACTACAGTAAATATGTAGCCCATGGCCTGTTAAAGGTGGGAAACTACTATAGGTTTAGACCTGCTAATGGCCCAAGATGATTATAGGCCCACGTTTTGGCGCAAGACCGACAACACTGAGATCCACTGAACCTTCCGGCCTAAATTACAGCATACCGACCAAAGATTAAACCTAGACTATACAACAAAGAAATTACGGCATATTACATCCACTGGGAATCAAAGCTCGCTACTGGTGATAATAAAGTGCAACATGACCGCGGATTACATACCTTTGGGCATCAAAGGTCGCCACCGATTGCATATAAACGCTACCGACACAAAAGAATATACAAAACTGAGAGCACTTCAGAAGGCACTCGACGTGGCAAGCTCGGGCCCCGCAAGTAGCCGAACAAGCTAATGAGACCTTAGTTGTGTCAACGATATATGCTTCATCCCTAGCTGTATGGCACCATAGTGTGCACGGCAGTCCCCTGACATCTTCATTATATCTTTGACTTCAAGTCGGAGCTGAGCAGAAGCAAGCCTTTCCGCTTTAAGTTGAGACTGAAGAAGTCGAACTGATTGAGGCAGCGACTGCACAGAGGTTGTGTCGCACCTGCTGATGAGTAGCTTCAACTCACTGTCTTCATCAAGACATGACCTTGGGGTCATCTCGCTGTCCTCAAGATGGTTTGGCTCACTATCTTTCCTAAAGTTCTGCCTGGCATAAGAGATCGACTACGAAGAGAAACAAGGAGACACATAACAGGTTTCACAATTACATAAGCAAATAAATGGATCATTACGCATAAGGAACATGTTTTTACAACTACAATTTAAAATCTGGTAGTTGTTGCAACCATCAATCAGATGTAAACAGGAGTGGAGGAAATGATGCCTATCCAAATCTATACTAGAACAAAGTTTGAAGGCTTGAGAAGGATGAACTTACATTGCATGTTAACACGGGCTGGACAAAGCCCTTCTCCATGTTGATGGAAAGATAATTCAATAAATTCCCCAAAGAAAATTCTTTATAAGCGTTGCCATTATTCTAAATTTTGCAAAGATTAAATATAGATCAAATAATATTGGAAGAAATAGAGGATAATGAAGCTCAGGTGCAGACTGATGATACATAATCAAATATAAATTAATTAAGTACAGGTTACAAGGCAAAAGGTACTGACAAGAGGAATGCAGACATCAATGTGTGCAGTGGCATTGGCTTTATTCAACATTTTGGTAAGAGTAAATGTAGATATCATAATTTGGAGAAAGTGGAGGGCAGGGCAGATAAGATGCAGAGTAATGCTAGACAATAAACTATCTCGTGATGTATGTACAGTAATACCACCATCGTCCATTATTAGTTGTCGCTCAAATGGATGTATCTAGCACTATCAAGTTCTCAATACATCCAATTGATCAACAATTAATTCGATACAGAGGGAGTACATGACAACAGGTACTTACATGAGCAATCCAAAACTTCATAACCATTGTGTTAATTCTATATTTATCTAAGACTAAATGTAGATCTTATAATTCCAAGCAAAGGGAGGATAAAGAAGCGAACATTCACAGTGATGCTACATAATCAAATAGCAATGAGTGTAAGTATGCTAACAAAGGGCAAGAGGTACTGACAAGAGCAATGCAGAACCCAGTATTGTCGTGAGGTCCTATGATCCTTTGAGCAAGGAGATTCATTTGAAATTAGTTTTCATACAAGAGAGAAGGTAATTAAGGCGCATGCAGAAATTTAGGAGTTCAAATTTTGAATTGATATCATACACAGTACCTGACGCTGGGCTGTCAGCAGTTCTAATAGGGGTTTGGCCACTTGAGTAGGGGTAAAGTATGTTACAGTTGGGCCTGTGTTTTTTTTTGGCTGCTGATCTATCTAATTTAAAAGGTATCACTACCTTTTCCAAATACCTAGTTTGTACTCCTTGAGGATCTGCAATCACCCTCTTCCTTTTGGACATCTATTACGAAAGGACAACATTTGATTGGAAAAACATAGTATGACGACACATGGAATAGGTACAGAAAATGGATAGGTATTGCATATACTCATATATGATGCTTAAACTAAGCAGATGGTGTAACAAAGTAGAAGTAATGCAAGAGGTCAGATGCAAAATATGTGCGATCAATACAACCTTGCCAAGTTAGAGCATGCACCTTGATGGGTGAATAAGATAGGCCATCCTCCACCATGCCAAGTTTGTTAGCCAGTGGATTGTTCCGCAATATTCCTCTCGTGCGCCATTCTCATATTCATTTTGATAATGTTCAATACTTGACATGCATGAAAACATAAAAACAAGTGATATTATCTTTGTAATGCAGAAGTGATTCTAATCCAATACTTCCTCCCTATAAAGCCCTTTGTGCTATCTCTGCAATTCTTCTAAGCGGTGCCATGCATGCTGTAATTTGGTGTGTGCATTAATATAATGTGGCCTACTACTCAAAATATGAGAGCTCCGGAAGTGATGATACTTCGCAGATGACAGCTTCAACATATAGTAAAGAAGAACAAGTCGACCTGACTTGACAGATTCAAAATATACTAAGGGAGAATAACTCGACCTGATGATAACCCACAAGTATAGGGGATCGCAACAGTTTTTGATAAGTAAGAGTGTCGAATCCAAGGAGGAGCTAAAGGTAGAATAAATATTCCCTCAAGTTCTATCAACCACCGATACAACTCTACGCACGCCTGACATTCGCTTTACCTAGAACAAGTATGAAACTAGAAGTACTTTGTAGGCGTGAAAGGATAGGTTTGCAAGATAATAAAGAATGCGTAAATAAAAACTAGGGGCTGTTTAGATAAAGATGCAATAAAGTAAATATAGAGAGTGTGGAAAAGTGGTGGTAGGAGTGGTGGAATTGCCCCTAAGCAATTGACTATGTTACTAGACCGGTAATCACTATTGCAATTCTATTTGAGGGAGAGGCATAAGCTAACATATCATCCCTTACTTGGAATTCTATGCACTTATGATTGGAACTCTAGCAAGCATCTGCAACTACTAAAGATTCATTAAGGTAAAACCCAACCATAGCATTAAAGTGTCAAGTCCCCTTTTATCCCATATGCCTTACTCGGGTTTGTGTTTCAGTCACTCACGCAACCCACCATAAGAAAATCATAAACATATTGCAAACCCTACAGCGGGAATCCCTCACGCTTGCGCGACACGGAGGGCACCATAGGACAGCACCAATAATAAAACATGCAACTCAAACCAATCATAGCAATTCATCAATCACCGATAGGACAACGAAAATCTACTCAGACATCATAGGATGGCAACACATCATTGGAAAATAATATGAAGCATAAAGCACCATGTTCAAGTACAGGGTACAGCGGGTTGCTGGAGAGTGGACCGCTGAATATAGAAGGGGGAAGGTGATGGAGATGTTGGTGAAGATGACGACGGTGTTGGTGAAGATCGCTGTGATGATGATGGCCCCCGGCAGCGCTCCGGCGCCACCGGAAGCAAGGGGGAGAGAGGCTCCCTTCTTCTTCTTCTTCCTTGACCTCCTCCCTAGATGGGAGAAGGGTTTCTCCTCTGGTCCTTGGCTCCCATGGCTTGGGAGGGGCGAGAGCCCCTCCGAGATTAGATCTATCTCTCTGTTTCTGCGTTCTGTCTTGGCTCTGTTTCAACGTTTCGTGTATATATGGAGATCCGTAACTCCGATTGGCCTGAAACCTTCGCCGTGATTTTTTTCTTCGAAAATTAGCTTTCTTGCAGCAAAAGAAGAGCGTCATCCTGTCACGCCCAATATGCGACCCTATCCAAAAGGAACTCGAAGGTCCCACCAAGGATAGACTCGCATATTGCAACGCTTTTGCAAGGTGGATATCATTACATCAACATTACATAATAGATGGGGATACATACATAAGGCACAAATGCCACAAGAATACATCAACATCATACAAGAACAACATCCGACTACGGATGAATCATAAACAGAAACTCAAACAATATCCACCCTGCTAGCCCAGGCTGCCGACTGGAACCTATCCCCGATCGAAGAAGAAGCGAAAGAAGAACTCCAAAACAAGCAAACATCGCTCTCGCGTCATGATCATCGCATAACATGTACCTGCAACTGGTGGTGTAGTAATCAGAGCCACGAGGACTCAAAGAATCCCATTACCATGGGTATCAAGACTAGCAAAGCTTAAAGGGGTAAGGAAGAGGTAAAGTGGTGAGGTTGCAGCAGCGACTAAGCATATATGGTGGCTAACATACGCAAATGAGAGCGAGGAGAGAAACAAAGGAACGGTCGTCAACTAGTGATGATCAAGAAGTGATCCTGAACTCCTACTTACGTCAGACATAACCCAGAAACCGTGTTCTCCTCTCGATCAACCCCGAAAAGAGACACTCACGGTTACGCACATGGTTGGTGTATTTTAGAAGAGTTTGCTTCAAGTTTACTACAACCGGATTTTAACAAATTCCCATCTGCCACATAACCGCGGGCACGGCTCTCGAAAGTTTATACCCTGCAGGGGTGTCCCAACTTAGCCCATGATAAGCTCTCGCGATCAACGAAGGATATTCCTTCTCCCCGGGAAGACCCGATCAGTCTTGGAATCCCGGCTGCAAGATATTTTGACAGCAATAAAACAAGACCAGCAAGACCTCCCGGCGTGCCGACACCCTGATAGTAGCCGCGCGTATCTCGTCTCAGGCCACGACCGGATGAGCGATCGTCTGACAACCGACGATACCCCAAGTTGCCTAGGGGCGGCACCGCAAGTGGCTCTAGTTTGGACCAACACTTAGACAAGCATTGGCCCGGGGGCTGAAATGAAGATGACCCTTGGGATGCGCGACTCCTAAGGGAAAAGGTAATAGGTCGGGCAAATGGTAAAACCAATGTTGGGCCTTCTTTGGAAAAGTCTTATTCAAAGCGAACTGTCAAGGGGGTCCCATAAATCACCCGACCGCGTTAGGGACGCAAAATCCGGGAACATAATATCGATATGACGGAAACTAGGGCGGCAAGAGTGGAACAAAACACCAGGCATAAGGCCGAGCCTTCCACCCTTTACCTAGCAATAGATGCATTAATAATATAAGGAATATTGTGATATCCCAACAAGTAAACATGTTCCAGCAAGGAACAACATCTCCATGTTCCAACAAGGCACAAACTTCATCTTCACCTGCAACTAACAATGCTATAAGAGGGGCTGAGCAAAGCGGTAACATAGCCAAACAACAGTTTGCAAGGAAGGGTGCAAAAGGTTAGAGGCTGACATGGCAATTTGGGAGGCTTGAGGAACAAGTAATAGGTAGCGCAGCATAGCGATAGAACGAAGCAACTAGCATAGCAATGATAGTAATGAGATCCAGGGTGACGGTCATCTTGCCTGAAATCCCGCAAGGAAGAAGAACGAGTCCATGAAGAAGATGAAGCCACGAAGATTTAACCAAGCGTGAGCGAATGAATCCTCATGATCGCAACGAAACAGGAACTAACAAGAAGAAGCACACAACATGGTAAACACACCACACATAGACAAGACATGATGCACAACCAAGCATGATGCATGACAAAGCTACATGAAGCTACTCATGGCAAGAGATGATGCAAACAAGAGCAACACATCATGGCAAGTTTAAATGAGGCCGGGAACAACATATAACAATTCCGGTAAGTCCTCATATGCAAATTTCGAAATTGGTCCAGATCTGAATAAACCTTATGTTCAAGTAGTTAAACAGCAAGTTAAGATACACCACGATGATCTACACGAAATTCTAGTCAAGTTACATATAAAGTTCATTAGATTCGGAGCTACGGCCTAGAAGATATGAGCAAAACAAGATGAGCATGTCATTGATGCAAAATGCACCCAAACATCAAGCAAACACCTCAAGACAATGATGCAACATGATAATATGAAACTACATGCAATTCTAAGCAAGTTTCATATAGAGCACACTCAAAAGGGAGCAACGGTTCAACACATACACTCTATACAAGTTTAAAGGACAAGCTGTCCAAAACAGCAACTAGGCATATTGCAAAAACCAAAACAATAAACTACAGCACCACAATATAATAACAAAAGGCATGGGCATGATGTATAGGTAAAGCATGACAAAACATGAACACTGAGCTATCTCCAGAAACAACTAGAACATGCTCAAAATGACATGACAAGATTGCAAATAATAACAGTTTCAGACTTTGCAGAAATAACATCAGGTTGCAATATTTAGAGCTATCAAATAACATGCTACAGGAACTTATCATGGAAAACAAAGGCATGTCATGAATCAACTAATTGCAGAGAACACAATTACTTTACTGACCATAAGCCAAAAAGGACCAGAAGATATGATAGCACCCATGTAAACATGGCAAGTTATATTACAGATTCAAACATGGCAGGAACAACAATAAGTAGGCATGTTGGTGAGCTTGAATCACTCACCACAGGGCAATAAATGGCATGGCAAGGCAACCAACAGTAAGAAGACATGTCATAGAAGCTATACATGGCAAGAACAACATCATAGCATACACGGATCAACTACAACAACCTTGGAAAAATTGAATAACATGTAAACAACCTGCCAGGAAACATTTTATAGCAAAAGTAGAGCTCGATTGACTCAAGCTATGGCACTCCATAATTGCAAACAAGGGCATGGATGGATAGAGAATAACCATATGATCAAAACATCCTTACTGAAGTATCTCAAAATAAGCATGGATCTCTCGGTAGCAACAAGTTTACATGGCATAAAAATATTAGCAGAACAGGGGCTGAAATCAGCAACATCATGAAGCCTAGTTTGCATGCTTGTGCTAGTCACCACAGAGATCACAAAAATACATGGCATACACCCGTGTAAAGATGGCATGGCATATTACAAAACACATGTAGGACTCAAGTTCATAGGATGCACACATCAATCATGGCAAAAATGACAAAAGTGCATTTCTGATAAGAATATGAAACTAACATCACGTAGCCCTCTTCTAACAGCATTTCGGGCATCAAGATGAGCTCAAATGGAAATGATGCAATGAGAGAAATGATGTAGTCATTGAGACGAACAATTTGAAATATTACACGCACGAAACGGAGCAATATGCAGAGAGTTATGATGCGACGAAAATGCAACAAAATACTTGGCGTAAAATGACTTAGAGGAAAAATCGGGGAAGAAGTCAACCGCGTGCACGCAGAACGAGGCGGCGGCGGATCTGGCCGAGCTCGGCGAGGCGAGGCGCGGGCGGAGGCGGACGACGGCGGGATTGAGCCGCCGGGGCGGCCAGACACGCTGGCGGTGAGGCCGGGCGGGCGGCGGCGCCGCCGGGCGAGGCGGAGGAAGGCCGCGCGGCGGGCGGCGAGAGCGGTCGGCGGACGGCGCCTGGGGCCGGGCGAGGCGGCGGTGAGGCGCCCGGCGCGCGGCGGCCGGAGGCGGGGCAGCTCAGCGCCCTCGATGCGACTATATCTCTAACGTGTCGAGGCACGACTTAGAGGCATAACCGCATTGAAAGCAATGTCGCAAGTGAGGTAATCTTCACACAACCCATGTAATACATAAGCGAAAGAGATACATAGTTGGCTTACGATCGCCACTTCACACAAGACATAAATAAACATCCATCATTCGAGTACACTCAAGGTCCGACTACGGAACCAAAATAAAAGAAGATACCCCAAGCTGCTACACAGATCCCCGATCGTCCCAACTGGGCACCACTCATGATCATCGGAAAAGACACATAGTAACGACCACGTTCCTCGTCGAACTCCCACTTGAGCTCGGTTGCGTCACCTGCACTGGCATCGTCGGAACCTGCAACTGTTTTTGGTAGAAACTGTGAGTCACGGGGACTCAGCAATCTCACACCCGCGAGATCAAGACTATTTAAGCTTATAGGAAGGACAGGGTAGTAAAGTGGAGCTGCTGCAAGAGACTAGCATATCAGGTGGCTACATCGCAAGAGAGAGCGAGAAGAGATGCAAGGCACGGACGTGAAGCTAATAGCGATCAAGAAGTGATCCTGAACTACTTACGTCAGACATAACTCCAACACCGTGTTCACTTCCCGGACTCCGCCGAGAAGAGACCATCACGGTTACACACGCGGTTGATGTGTATTTTAATTGAGGTCAACTTTGGGTTTTCTACAACCGGACATTAACAAATTCCCATCTGCCTCATAACCGCGGGCACGGCTTTGAAAGATATTACCTGCAGGGTGTCCCAACTTAGCCCATTATAAGCTCTCACGGTCAACGAAGGATATTCCTTCTACCGGAAGACCCGATCAATCTCGGAATCCGGACTACAAGACATTTCGACAAAGAATAAAACAAGACCAGCAAGACCACCCGACTGTGCCGACAAATCCCGATAGGAGCTGCACATATCTCGTTCTCAGGGCACACCGGATAAGCTAAGCGTACAGGAACCGACGTAATCCAAGTTGCCAAGGAATGGTCCCGCACGGTGCTCTAGTTTGGACCAACGCTCGAAGGAGCACTGGCCCGGGGGTTTAAATAAAGATGACCCTCGGGCTCGCGAAAACCCGGGGGAAAAAGGCTTAGGTGGCAAATGGTAAAACCAATGTTGGGCCTTGCTGGACGAGTCTTATTCAAAGCGAACTGTCAAGGGGGTCCCATAAATCACCCAACCGTGTAAGGAACGCGAAATCAAGGAACATAACACCGGTATGACGGAAACTAGGGTGGCAAGAGTGGAACAAAACACCAGGCATAAGGCCGAGCCTTCCACCCTTTACCAAGTATATAGATGCATTAATTATAGCAGATATATATTGTGATATCCCCAACAAGTAAACATGTTCCAATAAGGAACAACATCTCCATGTTCCAACAAGGAACAAACTTCAGCTTCACCTGCAACTAGCAACGCTATAAGAGGGGCTGAGCAAAGCGGTAACATAGCCAATCAACGGTTTGCTAGGATAAGGATGGTTAGGGGCTGACATGGCAATATGGGTGGCATGATATAGCAAGTGGTAGGCATCGCAGCATAGGCTTAGCAAAAGAGCGAGCCACTAGCATAGCAAAGATAGAAATGATTTCGAGGGTATGGTCATCTTGCCTTCAATGTTCTCAGAGTTGTCGAAAGCTTGATCCTCGTAAGCGTTCTCAACAGGCTCCTCGTTCACGTACTCGTCTCCTGGATCTACCCAATGCAAGAACACAAACAAAGGAACCACAATAAATCACGGTGCAATGCACAAACAACATGATGCAAAAACATGACATGATATGCGGGATGTGATATGCAATGCGTATGCGCGCTCCGGAAGGAAAATGATGAACCAGGCATCAACTTGGCAAACCAAGTATGCCACTGAAAGGATGAGATGATTTCGGTTGAAATCGATATAAAGATCACCGGAATCGGATGCACGGTTTGGAAATGACAAGCAAAACAAGAATGGCACAGATCTGCCATTAACAGCATGATGCCACTTAGCAAGCAACAAGAAATTAAGCTACTGCACCCAAACGTATCAAAAAAGTGTATGGAAGTGATCTACACAAGATGCTTGACAAAAGATGAGCACTGAGCTATGGCTAGTTCACATCATAACAGGTTCAAACAAGCATGGCAAAAGTGCACAAAACATCAGGCTGGACATGGCAAAAACAGCATCAGGTTGCAATGTTCAGAGCAACAAAACTACATGCTACAGGAACTTAAAATAGCAAAACAAGTCATGGCATGAATCTACTCAAAGCATAGAACAAAAGTCTCTTACTGACCATAAGCCAAAAAGGATCAGAAAATATAGTAACACCCATGTCAATATTGAAAGTTTCGTTAACAGATTCAGCAACATGGCATGTCAAAAACTGATAACAAGTAGGCATGTTTACAAGCTCAATGCACTCACTACAGATCCTTAAATGATAAACTAAGCATACATACATCAAGAAGACATGGCATAGAAGGCATAAATGGTAAGAACAAAATCATAGCATACATGGATCAACCACAACAACCTTGCAAAATTGAATAACATGTAAACAATCTGCCAGGAAACATTTGATAGCAAAAGTAGAGCTCGATTGACTCAAGCTATGGCACTCCATAATTGCAAACAAAGGCATGGATGGATAGAGAAAGACATGTTTAACAAAACATCCTTACTTAAGTATCCCAAAATATGCATGGATCTCTCGGTAGCATCAAGTTAACATGGCATCAAAATATCAGCAAAACAGGGCTGAAATCAGCAACATCAGGACACCTACTTTGCATGATTGTGCTAGTCATCACATAGATCACAAAAATACATGGCATACACCCCTGGAAAGATGGCATGGCATATTACAAAACACATGTAGGACTCAAATTCATAGGGTGCACACATCAATCATGGCAAAAATAACAAAAGTGCAAGTTACTTTAAGAAATGAAACTAACATCACATAGCCCTCTTCTAACAGCATTTCGGGCACCAAGATGAGCTCAAATGAAATTGATGCAATGAGATGAAATGATCTACTCTTCGAGGCAAACATTTTGATATATTACACGCGCAAAATGGAGCTACAGATGCAAAGTTATACTATGATGAAAATGCCACGAAAAATCACCGAGGTAAAAACTTAGAAGAATTAGAGGGGGGAAGAAGTCAACGGCTCGGTCGATCGATCGGGATCCGAGATCCGGATCGAGCGGCGGCGGCGGCGGCGGTTGCTCGGTGGCGGAGCTGCGGCCGGGAGAGAGAGGTGGCCGGGCCGGCCGAGGAGGCGACGGCGGCGGCGGCGGCCAGCGCGCGCGCGGGGTCCGGCGGTGGAGGCGCGCGGGGGAGGCTCAGTGGCAGGCGGCGACAGCGCCGCCGGTGGCGGCGGAGGAGGCGGGCGCGCCGGTGGCGGCGGAGGGCGGCGCGGCGCCGGTGGCGGCGGGCCGGGCGCGGCGGCGGCGGAGGCGCGGCCGAGGCCCCGGCCCGTAAACCTCGCGGGCCCAAGGCAGCGGCGGCGGCGGGCCACGGTCGCGTCCCGATCGGCCGAGGGCGGCGGCGCTGGTGGGCGGACGTGTCCGGCGGAGCGGACGCTTCGTCCGGCGCGAGGTAGGGAAGTCTAGGGTTAGACCCAGATTGGAATGGGGTTTGCTTAAATAGGCATAGAGGAGCTAGGAGAGTCCAAATGAGGTGTAGTTTTACGCCACACGATCGTGATCGAACGACGGAGAGCATGAAAGTGACTTAGATGGGTTATTGGGCTGTTTTGAATGGGGTGTTGGGCTGCAACTTAAAAGAGGCCTTTGCGAGAGTGCGGTTAACCGTTGGAGTACCAAACGAGCTCCAAATGACCCGAAACTTGACCGGTGGTCTACGGGTGGTATACCAAGGCCACTAGACAAACCTCGGTCCATTCCGAGAAGGTTTGGTACCCGCACACGGAAAAATGTAAAAGGGGCCACCGGGGAAGATAGGAGTGCCGGATTGCAAAACGGACAACGGGAAAAATGCTCGGAATCATAAGACGAACACGTATGCAAATGCGATGCACATGATGACATGATAAAAATTGCATGACATGGACAAAATGCAAAATGAAGAAAACCCAACCACGGAGGGAATATCATATCACAATGCGAAAATGGCAAGAGTTGGAGTTACAAATATGGAAAGTTACTTCCGGGTGTTACAACACTCCACCACTACAAGAGGATCTCGTCCGAGATCTAGGACTGAAAAACTCCGGATATTCGAACGGAGGTGATCCTCGCGCTCCTGTGTGGCTTCTCGGTCGAATGGTGTGACCACTTCACTTTCGGGAATTTGATTGACTTCTTGCGAGTCTTGCGCTCGGTTTCTTCAAGAATAGCAACGGGGTGCTCATGATAAGAGAGATCTTCTTGAAGGTCAATCTCTTCGAAGTTGATAGTGCGTTCAGGAGTCTTGAAGCACTTGCGAAGCTGTGACACATGAAACACATCATGCACGTTTGCGAAGTTGGAGGGAAGCTCAAGTTGATAGGCGAGATCGCCTCTTTTGCCAATGATCTTGAAAGGACCCACATATCTAGGGGCAAGCTTCCCTTTGATACCGGGTTTACGAGTGCCTTTCATTGAGAGACGCGGAGGTAGACATGGTCTCCGATTTCAAAAGCCACATCACGGTGCTTATCATCATAATAGCTCTTCCGCACGATTATGCGGCTTTGAGATTCTCACGAATGACTTTGCACATTTCTTCTGCTTCTGTGATCAAGTCATTGCCAAGAAGTTGGCGTTCACCTGTCTCAGACCAATTGAGAGGAGTACGACACTTTCTGCCATAGAGAATTTCGAATGGGGCCTTGCCCGAACTCGCTTGGAAGCTGTTGTTGTAGGAGAACTCGGCATATGGAAGACAATCTTCCCACTTCATACCGAAAGAAATGACACAAGCCCTGAGCATATCTTCAAGGATCTGATTAACTCGCTCGACTTGGCCACTTGTTTGAGGATGGAAAGCTGTGCTGAAATGAATGTTGGTGCCCATGGCCTTCTGAAAAGAATCCCAGAACTTAGAGGTAAAGATGCTGCCACGGTTTGAAGAGATCACTTGTGGAATGCCGTGCAAGGAGACAATCCTGGAGGTGTATAGCTCTGCCAACTGAGCTGCTGTGATGGATTCTTTGATAGGAAGAAAATGAGCCACTTTGGTAAGCTTGTCAATGACAACGAAGATAGCATCATTTCCACGCTTGGACTTTGGAAATCCAGTCACGAAGTCCATTTCAATATGATCAAACTTCCACTCCGGAATAGCAAGAGGTTGGAGGAGACCAGCTGGTCGTTGGTGTTCTGCTTTCACTCTTCTGCAGACATCACACTCATTCACGAATTGAGCAATTTCTCGCTTCATTCGAGTCCACCAATATGACAGCTTGAGGTCCTGGTACATCTTCGTACTTCCAGGATGAATGGATAGAAGCGAATTGTGAGCCTCGTTCATAATGACTTTTCTCAGATCACCCTTAGGAACCACAATCCGGTCCTCAAAGAAAAGAGTATCTTTGTCATCAATGTGGAAGCACTTGTACTTGGAAATGCCCTTGTCGATACCACGTTTCACCTTTTTCACCATGGCATCCAGGAGTTGAGCCTCACGAATCTGATCTTCCAAAGTAGGAGAGACTATGAGGTTGGCAAGAAAGCCTTGAGGAACAACTTGAAGATTCAGCTTGCGGAAAGCTTCACAGAGATCCGTTGGAAGGGCTTGAGGATTAGACTGCTGCGAGAAGCCTTCCTGCTCAAAGCATCTGCAATGACATTGGCCTTGCCTGAGTATATTCAATACTTGGGTTGTACTCTTGAATCATTTCGACCCATCGAGTATGCCTGAGGTTGAGGTTGGGCTGAGTGAAGATGTACTTGAGACTCTTGTGATCGGTGAAAATGTCCACTTTCCTTCCCAACAAGAGATGTCTCCACGTTATTAATGCATGGACAACTGCCGCCAACTCAAGATCATGAGTGGGGTAGTTCTTTTCGTTGAGCTTCAATGGCGAGAGGTATAAGCCACAACTCTCTTCTCTTGCATTAACACAGCACCGAGACCTTGAAGAGAAGCATCACAGAAAACTTCAATGGCTTGGATTCATCAGAGGAGTCAAGACAGAGCTGTGACGAGTTTCTCTTTGAGGGTATTGAAAGCAACATCACATTCGGAGACCGGACATACTTCACATGCTTCGGAGGAGGTTGGAAAGAGGCTTTGCAATCTTGGAGAAGTTCTCAACGAATCTTGACAATAGCTTGCAAGACCAAGAAAATCTGGAGCTGCTTGACATTCGAGGAGGTTCCCAATTCACAATTGCGGACACCTTCTCGGGATTAACAGCGATGCCCTTGGCGGAGATGATATGACCAAGATAAAGCACTTCGTCAAGCCAAAATTCACATTTGGAGAACTTCGCATAGAATTGATACTCTCTGAGCTTGTCTAGTACCAATTGCAAATGTTTGGCATGATCCTTCTTATTCTTGGAGAAGACCAAAATATCATCAAGATAGACCAAGACGAATTCATTGGTGTAGGGGTTGAAGATGAAGTTCATCATCCGAGAGAATGTTGGAGGAGCGTTGACAAGGCCGAAAGACATGACAGTATATTCATAGGAACCAAAGCTTGTTCTGAATGCTGTCTTGGGAATATCTTGTTCACGAATGCGAATCTGATGATACCCCATACGAAGGTCAAGCTTGGAGAACACTTTAGCACCTTTGAGTTGCTCGAAAAGCTCATTGATGTTGGGAAGTGGATACTTGTTCTTGATTGTCTTCTTATTCAATGGACGGTAATCGACGCAAAGTCGGTCCGTGCCATCCTTCTTCTAGACAAAAGAACACCACAACCCCAAGGAGATGAACTCGGTCCGATCAAACCAGACGCTCTTGTTCATCGAGCTGCTTCTTCAATTCCTTCATCTCATCAGGTCCAAGCTTGTATGGACGCTTGCAAACGGGTTCGATGCGGGCTCAAGATCGATAATGAATTCAAGCGGCGATGAGGAGGCATACCCAAAGCTCTTCCGGAAAGACATCTTGGTACTCACAAACGATCGGAATCGAGAGATAGCGCCCAATTCGCCCTTCTCATTGAGAGAAAACAACCAATTGTTTCATCACGAAGCGCATAGATGATCACATCATTAGAAGAGTGAGTCAATTGAATTTCCACGGCAGCACAATCAAGCTGAGCTTTGTGCTGAAAAGCCAGTCCATTCCGAGAATAAGATCAATATCCGAGTCACCGAGAACAATTGGTTTAGCCAGAAATCTATAATCGCCCATCTTGATACCGACACTGGGAACCAAAACTCGAGAAGTCATCTCCTTAGCCGGAGAAACAATAGACAAAGGTCTTGGCAAAGCTTGAGTAACCAAATCATGCATAGCCACAAAAGGTCTTAAGATGAAAGAATGCGATGCACCAGTATCAAATAAGACTTTTGCAGGAATATCATTAACAAGAAGATTACCCATTATCACATCAGAAGATTCCTCTGCTTGCGCTGCATTCATCATATTGACCTTTGCAAACTTGGGATTATGCTTGACCACTGCATTGCTGGAAGATTTCACAGGAGGAGGAGGCGGAAGGCGCCTTTGGTTGAAGCACTTGTTCGCATAGTGACCTTTCTGCTGACACTTGTTGCAAGTCACCTCAGAGAGCGGACGGTGGTAAGGAGCACTTGACCTTGGAGCTTGAGAATTAGACTTGTTCTGATAGCTTGGGTTGGGTGGGTGGGAAGATCCACGGCCACCTGAGTTCTTCTGCTGATAAGGCTGACGTAACGGAGGAGGAGGAAGGTAGAACTTCTGCTGCTTAGCTTCCACTTGAGAGGAAGAAGAAGACTGAACTGCATCCCTGATTCTCTTCTTAGAAGCCTCACATTTGAGCTGGGCAGCTTCTTGCTTCAGTGCCATGTTGTAGAATTCATCATACTTTTCTGGCTCAAAAAGCACAAGAGCTAATTGCAGATCTTCTCTCAGACCACCTCTGAATTGATAGATCATACTCTTTTCATCAGGTACGTCTTGCTTAGCAAAGCGAGCGAGTTTCTGGAACTGGATATTGTATTGATAGACAGACATGTTGCCTTGCTTGAGATTGCGGAACTCCTCACGCTTGCTCTCAACAACACTTTTCGGAATGTGGTGAGCTCTGAAATCTCGGCGGAACTCATCCCAGGTAATGACACGGCCTCCTCTGGAATCTTTGTATTGCTGGTACCACTCGGCAGCTTGGTCCTTGAGTTGAAACGATGCAAACTTGACAAAGTCCTCAGGTCTGACATTGCTACAATCAAAATGCTTGCAGTTGTCCACAAGCCAATCGTCAGCGTCTGTGGCCTCGACACAGAAACTGAAAGACTTCGGCTGATTAGCGAGGAACTGACTGAGAGTAGCAAAGTGCGGCTGATTGATGCCTTGACCTTGATTTCCTTGACTGCCTTGCCCTTGAGTACGTTCTTGCAAGAGCTGCAAAATCATCTGAGCATTGGCATTGGTGGCTGCCATGATAGCTTGCCAGCCTCCGGAGGCGGAGGTGGAGGTGGAGGTTCTGATCGATCCCCATCATTGCGATCCGGATTCGACGCGTTGGCGGAGCCATCTGAAGAGGGTGACATCCGTTAGTCCTTTGATAGACAAAAGTCAAGTTGAAATCAACGGATAGAAATTGCAACATATAGTCTTCACAATAAACATTCAACAAGAATGAACGAATGAATTCAAAGTTAATCATCACCGTCCATTAAGGTGAGAAGCCACTTAGATAAAGATATGGAAACAACATCTGCCTTAGAAACAAATCGAATATCACAACTGAAAACAAAAGGTTGGCTTCTAGAATGAGCGGAACAAACACATGATAGAGATTTCGCCCAAAGTGTTCATGGTGGGGCCCACATGGACACGACGATAGCGGACGTCACGAATGACAAACAAGGCGTCCCGAATCAGCATAGCCAAGGATTCTTTAAGGCGCCTCGCGAATCAGTAATCGACCGTGAATGGGCGGACCACTAGACGATGAACCCCAATCTCAAATCATACATCCGTCGGAAAGATATCCTGTAAGCTACTAGAATTCCCACCTATAAACTCCCAAACTTTACGGTTATGCAATCTGGTGTTGGGGATACAGGGACACAAAATATATCACCCAAACTAACAATACCTAGATCCATTGTATCCATCCGTCAACACATAACCAAGAAATCCTCGAAATCGTGTACCTCGACCTTCAAAAACATCCGTTATACAAGTCATGGCAATACTCCCGAGCTCGCCCGATCTTTGGGTTATCGGGTTATCTCACCAACAAGCGCACAAAAGAGATTTCGATGTCGGCAAAAACTCAGGTATTCCAGAACTGCAACGATAAAATTGTGACGACAACACCTCGGAGCTCAACTCCCCGGGACACTGCCACAACACCCTCGATGCGGCTATATCTCCCACGTGTCGAGGCACGACTTAGAGGCATAACCGCATTGAAAGCAATGTCGCAAGTGAGGTAATCTTCACACAACCCGTGTAATACATAAGGGAAAGAAATACATAGTTGGCTTACAGTCGCCACTTCACACAGTACATAAATAAACATCCATCATTCAGAGTACACTCAAGGTCCGACTACGGAACCAAAATAAAAGAAGATACCCCAACTGCTACACAGATCCCCGATCGTCCCAACTGGGCACCACTACTGATCATCATGAAAAGACACATAGTAACGACCACGTTCCTCGTCGAACTCCCACTTGAGCTCGGTTGCGTCACCTGCACTGGCATCGTCAGAACCTGCAACTGTTTTTGGTAGAAACTGTGAGTCACGGGGACTCAGCAATCTCACACCCGCGAGATCAAGACTATTTAAGCTTATAGGAAGGACAGGGTAGTAAAGTGGAGCTGCTGCAAGAGACTAGCATATAAGGTGGCTACATCGCAAGAGAGAGCGAGAAGAGATGCAAGGCACGGACATGAAGCTAATAGCGATCAAGAAGTGATCCTGAACTACTTCGTCGACATAACTCCAACACCGTGTTCACTTCCGGACTCCGAGAAGAGACCATCACGGTTACACACGCGTTGATGTGTATTTTAATTGAGGTCAACTTCGGGTTTTCTACAACCGGACATTAACAAATTCCCATCTGCCTCATAACCGCGGGCACGGCTTTGAAAGATATTACCTGCAGGGTGTCCCAACAAGCCCATTATAAGCTCTCACGGTCAACGAAGGATATTCCTTCTACCGGGAAGACCCGATCAATCTCGGAATCCCGGACTACAAGACATTTCGACAGCAATAAAACAAGACCAGCAAGACCACCCGACTGTGCCGACAAATCTCGATAGGAGTTGCACATATCTCGTTCTCAGGGCACACCGGATAAGCTAAGCGTACGGGAACCGACGTAATCCAAGTTGCCAAGGAATGGTCCCGCACGGTGCTCTAGTTTGGACCAACGCTCGAAGGAGCACTGGCCCGGGGGTTTAAATAAATATGACCCTCGGGCTCGCGAAAACCCGGGGGAAAAAGGCTTAGGTGGCAAATAGTAAAACCAATGTTGGGCCTTGCTGGACGAGTCTTATTCAAAGCGAACTGTCAAGGGGTCCCATAAATCACCCAACCGTAAGGAACGCGAAATCAAGGAACATAACACCGGTATGACGGAAACTAGGGTGGCAAGAGTGGAACAAAACACCAGGCATAAGGCCGAGCCTTCCACCCTTTACCAAGTATATAGATGCATTAATTATAGCAGATATATATTGTGATATCCCCAACAAGTAAACATGTTCCAATAAGGAACAACATCTCCATGTTCCAACAAGGAACAAACTTCAGCTTCACCTGCAACTAGCAACGCTATAAGAGGGGCTGAGCAAAGCGGTAACATAGCCAATCAACGGTTTGCTAGGAAAAGGATGGTTAGGGGCTGACATGGCAATATGGGTGGCATGATATAGCAAGTGGTAGGCATCGCAGCATAGGCTTAGCAAAAGAGCGAGCCACTAGCATAGCAAAGATAGAAATGATTTCGAGGGTATGGTCATCTTGCCTGCAATGTTCTCAGAGTTGTCGAAAGCTTGATCCTCGTAAGCGTTCTCAACAGGCTCCTCGTTCACGTACTCATCTCCCGGCTCTACCCAAAGCAAGAACACAAACAAAGGAACCACAATAAATCACGGTGCAATGCACAAACAACATGATGCAAAAATATGACATGATATGCGGGATGTGATATGCAATGCGTATGCGCGCTCCGGAAGGAAAATGATGAGGCAGGCATCAACTTGGCAAACCAAGTATGCCACTGGAAAGATGAGATGATTTCGGTTGAAATCGATATAAAGATCACCGGAATCGGATGCACGGTTTAGAAATGACAAGCAAAACAAGAATGGTACAGATCTGCCGTTAACAGCATGATGCCACTTAGCAAGCAACAAGAAATTAAGCTACTGCACCCAAACGTATCAAAAAAGTGTATGGAAGTGATCTACACAAGATGCTTGACAAAAGATGAGCACTGAGCTACGGCTAGTTCACATCATAACAGGTTCAAACAAGCATGGCAAAAGTGCACAAAACATCAGGCTGGACATGGCAAAAATAGCATCAGGTTGCAATGTTCAGAGCAACAAAACTACATGCTACCGGAACTTAAAATAGCAAAACAAGGCATGGCATGAATCTACTCAAAGCATAGAACAAAAGTCTCTTACTGACCATAAGCCAAAAAGGATCATAAAATATAGTAACACCCATGTCAATATTGAAAGTTTCGTTAACAGATTCAGCAACATGGCATGTCAAAAACTGATAACAAGTAGGCATGTTTACAAGCTCAATGCACTCACTACAGAGCCTTAAATAATAAACTAAGCATACATACATCAAGAAGACATGGCATAGAAGGCATACATGGCAAGAACAAAATCATAGCATACATGGATGAACCACAACAACCTTGGCAAAATTGAATAACATGTAAACAATCTGCCAGGAAACATTTGATAGCAAAAGTAGAGCTCGATTGACTCAAGCTATGGCACTCCATAATTGCAAACGAAGGCATGGATGGATAGAGCAAGACATGTTTAACAAAACATCCTTAATGAAGTATCCCAAAATATGCATGGATCTCTCGGTAGCATCAAGTTAACATGGCATCAAAATATCAGCAAAACAGGGCTGAAATCAGCAACATCAGGACACCTACTTTGCATGCTTGTGCTAGTCACCACATAGATCACAAAAATACATGGCATACACCCCTGGAAAGATGGCATGGCATATTACAAAACACATGTAGGACTCAAATTCATAGGGTGCACACATCAATCATGGCAAAAATAACAAAAGTGCAAGTTCTGTTAAGAAACAGAAACTAACATCACATAGCCCTCTTCTAACAGCATTTCGGGCATCAAGATGAGCTCAAATTAAAATGATGCAATGATATGAAATGATCTACTCTTTGAGACGAACATTTTGATATATTACACGCGCAAAATGGAGCTACAGATGCAAAGTTATACTATGATGAATATGCCACGAAAAATCACTGAGGTAAAAACTTAGAAGAATTAGAGGGGGGGAAGAAGTCAACGGGCTCGGTCCCGTTCGGGATCCGAGATACGGATCGAGCGGCGGGCGGCGGTGGTTACTCTGATGGCGGAGCTGCGGCGGGAGGAGAGAGGTGGCCGGGCCGGCCGGAGGAGGCGACGGCGGCGGGCGGCGCCATGGCGCGGCGGTCCATGGCGGTGGAGGCGCGGGCGGCGGGAGGCCAGTGGCGGGCGGCGACGGCGCCGGCCGGTGGCGGCGGCGGAGGCGGGCGCGGCCGATGGCGGCGGGCGGGCGCGGCGGCGGCGGCGGCGCCGGCCAGCGGCCAGGCGCGGTCGGCCGGTGCGGCCCGATGGCGGGCGGCCGTGGGCCTCATGGGTCCATGGCGCGGCGGCGGCGGCGAGCCACGTGTCGCGTCCCGATCGGCCGGGGCGGCGGCGCTGGTGGGCGGTCGTGTCCGGGCGGATGGGCGCTTCGTCCGGCGCGAGGTAGGGAAGGCTAGGGTTAGACCCGAGATTGGAATGGGGTTTGCTTAAATAGGCATAGAGGAGCTAGGAGAGTCCAAATGAGGTGTAGTTTTCGCCCACGATCGTGATCGAACAACGGAGAGCATGGAAGTGACTTAGATGGGTTATTGGGCTGTTTTGAAGGGTGTTGGGCTGCAACTTAAAAGAGGCCTTTGCGAGAGTCACGTTAACCGTTGGAGTACCAAACGAGCTCCAAATGACCAAACTTGACCGGTGGTCTACGGTGGTATACCAAGGCCACTAGACAAACCTCGGTCCATTCCGAGAAGGTTTGGTACCCTTTACACGGAAAAACGTAAAAGGGCCGCGGGGAAGATAGGAGTGCCGGATTGCAAAAGCAGACAACGGGAAAATGCTCGAATCATGAGACGAACACGTATGCAAATGCGATGCACATGATGACATGATAAAAATGCATGACATGGACAAAATGCAAAATGAAGAAAAACCCAACCACGGAGGGAATATCATATCACAATGCTGAAAATGGCAAGAGTTGGAGTTACAAATATGGAAAGTTACTTCGGTGTTACACAACACCCATGGGCGAGGCGCGGGCGAGAACAGCGGCGCAAAGCGCGGGCCCTCCGCAGGAGGCGCCTGGCGGCGGACGGGCCAGGCGGAGGTGCCACGCGGCGGCCTCCGATTGGTGCGGGCGCGGAGGCTGGACATGTCCGGCGGCTGGACGGACATGTCCAGTGCGCGGATAGGGGATTTTTAGGGTTTTGGGAGGAAGAAGACCCAGGATTTGGACGGGGGAGGCATATATATAGGTAGAGGGAGCTAGGAGAGTCCAAATGAGGTGCGGTTTTCGCCCACACGATCGTGATCGAATGACCGAGAGCATGGAGGGGAGTAGGATGGGTTTTGGGACACTTTGAAAGGGGTGTTGGGCTGCACACAAAAGAGGCTTTTGCGGTTACCCGGTTAACCATTGGAGTATCAAACGACCTCCAAATGACCCGAAACTTGACAGGCGGTCTACCGGTGCTATACCAAGGCCGCTTGGCAAACCTCGGTCCATTCCAAGAACGTTTAACACCCGCACATGAAAAGAGGTAAAAGAGGGCGCCGGGAGACATAGGAGTGCCGGATTGCAAAACGGACAACGGGGAAAATGCTCGGATGCATGAGACGAACATGTATGCAAATGCGATGCACATGACAACATGATATGAAATGCAGATGATGACATGGCAAAATGCAACACGCTAGCACATGACAAGGCAACGACGGTGAATAACTGGCAGACACCTGGCGCATCGAATCCGGGGCGTTACACAACCGCCTTACGGGTGGCCCATGAGAGCCCAGGCCGCGCCCAGCGGGGAGGGCGCACCCCCCTGTCTCGTGGCCACCCCGGACACCATTTCGCGTTGATTCTTCTTCCAGAAAATCATAAATATTCCAAAATAATTCTCCGTCCGTTTTTATCCCGTTTGGACTCCGTTTGATATTGGGTTTCTGCGAAACAAAAACATGCAACAGACAGGAACTGGCACTGGGCACTGGATCAATATGTTAGTCCCAAAAATAGTATAAAAAGTTGCCAAAAGTATATAAAAGTTGAATAATATTGGCATGGAACAATCAAAAATTATAGATACGACGGAGACGTATCAGCATCCCCAAGATTAATTCCTGCTCGTCCTCGAGTAGGTAAATGATAAAAAAGATAATTTTTGATGTGGAATGCTACCTAGCATAATCTTGATCATATGTCTAATCATGACATGAATATTAAGACACGAGTGATTCAAAGCAATAGTCTATCGTTTGACATAAAAACAATAATACTTCAAGCATACCAACCAAGCAATTATGTCTTATTGAAATAACATAGCCAAAGAAAGCTCATCCCTACAAAATCATATAGTCTGGCTATGCTCCATCTTCACCACACAAAATATTCACATCATGCACAACCCCGATGACAAGCCAAGCAATTGTTTCATACTTTTGACGTTTCTCAAACCTTTTCAACTTTCACGCAATACATGAGCGTGAGCCCTGGATATAGCACTATAGGTGGAATAGAGTATAATGATGGAGGTTATGTGGAGAAGACAAAAAAAAGAGAAAGTCTCACATCGATGCGGCTAATAAACGGGCTATGGAGATGCCCATCAATTGATGTCAATGCGAGGAGTAGGGATTGCCATGCAACGGATGCACTAAGAGCTATAAGTGTATGAAATCTCAACAAAATAAACTAAGTGGATGTGCATCCAACTTGCTTGCTCATGATGACCTAGGGCATTTGAGGAAGCCCATCGTTGGAATATACAAGCCAAGTTCTATAATGAAAATTCCCACTAGTATATGAAAGTGACAACATAGGAGACAATCTATATGAAGAACATGGTGCTACTTTGAAGCACAAGTGTGGAAAAAGAGATAGTAACATTGCCCTTATTTATTTATTTTCTTTTTTTGCAGGCTTCTTTGGCCCCATTTTTTTTATTTAGGCTTCTTTGGCCTCTCCTTTTTTTGGATGGGGCAATGATCTAATAATGATGGTCATCACACTTTTATTTACTTATAACTCGATATTACAACTCGATACTAGAACAAAGATATGACTCTATATGAATGCCTCCGGCGGTGTACCGGGATGTGCAATGATCTAGAGTAGCAATGACATCGAAAAACGGACAAGACATGAAAACATCATGCTAGCTATCTTACGATCATGCAAAGCAATATGACAATAAATGCTCAAGTCATGTATATGATGATGATGGAAGTTGCATGGCAATATATCTCGGAATGGCTATGGAAATGCCATGATAGGTAGGTATGGTGGCTGCTTTGAGGAAGACATAATGAGGCTTATGTGTGATAGAGCGTATCGTATCACGGGGTTTGGATGCCCCGGCAAAGTTTGCACCAACTCTCAAGGTGAGAAAGGGCAATGCACGGTACCGAAGAGGCTAGCAATGATGGAAAGGTAAAAGTGTGTATAATCCATGGACTCAACATTAGTCATAAAGAACTCACATACTTATTGCAAAAATCTATTAGTCATCGAAACAAAGTACTACGCGCATGCTCCTAGGGGGATAGATTGGTAGGAAAAGACCATCGCTCGTCCCCGACCGCCACTCATAAGGAAGACAATCAATAAACACCTCATGCTCCGACTTCGTCACATAACGGTTCACCATATGTGCATGCTACGGGACTTGCAAACCTCAACACAAGTATTTCTCAATTTCACAATTACTCAAATAGCATGACTCTAATATCACCATCTTTATATCGCAAAACTATTGCAAGGAATCAAACATATCATATTCAGCGATCTACAAGTTTTATGTAGGATTTAATGACTAACCATGTGAATGACCAGTTCCTGTCATCTCTCTAAACAGATATAAGTGAAGCAAGAGAGTTTAATTCTTTCTACAAAAGATATGCCCACACTCTAACAATTATAAGTGAAGCAAAAGAGCATTCTACAAATGGCGGTTGTCTATGTAAAGAGAAACAGGCAATCCAAACTTCAAATGATATAAGTGAAGCACATGAAGCATTCTATAAAGCCATACTCAAAAGATATAAGTTAAGTGCAAAGAGCATTCTATAAATCAACCAAGGACTATCTCATACCAGCATGGTGCATAAAATAAAAGTGAAAACTAAATGCAAAAGACGCTCCAAGACTTGCACATAATGCATGAACGAAACGAATTCGAAAACATACCAATACTTGTTGAGGAAAGAGGGGATGCCTTCCGGGGCATCCCCAAGCTTAGACGCTTGAGTCTCCTTGAATATTTACTTGGGGTGCCTTGGGCATCCCCAAGCTTGAGCTCTTGCCTCTCTTCCTTTTCCTCATATCGAGACATCCTCAATTAGACACTACATCCACACAAAACTTCAACAGAAAACTCGGTAAGATCCGTTAGTATAATAAAGCAAATCACCACTCTAAGTATTGTAAAAAACCAATTAATATTATGTTTTTGCAATATGTCTACTGTAATATAGCCTTTTCATGGCTTAATCCACTGATATAAATTGATAGATTCATCAAAACAAGCAAACTATGCATCAAAAACAGAATTTGTCAAAAACAGAACAGTCTGTAGCAATCTGAACATCCACCATACTTCTGATACTTGAAAAATTCTGCCAAAATTAGTAAAAATAAAAAATTTGTAGAGAAAGACAGTTCAAAAGGAATCAGAACCAATTGACGTTCCAGTAAAACATTAAAATTCACGCACTACAGCCAAAGTTTCTGTCCTGCTCCGCACAAACCAACAAGCATTGTAAACATCCTAAAGGCAAACCTTGGCACATTATTTTTATAATACAATGGAATTGTACAAGGGGATAATTATTTTTGTTGAAAAGTTTCTATAATCAAGATTCACAAAGTTGCCGTGAGCATGAACAAAGTTCAAGGAGCTCTCCCACTTCAACGATGCTTGTCTTTCTTACTTTCACTTTCCGTATTGAGAAGTTTTTAGGTTCTGCTCTTTATTTTTTTGTTTTTTAAACTATATGAAAGCAATCAACAGAAATAAATGACTCTCTAAAACTTCTGGGTTGTCTCCCTGGCAGCGCTTTCTTTAAAGCCATTAAGCTAGGCATATAGTGCTCAAGTAGTGAATCCACCCGGATCCCAAGGTATATCAAAGCCAATTTTAATTAACAATGATTTGTAATTTAGTAGTGAGCACAAAGTAACATATATCATGCAACAACGAAGCCTAACTCTCTTCCTATGCATGTCATAAAATAACAATTCATGCACACAAAGTAAAGGCCAGTGCATAGTATAAGCAGTTTCTTGCAATTCTATCGTGTTGGAAACATAGAGAGGTGGAGATAGAGTTCCTCTTTCATAATAAATGCAAGTAGGAGCAGAAAGCACATGCATATTATATTCATCATGTGCAATGGTAAACGGCAACCCATCAATATAATCCTTACTAAGCACAAACTTCTCCGATATAGTGTAGTCGGGAGAATTCAAAAAGATAATAGGACTATCATGCATGGGTGCAATAGCAACAATTTCATGTTTAACATAAGGAACTATAGCAAGTCCATCTCCATAAGCATAATTCATATTGGCATCTTGGCCACAAGCATAGCAAGCATCATCAAAAATGGATATTTCAAGAGAATCAACGGGATCATAGCAATCATACTTCGGTAAGCATGAAAGGGAATTAAACAATGTATGAGTTGAAGGGTTACTCTCATTAGAAGGTGGGCACGGGTGATCAATCCACTCTTCCTCCTTTTGTTCTTCGCTCTCCTCCTCATCTTTTTCATCCAATGAGCTCACAGTTTCATCAATTTCTTCTTCCATAGCTTCCTGCAAAATATTAATCTCTTCTTGGACGGCGTTGACTTTCTTCATGAAAGCATTAATATAGTAATTGCATTCATAATTTTCATAGCAATATCCAAGTATAAGAAGATTTTCCAGCCTATAACCATCATCATCAAAAGCTTCATACTTTTCAAACAAAGCTTCAATATCATAGGCAGCCTTAAAAGCAACAAATTCTTCTATTTGTTCCACATCATAGTAATCATATATACCATTAGCATAAGAAGCTAAGGTTTCATTATTGTTAAATTTGCATGAAAAGGGGAGGTGTGGAGCCTCCATCCTAGAGCAACAAGTAATATCATATCTCAAGCATAGATTCCAGGCATACCAACGCAACATAATAAATTGATCCCATAATAGTTTCCCTTTTTGTGTCGAGCGATAATCCCTAAAGTATTCACATTGATCCAATGTGTCTCCCATTATAAAGTTGGGTGGGGTTTTCTCAGGATTATCAAAGTAGTACATAATATCTCTCACATAATGAGAATCGGGGGTTTTAGGAGTTACCCCATCTACATGAGTAGCAAGTACCTCCAATTTTTTGGTATTTTGTGTTCCATATCCATAACTAAAGATAGAGAACAACTAAGAACAGCAAATAAAAATTACTTAGTGATATAAAGCAAACAAGCACACACGAGAATATTCACCCCACGCTATGACTCCCCGGCAACGGCGCCAGAAAAAGGTCTTGATAACCCACAAGTATAGGGGATCACAACACTTTTCGATAAGTAAGAGTGTCGAACCCAACGAGGAGCTAAAGGTAGAATAAATATTCCCTCAAGTTCTATCGACCATCGATACAACTCTACGCACGCCTGATGATCGCTTTACCTAGAACAAGTATGAAACTAGAAGTACTTTGTAGGCGTGAAAGGATAGGTTTGCAAGATAATAAAGAACGCGTAAATAAAAACTAGGGGCTGTTTAGATAAATATGAAATAAAATAAATATAGCGAGTGTGGAAAAGTGGTGGTAGGAGTGGTGGAATTGCCCCTAAGCAATTGACTATGTTACTAGACCGGTAATCACTATTGCAATTCTATTTGAGGGAGAGGCATAAGCTAACATATCATCCCTTACTTGGAATTCTATGTACTTATGATTGGAGCTCTAGCAAGCATCCGCAACTACTAAAGATTCATTAAGGTAAAACCCAACCATAGCATTAAAGTGTCAAGTCCCCTTTTATCCCAGACGCAACAATCTACTTACTCGGGTTTGTGTTTCAGTCACTCACGCAACCCACCATAAGCAAATCATAAACATATTGCATACCCTACAGCGGGAATCCCTCACGCTTGCACGACACGGAGGGCACCATAGGACAGCACCAATAATAAAACATGCAACTCAAACCAATCATAGCAATTCATCAATCACCGATAGGACAACGAAAATCTACTCAGACATCATAGGATGGCAACACATCATTGGAAAATAATATGAAGCATAAAGCACCATGTTCAAGTAGAGGGTACAGCGGGTTGCGGGAGAGTGGATGACTGAATATAGAAGGGGGAAGGTGATGGAGATGTTGGTGAAGATGATGGCGGTATTGGTGAAGATCGCGGTGATGATGATGGCCCCCGGCAGCGCTCCGGCGCCACCGGAAGCAAGGGGGAGAGAGGCCCCCTTCTTCTTCTTCTTCCTTGACCTCCTCCCTAGATGGGAGAAGGGTTTCCCCTCTGGTCCTTGGCTCCAATGGCTTGGGAGGGGCTAGAGCCCCTCCGAGATTGGATCTATCTCTCGGTTTCTGCGTTCTGTCTTGGCTCTGTTTCACCGTTTCGTGTATATATGGGGATCCGTAACTCCGATTGGCCTAAAACCTTCGCCGTGATTTTTTTTCCGAAAATTAGCATTCTTGCAGCAAAAG
Organism: Aegilops longissima; assembly: GCA_021605205.1. NCBI lineage: Eukaryota > Viridiplantae > Streptophyta > Magnoliopsida > Poales > Poaceae > Aegilops > Aegilops longissima. The sequence goes on along the minus strand of CM038679.1, from coordinate 614,471,351 downwards.
AAGAGCGTCAACCGCCTTACGGGTGGCCGACGAGAGCCTAGACCGCGCCCAGGGGGGAGGGCGCGCCCCCCTGTCTCGTGGCCACCCCAACACTGTTTCGCGTTGATTCTTCCTCCAGAAAATCATAAATATTCCAAAATAATTCTCCGTCCGTTTTTATCCCGTTTGGACTCCGTTTGATATTGGGTTTCTGCAAAACAAAAACATGCAATGCATGTGAACGGCACTGGGCAATTTGGATCAATATGTTAGTCCCAAAAAATAGTATAAAAAGTTGCCAAAAGTATATAAAAGTTGAATAATATTGGCATGGAACAATCAAAAATTATAGATACGACGGAGACGTATCACCTAACCAGTCGACCGCAAGAGAAGAGGATCATCTTAAAGAAGAGCAGAAGAGCAAGCAGATTGAAGATATTACAAGTCTTTCTATACAATGTCGGTTGGCCACCCATGATGAACCAAAGCGCACAGCGAAATACTATTCCTTCCGGTTGGCTCACATGCATTTCGAAACTAAAGTAGGAACATTTAGCTGACCAATTAAACATCTCTCAGTTTTACTAATATCAGCATAATATCAGATTTGAATGTGTACAACTAAGCTTGTTTAGCTTGATGGGTGGAGCAGTGCTATTACGACACGGACCACGTAGGCTAATCGTGGTCATCATAAAATGAGGGAAACCGTAAGCATGATGAGTTTAGTGTTGACCATGGTAGTGGGATGGCAGATCTGAAGCTGCAAACCGCCCAAAGGGTAGTTAGCAACTGATGTTTGCTTTGAAATAACAACTAATATTTGGTATGGACAAGAAAGTACAGTCAACAAGTGACAAAGAAATGCAATTCTGCTGTCTCTCTATAGGTCGCGACATGCATTTGGAAACTCAAGTGGGACCTTTAGCTAACCAATTAAATGTGTCTGTTAACTAATATCAGTATCATATCACAATCATATTTGAACAACTAAGCTTTAGAATTTTGAGTGTTGTGTTGTTTAGCTTGAAGGGTGGAGTAATGCTAGTATGACAGAAAGCACCTACACAGATCATAGTAGAGTATATAGAAGGGGAAAACCCAAAGCATCAAGAGTAAAATCATGAAAGTGGAACTAGCTAGACCAGTGGGTGGCGCACATGCTTTTCGAAACGAATATTGGAACATTAGGTGACCAATTTAACGTTCTCTGTTTTAGTATATGAGCTTCATATCAGATTCGTATTTCAACACGAAAGCTGTGGAATTATGAGTGGCATGTTGTTTCGCTTGATGGGTTGAGGTCTTGAGGAGCAGTGCTAGCACGACACGAAGCAGTGAAGCACCTACGATGATGGTAGTGAATATAAAGGGGGAAACCATAAGCTTTACGAGTATAGTGACCGTAAAATGGCACATCTGAAGGTGCAAACCGGACAAAGCTACTTCACAACAAATGTTTACATTCAACTAGCCACTACGATTTGGTACGTACAAGAAAAGTATAGTAAACAATTTAAGATCTATTTTCCGTGTGAGATCAATAACTTAAGCACATATGGAAGAGTACCACCTCTCTTGCGACGCCGTGTAGGCCCCTGCTGATACGTTGAGGGTGCTGCGGGTGCGATGGCTATCGGCGGCGGGGAAGAAGACTTTAGATGGCAGACGACCGGGTTGGGGGATAAATCCTATTGCCGTGGACAAGCCAGTCGTAGGAGCGGCAACGACAAAGTGGACGACGACGCCGATGAAGCGAGACGACGCGACGAAAGGATCCTGGTCCGGTGCTGTGGATGAGAGACGTCCATCTCTTGCAGTGGACGACGGGGTAGGGGTAGCGGCTCCGGCAAGGTGGAGGATGGAGTGGCGGACGGAGGAGGCTGGCACCGACGGTGTATGAATGGGGAAATGGAGGGGGAGGGGGATCTCAAACTTTGGGACGCGCTTGTCTGAAATGTGGACAAGTTACGAACTTATCCCCCATTTAAAATTTCGGACATCACATCGGTTGGGGATAGGACAGTAATCACGCATCTCTCAAATATTTGCCGGTAACGATTTCGGGCGCGGAGAGGGTGTTTTGCCGCCCACGGTTGGCTCCCACGGTGTATGAAAGGGGCTGACAGGTAGGGCAATTGTGTCACGTCTGAGGGAAGTTACACACCTGCCCCTATTTAAAATATCAGCCTACATCGATTTCGGACGAGGAGAGTTTGTTTTGCCGCCCACCGTGGATGAATGGGGAAACGGAGGGAGAGACACATGTCTTTCGGATGAGCTTGAATCAAATGTGTTTTACCGCCCACATTTGGCTCCCACCGTGTCTGAATTGGCTCAGAGGCCGTCGTGTCACGTCTGATTGAAGTTACTAGTCTACCCCTATCGACAGCAGTGTAAATCCGATCGTTAAGGATGTCAAGTGTCAGGGGTAGACAGTAATTTCCATCTCGCAAACACTTGCTTCGGGCAGCCCACAAATGATAGTGGTTGTTTAGCCGCTTCGTTCAAAACTTGGGAGAATTAGCATTCACGTTTGCCCTGGGCACTGGCAGCTAAATCCAAATCAATTTTTTATTCAATTACGAATATCCACAGATAATTCTATGTTTTGTTATTTATTTCTTCAAAAGCACAACAAAGATTTATTCCACCTTTATATATGATTATGATTTAGAAATGCCGTGATCTTCGAATTCAGTAGGTTGGATACACTTTGAGTCAAACAGTTATTTTATCCAATACAATTGGCTCACACGAAAAACAGTTCACCTTATGTCAATCATACAAGTACTGAGGATTACCTCGCCTAAAAAATTCGGATCATTACAACACATGGACAACATAGGGGGTCTTACAACATAATCCATTCAGAGACATGACACAACATGCGAGAACAATAATCTAATGACAATTTCAACTGCTATCTAAAGAAGAACTGGAATTACCCTGGGCTTCAGATTGCAGAAGCAACAGGACCTCCTCCGTCTTCAAATGCAACATTATTACTTCCTCCAATTCTTGGTATGCTTGCATAATGCGTGCAGCTAATTGCATAATTTCCAGCTTCAAGATCGAGATTACCTCATTCATGGCAGCCACACCATCTCTTTCTGCCTCTAGTAGAGCCTCAAGAACTATAATATCTGTGCTCAAACTGCTCTCCGACGGTGTTGCCTCTGAACTGCTACCATCTGGTAACATGGATGGCGCACTGCTTCCACAAATAGATTCTGTGGTTGTACATTGTGTCCCAGTGTGAACGGCGTCTTGAAAGGTTTCCGCTGGACATAAGTAAGAGATAGTTATCCCATGATCCAGGCAGTAAGCTTGCATGGTAAACGACATACAAATTATTGCTGAGCATGGCAAGCTATATTTAAATGGTTCGAAGCAGCATCAGCCGAAAAGAAATTAAAATGGTAAGATGAAACTAGGGATGTAAGTGGAAAATAAACGACATCCGCCAGTCCCATCTAGTTAGTTTTTGCTAGCTCCCTGGTTCATTTTCCTCAAAAAACCAAAACTCATTTGAACTATCATACCATTAGTGGACTTTAATCGGGATTAAACGAGACCCAGTTGACATCCCTAGTTGAAAGGGAGTGTACCACCGCTATATTTAAGTTGCCAAGGCATCTAAGCAGTTGAAATACTCTGAGAAAGCACTTAACAGTTTGGCCTCATACAAACTACAAAGACAGTCTTGTGATGAAGTTCAGAGGAAAAGTTAAGGAATCAAATGAACTAGGCATGCATTTCTTTATGATAGTACAGCTGGCACTGCTGACATATTGGCCAACTCAGGTATAGCATAACAAGTAACAAACAAGCATTCAAATCAAGCAATACAGCAAAGCAGACAACTGAACTATTTGTTATTCTGTAGGATTAGAGGTTGAGGGCACAAGCCAAGAAAGCAGCCCACACGTATTACATTTCACATGTACTAAAACACACTAGCTTACCATATGTTGCTGTGAAGCCTCGCTGCTGTTGCAATGTTCTTTGAAGATATCGTCAGCATCCCGTGGTTGCAAATCTACTTGTTGTAGTTTAGTCTGCACCCTCTATTTAGGTAAAATTAATTTTAATTGCATGCATTGGTTCGAATTGATCATCAATGGTTCATCTAAACTAATGAAAGAAGGGTGTGTGCATACATGACAATATATCTGCTTCCCTCTATTTTTATGCTTGTTCGAGGTTCCAGCCCCAAAAGAACAAATATTTTGCTTGATGAGGTTGGAAGCTCCCTAATTAATAGAAGCATCAAATTAGTCATGCAACTTGGGAAGATCAAGAACACACAAAAAAGTAATGAACAGAGGCTCGTAGCAGTGATGTAATAGCTAGCATCAGAAAATGTAGGTTAAAACGAACAAAAACCAGCGGAACCACATGCTAGTTTGCTGATGTGTAGTTAAGCATAGAGAACATGAAGCAGTCTGATGGAACCAACATGTGGCACTAGAACAACACCATTATCATAAATATAGCATGCGAGAAGTAAAATAGTAGGCAGTCATATCTAGGAAGTAGAGTAATACTTAGGATAAAACTAAAGCATATTAACTATATGCGCACTGGTATGTAATTTAGCACATGTAACAACCAGAAGTATGGCCCTACTGGTGCAAGCAGAATAAGGCGTCTCATGAAAAACTGAATGATGCCCTGAAGAAATTCAAAGGTGCGGTGCTTATGCTAATAATGTGAACGTAGGCGCCGGCCGTTGGATAATAGTACCTGATTCTCGGTGCCGTATGGGTATCGTTGGCATACTTGATAGCTAAGGATCGTCGATGGTGCTCGTGTTGCGGTTGAGTTTGGGCCGGTTGACGCCGTCGCTGAAGCAGCTCTGGTGCTACGGTTGCGGCGCCTGTCATTATACAAGAAAGCTCATCTGTGGTAAGTGAATAGTTGCACGATAAAGAGAAAAACCGAAGGAATATAGATCGAAATAACCTGATGACGCTGCAACGTCGGTAAAGCAGGGCCGGTGGAGTTGAATATGGCGTCCGTGGAGCGGGTCCGGTGCAGTGGACGAAGGCTTTCGGCGGGCGCGTTGTACATTGCTTTCGGTGAGGCGGATCTGTTGCGGCGGACGAGGGCTTGTATGAAGGGCCAGCGAAGGGACGGACGAGGGAGTCAGTGAAGGGCCTACACTGTGGTGGACGAGGGCACCGTTTAAGCAGATCCGGTGCGGTGGACCATGATGGCGGTCAAGTTGATCTGGAGCGGTGTACAAGCCAGTCGCTGAAGCGGCTCAGGTGAAGTGGTGAGTTGGCAGTTGGGGGTTCCAAGGTGCGGAAGGTCGATCCGTCGGGGTGTGAGGTCCACCACTGCGGCGAAGGACTAGATTCGGCGGCTTGCTGTGGTTGGGGGGTCGGGGAGGGGAAGGGGAGGGGCTCTGGGGAAGAATGTTGGGGGCAAAGAGGGGAAAACAATGGAGTTACCAAAGCAGCCCTTTTCCGTTCATGTGGCAGGGGTAAAACAGGAATATTTTAGGGCTAAACTTTCGGGTGCGAGATATTTCTATGTGAGCGGGAAAAGCTTTTGGCGCCTGAAATTATATTCTGCTCTTGTACGGCCGACTATGATATCATGGCCGAGAATTTGTTTGTTTTGCACGCAAAAAAAAGTGCAAGTTTTGAAAATCAATGTCTCCAACTCGAAACTTAGATTGTCCATTCAATTCAAATATGGATCATTGAGCTACTACAAGCATGATATGGTCCAATTCAAATGAAATTCCAAATGTGTTTATCCTAAATATGATGACAAAAGAAAAAATGTGTATGTGTATGAATAAAGTGGATGATTATAAAGTTTGAACATGCCCGTATGTGTATATCTCTAGGTTTGATATATGAATTTGAAATCATGAAATCCCGGCGTAAAAATGTACCTCCGTTTAAATGAATTACAAAAGCTAATGATGGAGTCGAATTCCAAAATTCCAATCTTAGGTTTGTAATTCTGGTACATCAAAGTATGTCACGCATGTTCAAAAGTATCGTTATGTCATAGTCCAAACTGTGAAACAAATTGATCAACCTTGAGTGCACACACTATTGACCATGTATATCTAAATTACGCTAAAGTCCCTGAAATATAGACACCTCACTTTTTATATTAAGCCAACCCCCCTCGTCGCCCCCCCCCCCACACACACACACAGAGAAGTTGTTCTCTCCCCAAACACCAACAAACGAGCACATTAACACCCCTATCTCTTCTAAAGTCCGGACCCCAATATAGGTATATATCACTTTATCTCTTGGGCATGCACACATCTCTTACCCCACTCTCTAGCTAGGTCTCCCAACATCTCTCTTTCCCAAGCACACGCACTATGTAGAGTGCATCTTTCCCATACACACAAAACGTCTCCCCCAAACGTCTATCTCCCTAGTTATGTGGTTCTCGCACACTCATCTTGCACACCACCCCCACTGCAAAACAAGCACACTTTGTCTCCTTGTGCACCACTCTCCTCTTTCTATCTCTCCCACATGCGGACCCGCCCCAGCTCCTCCCTGTATACATATATGTCGTGACTCTTTCCATAGCTCCCTAATGTATCACTATTTTCGATCTCGCACATTGTTCTCTACACGATCTATTATAGATCTGTCATGAAGTCCCTATCACACACACGATGACTCGCTTCCCTTGCGTCTCCATACATAGGCCAATTTCAAACAACATCAACGTTATCTCCCTATCTATACGCCATTTATGGACACAAACGCCTCTCTCGCCCCCTCTCTTCCTCTCTCTCTCTCTCTCTCTCTCTCTCTCTCTCTCTCTCTCTCTCTCTCTCTCTCTCTCTCTCTCTCTCTCTCTCTCTCTCTCTCTCTCTCTCGCTCGCTCACACACCCCTCTCCCACACACAATCGATGTCTCTTCCAAATAGTCTGCTCCCCCCGCCCGCACCCATGCTATCCCGCTACTACACATGTCACACCATTCCCTTCCCTTATACTAGGTTTACATCATTAGTGGTCTCTCTACCACATACACACACCCTCTCACACACAAACGCCAAGACAAACACAAATGAACACGCACAAACACCCATTAATCTGGATCCTCATCTCTCCCCATGTCCGCATGTGTATCTCGCACACTCACTCCCTATTTATGTATATGTGTCTCCACGTTACACAACACAAAGCCCCATGCACATGTCTCTATCTATCCTACACACACATAGACACAAATAATTTTTTATCATTGCCTCAGTCTCTAGACATATCACACACGCACACTATCTCTCTCTCTCGCAAACACACTCAACAAGGGTTTCCCTGTGAATGACTTACCGTCTATTCATCAACAGTCGTGGCAGTACGGTGAACACAAGACGTGAAAAATAATAAATCTACACGTGCTTAGACCACCTAGTATGACTACTAGGACTAGAGCAAGCCAGAAAGCGTGCCGCCGTCGCCCCCTCCTTTTCGGCGACGGGAAAACCTTTGTTTTACACAGTCGAGAAGTCATTGTGCTAAGGCCTCACATGCTGAGGCTTTGAATAGAGTGTAGATGCTAGTTTACGGAAACAAGTATCGATAATACATTTGTATCTCCATACTTATATTTCTTCTCTTATAAAAAACCGAGTTGGTGATGATGGTACACGTGCCATCTTGCAATATGGACCGTCCGATCTATATCTGGCTGATGGAAATTAAACTAAAAGATACCCGCACCCCTCTCCACATTTGCAGACAAGGCCTTCCCTCGTTCATCCTTATCTCCAACAAACTCATTGTTGAGCAATTAAGAAAGAAAGCCTCTGGAACAAACTGTCCTGGTGGCCGCTGCCGGCGTCGTCAATCCCCATGCCTCCACTCAGTCCGACCACCAATCACCACCACGCCCCACTCCTCTTCACCTTATCTCCGATTTCTCGAGATATCCTTAGTTTTTGCACATGGGATTACTCCCGCATGGGTCAATCACAACGAGTGTTTTTATAAAAAAATGCATCTTGATGTTCCATGCAATGCACGGATCTTGCTAGTACTCCTACAGAAGACTAAGTCGGTGCTGATGGTGTGTCTGCCATTTGTCGTTTGTGACCATTAGATCTACATCTAACGACTGTGAGGTAAGTTGTTGCCTTTTCTCACAAACATCCCACTTGTCTACCAATTTGCAGAAAACCCCATAATTAGTATCTTAAAACCAACCACATCCCTCCCTGACCTCACCAAAACAGCCCAAGTAATATATTCTAATTGAAACATAATATATCTCTAGTGATATATGTATATCAAAATTAGAGTGTTTTGTATCAAGTTTGTGAATAAGTATTATTCTAATTATGATTCGTTGCAACGCACATGAACATTGCTAGTATTTCCAACCATGCAAATTTTTTCCCTAGTATTCCATAGTTTCGAGTTTTCCATCAAGATATTAGTCACTCATGGTTGATATTTACTTTCAATCATGTACATATATGCACTATGTAACTAGCCTTGCTTATTTGGTTCCAAAGCTTAACTTTCACTCCTACTTACAATATGTAGAGTATTTAACAAAAAACTACCACTTTCAACCAGCCCTAGGAAGAATCTATTGTACAAAAAATAGCAAAAACATACCCAAAATTTCTTAATCCACGCCAAAAACTACTACCTACCGATTAGGTTAGTTTAATCCCATTTATGACAGGGTTGGCCCACATGTCCGTGCTGACGAGGCAGCTTAATCTAACACATTTTGTTTGACTGTTGACACGAGGGACCCACATCTGACCTTCTATCCTGTTATTCCCCCTCAAATCATTATTTTTCCTGAAAATTACTTCAAACAGTACTGATGCGTGTTTGTTGGCGGCGCCGGTGATGAGCGAGTTGGCCTCCGTGCCGCCGGACGGGCCGGACGCTGCGCTAGCCTCCGCACGGGTTGGCAGGCTGGCCCGAGCGTGACTCACGAGGGAGCAAGCCGCCACACTAGCCTTCGCTCGAGCCAGATGGCTAGCCTTAGCGCGGCGCGTGCGAGCAATCCACCGCCCCACCGTGCCAATCTAGCTAGCAAACCTTGCAGACAACAGCTGGGTGGAGCTATCTTGGCTAGCTAGCGGCCGCGAGCGCCGGACGGAGCTGGCATCCGGGCTGCCGCAAGATGGGCTCCGCACTGCCGGCAGTTTTGACCTCACCTTCTGCCGGCAGTGGTAGCTGTGTCCCTTGGCCGAGGATGACTAGGTGGACGGGCCGGAGTTAGGAGGTCACTCGGTGATTTTTGTGCAGACTGACATGTAGGTCCCACAAGTCATAACGCCCGGTCGAATAGAAGGCGTTGACTTAATGGGCGACATGGGCCCTGTTTGGATACTCTAAGTCAGAGGTTAGATTCTCACCCTGAACTAACTCTAACCAAAGTGGTGTTTGGATGGCAGGGTTAGATTGACAACAAATGTATCCAAACAGGGCCATGGGTTGAAACGTGCCTATAATGGCACTTTGTAGAGTAGTCATTTCTTGGTAGGGCTGGTTGGTAAGAGCATGTACAATGGTTGATAAGGTAGTCTTATCTTAAGTCTACCACATATGCAAGTGGTAGTAGTTTCTTGGCATTATCAGTGGTTTCTTGCATTATTAGGGGTTTCTTGTAAGGAACAATGTACTACTAGTGGTCGCGGGAGTGTATACCTCGTTTTGTGGGTTCGATCCCGACCGAATGCACGGCGACCTTTTTTCAAATAGTAACTTTGCTTCGAGCCAATATTTTACACGGGTAGTTTTAGTTTTGAAGTCAAACGGACGTGCGGCACCACAATCTGGGTGCACTGGATAGCCTAGCCACGTGAATGGGTTTTCCTTACCAGCATGTCGTGGCTCGCGTGCTCGCCCTAGCCGCACCTCGCTTGGAGCTTCCTCATCAGCTAGCACCATATTTAAACTAGCGCCTCCCAATTAAGCCCGAGGAGCCGGAAAAGCCTGGCAGGGCGTTGGTAACTGTGCAATATGGCTCTGTACGTAAAGTGTTGTACTACTACTCTGTAGCTTGTGGCGTTGCACGCATGGACTTCATTCCATTATCGGCTCTACTATAAAAGAAATTCCTCTTGACGTGTTTTTTTTGAAACGGAGGCAAAAGCTTTGCTTCATCTTATTCATAAAGAAGGAACTACTAACAAAGTTTAACGAGATCCATTACACCTCCACAAATGGAAGTGAAAAGCCTAGTCTCGCTGTAACTCAAATGTTCTGCAACCGCAGTAATCGTCGCTGATAAATAGGCTGCTAGTGTGTGCGTGAGAGGAGCGGCTGAGTAGGCCAGCTACGTGAGAGGAGCGGCTGAATAGAGCACCGAGAGTACCCACTAGGCCACTACGTAGGTGTACTTTCCCTGCATTGATAGTACAACGATGGTTTTAGAGAACAGTAGTACCCTCCACTTCCAATTGTAGCTCCTTGGCCCTGAGATTCAAGAGTTCAAAACTGGTGCACTATACTAGAAGTACAGTACATAGCACTAGTAGTACCCTCGCACTACTAGTTGAGAAAGTAGTACTAGTACTGCTACAGTACGAGTACGTACTCCTCTGTCACATAATGTTAGTTTTCTGACACTAGTTGGCGTGTACAAAAAGTAGCAAAAACATACCCAAAATTTCTTAATCCATGCGAAAAACTACTAGCTAGTGCCAAAAAATTTGTTACTAGTGCTATTATTTACAGTATAATGCAATCCCATAACGTCCCATAATGCTAGTACTAGTAGTAAATAATAGCCTCACCCCTTCACTATGGTTGGAGGGAACGGTCTACAGTTGGATGGGACGAGGCCCTGCGGTTACTACGCTCTTATCTCCTCCTCGCCAGTTCCCCTCCCCCCGAAGAGAAGGCAGTTCGTCGCTACTCCCATGGATTCGCCAGCCGGTTCTCCTCCTCATCGGGGCTAGGAGACCTTGGACGACGATCCTCTGGGAGAAATCGCACGCTGCTCCGATGTCCTCACAGCCGCAAGACTCAGTGCTTCCTGCACCAACTTTTTCAAGATGGTGCTTAAAAAGGATTGGGAAAAGGCCATCCTTGTTGGTCTTCCATGCGCCCTTGAGGAGAAGGTTCTTCTATGGGACAATCCTTCAAACAGTCTACCGCTCCCTGGCCATGGTTGCACGTTGACTCCGCTAGAGTTGCCTTCCTTGAGAGGTAGTCGGATTTTGTCCGATGAGCAGGTCAGTAATGGAGTTTGATCATGTAGTACTTAGTTAGTCCATTTCCATCCCGTAATTTCTGCGCTGCCCACCATCTTATATATAGGTCTGGGTCGGTGCCAATGAATATTGGCTTGCATACCTCCAGCCGGATACCACCATCATTTTGCACAACATCCACAGCAGTGCGGCCGTTCTGATAGACCCCTTCTCCACCATTGGGATCGGCCTGCCGGACTAGCTGGCTTGAATACGTATGATGATGCCTACATGAGACTGAGGAAGATAGCAATTGTGGACCCGCCGACAAAGCGACGCGGTTACGATGATTACTATCTCATCGCGGTGTTCGACATAATGATTGCCATCAATGCAAGAGGCAGTAACGGCAGAGGCTGGCGCATGTTGGCGGCGGCAGATTTGTACCCCTACACGTTCGAAGATGACGTGCGCCATCTAGGTCGCATCTTCGTGGTGACAAGCTAGGGGACTTGTTTCATCTGGTTGCCATCCTACGGTACGGGAGATTACAAACGGAATACACAAACCATCATTTGCATCCCTAACGGTACTCCATTATTTTGCAGGGACCAGTCATCCCGCGATCAAAATAAGATCGCGGATCCTGGATGTGCATTTGCATCCGCGATTCGGTCTAACCTGGAACCTTGTAGCTGACTTTGGCATATTGGGATCAACTATCTTAGCAGTTGTTACCGATGGTACCACTAATGTGCAACATGGTCACACAATCTACCACGATCGGACCGTCACCATCTACCCAGGTATTCCATTTTTAACCCTCTCGCCTTCTCTTTCATTGTTGTACTAGTACTCTACTTACGTACTAGTAGGAGTACTTTTTACCTTGGAGGATGCGTATAGCTAGCTAGGCCCTTGAAGACTTGAACCCACTAGCTGCCACCATTTTTGTTTTTCCATGTCTTACTATCTCATCCATGTAGCCAAAAGTGGCTATAGATAATAAGACGGTTATTTTACTTCCTCTATACCGGAGTAGTACTAATTGCTGCACAGTATTACTGACCGCCATATTTGAGCACAACATTATTATGCATGGACCTTACTATGTACGTCACCATGTGTCCAGATCTGAGATGCCGCGTGTACCAGATGAACGACGCCGAGTTCGACCCCCGTGATGCTACGTGGGTGCCAAGGAACACTCTTGGAGAGTACTCGCTTTTCATTGGGGACAGCTACCCCATTGTGAAGCGGATGCCACCTTCCGTGCACGACACGGAAGGCCTGCCGTTCATGAAGCATGGTTGTGTCTTCAGTGCGCACCGCTGAATGAACGACATGCTGGGACACGCTGTCCCTGATTTATGCCGCTTCAGCTTGGATGAGTCTCCATCGTGTGGAACCGGACTAGAAAGTTGCGACAATGATTCTCGTTGCACACCGCTATGGATCGTGCCATCCATGAAGAACACCTGGGACTGGAACCTGGAGGAGGACATGTAGCCCGTCTATAACGTGTAAGTGGAGTACGGTAAATTGTGAATGGTAGCCCTGTGAATATATGTAGACTAGTCGTGCACAAATTTATCACATGAATTGGAGATGAAATTGTGTGGCATACTGGCATTTGTCCTTTAGAATTTATTACTAGTAAATGTGTTATGTTTACGTGCAAATTGTGTGGTTGTTGCACGGGCTCCAACACGCTCTTTGAGAAAAAAAAGGTGGCACAGCTTTGGATATACGTGACGTGGTGGCATCATACAGTAGCATCGTTCACTATAGTTGTAGTACGCTCCTACTAGGACGAGAACTCCTATAAAACCTTGCGCTTGGCTCTTTGCCTCTTCGGGAGGTTCAACAGTTCGTACTCGTGTGAACCTTGCACTTGGCTCTTCGCCTCTTCGGAAGGTCCAACAATGATGATACTACAGTACACATTATGCTTATGGCAATCTGACACCGATTGAACTGCTGCACGTCCACCGCGAGGGCGAGGGAGAGGGAGAGAGCACTATAGTCAAAACCCTCTCCTCGTCCTGTGAGCCACCGCGCGCGTGGGCGAGGTAGAGGCGTAGTAAGCAAGCTTCTCCCCATTCGGCGAGTTGACGGGACACATCAAAGCAGTACTAGTACTATTCCATACTGTGTCCTTTCCAGTTAATATGGCTCAATTTGAAACGAGAAAAATACATTGGCGGTCAACGTATGTAATAATACGCTCTTTACAGTCACTATATATAGTTTTGCGGTAATTATACGATCACTAGCTCCTCGTAGAGCACCATATTGCACCCTACTAACTGGCCACATAGTCGACATGGCACTTTGTTGACTGGTTAAATTGTCACCTAGTTTCTGGGTCCCACCTGTCAGTTGGCAGAGCAAAATCAACTAAAAGACAAAGAGTGTAGTACATCTACACTTCGAATGCATTTAGCCTTTAATATAAATCGATATTGATTGACTAATGCACCAACTTGTGCTCTAGGTATAGGCTACATGTCTATCCTTAATTACAGCATGCAACGACCTAGATTTAATCTTCTTCTCTCAATGGTCGCATGCACACATAAGTCTTTTACTTTTGGGCGTTAATTATGCCCTGGTCAATGTGTAAATCTCTAAATGTACAGTCTTTCACGGACGTAGGGAGTAGGTTGAGCACTTGAGCGTGAGCGTGTGTGTTGCGTCGTGTGCTGTGTGCCGCATGGGTGCGTGAGTGTTGCGTGCGTCCATGTGTCCGTGTGAGTGTTGCATGTTGCATGCATGCATGAATGCATGCATGGGGCTTATCCCTCCCATTGACATGTTCATATTTCAAGCTTCCTCTGTTCCCTCCATATGGTGATACTCCCTCTGTTCCCAAATACGAAGTAAAATCCTCCCTCTGTTCCCAAATACAGAGTATTTGTGTTTCTAGAGATTTCAACAAGTGACTATGTATGGAGCAAAATGAGTGAAGTGAGCATAGAGGCATAGGGATAATGTAGAAAGGAAGTCTTCACGATCCATTATCCCCCATCTCAGCCAGAGAGAACTATTCAACTAGTCTTCGCAGTGAAGTGACAATACACGCAGCAGCAGATGGGACACTTAATTAATAAGATGAACCAGCGTGTTGGTGTTACTAAATCCGCCTTACCCAGTACTGCCATCATGTTTACCAGTAGAGCACGCTTCTGTCCTCCATTAACTGCCATATGGGCCCTCTTGTGGTAGACACATATGTCATCGGTGTAACTATTTACACTCCAAAGGACGGTATATCCTGGTAGTAGTAGTAGAACTGAGATTTAATGCACTTTCTTCCCCGTCTTCCACTCTTCTTCTTCCTCCTCTCTTTCCCATCATCGGCCGCACACCATTTCCCCCTACTCTCTGCTCGCCCGCCCGCACTATCTTCCTTGGTAGCTCGCACGTACCATATCCCCCCGCTCACTGCTCGTCCACACGAGGAGAAGCTTCTTTGCTCGCCCGCCCGAATCCACTTCCCCGCTGGCTCACAGGCACCAAAAACCCCAATGGCAGAACCGACTGACACACATAGCTGCGATTGGAATCCCTCCCCGATGTTCTCTTGGAGCAGATCTGTAATCGTATGGACCTACTCAGCACCGTCCGCCTGGCCGCATGCTAGCTGTCTTTGTACCGTCTACTCGTCTACAACCGGCCGACTTTTTTCAAGACACCCTGCTTGCTGATGCCCGATCCTCACAGGTGGCCCAGACACTAACTTGATGATCCTACGGAGGTTGCCGTGGTGCCCCTCGACATGCTACCACTACCCGTCCACCTGTCCTTCATGCGCGGCCACTACTGGGCGGGCATGAAGGCCAACTGGATCGTCCTCATCCACCAATCCGGTAGTCCGTGGCATCTCGTGGATATCTACACCCAGCGAGAGATCACCCTTCCATCTTTGGATACCGCCGCCATCGAGCCTCGCGGCCCGCCGGACACTCCAGCCAACTACGCACGAGACGCGTCGAGCTTTTGGCTCGACCTCTGTTTGCTGATGTTGTAATCTGCGAAGTGCCCACACCATCAGAAGACTACATGGATTACAAGCTCATTGCCGTGTTCAACATGGGATTAGTCTATCTGGAATCCGGTCGCCATACATGGTTATGGCTCATCGTCGATCCTCTTTACCCAACACTTCTGTCTGATGCTATAGTGCATGATGGCATCATTTATGTGGTCGAGACGCAGATTGGCTGCCTATACTGGTGGAATCTATTGTCACGTAATTGTTCTATCTCATCTCATCTTTACCTTAAGAATACGACTGCCTGTTCATTATTACAAATTTAGAATATATAATGTCTATAACCACATCATTGCTATATGTTCCTCTCATTTCCTAGATTTTTATGACCACACATGTTATTGTTAGAGTTGATATGAGAACAATTGGTACCTAATGATTGTAAGAATAGATATTATGAGTATAACCTCATGATTGCTATATGTCACTCTCATTTCCAGGATTTTTATAACAACACATGCTATTGCTTAGAGTTGATATGATAATTGTAGTAAGTGCTCTGGTAGAATATGCGTAGCCGAGTAGGCCCTGTCATATATGTTTTCCTCTCATTGTTACATGATGTTTGAACCATGATATATTGCTAGAATATGAAAGCCATTGGCTTATTTTTTAACTTGGGGTATGATTATGACCACGACATTGCAATTCTCTGTCTATGATATGTGTCACTATTATAATAATCTTAATTCAACACATACTCTGAACATGATTGTTTATTTTTGTCCTTTTGGTCTCCAATTTGAATTGTTGCAGCAGACGCAAATGCGCTGGCCTTCATGATTCCAGGACCTGGAATCATACCAGCCGATGGGTGGTGGTCTATCGCTCGTTCAGTTGACGGTGGTCATTTGATGCTCATTTGCACGTACCAAATTGACCAAACCATTTCATCAAACCACATGCAATACAATGCCTGGGGCATTCATGACATTGATGTCTATGGTTGCTTCGTGTTTGAGAAAGATCCCATCTCCGTTGAGCCAGGCGTATTCAACTGGAGGCGGGTTTACAACCTCGGCAACCATTCTATGTTCCTCAGGCTCAATTATCCGATCATCCAACCAATCATTGATCATATCACCGGCGATGATTACCGTGCTATGCAACTTCCATTCGACAGGGGGGACTGTGTTTACACATCATACCATGGGTTTCATGAATCACCATATCCGGAGATTCGTCGGCACAGCTTGTTGCCAGATAATATTCAATGTGTGAAAGGCATCAAGCTTCCATGCGATGGATGGCTTTTGCAAACCCGACATGCTGCGATGTGGTTCATGCCAACAGCAAATATGCACAACTTGATTCGTATTGATATGTAGACTGAGCCATGTATTCTGCTGCTGTAGCACGATCCTCTTTTGTTGGATATTATGTACTGTTGTTATTTGAAGCACTCGTCTTGTTTGAAGGATAGATACATTTCTGGGATCAAGTGCATCCTAACTCACCTGCGCAGGATGTACTGATAATGATGATCATGGAGATGATGTGCAGTATATATATATATATATATATATATATATATATATATATATATATATATATATATATATATATATATCACTTAGGCTTCAAGTGCATACTTGTTAGTTAAACCTATGGTTAAAATGTGACACTAAATATGACTAGTAAGTAGTACAGTAGCAATACTAGTATATGTTGGTCAAATTATTCATCATTTCCACACATTGAATTGACGTGACAACACGCTGCGCGTGAGGTGACCCAAGAATCCCAGCGGCATGTTCGGGTATTCTGGACTTCAGATTTGGAGTACCACTTATCTGTTGAAATATTTCATCATTCACTTAAAACAGTCGATTGATCATAAATTGAGTAGCACATAACTGGAATTAACCCATGCAAGTCGAAGAAGGATTGGCCAGTGCTGCCTGCTGGCGTTAAGTTCGATCCCACGGATCAGAGCTGATCGAGCACCTTGAGGCCAAAGTGAGTGCTTGACAAATACGAGATCTCACCTCTCATCGATTTGTTCATACCAACCATCGACAATGAGCACAAAGATATGCTACACCCATCCTAAGAAACTTCCAGGTAAGATACCGATCGGCCGTCTACTTGCACAAACATATTCCTTTGTTTATAGCTCTTTTTTTCTTTTTAGACGCAGACCTGGTGAAGCAATTACAACTTGACAATTAATAAAAAGTGAAACAAGTGATTGCAACATGCCAAAGATGTTATGAAAATGCCAACTACGTACACTAAAACCTGTATTCGACAATACTGCAGGTATCACACTGAGTGGCCTAAGCAAGCATTTCTTCCAACGCAATTCCAGGGCATTTAAAAGGGGCACGTGGATGTGTCGCAAGATACGATCGGTCGGGCTTGCACGCGATGTGGCACAACACCGCAATACCTTGCCGGTGATGGTCAATGGCCGCGAGACGGGCAGCAAAAGGTTACGTGCTGCACACCAACAAGAACTTCACCAGCAGAGGGCCAATCGGGTGATGCACCAGTACCACCTCGGGACCTGGAGCAAGAGAAGGAGCGGAGCTGGTCCTCTGCAAGATTTTCTACCGATTTAACACTAGGGCCGGGAGTAAAAAGATTATAAGTTAGTTTGGTATTGGTACTTGTACTACCTTGTCGTTCGCAAGTTGGTATTGTTGTTAATGATCTTTTGGTATGAACTTGGCATTTGCTTCCAACCATCATGCCGAGGGTCGACGTGGATATAAAGCTGAATCATTTGCTTCGAAATGAATTTTCAGGCACCTGATTTTTATTTGATGGGTAGCATAAGCACCTGCCGTTCAAATTCCCAGTTCTCCAAATTTTTCGAAACAAGTGCATTCTCTTATTATCACGATGAAAAAACAATATCCCTGCTGCATCCCAGATGTCAGTTTGTACTTGTAGAATTCTCTCGTTTATTGAGCACGTATATTGTTTTTCCAGGTCGAGCAAGTTTTAACTGGGCTGTAACCTGCCCAGGCTTGGTTTTGTTTTTAACAGGCCAAGCCCATGAAGACAACGGGGCACAAAGATCCAGTAGGTATCTACTGGCCTCTGGCCCGCCAGCGTTAGTTATATTTTGTCTTACAACATCCGCACATACTTTTTTTACTAAATCAAACACACAGCCCAGTTCCATTTTCCTCTTGAAACGCATGTCCTACATCCGTTTTCTAATCTCTACCTATAGTTTTACTAGTTCATATACACGTATCATTATATTGAAAATACATAAAATTCACTTTTCGTATTTACCTCCTTATTTTTGTTGTTGTTTTCCCTCCCAGCCTGATTTTTTAACCACTGGTTTTCCCTTAAACCAACTCAATTGCCCCACGTCTTATTTGCTTACAAAAACAAAGTGATTTTTTTTGGAAAATCAATAAGTTCTTAAAAAATGTTTATCAATTCAGGGTTACAAAAGTTCGGACTCCACCAAAATATGCAAAATAAGGTTGAACTTTTTGACCGTAGTCCTGCGAAGAAAATGGGCTGTAATAAATTACTTAAGAATTAGCAAATGGGGTGCAAAATTATTAAAAAATAGCAAATGGTCTCTATGTTGTCTGCCACTGATTTGGAGGCTGACTTGTGGGCCTACTAAGTTCATGTGTACACAAGGTTTATCAAAAAGAAACTTAGTCAACAATTAACTCTACCAGCCTCAGACCGTTAGATGTCAATCTAACGGCAATCGTGCTTCTTCGGTCTCTGATCTTCCTGCCCCAGCCGCCCAAACCAGCGCCGTCGGAACCGCCTGCTCCCGCCTCCCGTGGCCGGCTGCGCTGCCGGGCAGGCCTCACGGCCCCATCATATACTCGCATCCCTGGCCTGTCTATCCCTCTACTCACCCACACCTCCTGTTATTTTCCGGCGACGACAGCCGAACCGGTCAACCCTCGTACTCTCCAACGCGTGGGCAGCAACTGTCGTGTCTTCCCCGGCTCCGTGTCGTTCCCTTTGTAGGCCTCGCTGTCGTCCACCGCCCTGGTGCTCTCGGCACGGCGTGGTCAACGTGGTCAACGAACGACATCCATCGGAAGTGACTGTACATGGAGAGGCTGACAACTGGGTCCACGGCCGCACACAAGGAAATGCGTCCTTATTACGCGCAAAATAATGATTCCTCCACCTGACATCTGGGACCCGCCGGAAGGGCCTCTGTATTTTGCGAAAAAACGTTCCCTCCGCTGACAGGTTGGACCCACCAACTATATCTCCGCATGCAAGGAAGTGCCTCCTTATTCACTACAGGAAACAGCTAGTTTGCCGTCAGTAGGCATATTTGCCATCAGCTTTTCATCAGGGTAGACGGCAAAGAGCACATTTGCCGTCAGTTGCTGACGGCAAAGAATGACTGACGGCAATGATATATTTTGCCGTCTGTGTTTTTTATTACAGACGACAAATAGTCTTTGCCGTCTATCTTCTTTTTTACATACGGCAAAGAGTATACTTTGCTGTCTGTAATAAAAAGACTGACGACAAACTCTTTGCCATTTGTCTTTTTCATTACAGACGGCAAAGTATACTCTTTCCCGTCTGTAAAAAAAAGACAGACGACAAAGAAGAAACACACCACATGGATTGATCACATTGATCGATGACATGGCAGTCCCGCACCACCCACGCATGACCCCACCAACGTCCCACCAACCCATGTTGCCCACACTCCAGAGACCCCATCCATGCCCTACCCAGAAAAATCCCCACCCACCTACTTTCTCGATCCCATCTCCTGCGGTCCTGCCTCCTTCTCTCGATCCCCACCGCACCACCACTCGCCTTATTTTTGTTGTTGTTTTCCCTCCCAGCGCTGATTTTTTTACCACTGGTTTTCCCTTAAACCAACTCAATTGCCCCACGTCTTATTTGCTTACGAAAACAAACGATTTTTTTAGCAAATCAATAAGTTCTTAAAAAATGTTTATCATTTCGGGGTTACAAAAGTTCGGACTCCACCAAAATATGCAAAACAAGGTTGAACTTTTTGACCGTGGTCCTGGGCAGAAAATGGGCTGTAATAAATTACTTAAGAATTAGCAAATGGGGTGCAAATTACTAAAAAATAGCAAATGGGCTCTATGTTGTCTGCCACAGATTTGGAGGCTGACTTGTGGGCCTACTAAGTTCATGCGTACACAAGGTTTATCAAAAAGAAAATTAGTCAACAATTAACTCTACCAGCGTGAGACCGTTATATGTCAATCTAACGGCACTCGTGCTTCTTCAGTCTCTGATCTTCTTGCCCCAGCCGCCCAAACCAGTGCCATCGGAACCACCTGCTCCCGCCTCCCGTGGCCGGCTGTGCTGCCGGGCAGGCCTCACGGCCCCATCATATACTCGCATCCCTGGCCTGTCTATCCCTCTACTCACCCACACCTCTTGTTATTTTCCGGCGACGGCAGCCGAACCAGTCAACCCTTGTAATCTCCACCGCATGGGCAGCAACTGCCGTGTCTTCCCCGGCTCTGTGTCGTTCCCTTTGTAGGCCTCGCTGTCGTCCACCGCCCTGGTGCTCTCGGTGCGGCGTGGTCAACATGGTCAACGAACGACATCCATCAGAAGTGGACTGTACATGGAGAGGCTGACAGCTGGGTCCACGGCCGCACACACGGAAATGCCTCCTTATCATGCATAGAATAATGATTCCTCCACCTGACATCTGGGACCCGCCGGAAGGGCCTCTGTATTTTGCGAAAAAAATGTTCCCTCCGCTGACAGGTTGGACCCACCAACTACTTCTCCGCATGCAAAGAAGTGCCTCCTTATTGCGCACAAAAAAATGAATACCCCCTGCCAGCTGGGACCCACCATTGTGGGAGGCTGACTTGTGGGCCTACTAAGTTGACGGGGACGGAGGTCTGTGTAAACTTAGTCAATATGAACGACTCTAGCTCTAGTGACCGTACGATGTCCATCCAACGGCCTTAGTGCTTCTTCAACCTCTTGTCTTCTTGCTCCAGCCGCCCAAAGCAGCGCCGGTCGTGCCGCCTGCTCCTGCCTCCCGTGGCCGGCTATGCTGCCGCGGATGCCTCACTGCCCCCATACTACTCCCACCGCTGGACAGGCCATCCCTCCACTCACCCACACCCCCTGTTATTCTGCGGCGACGGCAGCCTTACACTACAGCTGAACCAGTGAACTCTCGTACTCCTCTCCGCGTGGGCATCCACTGCCGCGTCTTCCCCGGCTCCACGTCGTCCCCTTCCTAGGCCTCGCCGTCATCCACTGCCTTTGTGCTCTCGGCATGGCGTGGTCAATGTGGTCAGCGACCGACTTCCATCGGAAGAGTACTGTACGTGGAGAGGCTGACAGCTGGGTCCACGGCCACAGCCCAGTTTTTTTGTGATTTGCCAAGTAAGTCGCTTTGTCAGGCCTGTTGTGCTGCAAATCTTTCAAGACGAGGAGAGCTTCAATCGGCTGGCCGAGAAAATGGCCTATCCGTAATGAGAAATGGCATGTACATTTTTAAAACACATCAAACCGGCAATTAGTTTCCAATTTCTTTTTTACATTTCGAGATTTTAAATTGCATTGATTTTTATTCATCGACAATTTGTTGGATTTTATATTGATATAAATTTATTTTTAAAATCAGTTTGAATGTGACTCGAAATTTCGGGATTAAAAATAGTTTGGACCGCACCCAAATATACAAAATTTCGCATAATTTTTTAACCGTGGCCACAATATGGGCTGTAATGCTAAAAAAATATGGGCTCCAAAAAAACCTTAAGAATTAGCAAATGGGCTGTAAATTATTAGAAATAATGGCAGATGGGCTGAATGATGTTTTCCACAGATTTGAGGCTTTCCTAAAAAAAGGTTGACTCGCAAGCAGTGATTGTTGGATGTCCATCCAACGGCCGTCGTGCTTCTTCAATCTATGCTCTTCCTGCTCCAGCCGCTCAAACAAGTGCCGGCGGGACTGCCTGCTCCCTCCTCCCCGCGGCCGGCTGTGCTACCGCGCAAGCATCACCGCCCCACCGTACTCCCATCGCTGGCCTAGCTATCCCTCTACTCACCCACACTCGCCGTTATTCTCCGGACATTTACAGACGAACCAAGAAACCCTCGTGACAGTCGTACTCCCCTCCGTGTGGGAAACAACTACCGAGTCTTCCATGCCTCCGTGTCGTTCCCTTCCTAGGCCTCGCCGTCGTCCATCGCCCTGGTGCTCTCGGCGCGGCCTGGTCAACGTGGTCAACGACCGACATGCATCTGAAGTGGACTGTACGTGGAGAGGCTGACAGCTGGGTCCATGGCCGCACGCAAGGAAATGCCTCCTTATTACACGCAAAATAAAGATTCCTCCACCTGACATCTGGGACCCACCGAAACGGCCTCTGTATTTCACGAAAAAAAACGTTACCATCGCTGATAGCTTGGACCCACCAGCTATATCTTCGCACGCACAAAAAAATGAATACTCCCCCTGCTAGCTGGGTCCCAGTATAGTGGCAGGCTGACTTGTGGGCCTACTATGTTGACGGGGACAAAGGGCTTTGTCAACTTAGTCAATATGCACGATTCTAGCTCCAGTGATCGTATAATGTCCATCCAACGGTCGTAGTACTTCTTCAACCTCTGGTCTTCTTGCTCCAGCCGGCCAAACCAGCGCCGGTCGTGCCTCGTGCTCCTGCCTCCTGTGGACGGCTGCGATGCGGCGGAGGCCTCACCGCCCCCTACTACTCCCACCGCTGGCTAGGCCATCCCTCTACTCACCCACACCCCTTGTTATTCTGTGGTGACGGCAGCCTCACACTGCAGCGAACCAATGAACCCTCATACTCCTCTACGCGTGGGCATCAACAGCCGCGTCTTCCCTGGCTCCGTGTCGTCCCCTTCCTAGGCCTCGTCGTCATCCACCGCCCTGGTGCTGTCGGCGCTGCATGGTCAACGTGGTCAAGGAACGGCTTCCATCGGATGTGGACTGTACGTGGAGAGGCTGACAGCTGGGTCCATGGCCGCAGCAAGGAAGTGCCTCCTTATTACGCGCAAAATAATTATTCCTCCACCTGACAGCGGGGACCCACCGGACAGGGCCACCGTATTTCACGAAAAAAATGTTTCCCCCTGACCGCTGGGACCCACCAGCTACATCTTCGCACGCAAGGAAGTGCGCCCAGGCAAAAAAACGATTAGCCCGACCATCGGGACCCACCAGCTACATCTTCGCAGTAAGGAAGTGCACGATACGGGACCCACCTGGTCGAAGCGTACGTAGCGTTGTCATTCTGGTCGCGAACGTGTACGTATACTGGTCGATGTAGAGGCACGCACGTCTTAGTAGAGGCGCGGCCACGTAGCATGTACGCTGCGTCGCATAACGGCCAGTGAAAGAAAGAAAATACGGCCACGTACGTACATACGGGCGGGGTCTCGAACGCCTACTCGCGCATACATACGGCCAGGGCTTGTCTACATGGCTGGGTCGGAAGGGAGAAACTGCGTCGTCGTCGTGTTCATGGAGAGGCAACGGAATGCGTCGTGTTCATCGGGAGGCAATGGAATGTGTGGGAGCCAACTGGCTTGGACGGAACAGCCGATGGAAACGAGGCCTAGCGTACCGTAGGACGGAGGAAATCTCCTTGTGTTCGACCGGCCACGTTCGAAACGGGATCCTGTTCATCGGGAGGGGTCTGGCGTACCGCAAATCGGAGGAAACGGACCTCCTACGGTCAAAACAGGGGTACTGTTGATCGGGAGGGGCGTGGCGTGCCGCAAAATGGAGGAAACGGACTTGTGTTGGAGCGCTACGGTTGAAACGCGGGTCCTGTTCATCGGGAGGGGTGTGGCGTACCGCAAAACGGGACTCCACGGGATACTATTCATCTCCACCGTCGACCCCCTCCAGCCTCCACGGGCTACTGTTCATCCACGGTCGACCTCCTCTGCCTCCACCAGTGACTGTTCATCCACGGGTTCCTGTTCATCCAGCCTCCACCGCGCGCTACTCAACCGGCTACTGTTCAACCAGCCCTCTCCACGGGCTCTTGTTCAACCACCCCTCCACGGGCTACTATTCATCCAGACATCCACCATCTATTGTTCATCCTGCCCTCCACAGGGTGGGCCTGTTCATCCAGCCCTCCACGGGGTCCTGTTCATCTAGCCCCAACCGGCTCGATCGATTGGGGTCCTGTTCATCCAGAGGCAACACCACGGGGTCCTGTTCGTCCACCCCCACCGGGAACTGTTCATCCAACCCCCCCACAAAGAACGCCACTGTTCATCCAGAGGCAGCATCGATCGGCTTCGCTTAGTAGCGATGAGAAGGAATCGCTCGATCGGGTTCGATTAACAGCCATCGACCGATCGCTTCGGGTTCGAGAACGCGTAAGTGCGCAAAGCTGTCGCGCCGGGTTTAGTTAGAGCCCAACGCCTCGCACCCATGCGCGTGCGTGTACGAGAGAAACGCGCATCCCTCGGCCCCGACCACCCACCGTAACCGGGAACACCCCGATATTTTCCTCTCCCTCGCTTCTACCATGGTTTTTTTCGTCATGGACGGCCCAAAGAATGTCAAGGAGCTGCGTCTCCAGCCCGCCCAGGACGAAAAGCCCATTTTCTGTCATGATTTTTTGCCATAGAAGTGGGACCCCACCACATCTATGATGATAGCGGGTTTTGTCACAATTATCATCATAGAAGTGTCATAAGTATGACCGAATTTTTTTCGTTCGGCCAAAAATGTCACGGATGTGTCTTTTTTTTGTAGTGTATGCGTAAGTAACATTGGATACTAGCATGAGTAGGATATGAACACCATGGACATAAATATCATAGAGGCTATGCTTGTTTTTGTTCAACTACATGCATGAACATGCGCTAAGTCAAGCCACCCGAACATTCGGAGGAGGATACCATATCATCATACCACATCACAATCATTCTAATGCAAAGTTGACCTCAAAGATAAATCATTGTCCACTCCTAGCTATTTAATCATGGCATGAGAAACTATAATCTCTAATTGTCATTGCAAACATGTTTGATCATAATAGGCTGAATCATGGATACAAGCTTAAACATATTTACAAAAACAAAAACAAGTTGAGTTCATACCCGTTTCTCTCTGCGACGAACAGTTCACCAAATATCGTCATCATTGCTTTTCATTAGCACGACCAAATGATAAGAAAATAATAATAGTGCAAGAGTGCCATGGACTAAGCTGGAATCTGCAAATACTTTATTCTAGAGGAGAAGATAAAGCAAAATGTTAGCTCTTTCTTAGATCAATAATTATGCATATGAGAGCCACTCAACATATTCATCATGGTCTTCTCCTTGGTATGACTCAGAAACCAGAAAGGAATTCAGAGAAACACACGGAAATATTTTTGGAGTTTTTGGTTTATCTCAAAGAAGGCAAAATAAAGAAAGAAAACAAAAACGAGAAAAACTATTTACACGGGAGAGCTCCCAACAAGCAAAAAGAAGTATCAAGAAATCCTTTTGGGTTTTCTTTTAAATACTACAACTAATTGAACAAGAAAGAAAAACCGAAAATAAGTAGGAAATATTTTTTGTTTTTTCTCAAATTTTTCCAAACATACAAGAAGAAGGAGAGAAAATAAATCTCGCATGGATAATACAATGAAAAAGTGAGAACATGGAAAAATGGAATGAAATTTGTCAACATGAATATAATGTTGGTGGAAAACACGTACTCCCCCAAGCTAAGGCTTTTAGCCTAGCTTGGTAATCACCATCCGTAGTAGCCATCAGGTCCCATGTCAAAATGTTGTGGTGGCGGCACGTCAGCGTCTCACTCCTAAGGCTCCTCCTCAGCAGCTGCCTGGGCATCCCGATAGGCAATAATGTGTGCTGGCATAATCATGTATCCGCCCCTGGCAATAGGATCCAACAAAGCAGGTGCAGGCAACGGAATAATATCACGGGTAATTTCACTAAATACTAAGTTATAAGGACCATCCATAGTAGTGTTATCGCCATAAATAAAATGGTGATGTACCATAGCCTGACGATCTAAGTAAACCTTGGGTAAATGATAATCATGCTGGCGTATCTGAATGTTAAAGCGACTCGCTAAATGAGTAGCACAAATACTGCCATGAATTTCACCCTTGGACTTGTTGAGGTGAAGGCAACGTGCATTAATAGCCCCCAAGCTATAAGTGTTTTCTCCCTCAAGTGCACGATGTAAGACAGCAAAGTCTGGGGCACTGAGTGCACCAACCTTCTCTCTAGCAAGTAAAGACTTCGCAATGAATAGAGCAAAATAATGTATATAAGGAAAATGCAACTAGTGGCAGTGACACCCGACACCCCTCTCTCATCTCCCACTGTCAAAGTGTGGTCAAAACCATCAAACTCTGAGGGCCTAGGTTCTCGTAAATCTCCATCAGAAGTGAGCAAGCATATGTCACAAAATTCAGTGAGTGGTATCTGATGGGGTTCAGCATATAAATTAAACTGCACCTTAGGGGGATTATTCCTACTTCAGAATAGAAAAATTTGCACAAAGGAATTTATGAGGACATGATACTATTCACACTCAGCTACGATGAAGTCGGTGAGGCTGGCATTAGCAGCAAACTGTGCAAACTCTTGATGGATTCCGGCTCCATCCATGAAAGGATTGTACCTCCACCATTCTCCGGGTGCAGAGATCATTTTCAGATAACTCCCGAATAACTCCCTTGGAGTTCTTCTTGGAAGCAAACTTCCCAAAGAAACTCATCTTTTTCCAAGCAAAAATCCCCCAAAACAGTTTTGGAAACGGATCTTCGAGCAAAGAGATCGAGATCCACAAGTCTGAGAGCAAGAACACGAGGGAGAGAGCAAAGGTGATTTTTTTCCGGAGGTAGGGGATGAAGTGGACTAAAGAGATAAGTGAGGGGGGCCACGTGGGAAACACAACCCACCAGGGTGCGTCTGGGGCTGCTGGCGCGCCCAGGTGGGTTGTGCCCACCTGGAGCACCCCCTCTGATGTTATTTGCACTAAAGATTCTAAAATATTTAGAAAAAATCGTGTTAAAGTTTCAGGGAATTTTGAGCACTTTTATTTTTGAGCTATTTTTTATTGTACGGGAAAATAGTAAACAGACAAAGCATGGCATTTTATTTTTATTCAACTGCGAGAAATAGAAAATATAAGGTAGGAACAGAAAGTAGTGGCTACTAAATTCATCAACTTCATACCTCTAAAAAATGATCCATTAATAAAGTTGATCAAGTCTTATTAACAACCACTTTCGATTAGCATGAAACCGAAAAACTTTCGTAAAATACTAAGTTACCTCAACGGGGATATATATGTCCCCAACAATAAGTATATCATATTTCTTTTTGGCACTACGTAGAGGTAGTTGAAAACTTCAATAGTGAGTGTCGGGGATTTTTCAATAACATTAATACCATTCACTTGGAATTGTTTCTTCAGAAAATGCACCGTATGCTCATTACCATTGTCGGATTCAGGGATCCGTGGACCCAAAAAGGTTCGAATGCAGGGGCGTGTGCGAAGGACTCAACCTCCCCAGCCTATCGACTCGTCGCTCTCACGGCCTAGCTCAATGAACATAAAAGGAAAGAGACTCGGCAATTTACCCCGGTTCGGGCCACCTTGCGGTGTAAGACCCTACTCCTGCTTTGTGGTGGATTAGCCTCGCGGGGGCTGGGGATGAACTAGTATGGAGGGAGAACAACCTCTGGTGGTGTGTTCTTGGGTGAGCTATCTAGGGTTCGAAGGTTGGATCTTGGATCCGGTCTCCTCCTTCTTCCTTTTCCTTATTCCTCTTTTCTCCTTCTTCCTCCTTTCTCTATGGTGGTGGCTAGGCTATATTTATAATGGCCTTGGTCCTCTTCCACCGAAAACGAAGGCGGGAAGGGATACCACAACGGCCAATTTGAAAGGGGACAAGAAGTACATCTTATCCAAACAAAAGATGGTCTTCGCCTGCAAAGCTTCTGATCGTGACGCCGTGGTGGGCTCAGCGATCAAGTCAAGGAGCGATACATAGAGATTTGCGAAATACATATGGATCTGAATGTTGCAGGCCTGTTGACTAAGCCTCTTCCACGAGAAAAATATGATCAGCACCAAGACTCCATGGGTGTTAGAATCATTACTATTTAATCTAGATTATTGACTCTAGTGCAAGTGGGAGACTGAAGGAAATATGCCCTAGAGGCAGTAATAAAGTTGTTGTTTATATTTCCTTATATCATGATAAATGTTTATTATTCATGCTAGAATTGTATTAACCAAAAACTTAGTACATGTGTGAATACATAGACAAAAACAGAGTGTCCCTAGTTTACCTCTACTTAACTAGCTCGTTAATCAAAGATGGTTATGTTTCCTAACCATAGACATGTGTTGTCATTTGATGAACGGGATCACATCATTAGAGAATGATGTGATGGACAATACCCATCTGTTAGCTTAGCATAATGATCGTTTAGTTTTACTGCTATTGCTTTCTTCATGACATATATATGTTCCTCTCACTATGAGATTATGCAACTCCCGAATACCGGAGGAACACTTTGTGTGCTATCAAACGTCACAACGTAACTGGGTGATTATAAAGATGCTCCACAGGTGTCTCCGAAGGTGTTTGTTGGGTTGGGATAGATCAAGATTAGGATTTGTCACTCCGTGTAATGGAGAGGTATCTTTGGGCCGTCTCGGTAATGCACATCACTATAAGCCTTGCAAGCAATGTGACTAATGAGTTAGTTGGGGGATGATGCATTACGGAATGAGTAAACAGACTTGCCAGTAACGAGATTAAACTAGGTATGATGATACCGATGATCGAATCTCGGGCAAGTAGCATACCGATGACAAAGGGAACAACGTATGTAGTTATGCGGTTTGACCGATAAAGATCTTCGTAGAATATGTAGGAACCAATATGAGCATCCAGGTTCCGCTATTGGTTATTGACCAGAGAGGTTTCTCGGTCATGTCTACATAGTTCTCGAACCCGTAGGGTCCGCACACTTAACGTTCGATGACGATTTTGTATTATATGAGTTATGTGTTTTGGTGACCGAATGTTGTTCAGAGTCCCGGATGAGATCACGGACATGACGAGGAGTCTCGAAATGGTCAAGACATAAAGAATGATATATTGGACGATGTTATTCGGACACTGGAAGAGTTCCAAAAGGTACCAGGTAAAAACAGAGTGCCCGAGGGGTTACCGGAACCACCCGGGGAAGTAATGGGCCAACATGGGCCTTAGCAGAGAGAGAGGGCCACCCACGAGGATGTGGCATGTGCCCCCCCCCCCATGGGAGTCCGAATAGGACTAGGGGAGGTGGCGCGGCCCCCCTTTCCCTCTCCCTCTCCCTCTCCCTCTCCCTTCCTTCTTCCCCCTTCCACCAAGTGGAATCCTACTAGGACTTGGAGTCCTAGTAGGACTCCTCTCTCTTGGCGCGCCCTACAGGGGTCGGCCGGCCTCCCCTTCTCCTCCATTATATACGGAGGCAGGGGGCACCCTAAAACTCACAAGATCAATTTTCTTAGCCGAGTGCGGTGTGCCCCTCCACATATTACACCTCAGATCATATTGTCGTAGTGCTTAGGTGAAGCCCTGCGGGGATCACATCATAAACACCGTCATTACGCCGTTATGCTGACGGAACTCATCTACATCCCCGAACCTCTGCTAGATCAAGAGCTCGAGGGACGTCATTGCGCTGAACATGTGTAGAACTCGGAGGTGTCGTGCGTTCGATACTTGATCGGTTGGATCGTGATTGCATTGCGAAGAGTACGACTACATCAACCGCGTTAACATAATGCCTCCACTTTTGGTCTACGAGGGTACGTGGACACATTCTCCCCTCTCGTTGCTATGCATCTCCTAGATAGATCTTGCATGATCGTAGGAATGTTTTTCTAAATACTACCTTCCCCAACAGTGGCATCCGAGCCAGGTCTATCCATAGATGTTTATATGCACAAGTAGAACACAAAGAGTTGTGGGCGATAATAGTCATACTCCTTACCACCAATGTCTTACTTTGATTCGGCGGTATTGTTGGATGAAGCGGCCCGGACCGACATTACATGACCGCGTTCATGAGACTGGTTCTACCGACGTGCTTTGCACATAGGTGACTGGCAGGTGTCTATTTCTCCAACTTTAGTTGAATCGAGTTTGACTACGGCCGGTCCTTGTTTAAGGTTAAAACAACACACTTGACGAAAATTGTTTTGGTTTTGATGCGTAGGTAAGAACGGTTCTTGCTAGAAGCCCGTAGCAGCCACGTAAAACATGCAACGACAAAGTAGAGGATGTCTAACTTGTTTTTGCAGGGCTTGTTGTGATGTGATATGGTCAGGACGTGATGAGATATAAATTGTTGTATGAGATGATCATGTTTTGTAAAACTTAGCGGCAACTGGCAGGAGCCTTATGGTTGTCTCTTTATTGTATGAAATGCAATCGCCATGTAATTGCCTTACTTTATCACTAAGCAGTAGTGATAGTCGTAGAAGCAATAGTTGGCGAGACGACAACGATGCTTCGATGGAGATCAAGGTGTCAAGCCGGTGACGATGGAGATCATGACGGTGCTTTGGAGATGGAGATCAAAGGCACAAAATGATGATGGCCATATCATGTCACATATTTTGATTGCATGTGATGTTTATCTTTTATGCATATATTTTGCTTAGTACGGCGGTAGCATTATAAGATGACCCCTCACTAAATTTCTAGGTATAAGTGTTCTCCCCGAGTATGCACTGTTGCTACAGTTCATCGTGCCGAGACACCATGTGATGATCGGGTGTGATAAGCTCTACGTTCACATACAAAGGTTGCAAGCCAGTTTTGCACGTGCATAATACTTGGTTAAACTTGACGAGACTAGCATATTCAGATATGGCCTCGAAACATTGAGACCGAAAGGTCGAACGTGAACCATATAGTAGATATGATCAACATAGAGATGTTCAGCATTGAAAACTACTCCATCTCACGTGATGATCGGACATGGTTTAGTTGATATGGATCATGTGATCATTTAGATGACTAGAGGGATGTTTATCTAAGTGGGAGTTCTTAAGTAATATGATTAATTGAACTTTAATTTATCATGAACTTAGTACCTGATAGTTTTTGCATATCTATGTTGTTGTAGATCAATGGCCCGTGCTATCGTTCCCTTGAATTTCAATGCGTTCCTAGAGAAAGCTAAGTCGAAAGATGATGGTAGCAATTACACGGACTGGGTCTATAACTTGAGGATTATCCTCATTGCTGCATAGAAGAATTACGTCTTGGATGCACCGCTAAGTGTACCACCTGCGCCAGCAACTAAACACATTGTGAATGCCTGGCAGTCGTGTGTTGATGACTACTCGTTAGTTCAGTGTGCCATGCTTTACGGCTTAGAATCGGGACTTCATAGACGTTTTGAACGTCATGGAGCATATGAGATGTTCTAGGAGCCGAAGGTAATATTTCAAGCAAATGCCCGAGTTGAGAGATATGAAGTCTCCAACAAGTTCTATAGCTGCAAGATGGAGGAGAATAGTTCTGTCAGTGAACGCATATTCAAAATGCCTGGGTACAATAATCACTTGATTCAGCTGGGAGTTAATCTTCCAGATGATTGTGTCATTGACAGAGTTCTTCAATCACTGCCACCAAGCTACAACGGCTTCGTGATGAACTACAATATGCAAGGAATGGAAAAGACTATTCCCAAGTTCTTCGCAATGCTAAAGGCTGCGGAGGTAGAAATCAAGAAGGAGCATCAAGTGTTGATGGTTAACAAGACCACTAGTTTCAAGAAAAAGGGCAAACGGAAGAAGGGGAACTTCAAGAAGAATATCAAGCAAGTTGGTACTCCCGGGAAGAAGCCCAAGTCTGGACCTAAGCCTGAAACTGAGTGCTTCTACTACAAAGGGACTGGTCACTGGAAGCAGAACTGCCCCAAGTATTTGGCGGATAAGAAGGATGGCAAAGTGAACAAAGGTATATGTCATATACATGTTATTGACGTGTACCTTACTAATGCTCGTATTAGTGTCTGGGTATTTTATACTGGTTCTATTGCTCATATTTTCAACTCGAAAGAGGGCTACGTATTAAACGAAGATTGGCTAAGGACGAGGTGATGATGCGCGTGGGAAATGGTTCCAAAGTCAATGTGATCTTCGCCAGCACGCTACCTCTACATCTACCATCGGGATTAGTTTTAGACCTGAGTAATTGTTATTTGGTGCTAGCGTTGAGCATGAACATTATATCTGGATCTTGATTGATGCGAGACGGTTATTCATTTAAAACAGAGAATAATGGTTGTTCTATTTATATGAGTAATATCTTTTATGGTCATTGAGGGAGTCCTGGATTAGGGGGTGTCCGGATGGCCGGACTATAACCTTTGGCCGGACTCCTGGACTATGAAGATACAAGATTGACGACTTTGTCCCGTGTCCGGATGGGACCTTCCTTGGCGTGGAAGGCAAGCTTGGCGATACGGATATGTAGATCTCCTCCTATTGTAACCGACTCTGTGTAACCCTAGCCCTCTCCGGTGTCTATATAAACCGGAGGGTTTTTAGTCCGTAGGACGAACAACAATCATACCATAGGCTAGCTTCTAGGGTTTAGCCTCTCTGATCTCGTGGTAGATCTACTCTTGTACTACCCATATCATCAATATTAATCAAGCAGGGTAGGGTTTTACCTCCATCGAGAGGGCCCAACCTGGGTAAAAACATCGTGTCCCTTGTCTCCTGTTACCATCCGCCTAGACGCACAGTTCGGGACCCCCTACCCGAGATCTGCCGGTTTTGACACCGACATTGCTGCTTTCATTAAAAGTTCCTCTGTGTCGTCATCTTTGGGCCCGACGGCTCCTCCAATCATCGACAACGATGCGGTCCAGGGTGAGACTTTTCTCCCCGGACAGATCTTCGTACTCGGCGGCTTTGCACTCCGGGCCAATTCGCTTGGCCATCTGGAGCAGATCGAAAGCTACGCCCCTGGCCATCAGGTCAGATTTGGAAGTTTAAACTACACGGCTGACGTCCATGGAGACTTGATCTTCGACGGATCCGACCCACAGCCGAGCGAGCCACACTGTCTCGATGGGCATGATTTAGCTCTGCCACCGAACAGTGCCCTGGAGGCCGCACCCATGTCCGCTCGAACCTTAGCTCGGGCCGATCGCGCTGTCGAGGACAGGTGGCTGGACAACGCCTCGGGGCTGCAATCTCTCGGTGATCGAGCGAACACCAGCTTTGTCCTCTGCTGGCTTCGTGACTCAAGGTGCGGACTCCTCTCCGGACTCCGAACCTTCCGCGCCCTGCCGATGGAATCCGATTGGCGCCAATCATGGAGTTCGCCGCCGCGGACATCTTTCAGCACTCGCCCTTCGGCGACATTCTGAATTCACTAAAGTCTCTCTCTTTATCAGGAGAGCCCTAGCTGGACTATGGTCAGCAAGGTTGGGATACGTATGACGAAGAAATTCAAAGCCCACCCACCACCCACTTCGTAGCCACTTTCGATGATTTAACCGACATGCTCGACTTCAACTCCGAAGACATCGACGGTATGGACGACGATGTAGGAGACGAACAGGAACCAACACCTACAGGGCACTGGACAACCACCTCATCTCACGATGTATACATGGTGGACACACCTAAAAGAAACGACGACGAGGAACAAAGGGACGCAACGAGGGATCGTTCCCTCGAAAAGCAGTCAAAGCAGCGGCGTAAGCGCCGCTCCAAACCCCACCTCGACAGAGACAGCAGCCATACAGACCCAGCCACAGAGCAGGGCGAACCGGCGGACGATGAACATGCCATCGAGCAACCGTCCGAACAGGGAAACTTGGATGAACAAACCGAACAACCCGTCCCCGGCGAAAATAACAGTCCGGATGACCTCACGCCGGACAAGTTCTTTGGGCGGAAGAACCTCCACAAAGGCTCGCGCCCATCGCGTAGCCTGAAAAAGCAGAAGCGGAAGCTCAAAACAACGTAAGATGCACTCAGAATTAGATGGAGCAAAGTACTCAACTCCGCAGACAAATACGGCGACAGTCGCCACAAAAAGAGCTATCCGAAGCGAAAATTACTGCCGGAATTTGATGAGGAGGCCTTAGAGCCCCCGCAATCAAAAAATAAGGAAGCCACCTGGTCGGGTGAACAACCCCATGCCAACATAGAGCGGCAAAGGGCGCCGCACACAAGCCGGCAGGCAATCCGCACAAGGATTCGCATCAAAAAGACGGCCCAGCCAGATCTATCTACGGGCCAAGAAAGCAAGCTCTAGTAGGCAATGCAACGCATCAAGTATCCGAACATCACGGTGCACCCAAATATAGGGGTGCCGCACACCCCCTATGTTTCACCGATGAGGTCTTTGGATCATGAATTTCAGCGGGATTCAAGCCCGTAAACATAGAGGCATACGACGGAACAATAGACCCTGGAGTCTGGATTGAGGATTACATCCTCCACATACACATGGCTAGAGGAGATGACCTCCACGCCATAAAATACTTACCCATCAACCTCAAAGGGCCTGCCTGGCATTGGCTTAAAAGCCTTCCCGAAAATACCATTGGAAGTTGGGAAGAGCTCGAGGATGCTTTTCGGGCAAATTTTCAAGGGACCTATGTCCGACCTCCGGATGTAGACAATTTAAGTCACATAACTCAACAACCCGGAGAGTTAGCCCGGAAATTCTGGAACAGATTCCTTACTAAAAAGAACCAGATAGTCGACTGTCCGGACGCCGAAGCCTTAGCAGCTTTCAAACACAGCGTCTGAGACGAATGGCTCGCCAGACACCTCGGCCAAGAAAAGCCAAGAACAATGGCCGCATTAACAAGCCTCATGACCCGCTTTTGTGCAGGAGAGGATAGCTGGTTGGCAAGATGCAGTACTAGCGACCCAAGTACATTCGAAGTTAGGGATGGAAACGGGAAACCGTGACGCAGCAAGGACCAGCGCTGGACAAAGGGAAACAGCCCGAAGAGCACGACAGTCAACGCCGGATTTAAAAGCTCTCGGAAGAATCAGAAAAAGCTGCCCCTCAAGGATATAAGGGACGAGCTATTTAACCTAAACAAAATCTTGGACAAGATATGCCAAATCCACAGTACTCCCGGGAAGCCTGCAAACCATACCCACAGAGATTGTTGGGTCTTCAAGCAATCCGGCAAACTCAACTCCGAACACAAGGGGCTCGACACACCAAGCAAGGACGATGACGAACCCCACAAGCAGATCACCGGAAAACAAAATAATTTCCCACAAGAAGTCAAAACAGTAAACTCACTTCACGTGACAAAAGGGAAAAACAGAGTGGCACCTATAGAGATACGCGCCATACGGCCTATCCTAGAGGAGTCCCGCCACTGGTTTTTAAAACCAATCACCTTCGAACATCAGGATTACTCTAGAAGTATCCGGAATGCAGGCTGGACTGCCTTGATATTAGATCCGATAATTGACGGACTCCACTTTACACAAGTCCTATTGGACGGCGGCAGTGATCTAAACCTGCTATATCAGGACACAATCCGAAAAATGGGGATAGACCCAACAAAAATTCGCCATAGCAACACTTCCTTTTAAGGGGTAACGCCAGGCCCATATGCCCATTGTATGGGCTCTCTCCTGCTAGAAGTTATGTTCGGCTCCCCCGACAACTTCCGCCGCGAAAAGCTAACCTTCCACATCGCCCCATTTACAAGTAGCTATCAAGCACTCTTTGGGGCCAAGCTTTCCCGCTTTAACGCAATACCGCATTATGCATCTCTTACACTTAAAATGCCCGGTCCGCGAGGCATCATCTCATTAAAGGGAAATATCGAGTGCTCCTCGAGTGCGGAAGATTGTGCGCTGCCTTGACAGCCACACACTAAACTGGCTTCACTAATCAAAGCACCTAAACAGGTCGTTCAGACCCCGGACATGGCTAGACGAGTCCGGCGTAAACATACAAGGGCTTACTAGCCGCATACCCCCGTACAAGGGGCTCCGCGCATGTACAACAAGAGACAATAAAGCTCAATTTTATTCATTTTTTGAATTATACTTTGTTTATTTAATATAACGTACATTTTCGCACGATCTTTTTCGACTAAGTTCCTCTCTTTTACAGATGAACACCGTGCTACACCCATTCGAGGATCTGGCTGCGGAGACACAGCGCAGACGTGCGAGGGACCCGTTCAAGGATTCTTTTAGATTAAGACCCTCGTAAACCTTTTTACTTTCTCTTGTTGATACACATCCCCGTTTTCGTGATATAACCGAGGAGGAGGCTGGCGTCTTGGCATGTGGCCACGTCGAATTTTGCGCATACACGGACACGGGGCTTATTACCAAGGCGTTGTTCAGCCCGTTTTCATAAAGACCGAATACCTTAGGGAGTGTTCGGCGTCGCGAGTTTGGCCTTATATGCATCAGCTCCGAATCATGTCTTTGGTCAAATGTTGGGTTTGCCCGTCTCCTGTGTTTTGCTGCCTTACATTATGCTCTATCGGCTAAGGCGGCACCAGCAGAACTACTGCGATTGTGCCCCGGTTTGGCCAGGCGAGCACCTCAGTAGAGAAAGCTGAAAACTGAATGTCATGATATAGCGTGAGACTGGTCAACCACTCGATGACCCGCCAGAATCTTTAGGATTCCTCCGCATTAACGAAGGGCTGTTTCCCGGCCAGGCACACACGCGCCCCGAATTCGGGTAAGCGCGGTGCCCCTAGGGGCTATATAGTAGCCCCACTGTCAAACTTCTATGGCTAAGTGAAAGTGATAAAGCATTATAGTCCGGTTGCCTAGTTCGCTGAGCTATCACCTCCTTAATATTACCAAGACGTTGGATCAAGGGTAAAAATGCGCCTTTTGCAAACACCCCAGCATTATATGCGTGGGGGCTGAAGCCGAAGACTGCCATATTTCAGGTTATATATACATATACATTAACGGCCGCACAGGAGGTATTTTAATTCTTGAAGGCACAAGTATAAAAAGCTTTTATATTCCCCCGAAACATTTTTTTACAATAATACGTTATTGAACATAATATCCTTGAGCCTGCGTCTCTATTAAGCGAGCGCCTGCAGAACTTCACGAAAATAGTGCTCGGCAGGTACTCGGCTCCCGTCCGAATCTTGGGATGCAACAGTGACGGCCTTCATCTCCGCCCAGTATGTCTTGACACGGGCAAGAGCCATCCGCGCACCCTCTATGCACGCTGACCTTTTCATTGCATTGATATGCGGCATCGCACCAAGGAACTGCTGCACCAAGCTAAAATAAGT
Organism: Aegilops longissima; assembly: GCA_021605205.1. Classification (NCBI taxonomy): domain Eukaryota; kingdom Viridiplantae; phylum Streptophyta; class Magnoliopsida; order Poales; family Poaceae; genus Aegilops; species Aegilops longissima. The sequence goes on along the minus strand of CM038679.1, from coordinate 614,433,861 downwards.
CTTCGACTCGGGCCTTTCCGGCCACAGATGACTCACGACATACTTCATGGCAAGTCCGAATAACCTATTCAGCTCCGCCCATGCGGCCAAACGATCGGTTAGTGGAAGTGGGCGCTCTGGATTGTGGAACTGCGACCAAAAAAGCTTTTCCACTTCATGATCCTTTTGATCTCGGAAGTGTTCGGCCGCGTCCACGGCACTCGCCACCAAGTCCAGATAAGTGTCCGCCGCACTCCACAGCCGGTCCAACGGAGCATATTTAGGATCCCCGAACTTCATCCGCAGCATAAAGGGCTTTCCAGCCGCGATATCTCCGGCCTGACGTAGCTCCTCCTTCATAGCTCTCATCGCAGAGCGAGCATCCTTGGCCTCGGTAGTGGCCTTTTTCAGGTCCTTCTGTTCCGCCCGATCTTCTTTTTCAAGAATCTTGCAGCGGTCGGCAGCATTCTTCAACTTCACAGCCATCTCGGCCATTTCCTTCTTGCTTCGGCAGTGAGCAGCCTGTTCGGCTTTCAGCTTTTCAGCCGCCTTTAAGGCAACCGCATCGCTTTTCCTGGCTTGCTCCTTGGCTCGGGCAAGTTCCGCCCGAAGGTTCTCCATGGCAGCGGCACCATCTGCATCAAGCACACATGTTGTAAGATATGGGCATCAAGCTCCTCTTACCAGGTGTCTTCGGAGAAATTACATACCTTGTGCCTCGTCAAGCCGCTTGTTGACAAGCTCGATGTCGGCATCTGCCACGTCAAGTTGCCGCTTTAGCTCGGCACATTCATTAGTTCGTCTAGCCACCGAACACTTCGCCACCTACATATGAAGGGCGACATATTATACCTGGGATTATGATCCTCGGCGCACCGTCATTTTTTAGAACGCACTGATTCTCAGGGGCTACTATCTACACAGGGCACATCTTATATATGCGGAACTGTCAAAAGGTACATCATTTCGCGTACCTCAAAACCTGTCAGTAAACTCCTGACGGCCTCGTACAACCCGCTCTCCGTGGATGAAATCCTTTCAATCACCGTACCCATCAACGCACGGTGTTCTTCTGAGATAGACGCTCGCCCAAGCAGATCCTTCAGCCCCTCCGACCGTGCACCGGACGGTGCTAGACTCGTCCGATGGCCTTTTTTGAAGGCCGGACGCAGAGGACCTTGGGGGGCCATACGATTGCCTTCTGTCCCTGCCGGATTCGGAGAAAACCTCTATGACGACACCTCAGGGTCGCCCACCTTGCAAGGCGGTACAGCAGGGGGAGGCGTTCCGCTCTCCATCATCTCCGGACGAAGATCCCCTGAAGATGAGCTCTGCTGAGACGGATTGAGATCCGAACTACAAGGTAAAATTTCGGTTATCTTCCTCAGAAATAGAATAGGGATGTCTCTTATTTTAAAACTCCCCTCTCTACTTACGGCTCGGTGGAGGGCTGATCCCTTTGGGGGATTTCTTCCCCCGCTTTGAGAACATGGTCTCCGGGTCTTCAGAGGCGGTCCTCTTCTTCCCCTGGATAGAGGAATTCTCGATTCCTCCTTTCCTGACAGCCTCCTTCGGGGAGGCGGTAGCTTATTTGTTCCCCCCTTCGCCTTCTTCCAAAGGCGCAACCTCCAGCATCCTGGTTAACACGGGATCCGGCGTGGTCTCAGGGAGGGGGGCCGGACACCTGATTAGCTTTGCTTTCGCTATCCACTCCTGTTTAAGGGACAGCTCTTTTAAGGGAAATTTTATGATAAATATACGGATAGCGTGTCCGGGTACAGGACTACTTACTTGAGTATCCGGGCGATTGCAGCTCAGACCTGCGTCTTCGGTCGAGTCCAGACATATTGCTTGTGATCTGAAGAACAATTTGTACATCTCCATGGGCGTCGCGCCCATAAAATGTTGGAGGGCTCGTGGTCCCTCTGGATTAAACTTCCACAGGCGGAGGGGGCGACGTTTGCAGGGCAGGGTGCGGCGAATCAACATGACCTACGTCACTACGACCAGATTGATGTCTCTTTCTAGGAGAACTCGAATGCGGCCCTGCAACAAGGGCACGTCCTTGGACGGCCCCCAATTAAACCCTCTATTGACCCATGAAGCTAGCTGTGGTGGGGGACCCGAGCGAAAGGCAGGTGGCGCCACCCACTTGGTGCCCCTGGGAGCTGTGATATAAAACCACTCTCGTTGCCATAACCTAAACTCTTCTTGAAAAGATCCCTCGGGCCATGGAGCGTCAGCATTCTTGCTTATGACAGCACCTCCGCACTCTGCGTGCTGCCCCTCGATCATCTTCGGCTCTACTTTGAAGGTCTTAAGCCACAATCCGAAGTGAGGAGTAATACGGAGGAAGGCTTTGCACACGACAATGAACGATGAGATGTGGAGGATGGACTCCGGAGCCAAGTCGTGAAATTCCAACCCATAATGAAACATGAGCCCCCTCACGAAGTGGTCCGTCGAGAAGCCTAGCCCCCGAAGGAAGTAAGACGCGAACACCACGCTCTCACCAGGCTTGGGAGTGGGAATAACCTGCCCTTGAGCAGGCAGCCTATGCGAGATTTCACCGGTTAGATACCTGGCATCTCTTAGCTTTAGCACGTCTTCTTCCATAACGGAGGAAGGCATCCACCGGCCTTGAAAGTCGGAACCGGACATCATCGAAGGTCCGAAGCGCCTGAATCTGGAGCTTTGGGTGTTGGAACTCAAGGTGAGAGGCGGATTCGATTGAGATTGAAAGAAAGGAGTCGAGCCTTGGTCTCTTTATAAAGAGGTTGAATACCAAGAGCCCTCTCCCTGACCGTTTGGGACTCGCCTTCGATAGGGGAGACATACCAACGAGCACGATTGGGTTACCCACGCCCATATTAATGAGAATCCCGGAATAAGGGGACACGATCTCTGCTTCGACAAGACGTGCCAAGGAAACCGCCTCGCTAAACGCGCTGAGGTGGGACAGACAAACGATTCGAATAAAGACTTGGCCGTGGTGTGATGTCATGCTACGGAATACGTCAGCAGATTAGATTTGTGCAAATATTATTCTCTCTACGGTGGTATGTGGAACTTATTTTGCTGAGCCGGACACTATCCTTGTGTTCAAAATCTTCTATGGAGTATTCGGAGGAGGAACCCACCTTGCAATGCCAAAGACAATCTGCGCGCCGGACTCGTCGTCATTGAAGCCTGGTTCAGGGGACTCTTGAGGAGAACTGGATTAGGGGTGTCCGGATGGCGGACTATGACCTTTGGCGGACTCCTGGACTATGAAGATACAAGATTGAAGACTTCGTCCCGTGTCCGGATGGGACTTTCCTTGGCGTGGAAGGAAAGCTTGGCGATACGGATATGTAGATCTCCTACTATTGTAACTGACTCTGTGTAACCCTAGCCCTCTTCCGTGTCTATATAAACCGGAGGGTTTTTAGTCCGTAGGAGGAACAACAATCATACCATAGGCTAGCTTCTAGGGTTTAGCCTCTCTGATCTCGTGGTAGATCTACTCTTGTACTACCCATATGATCAATATTAATCAAGCATGAGTAGGGTTTTACCTCCAACGAGAGGGCCCGAACCTGGGTAAAAACATCGTGTCCCTTGTCTCCTGTTACCATCCGCCTAGACGCACAGTTCGGGACCCCCTACCCGAGATCCGCCGGTTTTGACACCAACAGTCATGCACCCTTGATGAGTGGTCTATTTTTACTAAATGTCGATTGTAGTGATACACATATTCATAGTATTGAACCAAAAGATGCAAAGTTAATAATGATAGTGCAACCTATTTGTGGCACTGTCGTTTAGGTCATATAGGTGTAAAGAACATGAACAAACTCCATGCTGATGGGCTTTTGGAATCACTTGATACTTGCGAACCATGCACTACAAAAAAAACACTTCCATGATGATACGTGTTTGTCACAGTAGGTCACGTTTTCTGTCATGCATATACATCCATGACGATTTTATGACAGAATAAAGATAGTCATATCTGTGCTATCATAGAAGTGTTCCATGACATTACCAAAATTATCATCGCGGAAGTCCACTTCCATGACGATAAATCGCGCGTCATAGAAGTGCCTTCGTCAAGGGTGACCGACACATGGCATCCACCGTAACGGCTCGCCGTTAAGCTATCGGGTCCGGTTATGGATCCGATAACTCGTTAACAGCCCGGACCAATGGTGTTTTTCCACATGTAAAATTCTCATTGGCCGGAGGAAACACGTGTCTGCTCCTCGGTGGGCCAGATGTCGCCCGTCCATTGGAGGAGACATGCCTATGATACGTCGACACATGGTAGGGCCCAACAGAGGCCCATATAGGTTAAAAAGGCCAGCCCAGTCAAAGGCTCGTAGTACTTACTCAGGTACTAGTGGGCCAGCACAATAACGGCATGTTTAATAAAGGCCCATTTACGGCCCAAGCAGATCTGGCCCGTTAATTGTTCACCGAATATTTGGGCCCAATTATAGCCCAGTGACTTTCGGCCTGTTAGAGGCCCTATGTAGACATGGGCCCATTTCAGCCCGGTGTGTCTTTCGGCCTCGGAATGGCCCGTGCTGCTCATGGGCCATATATGGTCCGACGCGACATCCGGCCCACTAACGGCCCATGATAAAGGTGGCAACAGTTCAGCCCAACGTGACTTTAGGTCTGTTAAAGGCCTGACGTATAATTCGGCCCGTTGATGCCTGTACTAAGCTTTCAGCCTCGTAAAGGCCCATGATATCAGTGCGCCAACTAAGGCCGAAGATATGTTTCGGCCTGGTAACGACCCGTCATATAGCTGGGCTAAAAAAGCCCGGTCTACATTTCAGCCTGCTGAAGGCTCGTCGACGACTAGTGAAAATTGAGGCCCAACATGCATCTCAGCCTGCTATAGGCCCATGGTTTCTTCTGGTCCTTAAAAAGCCACTAGAATATTCAGCCTGTTAATGGCCCAACGCTACCTGGGCCAAACTAAGCGCTGGGTCCACAAAAGGCCAAACTAAAATTTGGGCCGAATATAGGCTGGAGTAAGTTGTGGGCCTGGCACAAAGTGTGAAGGCCCCAATGGCCACTCAGGCCCAAGAAAGATGCAGGCTAGCCCAATTGTGGCCCGCTAAAAACCAGGCCCGTTAGAGGCGAATGTTTCGGACCGGTAGACTACATCAGATTTTTTTTTAAATAGCGAATGATGGCAGTAACTAGTAGGAATTAAGAACAAACTTAATCTATACAATAAAGAAATTACAGCATAGTAACTTAGAATAAACCTACACTATACAATAGAGGATTTATGGTATATTACATCCACTGGGCATCGAAGTTCACCACCAGGGATCATAAAGCGCAACGAAGAAGCAGATTACAAAAACTGGGCAGCATTGCAGCGTAACAAAATAATACTGAACCAAGACCACTTCCAAGACAGTTCAAGAAAGGTTAGCCTTGCGCGGGAACTGCTGCGCAAGCTGCTGACCAAGGCTGTGAGACCGGCCTAGCATGTTAGTCATAGCTTCCAGGTGTAGCTGTTTAGCAATGAGGTTCTCATTGGTGTTCTCTGCAATCTTTCTTACACTACTAGGAAAAGGGCTATAGATGGGATGGACACTAATAGCGCACTGTACATGTGGTGCGCCATTACTAAATACTAATGCCGCACCATGTGTTGGTGCGCCATTAGTGTGCAAATACTAATGGCGCACCACATCCCACGGTGCGCCATTAGTATTTTTTTTTATTTTTTCAAAACTACTAATAATAATGGCGCACCACACCCACACCCACCGTGCGCCATTAGTAGTTTTGAAAAAAAAATTGTTAGTAATGGCGCACCTGTGGACAGTGCGCCATTGCTAGTTTTAACTAGTAATGACGCAATGTCCACTCATGCGGCATTACTAAGTGTTTTTCAAAAAAAAAATTAAAAATATTCAAAAAATTTTATATTTTTTTCAAAACTAGTAATGGCGCACCGTGAGTGTGGTGCGCCATTACTAGTTTAACTACTAATGGCGCACCACCCCACGGTGCGCCATTACTAGTTTGCCCAGCTTCCACCGAATGCACCCCCCCACCCCCGTGGACCGCCTTTTCAGTTTAAAAAAATAAAAAAATGATAAAAATGTCAAAAAAATAAAAGAATATTAGTTTCCCATGTGATATGTGGTGTAGTTGTTGGGAAAATTTACAAATATAAATTTCGACTTTATTTGCAAAATCTCTCTGGAAATTTGTAAAATGGGCACAACTTTTGCATACGAACTCGGGTTAAAAAGTTTTATATATGAAAAATCATCTACTCAAAAAGTTACATCCGAATTTGAAATTTACGAGGCTTTCAAAATCCCCAAAAACCTAACAGAAAAAAGTTACGGGGCTTTCAAGATCTAGAGGCAAAAAAATTCAAAAAAAATTGATTTTGAAATTTTTTTTGATTTTTTTTTCAAAAAATGATACGTAATATGACCGGGCAGTTTAAAATATTTTTCAAAATTTCATCATAGTCATGAACATGAACAAAGTCCTAGACATCAACAAGGTACAATAGGATTGATATGCTACATATATCAACAAGTGCCTGTGAAGTGAAATTTATTCTTTGGGGTTGGATAGAACTACGAAGTTAAGCGTGCTTGAAATTTGGAGTAGTGTGAGGATGGGTGACCTTTCGGGAAGTTTGACCACGAAGTGTGATTTGACCCGAGATTAAGCCATAGTGACCTGAGATTAAGAAAAAACGAAAAAAAAAATTAAAAAAAAATTTAAAAAAAATTCTGAAAAAAAATTTGAAAAAAAATTGTTACTAATGGCGCACTTCTATGTGGTGCGCACTAATGGCGCACCGTGGGCCATACTAATGGCGCACTTAGAATCTCAGATTCTAATGGCGCACCACAGGTGCGCCATTAGTAAAAAATACTAGTGGCGTTATACTAATGGCGCACCAGTAGTGCGCCATTAGTAGGCAACACCGGTGCGCCCATTAGTAGGCCTTTTCCTAGTAGTGTTAGAGATAGGACTTCAAGTCGAAGTTTAGTCATAGAATGCCTTTTTGCTAGAACTTGGGACTGAAGAAGTCGAACTGATTCAGACAGCGAATTCTGTGAGCTTGTCTGACTGCTAGCCTCAAGTAACTTGAACACTACATCAAGACAAGACTTTGGGGTTGTCTCACTATCTTCAAGTTGTTTTGCCTTCTTTGCTGCAATATATGTTGGGTATGTCTCACAGCCTTCAGCAGAGAGATGACAAGTTTTGCACGTGTATGAAGAAAGATGATAACCGTGCTGTCAATTCCTTCCAATTTCAAATTATAAAATAAAGAGTAAGTTCAAAATATCAATAGCATAATTTGGTATTGTTCATAATGCGGGGAGCTTCACCACACTACTGGATTACCATGTCAACATAACAAGCATAGATGAAGGGCAAAGACAATGATTGTATCTATTTTGGTTAATGTGCATGGCATGTTGTTCATATCATCAGCCACATCAGTAAGATAAAACAGGAGATGACAAGGTGCAAACGGGGGCTGCTTCACCACACACTTGATTATAGATCCACAAAAACAAGCATACAAATAGGGAGTATTGAGTAATGTGCATGTTATGAATAAGGAATTTGGTTTTACAAGTAAAACTTGGAACTTACGATTCTTGCGAACATGCATTTTGATAGAAACATCAAACTAAACAGCCGTAAACGATAGGGAGTATGAGGAAATTAAACAGCAGTTGAGGATAAAGGCTTTAGAAGGATTGACCTACATTAACAGTTAACACCTGCTTTATAATGCCCTTCTCCATGTCAAGGGAAGGATAACTCAAGAATTTCAGCACAAAATCTTCTTCATAAGCATTGCTTGTACTCTACATGTTGTAGAGAGTAATTATAGATATGATATCTTTGGAAGGGATAGAGGATAATGAAGATAAGATGCAGATTGATGCTACATAATCAACTACCAATCCACGGAAGTACAAGCGTTCTGACACAAAATGTCTTGACAAGAGCAATGGGCTACACTTCTCTGAGTGGCATTATGCGTGTATTCAACTTTTGGTAAGATTAAATATAGATCTGATATTTTTTAGTAGATGGTGGGCGAGAGAGATAAGAAGCAGAATGCTACACAATGAACCAATCCCTCTTCCCATAATACAAGAGTGTTTTGAACACTGGTGTACTGTACAAAACGTTCTTATATTATGGGATGGAGGGAGTAGCTGTTAATGTAAGTATAGTGATAGATGACTATCAGTCCTTACAAGAGGACTATAGAGCTATACCTCTTCAAAAGCATTGGGTTGACTCTAAATTTATGTAAGAGTCCATACAGATCTTATAATGTCCACCAAATGGACGATAACGAGGCTAACATGTGCAGTGATGCTACATAATCAAACAACTATGAAAGTAAGTATGGTCATACAGGGTAAGAGGTACTCACAAGAGCAATGCAGTGTGCAGTATAGTTGTGAGATTCTGTGGTCCCTTGAGAATGAATGTTCTTCTGCTAATAGTTTTCGTACAAGTGAGATGTTAAGGCAAATGCAGAAATGTAGTTCAAATTGTGATGTGATATCATAGACAGTACCTTACGCTGCAGACGAGACCAATGTGTAACAAGATTATTCCAGTCACTGTCGGATAAATATAGCACCGGGGAATTTATAGAAATTTCGTTTAGAGGCTTGCCATCGAAGTGCGCTTGCCTCAGGTAGGAACGATACTTCATCAACAAGTGCTTGAAAAGCGCAACCAACCCTTGCTCGTCTTGACAATCCAGTTTGGTCCTCGCCTATTTAAAAGAATCAAATCTTGTGTCTTTTGTCAGCAAAAACATATGCAGTAATTACCATGAATAACATTAGTACATTACTTATGCGTAAGTTGCGGAGGAAGATTGGAAATTGTGCTGTGTCTGCGATATAATCTTTCCATGAAGGAAAGATGCGCACAAAGTTCCTGACAACAATATAAGCTTCATCTTCTAAACTGGGAAGAAGTGGAACATGGGTCCTATTTGCTGCAATTGGGAATCTCTCTGGTTCGAAAAGGGATTTGGCACTGGATTTGGTGTACTCTTTGCTGGAATGGGGGTTTTGCATTGTAGAGCTGGTGCTATGTCAACCGACATCATCATACTATTTGCTGGGGCATCAGAAATGACCAGTGTAGTAGGGCTAAAGTCTGCTAGAGTTGGGGTGTTTTGTGGGTCAGGTGATATTGCAACTACACCTAATGGGTTATTTGATTTAGCAGGTGTCACTACCTTTTCCAAATACTTTCCTTTTGCTCCTCGGCGATCAGCAATCTCCCTCTTCCTTTTCAACGTCTGATACACAAGAACGGCATTTGAATGGATAAATATGGTATGATGACAGATGGAATATGTACTGTAAATGGATAGGCAGGGCGTATTCACATACACGATGTGTAAACTAAGCTAATGGTAGTGCAACAAAGTAGAAGCACTGCAAAACATCAGTTGCATGATATGTGCGACCAATATAACCTTGGAAAGTTAGAGCAAGCATCTTCATGGGTGAATAAAATAGGGCATCTGCCTCTGACTCCTCCACTAGGGAGCTACACTGACTTAGGTCTCCCTCTAGCTCAGAATCACTGTTAGGATCATATTTTGAGCATGAATCTATAGGTGGAGAGCGTTTGCATTGCATTGCATCCAGACTTGATTTCAGTCCCTTAATGCCAAGTTTGACAACCATGGCATTGTTCTGCTTTATTCTTTTCATGCGCGCAAACTCATAATCATTATGATGTTGTTAAGAATATAAGATTCATGAAAACATAAAAATTAGTCAGATTATCTATGGAATGAATTGCGGATTCAACTCGAAGAGTGTCCCCTATAAATCCCTGCATATGCAAAGTTCACCCCCCAACCGTGCTGACCAGACCACACACACAGAAATACAAACCCCTTATGTCTCTATAACAGGCAGACACACATTTGAAAACAGAAGTAGGAACATTAGAATCATATAAAATTCGTATTTGAACAAATAAACTAAGGAATAATGAGTGGCATAATGTTTAGCTTCAAGGGTGGAGTGTTGGTAGTGCGACACAAAGCAAGTAGGCAGATTTTATTCCATGTAAAAGATCGTAGCCTATGTAAAAGCTGGAAATAACACTTTCTTTCTATACAATGAAGTGTTCGTTGGCCACACATGATGGAAGAGATCACACAGAGAAATACTATTCACTCATGTCTACGGTTCCAGTATTTTGAAACAGGGTGGTCCACCCTAAAAGAATATTGAGAACACATATGACAAGGCAAGTTAGATGTAGTGAATCAATCATTTCCTTATGAGCTTAGTAGGACAAGTATGCAGAATTGTAACTGCAGTAAGAGACTGTCCAAAATCTGAATCAAGAAGTTTGTCTAGCACTTATTGTTTGCAACTACCCGACGTGAATAATTGGATATCATATCGAATGAGTAAGAAAGACAAGTAAAATTTTCAACAAACCTGGCCTGCAGTAGTAATCTGGGTCAATGTCCCTACGACCAACCATCCAAATTGACTAGTGTCTGTTCCTAGGGCCAGAATTTTGAAATACTGCGAACTTTACAGGTACTAAAGATTACTGAAATACATCTGAACCATTAAGTGTAGGTAGCACTCAGCACACAGCAAACCCTAATGACAGTCCTTCTTAATGAGTAATGAATCAATTAGAAAATGGGTGATGAGGAGTGGCTGCTGAGTGTTGAGGAAATATCTCAGGATAAATCGGGTTGGCTTAATGGGTGCTGCCGCTTGAGCCCTGAACGGGCTGGGAAGGTAGGCACGACGGCGCGCCGGGGTAGCGGTGACGCTGTTGGGTGAGCGGCTCCTAACCTCCTGTTAGTCCGACGTCTCCTCCTAGAGTCATGCCGTCCGGGGACGGCAAGTCGCCGGCGAGGCAGGTGGCTGGGGGCGAGTAGAGATCGGAAGCGCGCAACAGAGAACAGAGGGGAATCGGGGCCTGGGATGACCCAAAATCCCACGGTGGGCCGCGGCCCATAGTGGGCACCCTGTAGAGATACACACCCGAGCGGCGAACATGTATTTTTGAAACTAAATTAGGAACATTTAGCTGACCAATTAAACGACTCTGTTTTAATAATATCAGATAAGTATTTGAAAAACTAAGCTTGTTTAGCTTGATGGGTGGAGTAGTGCTATTATGACACGAAGCACGTATTCCGATCGTATAGTGATCATAACAAGGGGAAACCCTAAGAATTTTGTTTAGCAAAAGAGGGTTTTCCATACGATTTCTATTAAAGAAACCACCATGGAACCAACATGATCAATTAAACCCTAAGCATGATCAATTAAACCGTATTAGACCGTGCCATGGCAGATTTAAAGCTGCAAACCGGAAAAATGATATTTAGCATCCATTGTTTGCTTCAAACTAAGAACTAAATTCTAAGAGCTGAAAATAAAGTAGAGTAACCAAGTTACGATCTATTTTCTGGTTGAGATCAAAAAGTTGAGGAGATATGAAGTACCACCTCTCTTCCTGCGCCGTGTAGGCATCGGGGGTGCGATGGTTGTTGGTGGCGGTGAAGCAGATCTGCGAAAGTAGACGGGTGCATCGGGGGATAAGTCCCATTGCGGTGGAAGAGAAGGTCGTGTGAGCGGCCCCGGCAAAGAGGACGACGGCGCCGATAAAGCGAGAGGACGCGATGCAAGGCTCTTGGTCCGTCGTCATGGATGAGAAACATCCATCTCTAGCAGTGGACGACGCGGTCTTGGTAGGCGCTCCGACATGGTGGAGGACGGTGGCGATGGATAGGGTGGAGGATGGCGGCGATGGATGGGGTGGCGAACGGAGGAGGCAAGTGTGGGGATGGTGTTCTAGCGCGGACGGTGTATGAATGGGAAAATGGAGGGAGAGGTATGGGGAACCGTGTTTTTGGGACACGCCTATCTAAAATATGGGAAATTTATGAACTTATCCCCCGTTTAAAATTTGGACGTCTCGTCGGTTGGGGATAGGATGGTAATCTCGCATCTCGCCAATATTTGCCCACAACGATTTCGGGCGAGGAGAGGTTGGTTGGCGTCCACGGTGTATTAATGGGGCTGATAGGTAGGGCGGTTGTGTCACATCGGAGTGAAGTTACAAACCTGCCCCTATTGAAAATATTTGCCTACATTGATCTCGGCCGAGTCGAGTTTGTTTTGCCGCCCACCGTGTATGAATGGGGAAATGGAGAGAGAAACAGAGGTCTTTCGGACGAGGTTGAATCAAATGTCTTTTGCCGCCCATGTTTGGCGCCCACCATGTCGGAATGAGCTCAGAGGCGGTTGTGTCACATCTAATTGAAGTTACTAACCTACCCCTATTGAGAGCAATGGAAATTGGGCCGATGGATTGTCCGTGTAATGGGTAGACAATAATTTCCATCTCCCAAACACTTGGCTTCGGGGAGCCGACGTGGGAGTGACATTTTGCCGCTTCTTTCGAATTTTGGGACAATAAGCATCCACGTTTACCCTGGCAACTAAATTCGAATCCATTTTGTATTCCTATATGAATCTTTATAAATCATCGTATGTGTTTTTATATATCTTCAAAAGCACGACAAAGATGTATTCCACTGTCATATATGAATATGATTTACAAATGCCGCTACTCAAATGTACACAAGCGATGTATCAAGATTCAAATAATGAGTCAATCAACAAAGAATGTACATAACTAACAGACATATAACAACTTATAGAGTATATGGATCAATAATATCAACTAACATACAAAAGCCAGGCCGCTGTACTTTTTTTTTGCTAGAACAGCATCCTTTTTTTAGCGAAGCTACTACAACATCTTGGCCTTTCCGATGCGTGCCACTTATGGTCCATCTATATCACTATTATTGCTGAATGCACATTCAACCCGATTGGCATATTTGTAGGTCTGGCATAGCAATCAAAATGAAATGTCTCCGAGTCTTATCAATTAATACAGACTTGTGCTCAAATAAAATTACAAACCAAAAAAAAACAATTATTACATGATCTCTAATACAAATGGTTTGATTGCTTACATGAACAAACAACACAAAGGTTATTCAACAATGGAAAGAACATTTCACCTATGATTTACCAAGTGGGAATTTAATTTCCTTTTTTCCTTCAGGACCTTAACAATGCGGTCAGTCTCAGCTTGCTTCGTTTTGAAATCCATCAAATATTTAATGGTTGTCTTGAGTACTACTTGTGATTGTGCTATTTGCTTCCTCAACATGTCAACTTCATCTCTAAGTGCAGAAGTAGAATCACTTTCTACCACTAGTTTAGCCTCTAGAGCATCAGCAATTGGCAATTCATGATGCACGATTGGGTCGGTGCCACTGCTGTGGGATGATACAACGTCCATGGGGACCTTGCTCTTTGATCTTGGGCTAACCTATTTTGCCATTAAAGTTCCGATTGGATTCCGAAAAGTTGAAGTTAGCAAAACATCTCAACTGGGAGTTATAACAGCAAACCAGCTAAACAAACAAGGAATTAAAGAGTTTCAATTGGATGTTGAAAAGTAGTTATTAACATCATTGTAACCGGTTGTTGCAGCAGCAAAGCAGCTAAACAAACAAATTTTGCAAATGGTACCTGTTGTGGCATTGGAGTTTCTCTTGAATCCTGAAAAGTTGAGTAGCCAGTAACGTGATTAGAGCAACCGGTCGCAGTAGCAAAGCAGTTAAACAAACAAGTTTTGCAAAAGGAACCTGTTGTGGCATTGGAGTTTCTCTTGGATCCTGAAAAGTTGAGTAGTCAGTAACTTGATTAGAGCAACAAGTTACAGCAGCAAACCTGTTACACAAATATATTTTTGAAAATGTACCTACTGCGCACCTGGACTTACAATTGGATCCTGAAAACTTGATGTTGGTAAGATGATTACAGCAACAAACCATATAAACAAGGAAGTTTCTGAAAACATACCTGTTGTGCCAATAGAGTTTCTGTTGGATCCTGGAAACTTGAATGTTAGGAATCAATAAATAAAGTTTTGCAAGAGCCATAAGAAACTAACGTCAAACTAGTAAAACTAACCAGTTTTGGGAACATATTTAATTACACATGAACTAGTAAAACTAACAAGTTCTTGGCAACGTATTAAAGTAACAAGTCAGTACCGTTTACCAGCAACACAGACATCTGTAAATATCTTTGATGTAAGAAAAATTATTCGAACACATATATAAGTAAAAAAGACGGTCTCCCTCAAAGAAACCTGACAGTTGTCTATCTATGAATATGCAAACATTACTAGTGCTACAAGTGCTAACAGGAAACCATTTAAACCAACAGGGTATCAGAACATAAATTACACGTGAATTCTGCTGCACCCTAGAAGTACATATGACTAGCTATCTACGTGCTTAAGTAGCTATTTAAGTTCAGGCAAACAAGTAATTCTTAACAGTAAGTATCAAACACATAGATATGCACAGTCTATAATAGGATTAACAGGCTATGGTATTATGTAATCAGTAGCAAACTAAATTAACACAAGCAATGTAATTGAACAATTTTGCAGTAAGTTGCTAACTAAATTTCCGAGAAGCATGTAACTGAACTTATGCTAGCTCTTTGTACATGCACACTCCAACTACTTTTTCACTTACAAGGTTCTACGAAGGAGTCCATGGCATCAATTGCTTGGATACATCGTCCCAATACTTCTTTCTTCCCACACAGCATTGGTAAGTCGACTGGTTAATCTGGTAGAATGGTGCATCCTTGATATGTTATATGAGGACGTGTAGTCAGACTAGTTGTAGCCACACACATCACACTGGCTTTTACTGTATATTTCATGCGATTACATTTGGCATATCGAGATCTAAGCAATCTACAATAGGATGAAAAGACTGGCATCCTTCACATTTTTGGCGAACTCAGTTCATAGAAACAAGCAATTCAACCATTCTGTGGGTAAATCAAAAGCGCCACAGGAATATTTTTCACTACCCCAATCATACACGCAAAAAGGGGCGATGCCACCATAAGGGCTGGTATGGGCGGCCGCCTCGGGTGGCTGGAAAGTGTGCACCTAGTTTGAGTCGTCCAGGTTGGCCCGGGCTAGATTTGTTTGGCCCAACGCACGAGTAGGCAATGTAAAAAATGAAGAAAAATGTTTCAATTTGGATGGGCAGATAACGTAAGTGCAAGGCGGGCCCTATAGCAGGCTCGCAGCCCAAAACGAGCGCCTCCCATATCGATCGATAGCAGAAAAAATCCCAATTTGTTCGCTCCAGCCTCCAGTCTGGTTCGCTCCTAACCTAGCCGCCGCTGGACAGACCGACACAGCACTTCCCCGCGCCCTCGTTGGAGGGCAGTCGCCGGGCTTCAAGAGAACGGAAGGACAAGAAGATGAAGATCCAATCCTGGGTGTAGCCTATGTGGGAGGCAGCGGCGGCAGCATGAGCATGGCATCGAGCTTGCGCAAACAGACAGTCGCAGCTTGCAAGAGTAGCATGCGCAACGAACAGGTACATCACATCCCTGATTATATCTAATTCAACTGTTCAATTTCTGGCCAATAGTTAAACCTGACGGTGTTGTAAAACTGCTTGTATGTAGGGAATCTATGAGAAAATGAAACCAATTTCTGCTTATTTTATAACTCCCCCAATCAATACTGAACAGACTGAATCTGATGTATCTAATCAAGTTTCCGGTGCAAACATACAAGCTCATGTTGTTCTTGATCCTAAAGTGTCTAATGAACAGACTCCTAATGACGGATTTGATGCAAACATTTTACATGCTCCTCGTGATGAACATATAGTGTCTAATGAGGGATCTAATGCAAGCATTTTGTAAGCTCCCACTAAAGGATTTAGTGTCTAATGATGATCTGCTATGTTGAGAGATACATAGAGATTTGCAGGCATTGATGACAAGCAAATTATAGTACATTTTCATGGTGTGAGGAAACGTCGAGGCCATCTACCAGAAAGTCCCCGTATCATGACAACGTAGCATAAATACTTTTCTAATCTGTTGCTTGAAACTATTGGCATACTTGTACAAGATAGATATATTAATATGTTGTTTTCTCACTAGTAATAGGTGCAATTACACTTTGATATTTTTAGTCAGAGAACGAATAATTCAAGTAGGTACAGACCATGTTAGTAGTCTGTCTACACCATGTTCCATTTCATGTTTTTTGGTGCTTGCATCATTTAATGTTCTATAATCTGATCTACTTTGGATCATTAGCTAGTTTTTAAAGTGCATGTAGCTTCACATTTCTCAAGTTATGTTGATTTCCAGAGTGCAAGTGCCTTCGTATTTTTTAAGTTAAATGATACCCCTGGTAACTTGAATTCGTGGATCCGCCACTGCACACAAATCATACACACATGCCAGTACGAATTAAATGAAATGCAGGGACTTAAGCTAGCTCGTTGTACAGGCTCACTGCAGCTCTGCTTGCACTTGGGATGTTCTATGTACAAGTGCATGTTACCACTTGCTTGGATGTGCAGGCCTTGTGCTCCTTGCATCCCCCTCTGCATTTTTGACACGGCGAATGGTTGATCAAATAAGAGGAATCGACCTTGCTGTTGTACCGGAGGACGGATACTTACAATGTTATACGGGGGTGCAGGATGTGTACCAGATCCCGTAGCGCTGTCATGCTTCACTAAAAATGGTTTTGCTTGTTTCATATGATATCTCCCGAAGAAATAAGAGTTAAAGTCAGAGTTGCATAGGCATGTAAGCTAAGAGAGCAGTGAAAGGATATCCAAACATCGTCGGAACAATGCACCAGGGAGTGATGTGTGGATACCTACTTCGGGCCGGAATTTGGGAATGCTCGCCTAGCTAGAGTGCGAGTCACTTCAGAGCCATTGAGGGTGATGCGCTGGTGTTGGCTGGCCACACACTGATGCAGATCTTGTGTCGCAGCAGAGCGCTACGATGCGGTGCACGAGACCATTGGTGAAGGCCCTACGGCCTCGGGGGCGTAGGTGCGACGATGTGCTCGGTGAAGTAGCCCCGGTGAGGTGGGAGACGGCGTCGGTGAAGCGCACCTTATACGGTGGAAGTCGGTGTCTGTGAGGCACATCGGATGCGGTGGCTGACGTTGTCGGTGGACCCACCCGGTGTAGTGGAAGAGGGCGTATATGAGGTAGCTTGGGTGCGGTGGTGAAGTGTGACCATCGTCTTCGTCGTCGTCGTCCGGCACAAAGGTGGGGAAAGAGACGAGAAGAGGGGTGATTCGAACTTTGCTTGGGTTGGCGTCGAATTGGGTATTTGAGCAATCTGGACAGGGAAGGGGACGGTGGAGAAGGGAGATTTTGCAGGGCTGGAATTGGGGACGCCAGATATTTCAATCTGAAACATGGAAGCGCGAACTTATTTTGTCGTGTCCTTTTCTTTGGGAGGAGGGGGAGGGAGGGAGGGGGGTGGGTGGCTGGGTGCTAAGCGTCCATACCACACACGCGGCCACCACTACATGACCCTGGTTTGCCTGGTGCACCTACATTTGAGAATGCAAACGTATCTTCTTTCATCTGCAAATGAATCTGTAAGTATTACCATGCCCGTGTTTTCCTTGCAATTAATTAGTCATTTGAAACGAGATACTATAAATTAATTAATGAGGAGTTATTTGAAAATAAATGGCATGGTATCCACGGTATCCACGCTAACGTGGATTAGAGTGTCTGTCACATAATTAGTTATTTGAATTAGAGTGTGTGTCACACAGCGATCTCCTATTCTAACGTGGATTTCGCATTTCGCTGTATCCACACCATTTTTTTATGCAAATTCATATGTATATGATGAACACCATGGTAGTGAGAAATTTTTTGGATGCGTTTAAACATATGACCTACAAAATAGCAGAACAATCGAGTCAATGTCAACTTCTCCAAACCTAGTATGGAACGAATTCGAAATAATTACCCATATGCATGGTCCTCAGTTCAAATCTTACAATGTACACCGAAATTGAAACATCGATATTAAGTCTAGTACTATCTACATTCAAATGTTGTTTTTAGCCCCCCCCCCCCCCTCGGCACACACGCTACATACTTCCTGTATCGGTGAGTCTTCCTCTCCTAACCACCTTAGGAAGCTATCGGTTTCCGACACACGTTCATTCTTTCTCTCCATGTTTCGATCTCTAACTCTCTCAACTACACAACCCCCCTTTTCCACTCTGTTACCAAATGTATTTACCTCACACACCCGCCATTGCACCCCATGTCGAGCTCTCTCTCTCTCTCCTCCCACCCTCTCTCGCTAGATACATGCATTGCCTATCTAGCCCCCAACCTCTCGTGCGCATGCATGCACGTTGTCTATCTATGTCAATCCCTCGAGACTGTCTCACTCTTTCTTCCGCACGGCAGGCCACACTCGCTCAATCTCGCTCTATTTATCTGAGTCTCGATTAACCTCGTTTTCTTTCACACACAAATGATATATCTCCCTGTTCGGGCCTCGATGGACACACTCTATACTATCTCACGCAGATTGTCTATCTAGGTCAGTCCATCCAAGCCGCCCCCACTCTTTCCACCTCATGGCGGGCCACGCTCGCTCAATATATCTATCTCTCTCTGTCTCTCTTTGTATGTCTCGATTGACCTCACTCTTTCTCGGGCAAACGATATATCTCCATATTTGAGCCCAATTCGACATATTCCTAATGTATACTCTCTCACGCACATTGTCTATTTAGGTCACTCTCTCCAACCCATATCACTCTTTCGATCGCACGACGACCCACACTCGCTCAATCTCTCTCCCTTTATACATGTAATCGGTTGACCTTGCTTCCGCCCACGCACAAAATATATCTATATGTCTGTGACTGGATCATCTCTCAAGCTCTATCTTATAGCCCTCACCCTTCCCAAAAGCTCAATCGGACAATATCTCTCCAGAGCATATATATATTTTCAATGAATGTCAGACCACACTCACTTTGTCTCTCTATCTATATGTCTCTCGATTGAACTCGCTTTCTCATGCCGTATCTTCCACACATTGAAGCTACCTCTCCATCCCTCGCAAAGCCGAACCTATTTACATTGCGAGGGGGACTCCAACCATGGATTAATTTGTGTAGGCATTTATTCTGGTGGGTTTAGATTATATTTTTGTAGCATTCGGCCCACAACTACTCCAAACACCATTGCAAGCCCCGCACCTCCCCCAATTGATTTCCTTCTGGCTCGGTCATCACTCTCTCGCACGTCCTTTCTCGCCTTCAATGTCACACCATGGTATTATTGCAAAAAACTCTGTTGTTCTCTTTAATTATTACAAATAAGCAACAAACTACACACCAATAGTCCACTTGGAATGGGACAAATTTCGACCCACAAATTAAAGTGCCACAAACTACACACCGAGGGGCCCACCTGTCATGAAACAAATTTGGACCCATATACAAATTAAAAAATAAAGGATGAGGATCGAACATGCGACCAGGGCCTTCATACCGCACGTCAATAGGCAACATACGTAGAACAACAATGTTTGTTGTACCCCCCCTCTGTTCATATAATTTTTTTATATTACCGTAGCCTATTTAATGGATAACATGTAATATTATTTTTAGTACATTAGTGGGACCGGCTCGTTAGCATGTACTATTCGCCTTCACTTACCGGTGGGTTCCATGTGTGCTCTCTCTCTCCTCCCCTTCTGTGTTTAGACGCACGGGGAAACAGAAAGAATTCGTGGGCGATGTTGCCGTTGACCATATCTGGACGCGTTCACAAATTACGGACCAGTTTCACGTACTAGTAGTACTAGTCGATGTGTACGTGCAACGCACGTTAATTTCAAATTATATTAAGTGCATGCGGATATTAAGTAGGATATTATTTGCGTGTTCTTATGTGATTAGCACTATTTTTGGCATGAAATTAACTGCACGCTAAACGTGTTGAGCGCTCGACTTTGAAGCAGTCTAGGTCATTGGATGAGAAGGAATACATGTGGCTTGATGACGTTTTATATTTAATTTGATACGGTCTTGCAGAACATTCAATCGATCAAACCATAGATTTCATTCAATCTGACTTCGACTTTACATTCATACGACGATCAATTTAAAATAAACAGAAATGACAAATGTTCGGATTTTAAGCATGGCAATCCTGTGACAACCTGATTTTTGGCGCTTTCTTTTTCTTTTGTTTTTCTGAGGATTTTGCTTGAGTTTTCTTTTTCCATGGCTTTGTGGTCTAGAAACTGAAAAAGATGCCCTCTTCTTTGTTTCCAGAGTGGCTTGTCATTCCCAAATCCTTCCCTAGACCCTGTCATTTTCATCCTAGCCCAAATCCCAATATTCGTTTTATTGGGAATATTCCTTTTGTATTAAAGGAATAACTCAAATTGCCCTAGGTTGTGAAGCAACCTTTATTTCCATCACTCCTAAAATTCCCAAATAATTCTCATAAATTGTTTGGGTCATATCTTTCTCAAATATGGCAAAATATTTCATTTGTCATGTTTATCATCATGCTCAAATAATTCATTTCCTATTTTGCCCTAAATGGCACATTGTGAAGCAAGTGCTATTTTCCTTTTCTCAATTAACCTAAAACTCCTTGGAAACTTTTTCCTGTCCATATCATTGCCACATGCCAAAATGCAACCTCATTTGCCTACTAATTATTTAATTGTGATTTTCCAAAGTTTCTATCCAGAAAGAAGCTTTGTGAAGGAGGTGCAAGCTAGGCATATCCAAATGAGTTGCCATTTTGCATGATCCCTCATATCATCATATCATATCCCTCCACCAAAGTAGAGATCATGTCATGCCCCCATGTGAGATCATCTTCAATTCTTTGATTCTGTCCAAAATTTCAGTTTGTGAAGCAAGTATATTTTATCTTGCTCCATTATGGCTGCCAAGTTTTCTAGGCCTTCTATTATCCATATAACCTACCTCCACCCATTTTGGGCATGGTTCATCAAGAACTTATTCCTCTAGAATTTTTGCAAGATTCTGGTCAGTGAAGATAGTTGTGAAGGAAGTACCATTTTGGTGAATCCAAATGGTATGAAATTTTTAAAGCATCTTACTATGACCAAATCATTAGGCCTTGCCAAATTGCAGCTCAAGTGGATGCTTCATCAGAGTGCATCATCCTAATCTAGTTTCTGGACCAGTTTATGTGGTTGTTGAGCAACTACATTAAATGTTGATCCTAATCCTCTCCAAGTTACCAGGGTGAAAGTCCTTCTTACCCAAAACCTACCACACAACTCCATTGCTTCCAAACTCCTTCCTGTTGATCACCAGTTCTCATCCAAGTTTATTGCAGTAAACTTCAGATGTTAATTACCATTTAACCAGAGCAGTTTTCACCAAACTACCACCGCAGTACGAACCTCCCCTGGATGAACTTGCCACTAGACAACACGCTCCAGCTCATTTCCCCCGCTACATGCTAGTGCACGCGGTGACCGCGTTAATGGCATAACAGTGTGCGCGCTCTACTGCCGTTGGCCGCGCCCTGGATGGTTTCTTGCTCGGGCCCCTCCCCCTCTCGTCGGCTTCGCGCGCATGAGCGTGTCCAGCAGATAGCCCTCGTCGTCACCCACTCCCTGGACCCCTCGCCACCTCCGTCCGCTTGCTCACCGACGCTCGCCGCCGCGTGACCACGGGCGAACAGTGGCCTTTTGGTTGTGTTCGTCACCGTCTTCTTCCTCCGCGTGCTCCGTGGGCTCCCTCTGCCCCGTGGGCTCTCCCCTGTGCCTCCCTCGTCGCCTGCCTACGAGCTCATGCGCGTGCACACAAGTCCGCGGCGCTGACCACGCGTCCGTGGCGACGCCAGCACGGCTCCCCCTCCCGTTGGCTATATAAGCCCACCCCGAGGCCTCTCGACCTCACCAAGCTTCTTCCCTCCCTCCTAGTTACCTCCCCGACCACCCAAACAAGCTCGAGGAGCTCTCTGTGCCCACCATCGCCGCCATGGCCGCCGCCCCCTCCGGCCTAAATTGGCTCAAGCCGAGCTCTCCCCTTCCCTTCTTCCACCATCAGAAGACCAAACCACCACCGGAGCACCTCCCCAACCCTTTGCCTCGTCGCCGGAGCGCCGTATCTCCGAGTTCCACCTCTGCCCGAGGCCGCCGTCCACCGCGGCTGGCGTCCCACTCTGCCGAGCTCTCCCCCGCGACTGCATCGTAGCTGGACGGGATCTCCTCGCCCCCCTGAGTCCAACAGTGGGTCGGGGGCTGCCTTGGGTGGCCGGAATCGGTGGCAAGTCTCACTGGCGCCGTGCCCAGTCCTCTGCTCCGCAGGCGGGCTCGGGGGTGGGGGGGGGGAGACTAAGACGACGGCCTCTCCCTGCCAGCTGGGCGGTTGGACCCACGGGCCCCACCCGTCAGCGTGCCAGCGTTGACCCCGCGCCTCCGCTGACGTGGATAAGTGGAGGCGTATTCCTGGGAATACGTCTCCCACACACGAAAGCATACTCTGGTCTTCTTCAGAGCAAAATACGTTTTCCGTTCTGGAAAACGTATTTCCAGAAAAGGCGCTTTCTGTTTTTCCGGCTGAGGACATGTTTGTGATGATTTCATTATAGATAGGTCCCTGACAGAAAAACAACTATAACTTTTTAACCACAACTCCAAATGAGGTGATTCCAAAGCCCACTTCTTCGTCTCGTCGAGCCTGTTCTGTTGTTATCATTTCACTATGTTTTCTCATTCTGAAAATGACCTTTTTTCCCTTGCACGTAAACAGCCCCTCTGAGAGAGAACTGTTTCCGGCAAATCTTTCCGTGGCTTCACCGCACTTCTCCGCGATGCCTTCTTCATCCCCAGGCAAGCCACAATACCCACTTGCATGATATTCATGCAATAGCCATGGTTTTCAACTTGAATATTTATTAAATGATTGCTTGTTTAAAATATGGTTATCGTTATTTCGGTAATGCTTCTGGGTTAATGCTTACTTGCTTGCTACGTTGTTATGCACCTGGTTAGCATGCCCTGCTAGTTGCTAGTATTACTTTCATATTGCCATGCTTGATAGTAGTACATGTGGGGTTGGTCATGTTCTTCGGTGCATGACTAATGTCGGTTACCGAGTACTGTTAATATGCGTTGTCCCTTTGCTATTAGTTGGTTAAGTGTTACTCAGTAATGTTATTGATGAGTTTTGCATGGTATTTATGGTTGATGCTAGTGGTCATGTTATACTATGAGTAGTGTTGCACTTATAATATTTATGCTCGTCATTATGCCATGTTCAGTTGGAGATTATTCATAGTTGATATGGTAGATAGTTAAGTATGCATCCCGTGCTTATGTTGACATCATGCTAAAGCTTTGTATATGCATCATGTAATTTTATCATGGCCCAGCATATTGCATTGAAGTTTAACCGGATTTAATTGAACTTGAACAACTGTTGGCTGAGTCATGGTACCACCATATCAAAACTGACCAGTGCAACCATGCTTACCTTTATGGGAAGGTCCTAACTGGGTCTATTGTCGTGCCTCTCGCCGGTGCCTCCAACTAGGGAAGGTTATGGGCGGCCTACCCTGATCAGGTAGGCGGACATAAGCCTTGTGTGCCCGTTGTTGTTGTCATGGATCCAGTCCCCATGAGGGACATTTTGGCCATGACAGTGGTCGTTGTGTGTTTGGTAGACACGGGGCCACCCTGGACTAGCCCGGTTGGGAGTGGGCCGGAGTGGCCACGAGAGTGTCATGGCAGTAGATCAGTTTTGTCGGAACACCGCTGGTCCACGCGAATGGGAACGCGAGGCCATGGGTTCCGTAGTGTGGGTACAGTGTACTAACCTCTACAGACTGTATATTAAATCTATCGATAGCCGTGCCCGCGGATAAGGGCCCAGTTCGTGTCGGTCACACCATGAGTCAACAGTATTAATAATAATGTGCTCAATAACAACCCCGGTTCGATGAGGAGATAAGTTGGTTGTGATCGCCGGAATGATCACCGTTTGGGACCAAGTGTTGGTCATGGTTGTGATCGCCGGAATGATCATCGTGGTATCGAGGATACCGAGTTGTTGGATATTCGTGATGTTGTGCGAGAATCATTGGTAAAGATCAAGCTCCTTGTGGTCATTTAATGATTACTACGGTATTGTTTATACCAAGCTTGAATTGATCCTGAGATGATCGTGTAATGTCCGAGGTTGGTAAGTGATGCATGTGATGGTTACGAGGTAACCCGAGCAGAATAAATGATGCATGTAGTGTCATCATGTTGCATGCTAATATCATCAGATTTATATGTTCTTGCCATGATCATATGGTTCTAGCAGTATTATGTTCATGTTATGTTATCCTGATGATCTCATGATAATTTCTGCTTAACCTGTAATTGCCATGCTGTTGTTTGTCTTGAATGCTTCTGGTTATTGTGAGCTTGCAAGTGCATTCAATGTACTGACCTGGCGTGTCATGCCAGTTTGCAGGTCGTGTCTGGATTGCTTGCTTGTTTGGTGTTGTTCCTGTGTTCGCGAGCTAGGATAATCGTTCCAGCCAGAGTCCCTGCGGAGTGGAGTTCACCACCATCGTCGTTGTTCCGTTGCCAGTAGTTTTTCCGCTACTTGGAGTTGTTCTGATGCTTGCATAGAGAAACTGAGGACGGCGTAGTGTCGCCGTGCTGATGTTATTCATTGTAATTTTGGAGACCTTGTATTCAAATCCGTGTAATAATAGAAAGCTGGTTTGTTCTATGCTAAGTAGTGTCGTATTCCAGAAGACTTCTCCTCGATCTCTGGGCTGGAATACGGGGCGTTCCGGTTTCTCTAAGCCGGGGTGCCACAGGCTTGGTATCAGAGCAGGTCTGGCTGTACGATGCCTTAGCCCGCGCGAACGTTAGAAAGCGGTAGTATAGACCCCAGTTGGTTTGTTGCATTCATTTGTCGCATAGCATGCATATAGATTATTATTATGTCACTAACGGTTGATCTTGTGAGTGTAGGCGGTATCATTTTAGGTCCACCGCCTGCACCCTCCTTCTTAGCATGTCTCCTCTTTGGTGTTCGGCGTCATCTCTGTCCCAGCAGAGTGATACCCTGGTACCCAGAGTTCTAGGCACCATTTGCAGGAGTTATGCTAAGGTATCGCGTATATTTTTCCGCCACCCACCCATATTATTTCGGTGATAGACTTGTTATATCGCAAATCATGCCATCCGTCTCGTCCCTCTGGCAACCCTTATTGATCTTGGTTATCAGAAAAGGGCAATGCCAGCGAGCCTTGTTTTTCCACCGCTACCCTACCGAGTCATTCTATTATTTGGACGTGTACGAATCCCTTTCGTACATTTGATAATGATTGTAGCGACCAGACCTCAAACAGTCTGATCTCTATGCATAAGTGTCATCCCTGGATCGGTAATGCTGACACGCACAGTACTTCAAGGATTTATAACAGAGTAGCAATCACACACTTATTACATCAAATGTCTCAAAAGAGAACTTATTACAATAAATATGGCTTAAGGCCATCTAATACGATAACAACGGAAGGCTTGGAAGATAAAGTGAGTCCATCAGCTCCAACGGCATCACAGAGTGAAACACCACGACCTAAGGCTCCTTACTGGTCGTCTGAAAAGTCTGCAACATGATACGTTGCAGCCCGAAAATGGGTCAGCACATGGAATATGCTAGGAATGTAACACAAGAGAGTAATGAACAGAATAAAGCTATTACTATATGCATATATGGCTGGTGGAGGCTGTATGGTTAATATGTTTTGAGAAAAGCCAATTTTTCCCTACAACAAAGGAATAAATTTTTATTTAACTATCATGGTGGTTGTTAAACATTGAGAAGGTTCACCCAACTCAATCCCAATTAAGCATCATCATTAAACCCAATCAAATTATATTAAGAGTGATGAGATCCACATGATAATCCAAGAAACTAGATACTCAAGACGTCCATAACCGGGGACACGGCTAACCATGATTAGTTTGTACACTCTGCAGAGGTTTGTGCACTTTGCCCCACAAGACTCAATCTCCTCCATTTGATTTCTCGCACTACATGATGTTTGAGAAGCGGATGACCGAGACACAGTCTTTCCGAAGAGGTTCCTTTAACCGATAGATAGGCATGTACACCTACAATCCCCTACATCTGCTAGCCCATCATGGAAAAGTTTCCCACAACTTACTCAACTATGCCAGAGCCCATATTGGCATGTGGCTACACACGAAAATTTCTAGCATGAATAAATTTATGATCCCTTTGAGCCTGGGTGGCAGTCCATAGGAGAATCACACGGTACCCCGGGATTTCCAAAAAATATAGGCAATCACTGGAATTCCCCAGGTGCCTCAATCCACCCAGATGTGTATTAAAGTTGCCACCTTAAGTTAACCTTTAATTAACAATACTCACATCTGTCATGAATACACTCAAACCCAATCACTACTGGAATCTGGCACTTTGCCATCTGCCATGGCAGATGGCAAAGGCATGGTCGGCAGATGGCAAAGGCTTTGCCATCTGCCAGCAGATGGAAAACAGTATGTCTGAAACCCTGTCGGTAAAGGCTTCTTTGCCATCTGCTGGGTGATGGTAAAGAGCCTGTGGCTTTGCCATCTGCTGGCAGATGGCAAAGCCTCTTAACGGGGTTAGCCCCGTTAGAAGGCTAAGATGCAAAGGCTGCAGGCTGTTTGCCGTCTGCCAGCAGATGGCAAAGGCCGCAGGCTGTTTGCCGTCTGCTAGCAGATGGCAAAGGCTGAATGCTTTGCCGTCTTCCAGCAGATGGCAAAGGCTGAATGCTTTGCCGTCTGCCAGCAGATGGCAAAGGCTGCATGCTTTGCCATCTGCTGGCGAATGGCAAAGTGCCAAAATAAACCAGCCAAATGTTACATGTAGATGACCGTGGCCTCTTTGCCATCTGCCACCGATGGCAAAGCTCTTTGCCATCTGCCAAATAGATGGCAAAGTGACTATATTGCCCCATTTAATTTTATTTTTCTTATATCAATTCACTTTCACGAAATCAAACACAAATATATTTATATGACCAATATAGCATATTCAACACATATTACCAATAGTCATGAACACATATGTATCCAACACATGTTACTAATAGTAGCAAGTTTCATCCATACATATACATAGTTTCATCAATATTACACAGTTTCATCCATAGGTAGCAAGTTTCACAAGGTCAAAACAAAAACTAAATACATGCACTCCATCAACCCAAGCTTCCGTGATCTTAAGCAAATCTGTAAAATAGGAAAGAAGAAAGTTAGAAGAAGAAGACTAGAAGAACAAGATTATTATGATGCAACTTATATCTGTAAAATAGGTCATTTTGGAGCTAAGTATGGTTATTATGTCATTTTTGAGCTAGCTAAGCATACTAAGTCATTTTGGTGTAAAACATGCTAAGGTCATTCTAGAGCTAAGTAAGTTTATTATGTCATTTTGGAGCTAGCTAAGCATGTGAAGTCATTTAGGAGCTAAAATATGTCATTTCTTAAGCATATTATGTCATTTTAGAGTTAGCTAAGCATATTATGTCATTTTGGAGGAAAATATGCTAAGTATAGGTCATTTTAGAGCTAATTAAGCTTATTATGTCATTTTGGAGCTAATTAAGCTTATTATGTCATTTTGGAGCTAAACTATGTCATTTCTTAAGCATATTATGTCATTTTAGAGCTAGTTAAGCATATTAACTAATTTTGGAGGAAAAGATTCTAAGTATAGGTCATTTTGAAGCTAGATAAGCATATTAAGTCATTTTGGAGGAAAAAATGCTAAGTATAGGTCATTTTAGAGCTATCCTAGGTTAAATAGGTCATTTTGGAGCTAATTAAGCTTATTATGTAATTTTTGAGCTAGCTAAGCATATTAAGTCATTTTGGAGGAAAAAATTCTAAGTATAGGTCATTTTAGAGCTAGCCTAGGTTGAATAGGTCATTTTGAAGCTAAGTAAGGTTATTATGTCATTTTGGAGCTAGCTAAGCATATGAAGTCATTTAGGACCTAAAATATGTCATTTCTTAAGCATAATATATCATTTTAGAGCTAGCTAAGCATATTAAGTCATTTTGGAGGAAAAGATGCTAAGTATAGGTCATTTTAGAGCTATCGTACGTTAAATAGGTCATTTTTAAGCTAGCTAAGCATATTAAGTCATTTTGGAGGAAAAATGCTAAGTATAGGTCATTTTAGAGCTATCCTAGGTTAAATATGTCATTTTGGAGCTAATTAAGCTTATTATGTCATTTTGGAGCTAGCTAAGCATGTGAAGTCATTTAGGAGCCAAACTATGTCATTTCTTAAGCGTATTATGTCATTTTAGAGCTAGTTAAGCATATTAACTAATTTTGGAGGAAAAGATTCTAAGTATAGGTCATTTTGAAGCTAGCTAAGCATATTAAGTCATTTTGGAGGAAAAAATGCTAAGTATAGGTCATTTTAGAGCTATCCTAGGTTAAATAGGTCATTTTGGAGCTAATTAAGCTTATTATGTAATTTTTGAGCTAGCTAAGCATATTAAGTCATTTTGGAGGAAAAAATGCTAAGTATAGGTCATTTTAGAGCTAGCATAGGTTGAATAGGTCATTTTGAAGCTAAGTAAGGTTATTATGTCATTTTGGATCTAGCTAAGCATATGAAGTCATTTAGGACCTAAAATATGTAATTTCTTAAGCATATTATATCATTTTAGAGCTAGCTAAGCATATTAAGTCATTTTTGGAGGAAAAGATGCTATGTATAGGTCATTTTAGAGCTATCCTAGGTTAAATATGACATTTTGAAGCTAGCTAAGCATATTAAGTCATTTTGGAGGAAAAATGCTAAGTATAGGTCATTTTAGAGCTACCCTAGGTTAAATATGTAATTTTGGAGCTAATTAAGCTTATTATGTCATTTTTTAGCTAGCTAAGCATATTGAGTCATTTTGGAGGAAAAAATGCTAAGTATATGATTATGTCGCTAGTATCCATATGGAAGAGAACCCGGGCCGACATGACTAGTCATAGAACCAAGGTTGCACAAACGTACAGGGACAGGCATACATGACCCAACAATGCATGTGTCGGTCATCGGTGAGTGCAACCAAGTCGTAACAAGCTACAAGGACTTGGTGATACACGCGTGAAATTTCCCGTGAGGGACGGACACGAGGAGCAAAGAAGGACACATGCCGGTCAATCCATGTGTTCCGGAGCGATGCGAACTACCATGGCTCAGTGGAAGCACTAGGAGGCATTTCTCTGTATGGAAGGCTACCAAAGGCACACGACTAGGTGTCGAATCCCACACATACAATGCATTTCAAACATACACACATTATCCACGACATGTGTAGATACAACATGGCATCACAACAAAACTCTATTAAGCAAAACACTTGAGAACCTTACCGTCATCACAGAGGTGTAGGTGTAGGTGTAGGTGTAGGACCGGTCGCGCCAGTGGCAGACGGAGAAGGATCGGTCGATGCTTGTCGGGAGTTACGCTGCACCAAAGATTATTTCCAATGTATCGTTAGCATGATGCAACTCAAATGTGAAGACTAGTAACTAATGACCGTTCAAATGAAACTCACCGTGCCCGCCGAGCAATGGCGGCATCGGCGGAGGGGTCAGCCGTTCTTCTCGCACATGGACTGCACATTTGGTTTTGATGAGTCACCATATTAGTTACTAATGAAAGGAACATTGAGTGCATGATTTAGCTAATATGCGAAGAAACTTACCACGAAGAGCTCGTACATGGCCGGTTAGCCGAGTCGTTCCGGTTCCTCTCCTCCTCCAACAGCCTAGCCGTCCTCTCCTCATTCTCCCTGTCCCTCTCCGCTGCCTGCCGGTCCCTCTCCACCAACTGTCGGTCCCTCTCCTCAAAAGCAGCCTGGGTCTTCACTCTCTCTGCCTCAATAGCAGCTTGCAACACCACTCGTTAGCATTGTAATCATCGACGGCCGCAAACACAATGTAATGGAGGAAAGGCTCTTGAGTCCGTATAACAAACCTGAATTCGATTTCCACCGGTAAAACGAGGCGGTATCTCAGGATCAGAGCTGGTTTGACACTTCTTGATCTGCGGGAGAGTGCTACTACAACGTATCCGTCGATTACCAATGGCTAACGAGCCATGGGACCTCCCGCCACCAGATATCATCACTAGCTCTGGATCAAGAGGCGGCTCGGGTTAAAGTCCGCCCTTTCCTCGCCTTCCCACCTTAACGTCTCGCACCATCTTGTGGTGGGAGGCCTCGTTCTTTGAAGTTCTTGGCATTTTCGAGGTCGACTCGAGAGAATGCCTTGGCCTTCTTATGCGGTGCAATATTGGACATGCCATAGAGGTCGAACAACTCTGGCACTGGAGCCTTGTTGTGTTTTGACTCAAAGAGAGGAACCGAGTATTAGTTAAGGACTCAAGCTAGCACAAAGAATGAATTTGCATGAATCATGAAGCAAACCACACATACCCAGTCTTTCCCGTACCCATGTAGGTCGACGCTGCCTAGATGGTGTGGCACACCTTTCATTTTGAAACGCTTCTCCTTTGCTATGTTGTAGGCGACGCGCCATTGGGGAGAGCACCACTCATCCACCAACACCTCCCAACAGTCCATCTTATCCGCACACCATCTCAGAGGCACCTAAGTTAAGCAAGAGAAATTTGAGCGCTACGCCTACGAATCAAATCAAGGGAACTAAGTACAAGGCCTTAAGAATAGGTAATTAACTTCATTTACTTCTCCTTACTCAGATACTTGTCCCGGCACTTCTCTTTTCTCCTCCTAATACCAGTCTCTGCTAAGTAGTCTCGAACAGCCTGCGTCCGAGCCTCGTGCCGAAAGTTTCCAAGTAGGCGCCTGCACTCGGCGTCGATAACCCGAGCCGCGGCCTCCTCCTGTCCCTCAGCACACCGGAGGCTATGGGGGGGAATGGAACTACCCCTCCCACCACGCGCCGAGGTAGGAGCCCCGGAGCGCTCTCGACCGCGTCCACCATCATCAACACAGGAATGACAAAGAGTAAACGAAATTAGTACAACATAAAAAATGAATACGACATGAATAATAATATGTATATAAATTCATTTTAGAGGAATAAATGCTAAGTATAGCTCATTTTAGAGCTATCCTAGGTTAAAGTCATTTTTGAGCTAATTAAGGTTGATATGTCATTTTTGAGCTAACTCATAATTCACAAATAAATAGGGAGTGTCTATTCAGTACTTGATTGTTTTCCAATTCGGTATCATTCACATTTCCTGACAAATAAATAGAGGACACTTGTATGTCCAAAAAAAACCACCCCGGCGAAACACCAACCAAACACTATAGGTAGTTTTGGTAAAACTGAGAAAAACCATGGTTTAAAGAAACTGTAATATTCATTGTGTACACATCTGAATATAGTGGTTTTCAATTACCATGGTTCTCTACAAACTTTGTTGCCAAACTAAGCCTTAGGCCCCGTTTGTTAGCTTAGTATTTTTAAAGTATTCTGAGAATACTGCAGTTTTTCAGATTACCATAGTTTTAATTACAACGAGGTGTTTGGCTGCCACTAGAAACTATGTTTTTAATACTGCATTATTTGCAAAACCATGGTATTATCTCTGTATAAAAAAAAGAACCCTGAACCTCTTTTTTTTATGAGAATACTATGTTTGGTAGCAAAGTATTAAAAAAACTGAAGTATTGAAAACCACAATATTTTTGTTAGTGGGTACCAGATACCACAGTTTTGACATACCAAAGTATGTTGAAGTATTGAGATTACTGTGACATGTTTGGTTGTGGCCGCAAAACACAATATTGATGCGTTCAAACACTCAGGCTGTGTTTGATAGCAAACTATCCCAAAAATCTTTGTTTCAAAAACTACAGTAATTTAGCCTGCAGGTATGAAATACCACGGTTTTAACATAACAGAATATTTTGTAGTATTGATAATACAGCCAACCTGTTTGGCTATCCCGTTTTCAGCGACTCAAAATTAGCTAGGTAAAACCATTAGCAGCTGCAAACACAGGTCTGCTTTCCTAGTTAGCTAGCCATTTTATGCAACTGTTCGGCCATGCACCAAGAATGGCCACGCACACGGTGTAGAAGACACATATTCTAGCTGCCTATCCGGATGGCAACAACGTCTTCAAAACGATTTTGTTGTTGGCTGTAATTTGGAGCAACAAACGGCAAGCGAGCTAACTGAATGACCAAGCAGAAGATCCTAATAAAACGGTCGTGGATATGAGGATGTTGAGAAGAAGGTCGGAGCGAGAGACTCTCTTTTCTCCTCAGTGAGCTCAGTTTAAAAAAAGATGTATGTGGTTCTTTTTTTTATGCAGAGAAAATATTGTAGTTTGCAAAAAATTGCAGTATTAAAATCACAGTTTTTAGAGACAATCAAACAACCCTTTGGCCTAGTTTGGCAGCACCGTTTCTTCAAAACCATAGTAAATGAAAACCTCAGTATTCCAATGTGTGTGGGCAATGAATACTTCAGTTTCCAGAAACCACATTTTTCTCGGTTTTAACAAAACCATGAAGGTGTTTGGCAAGTGCAGTTTTTCTCAGTTTCCCCGGTTCGACCGCTGAACCAATCCCAACTACAGTCAAGGAGTTACAACGGCCTGGTCAGCTTGTGCAAAGGCAGCTGCATGCATGTGGCCTTGCGATACACGCACTAGTCCCCTCCTAGATGCTCGGATTTGCAGATTGAGTTATCTAGGCATCTCTTGTATCTCTGGCCGCATAGAATCAATTGGTCTACGACTGCTCTAATTAGCGATTGATCTGCTCGACAATCTAAGCCTCGGCATCAGTGGCGGAGCTACATAGGAATAGTTGGGCGGGCCAGGCAAACAAGAGCATATTTTCTTTCAAAATTACAATGAGTCATGCTACTTCATTTGACATGAGTCGGTCCTCAACATATTTTTAACTGGATCAAACAGATGTATACGCACGGCAAGGCTGTCGTTCCTTGGCTGTCTTGAATGTGCGATGGATGGTGCTGGCCAGCTAGTGGCGGCTGATGCTTCTCGTGCTCTTTGGACTGCTCCTTGAGGCCCATAATTACTGCTCCATGGCTTGCGTTAGTGCAAATCTCTCACGAATGGGCGTAGAGATGATCATTAGGGGCTTAGATGGTGTCCGCGATGAGACCAGGTTATGGGCTGCCGATGCATATGAAAGGAAAATCATACATATCCTGGGCGGGCCACGGCCACTTTGGCCTTGCCGTAGCTCCGCCTCTGCTCGGCATGCCCATGTTTTCAGCCGTTTTTGTAGTGTTGTACATGCGCCTCTGGCCGGATATGACCGAAATTCTAGCTAGCTTAGTGTGCTGCGTCTCAGGAAGTCAGGATCAATCGATCTAATTGCCAATCTAATCTACAGGGCGCCGTGGACATACCTGAATCGATGGCGCTGTGGCGGGGAGGGCCGCGGGAAGGGGGCGGCGCCGCGGCCTGGATCGATGGAGGGGAGGGCCGCGGGGCACGCCATGTGGCGGGAGGGCTGCGGTGGCAGGAGGGCGCGATGGCCGGGAGGGCAGCTGGGAAGCGGCGCCGCTCTGGAGCAGTGGAGGGACGGGCGTGGGAGGCGGGCTGCGGTGGCGGGAGGGCTGGGAGGGCAGCAGTGGCGGGGAGGGCGGGCGGCGGCGTTCTTTGGCGGTGGCGGGCAGGGCGGTCTTCTTGCGGTCGTCCGACGGTGGGGCCTTGGGTGCGGTGGTGGGTGTTTTTTTAGACAACGGTGGTGGGGGGTGGGTGAGGTGGGGGGAGAGAGAGAGGGGTGGGGCCGGGCTGGGAGAGAGGGGAGGAGAACTTTTTTTTAGAAGAAGAGGCCGCTTTGCCACCATCAGCCAGCGGATGGCAAAGGCCCATATCTTTGCCATCAGCCAGCGGCTGGCAGATGGCAAAGAGGTGGGGCTACTGGGAGGTTACAGCGCCGTTATCCATTGGGCCCCACCCACTTCTTTGCCATCTGCCAACAGACGGAAAAGATTCTTTGACATCTGCTGGCAGATGGCAAAGAGGTGGGTTGATAGGCCGTTACAACCCTGGACCCCTACCCACATCTTTGCCATCTGCTGGCAGATGGCAAAGATTATTTGCCATCCACTAGCGGATGGCAAAGAATTGGCTGATGGCAACCATGTTCTTTGTCGTCACGGGTTCTTTGCCATATGTTTTTTATAAGCAGATGGCAAAGACGTTCTTTTCCATCAGCTGGCAGATGGCAAAGAGCTGGCTGATGGCAAATTCCCAGTTTCCAGTAGTGAATCCACGTCTACGAGCATATCATAGCAGTATAAGCAACGTAGAAGTAACTCCCAAGGTTTGATAGTAAATAGGTGAATAGGTACTACCACATCTACTTCCCAAACCCAGAATTTAAATCAGATCCTAACCATGCAATTGTTGAGGATTGATCTAATGCAATAAAACTGGGTATGAAAGAGGTATGATCAAAGTGTTACTTGCCTTGCTGATGATCCGCGAAACCTAGAGACTCGTAGTAGCACGCTTCACACTCCGGGTACTCTATCGCAAACAAACAAGCATACAATAAGCAATCAAGCAAGGGCACAGGTAAAACTCAAATAAGAGATCTAACCAGAAAGTTCAACTTAATCACTCCGGTTTGCAAAAAGAATCAAATCAAACGAAGCAACAAAACTCAAAACGGCGAAAGAAACAAGCTTTGTTTACTAATCTGGACTAAAGTCAAATTTTACAGTAGCAAAATCTTGTTTAAGTTGGTTAAACAGAAAGAGGGCTTCGAGATGAAACTCTAGGCACTTGAATCGCCTGATTCCGGTAAACGAGCGAAAAGTTAAACTAAAACGAAAATTGGATCAGAAATCACAATCGAAAATAATCGCAGAAAATCCGAGAAAAAGAAAAATTGACGAACAGGCTAACGAACGAATGTTCGCTGTCTGCGGCTAAACGGTGAAAACCGTTCATTAAAACGAACGTATGAACACACGTTCGCTAAATAACTAAACCGAAAACAATAAACCGAACCGGATCTAAAAACGGATCTAGGGTTTAGAGAAAAAATGTTCGGTTTTCTTGCGTAAACCGAGGCGGTGGCGGCTACCTTCGGCGACGATGTGGCAACGGCGCGGTGGCGGGTCGGCGGTGGGGTGGCGGCGAGGTGCGGCGCGGCGGCTGTGGCGGCGGGCTAGGGTTAGGGTTTGGGGCGGCGGGCGCGGTTGGGCTGGCGATGGCTGGGTCTTGGGGTGGCTCGAGCGGCAGCTTATAAAGCCTCCCCCGGGTGGAGTCCCGCTCGGGTACAGCCCGGAGTCGGTTTCTCTTTTTTTAAATAATTCTGACGTGTAGAAAAAGGAAGAAGAAATACTAAACGTACTCCAAAAATCCCGAAATAAATTTTCCCCGTCCTCTAAAAATAGGCCGGACAAGGTGAACATTTATTTGGGCCTAAAATACAATTTTGGAAAACGCATTTTTTTCCTAATTCAAATAAAATAGTGATAAAATTCCGAATAAAAATCATATTTGATTTTAATATTAAATCTCCGATATTTCTTTATTTTTGAGGAAGTCATTTTATCCTCTCTCTTTTTATTTTTATAAAAGAAATATTCAATAGAAAAATAATTAAAATCAAACGATCCTCTTTTCAAAATTTGAGAAAACTTGAATATGAAAATAATGAAATCCCCAACTCTCTCCGCGAGTCCTTGAGTTGCGTAGAATTTCTAGGATCAAACAAAAATGCAAATAAAATATGATATGCAATGATGATCTAATGTATAACATTCCAAATTGAAAATTTGGGATGTTACAAACCTAACCCCCTTAAGATGAATCCCGCCCTCGAGATTCGGGTTGGCTAGAAAATAGGTGAGAGTGATACTTCCGTAGGTCTTCCTCTCATTCCCAGGTGGCTTCATCTTCAGTATGGTGACTCCACTGAACTTTGCAAAACTTGATTACTTTGTTGCGTGTGACATGGTTGGCAAAATCAAGAATCTTAACTGGCTTCTTCTTGTAGGTCAAATCGCTATCCAACTGTATCGCTTCCAGCGGTACTGTATCTCTCAGAGGAATATCGGCCATCTCTGCGTGGCACTTCTTCAACTGAGAAACGTGGAACAAATCGTGAACTCCGGACAATCCTTCCGGTAATTCCAACTTGTAAGCAACTTCTCCCATACGTCCCAAAACTTTGTATGGTCCCACAAAACGTGGCGCTAATTTTCCCTTAACTCCAAAGCGCTTCACTCCTCGAAGTGGGGATACATGAAGATACACTCTGTCTCCGACTTTGTAAACTATCTCCTTGCGTTTAGAATCCGCATAACTCTTCTGCCTGGACTGGGCTACCTTGAGTCTATCACAAATCATCTTAACCTCCTCTTCAGACTCTTTAATCAAATATGGTCCAAATAACTGTGGGTCTCCAACTTCGTCCCACAACAACGATGTTCTACACCTTCTTCCGTACAATGCTTCGAAAGGGGCCATCTTCAAACTGGCTTGATAACTATTGTTATAAGAGAACTCCACATACGGCAAATTATCGTCCCAACTAGATCCATAATCTAGTGCACAAGCTCTCAACATGTCTTCCAGAATCTGATTGACTCTATCAGTCTGTCCATCTATCTGCGGGTGAAAAGTTGTGCTGAAGTCTAGCCTGGTTCCCAAAGTTTCATGCAACTGATTGCAAAACATTGAAGTAAACTGGGTTCCTCTATCTGATACAATGGTCCTCGAAACTCCATGCAGACATACGATCTTGGTCATGTATATCTTTGCCAACTTAGCACAGGTGTAAGTGGTCTTCACTGGGATGAAATGAGCTACTTTCGTCAAATGGTCAACAACAGCCCATATCGAGTCACAGCCTGAACGAGTCCTGGGTAATCCCGTGATAAAGTCCATGTCTAACTTATCCCACTTCCATTCGGGTATCGGCAATGGCTGTAGCAATCCTGCTGGCTTCTGATGTTCTGCCTTCACTCTCTGACAAACATCACAAACTGCTACATACTCCGCAATATCCTTCTTCATTATGGTCCACCAGAAACTATCCTTCAAATCCAGATACATCTTGGTATTTCCTGGGTGAATCGAATATGGCGAATCATGGGCCTCTTGCAGAATCAACTTCCTGATCTCCTGATCATTTGGCACATATATGCGGTCCTCAAACCATAAGGTATCGTGCTCATCCTCCCAAAATCCTTTAGATTTTCCTTTTGCTCATTCTTTCCTTTATCTCGGAAATCTCCTTGTCCGTCTTCTGAGCTTCTCTGATCTTATCCATCAAAGTAGACTGAATCTCCAAAGCTGCTACATAACCTCTCGGAACTGTCTCCAAACATAGCTCGCAAAGGTCTTCTGCCAACTCCTTGGGTAATTCTCCGGTCATGAGTGTATTGACATGACTTTTTCGGCTCAATGCATCGGCTACTACGTTAGCCTTCCCGGGATGATAATTTACTCTCATATCATAATCCTTAATGAGTTCCAACCATCTCCTCTGCCTGAGATTTAACTCCTTCTGCGTGAAGATATACTGCAAACTCTTGTGATCCGTGTATACCTCACAATGGTTTCCCATGAGAAAATGTCTCCATGTCTTCCACACATGTACTACGGCTGCTAACTCCAAATCATGCGTAGCATAATTTAACTCATGGGGTTTAAGCTGTCGTGAGGCATATGAAACAACTCTTCCCTTCTGCATAAGTACGTCTCCATGTCCTCGACGAGAAGCATTGCAATACACTTCATAATCCTTGCGTCGATCTGGCAGAATCAAAACTGGCGATGTAACCAAGCGTCTCTTCAACTCCTAAAAACTGGCCTCACATTCCTCAGTCCATTTGAATTTGGTGTCCTTCTTTAACAACTCCTTCATAGGCTTCACAATATTTGAGAAATTTTCAATGAACCTCCGGTAGTATCCTGTGAGTCCAAGAAAACTCCGGATCTCTCCAACTGACGTGGGTGACTCCCAATTTGTCACAGTGACAACCTTGGTGCGGTCTGCTGCTATTCCTTCTCCGGATATAACATGTCCAAGAAATCCATCTTCCTTCAACCAAAACTCACACTTGCTGAACTTGGCGTATAACTGATGTTCTCTGAGCTTCCCAAGTACCAAACGCAAATGCTCTTTATGTTCTTCTTCATTCTTCGAGTAGACCAGAATGTCATCAATTAACACCACGACAAACTTATCCAAAAACTCCATAAACACCTTGTTCATCATGTTCATAAAATAGGCAGGTGCGTTAGTTAGGCCAAATGACATAACGGTATACTCATATAGCCCATACCTTGTGGTAAAAGCTGTCTTAGGTATATCCTGCTCTCGAATCTTCAGCTGGTAGTACCCTGATCACAGATCAATCTTGGAGAACACCTTAGCTCCTTGCAGCTCGTCAAACAAATCATTGATCATCGGCAGTGGGTACTTGTTCTTGATCATCACTTCATTCAATCCTCGATAATCAACAACCATCCTCAACGATCCATCCTTCTTTTCCACTAGAAGTATTGGGAATCCCCAAGGTGACGAACTTGGGCGGATATAAACTTTATCCAGTAACTCCTTAATCTGCTTCTTAATTTCCTCCAAATCCTCTGCGGGCATTCTGTACGGCCTCTTAGATATTGGCCATGTGCCTAGCAAAAGTTCGATCAAAAACTCAATGTCGCTATCCGGTGGCATGCCTGGCAACTCTTCTGGAAATACATCTAGAAAATCCTTCACCACTGGCACTTCCTCCTGTACAACTCCTGATAAGGAATTTACTTGAGTCCTATTCGGCACATGCCAGGATACATACTTGATCCTTCTTCCTTCCGGGGTGGTGAACAAAATCGTCTTACTGGCGCAATCGATTTTTCCTCCATACATCGATAGCCAATCCATACCCAGAATCACATCCAAACCTTTCGACTCCAAAACTATCAGATCTGAGGGGAAAACATGCCTACCTATGGTCAATGGCATCTGAAAACACCCTTGGCTTGCCATCTACTCTGCTCCCTGGCGAGCTTACTAACAAAGGTGTACTAAGAACTTTTGTGGGTAGTTTATACTTATCCACAAATCCCCTTGATATGTATGAATGCGATGCACCAGTATGAAAAAGAACGACTGCAGTAAATGACTTAACCAAAAACTTACCTATTACTGCATCTGGTTGAGCTTCAACCTCCTCTATGTTAACGTGGTTTACTTGTCCCCTAGTGAAAGGGTTGGACTTCTTCCCAGAGCTTCCATTGCCGTTTCCATTCTTAGCTTCAGGACATTCATTGGCGTAATGTCCGGTCTTCTGACACTTGTAGCAAGTAACGTGGCTTAGATATTTCTTGGCGGGTGTTGCCGGGTTGGAACGGTTCTGTCCGCTACTTCCTCCATTACCATTCCCATTCTTGGGGCCACTATGGTTGTGTGAACTTCCTCCATTATGAGTGTGGCCTCCATGGTTATGAACAAGTCCTACCGAGTTCGGGGTGAAACGGGGTCTCTGCTGAGCTCCAGAATTATACTTCCCTTGTCCATACTTCCTCTTGCGGCTGTCAATCTGCCGCTGCTCCCCTTCAAGCTTGAGAGCTCTATCCACCAACTCCTAGTAGTTATTGAAATTTGCCACCATCAACTGCATGCTCAGCTCATCATTCAGTCCTTCCAGAAACTTCTCCTTCTTAGCTGCATCTGTAGCGACGTCATCTGGGGCATAACGTGCTAGCTTACTAAAGTCATCCACATACTGGCCAAAAGTGCGCCCTCCTTGGCGTAAGTTGCGAACCTCATGCTTCTTCATGGCCATAGATCCTGCTGATACATGGGCAGTGCGAAAAGCCTGCTGCAACTGGTCCCATGTCATAGTGTCAATGGGGTAAGTGACTATGAAATTCTCCCACCATGATGTTGCGGGTCCATCAAGTTGATGTGTGGCAAAACGCACTCTCTCCGCATTTGTGCATCCTGCAGTAGTCAACTCCCTTTCAATCTTGCGGAGCCAATCATCTGCAACAATCGGCTCGGTGCTACTGGAGAACACCTGCGGATTCAGCCTAAGAAAACGGGCTAAGTGATCAACTGGTGGTGGTGGTGGTGGTGGGTTGTTGTTGTTGTTGTTCCCCTGGTTCTTATTCTGGACTAGTATCTGCATCAATGCATTCTGCTGCTGGATCAACTGAGTGAGCTCCGGTGGGAAAGCAAATCCATTGTCGCGTCTCGGAGGCATCTACTGGGTTTAGAAAAGATCAGAAAACAGAGTACAATGAGGTCTAGGGGAAAACACTACCCATATGCACATGAGACAAACACAAACATATCACTCAATCAATCAAACAAGGGCATACAATCGGTCTAGAACTATCGTTACAAAAGTGCTCGGACTATACTATATACATGGGGGAATACTACTACTGATATGGTGGTCAACTAGAAAAATTGATCGGTCGAAGACTCCATGATATCAGCTCCAGCTTCATCAACATAGTCATCATCGCTATCGTCAGGGTCCGATACCGTATCGTCGATGATGATGTAGTTCTCCGGGCAAGTGGAACCATCATATTCTCCTCCTGGTGCAGGATCTCCCATGAATACTTCGATCTTCCTTTTTAGGTTGTCATTCTTCTCCACTAGTATGACGATTTCCTCCATATAATATTCGCGTGTAGACTTGAGTTCTTCCTCCAGTTCCGTGATCCTTGTCAGCACCTTCTTCAAATCTGTCATGCCTACGCACATCTGGTTATCCTGGCGTCGAATGTGCTGGTTTAACTCCTTGATGAAAGCTGCAATCGATCTATCCTTCCTGGAGCTGATCATCTCCCATTGCTCATCACGGCGCCCACAAATCTGGTAGATAGTATTTGTCGGTGTCAAAACCGGCGGATCTCGGGTAGGGGGTCCCAAGCAGTGCGTCTTAGGATCAATGGTAATAGGAGGCAAGGGACACGATGTTTTACCAGGTTCGGGCCCTCTCGATGGAGGTAAAACCCTACGTCCTGCTTGATTAATATTGATGATATGGGTAGTACAAGAGTAGATCTACCACGAGATCGTAGAGGCTAAACCCTAAAACCTAGCCTATGGTATGATTGTTGTTGTATATCTCTATCGACTAGCCTGGCCCCGGTTTATATAATGCACCAGAGGCCTAGGATAACAAGAGTCCCAGCCGAATCGCCCGGTCTTGGAGGAGTCCATGTCTTGATCGCCAAGTCTTGTTGATTCTTCCTTGTATCGGCAGCTGTCCGGACTGGCCCATGAGTATCTGACCATGGGGTCCTCGGCCCAATCAACCGATCGGGAGGCGACGCGTTGAGTACCCCTAGTCCAGGACACCGTCAGTAACCCCCTGAACCGTTCTTCAAGTTAGGGACGCTCCTCGATTCTTCCGAACTGTTCTCCATCTTGGTTGCGGTCTTGAAAACTGGTTCAACAAATCTTCTCATCTTCTATCTTGAGGATCGCGAAATGCATTAGACGCGTTGGGCATGTGAGGAGCCCCTTTAAGTTTACGGCCTTTATCAATGCCTTGTTATTTTTATGCCATGCCTCGGGTTTGAAGTTGTTCCCGGGTGGCAAGGTCCTCTTGCGTCCGAGCTCCAACGCCGGACTGCATTCGAGGTATCTTTGCAGCCGAGCACCAATGCGGACTGCTTCCAGCTCTAACGCCGGACTATGTATCGAGCTCCAACGCCGGACTGTATCCGAGCTCCAACGCCGGACTATGTATCCGAGCTCCAACGCGGACTTTATCCGAGGTGTCATAAATCACCTTGGTTCAAAGAAGCTTGAAGGAGTTTAACCGAGCTTAATGCGGAAATGCCCTCTAAGGAGCCAGCCACTTGCATCCGAGATATATGTCGAACTGCTTCGAGGTGGTTAAGCACCTCGGTCGTGGGCTGATTTTTGGTCAATGTTTTTGTTGATGTAATTTAATCTCGGCGAGATGTATAGCCATAGCCCTCAAGGTATGTATCGGTCTAAAACCGAGATGCACCTCAAGGGCGACATAAGACCGCTGATCCCGTGGCACGAGACTCAAAGTTGATTTGCAAAATCGGTCCGAGGATCAAGTCCTAACTCGCGAACACTTCGGGACACAAAAGCGGCGTGCTCGGTCCTCGAGACTCAGGTTGGGTGCGGCCGACCAACCCGAGGATCAAAATCTCCTCGGAAACTGTATTGCACTTTAGATTTTCTGCATAGAACAAGCAATGCAGTAGCCCCCGAGACACTGGTCGGGTGGCAATACCAGATCAGGGTGTGCCCCTTTAATATTTGTATAAATAATAAGCCCGAAGCCCAGTAGCCCCCGAGCCTTAATGCGGGCACGGGAGGCCGAATTAAGGATCGATATCCATAGCAAAATCACAAATTATGTGTAATGACTCTATGTATCCAAGTAATTTATGTCATTAATGCTCGGATCCGCATTGTACAAAACTTTGTTGACCGACCATGGGCTTTAACCTCCTCGGCCGGTAGCCGAGGAGTGTTTGTCCTACTTTATAAAGCCTTTATGAGGGCAAAGATTTACGACAAACAAGGCAATCTGGTCATACGGCTTTCTAAACAAAGGTACGCAGAGAGATATGTTATATTGTTGTTTAACAGAAGAAATGTCTTCCAAAGAAAATAGTCCCGCTATCGGTTCATTTCTTTGGGTTGTCATGCTAAGCATGATCATGAAACCTCAGCTCCAATGTAAGAGCAAAATATCGAGGATTTAGTCTGGGAGGCCAGTTAATAAACCCCGGTAGTGTTCGGCGACAGTCGAGGTCAAGCCATAAACACTTCGGCCATTGTTATGAATGGCCCGTTGTTTAATATAGTCATCGGATCGCTGACCAGTTTACACCTATTGTGACAATCAGTTTTCGGCTTTCTCCACTGAGGTGCTTGACCATGCGAGCTGGAAGCACAATCGCAGTGGTTCTCCTTTGCACACCTAGCGAACAAAGCGGGCGTAGGAGGCAAGCGCGAGCCGCAACCCAACTATTGACCAAGACACGATTGAAACTGATGCATATATAGCAATATCCGAGAATGTTTTTGCGAATCTCAAAAGGTGTCGGCGTTGCCTCGAGACTTGTGCTGAAAACACACGATAGTTTAAAAGTGCCATGGGCTCGAAAAGCCAAAAACTTATTCAAAAGGTTAATGTCGAACTAGATCAAGTGTTCGGTGCCAATCCAAAATTGGACTTTAGAAAAAAAAGTGCTTCATGGTGCTTTAACATGACACATCCTATCTCAAAACTTCAAGCGGGTCAGCCTACGGCTTCTTTGAGAGAGAAATTAGGCTCCCCGGCTAGTGACCGCACACTTGTATCGAAGGAGTGATAAATAATAATAAAATTTTTGCAACGGCTAAGA
This sequence comes from Aegilops longissima, assembly GCA_021605205.1. NCBI lineage: Eukaryota > Viridiplantae > Streptophyta > Magnoliopsida > Poales > Poaceae > Aegilops > Aegilops longissima. The sequence continues at coordinate 614,390,475 of CM038679.1, read as the reverse complement.
AGAAAAACACTTATCATAAAACGACTCATATAAATTTAAGAGCCCCCTAGTGACTTGGGTAAAAGTTGATAATGTAAGGTGACATGTAGAATGCCTTCTAGCGGATTGTAGATTGTTTGTCATAGCGGACCTTTTAAGCCGACCTCGTGGACCCAATAGTCCGGAGTGTGTCCGAATACCTTCGTGGTTATATAAGAACCGTGGTATGCATGGAGACAAGGCGTAGGGGTCATTAGTGCTGTATCAGACAAGTGCCCAACTAGTTATGTTATATTACATGGGTAGTAAGAAACATCTTCGAGGGAGAATAGTTCCGTTAAGGGTTCCTTTATTGGGATGCATGCCCTAAAGTGCATGTCAAAGCTGCTATGAAAGCAGAAAATCATTTGGGGGCAGATGGGTAAATAATTAAAAATCATCTTTTAGTTCAACGACCGAGTATTCCCTTAAGAATGCTAGCTTTCGGCTTCACCCAGTCTGAGGTACACATCCGGCTGAACCGGCAGTAACAATTGCAGAGGTGCTCCCTTTACCACCTAGCCGAACAATCGGGAACGTAGGGGTAAGCATAGGAGCCAGGCAACCCAGCTTGGCCAAAACTTAAGTCATATCGATGCATATAATGGTGAATAAAAGGTACATGCGGAAGTGTGACACATGTGTTGGGCATAAAGCCCGTATTAATAAGCTTCTATTAAAGAAGCCCCCAGGTATAATGAGCGCGGGTAGCGCGTCAAGTATGTGCGAACAAAGTTTCGACAAGGAAAATTTGTACAAGCAACTTTCTACAAAAAATTATAATTCTTGGTCGAACCGAACACAAGTTAGAAATTTAAAACTTTGAGCATGAAGGCAACTTAGCTGGTTAATGTGTTTGGTATTGACGACGCGGTCCGAGCTTGATGCGGGACAAGGTTCCATCCCCCAAGCCGGTCCCGAGGTGGCGGAGCAAGGAGCTCGGCACTCCGAAGTGGTGACATAGCACGGTCAATGCAGGACGGCAGAGTGATGCCGAAGTCCCGGCATGGGGTAATGAAGTGTTGACTAAGCCCCGTCCGGCCGAGGTGGCGTCAAAGGATATAGTCCGCTGGATCATTTTCCGTGCACAAAAAATAGTGCAAACCGGGATAATAGTAATAATAGGAATTTAAAAATGTTGCATAATAAATAATTTATGCAAAGTGAGTAGTAAAGAAATATGGCCTGGCGCCCAAGTTGATGTCGATGCAGGTCGTCGCGTAATGCAATAAAGGCGTGGCAAAGCCTGGATTCACGTGTCGGTCCGAGTTCGGATGCGGCGTTAATAAACTGTGTACGAAACTGACCGAACCATCATGCGACCGTCGATAATGTGGCCACCATTTGATAGACCTGTGTACATATGCTGGACTAACCAGAGTAATAATTCCTTGGGAAAAATTTAACCCAAACAAGAAAAAAGAAATACTAGGATTAATAGCACCTGGTTTATTTGTTGTAGCAATCCGAAGGAAGGTGATTCCCAAAATTGGGACATGATCCGCGCACCCATGCCTGGTCGGCTAGTGGCGCCAAGTGTCGAGTAGGTTGATGAAGAGATGGCGAAGCCCCGGTCCAGCCGAGATGTCGAAGTAGGTCGGCGTGATGGACACCAGCTTGAAGAAGCAATAGTGCGGCCCCGCCGATGCGGTCGTGGCGTGGTCGATGCTTGCTTGATGAAGGGACCGTCGGCGATCTTTGGTATGCCCGCTCCGTGTAATCCGTGGGGCGGCGATGTTGGTGATGATTTATCCTTCGCGATGCGGACTCTTGTTCGCTTGCCAAGATGATGATACTGAAGAAGTTGAGCTTGGCTCAACAAAGTGACGACGATGTCTAAGCGCAGTCGGCAGCCGTGGAGCAATATTGCGGACTGGTTTGACACCAAAGATGATGTTGAAGATCATGTTCAAAAGATCTTAAAGTTAGTGGGATGTGTTCGGAACAAAACACAATACCCCATACAAAACTTCCTTCAAAAGGATGTTCAAATCCCGTTCATAAAAAGACGAACTCGGGTCGGATTCCTTTTCGCAGAAAAACAGATCCAAAAGTGATGCACTAATTGGAAGTTTCCGGAGTTTGGGCGGTCGGGTCGAGCTGAATTTTTGGCAGGTGGTAGATAAGGGAATTCCGCAGCAAATCAACGGTTGGATCCTCCAAAGGACATCCGAGCTAGACACTGCATACCACGCCCTAAACTCGTCCGGATTCTCGTCCAGATTCAACAGGGCTCCGGTATATCGGAGATTGCCGGAGATTCCTCCATCGGAACTCGACGAAATTTTTGCAGGGTTGTTGCAGACTTAATTCCACATAATTCCACTGAAGTAACCGTTTAAGCGACACTCGAGGAGGCGGTGGCGGCGGATACAAGTTCGCCATCCAGAAAAACAGCACGGTCGCCTGAGGGCAATGTTGACGTTGAGCCCCCGAGCTCCATGGATGACTCCTCCATGATCTTGATAGAGATCGGAGTTGGTGTTGATGAAGGCCTTCATCCGAACATGACGGTCGGAGGTAGGGCGCAGTCCTCGGTCAAGCCAAGGTGACCAGTCGAGCTGGTGACGAGGAAGCCGACGTCGCAGTTGACCTGCAGTCGAGCCATCGATCCTTTCGCAGATCACACAGCGGAACTCTCAATTTAAGCACCAATGTCGGTGTCAAAACCGGCGGATCTCGGGTAGGGGGTCCCAAGAAGTGCGTCTTAGGATCAATGGTAACAGGAGGCAAGGGACACGATGTTTTACCCAGGTTTGGTCCCTCTCGATGGAGGTAAAACCCTACGTCCTGCTTGATTAATATTGATGATATGGGTAGTACAAGAGTAGATCTACCACGAGATCGTAGAGGCTAAACCCTAAAAGCTAGCCTATGGTATGATTGTTGTTGTATATCTCTATCGACTAGCCTGGCCCCGGTTTATATAATGCACCAGAGGCCTAGGATAACAAGAGTCCTAGCCGAAAACGCCGGTGGGGGAGGAGTCCTTGTCTTGATCGCCAAGTCTTGTTGATTCTTCCTTGTATGCGGCAGCTGTCCGGACTGGCCCATGAGTATACGACCATGGGGGTCCTCGGCCCAATCCAACTGATCGGGAGACGACGCGTTGAGTACCCCCTAGTCGAGGACACCGTCAGTATCCTTGAGATCCTGGTGGTAAACTTCTCCAATGCGTCCCATGGTGATGTGAGCTGCCATACTGTTTCCTAGACTCCAGGTTGGTGCATCAAAGGAAAACTCTATGGGCTCGGTGACTGGCATGAATGTCCTTCCTGGAACTTGAACTTGAATCATCTAGCGCTCCTCTTCTGGTAAAGTGGTGTTGTAAGTCCCGGTGAAGCTTGGTATTCCGATGTTCAGGTACCTAGTAACTTCCTTCATGTGGCGTCCAAATGGGGTGTCTTCATCCGGTTGCATGAACTTGATCCTTGCATCCGCCATCCTAAAGAGTAGAAAATGGAGAGGAGCTAGAAATTGAGAAGAGAGTAGTGATCTAGGGATTTAGCTTAGTGGTCGTGTCCTACAGTCAGCGTGTGCTCTGATACCATCTTGTAGCGACCAGACCTCAAACAGTCTGATCCCTGTGCATAAGTGTCATCCCTGGATCGGTAATGCTGACACACACAGTACTTGAAGGATTTATAACAGAGTAGCAATCACACACTTATTACATCGAATGTCTCAAAAGAGAACTTATTACAATAAATATGGCTTAAGGCCATCTAATACGATAATAGTGGAAGGCTTGGAAGATAAAGTGAGTCCATCAACTCCAACGGCATCACTGAGTGAAAGACCACGACCTAAGGCTCCTTACTGGTCGTCTGAAAAGTCTGCAACATGATACGTTGCAGCCCGAAAACGGGTCAACACATGGAATATGCTGGCAATGTAATACAAGAGAGTAATGAACAAAATAAATCTATGACTATATGCATATATGGCTGGTGGAGGCTGTATGGTTAATATGTTTTGCAAAAAGCCAATTTTTCCCTACAACAAAGGAATAAATTTTTATTTAACTATCATGGTGGTTGTTAAACATTAAGAAGGTTCACCCAAATCAATCCCAATTAAGCATCATCATTAAACCCAATCAAATTATATTAAGAGTGATGAGATCCTCATGATAATTCAAGAAACTAGATACTCAAGACGTCCATAACCGGGGACACGGCTAACCATGATTAGTTTGTACACTCTGCAGAGGTTTGTGCACTTTTACCCACAAGACTCGATCTCCTCCGTTTGATTTTTCGCGCTACATGATGTTTGAGAAGCAGATGACCGAGACACAGTCTTTCCTAAGAGGTCCCTTTAACCGGTAGATAGGCCTGTACACCTACAATCCCCTACATCTGCTAGGAAAAGTTTCCCACAACTTACTCAACTATGCCAGAGCCCATATTGGAATGTGGTTGCTCACGGAAATTTCTAGCATGAATAATCTTATGATCCCTTTGAGCCTGGGTGGCAGTCCAGAGGAGAATCACATGGTACCCCGGGATTTCCAAAAAATACAGGCAATCACTGGAATTCCCGAGGTGCCTCAATCCACCCAGATGTGTATTAAAGTTGCCACCTTAAGTTAACCATTCATTAACAATAATCACATTTGTCATGAATACACTCAAACCCAATCCACGTCTTCGAGAATAGCATAGCAGTATAAGCAACGTAGAAGTAACTCCCAAGGTTTGATAGTAAACAGGTCAATAGGTACTACCTCATCTACTTCCCAAACCCACAATTTAAATCAGATCCTAACCATGCACTTATTTGAGGATTGATCTAATGCAATAAAACTGGGTCTGAAAGAGGTATGATCAAAGTGTTACTTGCCTTACTGATGATTCACGAAACCTAGAGACTCGTAGTAGCACGCTTGACACTCCAGGTACTCTATCGCAAACAAACAAGCATAGAATAAGCAATCAAGCAAGGGCACGGGTAAAATTCAAATAAGAGATCTAACCAGAAAGTTCAACTTAATAACTCCGGTTTGCAAAAAGAATCAAATCAAACGAAGCAACAAAACTCAATACGGCGAAAGAAACAAGCTTCATTTACTAATCTGGACTAAAGTGAAATTTTACACTAGCAAAATCTTGTTTAAGTTGGTTAAACATAAAGAGGGCTTCAAGACGAAATCTAGGCGTTTGAATCGCCTGATTCCGATAAACGAGCGAAAAGTTAAACTAAACCGAAAATAGGATCAGAAATCGCAATCGAAAATAATCACGGAAAATCCGAGAAAAAGAAAAACCGACGAACAGGCTAACGAACGAACGTTCGCTGTCTGCGGCTAAACAGTGAAAACCGTTCGTTAAAACGATTTGCTAAATAACTAAACCGAAAAAATAAACCGAACCGGATCTAAAAAAACGGATCTAGGGTTTAGAGAAAAAAACGTTCAGTTTTCTTGCGTAAACCGAGGTGGCGGCGGGTGGCGGCTACCTCCGGCGATGCTGCCATGGGCGGTCGGTGGCGGCGGCGGCGGTCTTGGCGGCGGCTGTGGCGGTGGACTAGGTTAGGGTTGGGCGGCGGCGGGTGGTGGTGGCGGCGGTGGCTGGGCCTTGGGGCGGCGGCTTATAAAGCCCCCCCGGGCGGAGTCCCGCTCGGGTACGGCCCGGAGTCGATTTCTCTTTTTTTTAAAATAATTCAAACATGCAGATAAATAAGGAAAAGAAATACTAAACGGACTCCTAAAATCTTGAAATAAATTTTCCCCGTCCTCTAAAAATAGGCCGGACAAGCTGAACATTTATTTGGGCCTAAAATGCAATTCTGAAAAACGCATATTTTTTCCTAATTCAAATAAAACTCCGAATAAGAATCCTATTTGATTTTAATATTAAATCTCCGATATTTCTTTATTTTTGAGGAAGTCATTTTATCCTCTCTCTTTTTTATATAAAAGAAATATTCAAGAGAAAAATAATTAAAATCAAAAGATCCTCTTTTCAAAATTCGAGAAAATTCGAATATGAAAATAATGAAATCCCCAACTCTCTCTGCGGGTCCTTGAGTTGCGGAGAATTTCTAGGATCAAACAAAAATGCAAATAAAATATGATATGCAATGATGATCTAATGTATAACATTCCAAATTGAAAATTTGGGATGTTACAATGATGTGGTCGTGACTTTTGTGTCTCGCTACTTGATCATCAAGTCCGTCCTCACCTGTGTATCCATCCAGATCCAGCCACCGTTCAGCTAGTGCTTGGTGTAGCTTCGGTTACGCCAACTCCTTCCACACATGGATATAATTTTTGTGCACACCGCCACAGCATATTAGACCATAATACCGGAGTTTCCGCGTGATTTCTTTGCTTAGGTGTTCACGCATATTATGGTGTGCGTAGCAGTAATATGTGATGTCTGCTTGATTAATTATATTAGTAGTATGCTTCTGTGCTTTTGTTTTAGTCGTTTCTTTTGTTTCTTTCTTTGGGCCTTCGGTGTTACAAATTTTCCCCCTATTAAAGTTGCTCGTCACCGACAAATGGACCAAGAGTCGACAAGAAATGCATATAATTGGAAACTCAGCTAAACAGAATGGAATTGTCAGCAGACTGCAGTGAAATTGGAAATAGCTCATCTGAATACAAAAGAAATCATGGATGGAATGTCAGTATAAAGTTTGCATTAACGTGTACTCCTCACAACAGTATGGAATTCTCAGCCGACTGCATTCAGATTAGGGGATATCTGATCATGTTACTGAGTGTCAAGCCTCTCTCGGCGTGCACTCCTCATAGCAGAAATGATCAAATCAGCAAGAAGATAAAATTGTGTGCAAGGCTGACAGAATATTATCAAAGGTATGGCTCAGAAACAAGTTTAATTTTTCGTTGAGGATGATTTTGGAAACGGATGTACCTCGAAGGAAGCAAAAATATGGCATGTACTCAGAAAGGAGGATAGTCCTGCAAAACCGTGTTTCATACAAGAAATCAATAAAAAAAATATTAAGATGGTTATATATGTGGAAATCTTTCCGCATATCACAATGAGAAGCTTCTGGTGTAAGCAACCCAATCTTCCCTCGCAAGATACCCGAGAAGCTTCCAAGGCAAGATTCATCTATCTTCTTCAGTACAATACCTGGATGATTTCCCGTACAAGGTACTCTACCTTCTTCAATGAGCAACCGCAAAAGCTTCCGGCATAAGGTACTGAGTCTTTCCCCAGCAAAGTCTTTAAGGGGGTAAGCTTCTGAAGCACGATACCCAATCTTTTTTAGCAAGCTGTCTGATGAAAGTTTCAAGCTCAAGCAAGCCAATATTCCTCAGTAAGACATTGGTACAAGGTAGTATGCTGTGAATTGACATCATATGACAGTGAATCCCAAGAATCAGATCCGCAACATTTTGGTCAGAAGCAAGAATCAGTCAAAATACACATCTGTCTCGGGAATCAGATTCTCATATATATGCGGTGAGCAGACCACCAAGATCTTACAAGTCACTCGGATGAGGATCTAACAACCACGTGAGGATGGTTAAGAGAAGAAAGCCAGTATACACCGTAGTGTGACAAAGGATTATGAGGATTGACGACATCAATGAGCTCAATGCAAGTACCTGTGAACTTGGAAAATGATCCTGATGAGCCCTTGTCCCCTTTTTCTCCAATGACGGCACCACGCCTGTGATCTAAGCTGTTTTTAGCTATCCGGGGTGGATGCCGATTTTTATTTCTCTCTTCAACAACTGTAACGAGTTCTGAGCTGCTTTCGGCCGTCTTGTACACCTGTTGAGTTTCTTTTGTGACAGTAGCCCTATAGCTGCTTTTTGGCTATTTTAGGGAGCTGCCACCTTCTTCTTATCAACTCGGTCTCATGTTCTGAGCTGCTTTCAGGTCGTCTTGAGCCGTGGTTGAGTTATTTTAGTAATGTCCCAGATCTGAGTTGTAAAGACCGTTCTGGTGGCTACTGATTTATTTGTCGATTTCTTGCAAAGGTTCGGATGATCATTTTCCTGCGGTCAGAACTTCAGGGGTGTTGAACCTGCCATTTAATGGGGTACCCTGTCAGAAAAATGAGGATAAGCTACGATTGCCAAAAAATTGCACCAACAGTACCTATGGTGATACAAAGAAGCAATATGACCCAGCTCTTTCAGCCAAGGATCCAGACCAAGAAAACAATAATGAAGGAGCAAGACCAGTGATGCAGGCGACAATCAAATATTTGGTACGGATCCGATACTCAAGACAGTGGAACCAGTTAAGATGATTCAGAAACTTCCGCGATAAGCCAGAATCTGTCAGGAAAGCGGTTATGACCCAACTCACTGTTTGGAACCCGAAGGACCTGCATTTAGTGGAGAAACCCAATGCGCGGAGTTAGAGCTTGGGTGTCCACTAGAAAAATTTGATCACCACTTCATGAAATATTGTCAGTGCCAGATGACACACCCAGCGGAAATCACTCTTGGATTTGTGAGACAGACATACATTTCAGTCGTAAGAATCAATCACAGTTTGCTAAGTCAGCAGATCTGAAAAGAAATTGGAGCCTATATAACCATGAACAAGCAAGGTAAGATCTGTCAGAATATGGATATATTAAAGCAAACCACCCCAGGGCCAGTCAGATAAAAATTTAGTGGGAACGAAAATAAGAAAAAGGATACCCGAGTTGGAAACGGTTTCCTTAAGTCAGTATCTTCATACTTGTTCCCTGAGCAAGCAAATCTCGAGGACGAGATTTCTTTAAGGGGGTAAGGTTTGTGACAGCCTGATTTTTGGCCCTTTCTTTTTCTTTTGTTTTTCTGAGGTTTTTGCTTGAGTTTTGTTTTTCCATGGCTTTGTGGTCTAGAAACTGAAGAAGATGCCCTCTTCTTTGTTTCCAGAGTGGCTTGTCATTCCCAAATCCTTCCCTAGACCCTGTCATTTTCATCCTAGCCCAAATCCCAATATTTGTTTTATTGGGAATATTCCTTTTGTATTAAACGAATAACTCAAATTGCCTTAGGTTGTGAAGCAACCTTTATTTCCATCACTCCTAAAATGCCCAAATAATTCTCATAAATTGTTTGGGTCATGTCTTTCTCAAATATGGAAAAATATTTCATTTGTCATGTTTATCATCATGCTCAAATAATTCATTTCCTATTCTGCCCTAAATGGCACATTGTGAAGCAAGTGCTATTTTCGTTTTCCCAATTGACCTAAAGCTTCTTGGACACCTTTTACTATCCATATCATCGCCACATGATAAAATGCATCCTCATTTGCCTAGTAATTATTTAATTGTGATTTTCCAAAGTTTCTATCCAGAAAGAAGCTTTGTGAAGGAGGTGCAAGCTAGGCATATCCAAATGAGTTGCCATTTTGCATGATCCCTCATATCATCATATCATAGCCCTCCACCAAAGTAGAGCTCATGTCATGCCCCATGTGAGATTATCTTCAATTCTTTGATTCTGTCCAAATTTCAGTTTGTGAAGCAAGTATATTTTATCTTGCTCCATTATGGCTGCCAATGTTTCTAGGCCTTCTATTATCCATATAACCTACCTCCACCCATTTTGGGAATGGTTCATCAAGCCATTATTCCTCTAGAATTTTTTCAAGATTCTGGTCAGTGAAGATAGTTGTGAAGGAAGTACCATTGTGGTGAATCCAATTGGTATGAAATTTTTATAGCATCTTACTATGACCAAATCATTAGGCCTTGCCAAATTGCAGCTCAAGTTGATGCTTCATCAGAGTGCATCATCCTAATCTAGTTTTTGGACCAGTTTATGTGGTTCTTAAGCAACTACATTAAATCTTGATCCTAATCCTCTCCAAGTTACCAGGGTGAAAGTCCTTCTTACCCAAAACCTACCAGACAACTCCATTGCTTCCAAACTCCTTCCTGTTGATCAGCAGTTCTCATCCAAGTTTACTGCACTAAACTTCAGAGGTTAATTACCATTTAACCAGAGCAGTTTTCACCAAACTAGCACCGCAGTAGGAACCTCCCCTAGATGAACTTGCCACTAGACAACACGCTCCAGCTCATTTCCCCCGCTACATGCCATTGCACGCGGTGACCGCGTTAATGGCATAACAGTGCACGCGCTCTACTGCCATTGGCCGTGCCCTGGATGGTTTCTTGCTCGGGCCCCTCCCCCTCTCGTCGGCTTCGCGCATGTGAGCGTGTCCAGCAGATAGCCCTCGTCATCGCCCACTCCCTGGACCCCTCTCCCCCTCCGTCCGCTTGCTCACCGATGCTCGCCGCCATGTGACCACGGGCGAACAGTGGCCATTTGGTTCTGTTCGTCGCCGTCTTCTTCCTCCCCGTGCTCCGTGGGCTCCCTCTGTCCCATGGGCTCTCCCCTGTGCTTCCCTCGTTGCCTGCCTCTGAGCTCATGCGCGTGCACACGCGTCCGTGGCGACGCCAGCACGACTCCCCCTCCCCTTGGCTATATAAGCCCACCCTGAGGCCTCTCGACCTCACCAATCTTCTTCCCTCCCTCCTAGTTACCTCCCTGACACCCAAACAAGCTCGAGGAGCTCTCTGTGCCCACCAGCGCCATGACCGCCGCCACCTCCGGCCTAAATTGGCTCAATTGCTCTCCCCTTCCCTTCTTCCACCACCAGAAGACCACACCACCACAGGAGCACCTCCCCAACCCTTCGCCTCGTCGCCGGAGCGCCATATCCCCGAGTTCCACCTCTGCCCGAGGCCTCCGTCCACCACGGCTGGCGTCGCGCTCCGCCGAGCTCTCCCACGCGGATGCATCGTAGCTGGACGGAATCTCCTCGGCCCCCTGAGTCCAACGGTGGGTCGGGCGCCGCCTTGGGTGGCCGGAATCGCCGGCAGGTCTCGCCGGCGCCGTGCCCAGTCCTCTGCTCCGCGGGCGGGCTCGGCGAGGAGATGAAGACGATTGCCTCTCCCCGCCAGCTGGGCGGTGGGACTCGTGACCCCCACCCGTCAGCGTCCCAACGTTGACCACGCGGCTCCGCTGACGTGGATAAGTGGAGGCGTATTCCCGGGAATACGTCTCCCACACACGAAAGCGTACTCTGGTCTTCTTCGGAGAAAGATACGTTTTCCGTTAAGGAAAACGTATTTCCAGAAAAGGCGCTTTCTGTTTTTCCGGCTGAGGACTTGTTTGTGATGATTTCATTACAGATAGGTCCCTCGCAGAAAAATAGCTATAACTTTTTAACCACAACTCCAAATGAGGTGATTCCAAAGCCCACTACTTCGTCTAGTCGAGCCCGTTCTGTTGAAACATTCTAAAATTGACCTTTTTTCCCTTGCACGTAAACAACCCCTCCAAGAGAGAACTGTTCCGGCAAATCTTTCCGCGGCTTTACCGCACTTCTCCCCGATGCCTTCTTCATCCCCAGGAAAGCCACAATACCCACTTGCTTGATAGTCATGCAATAGCCATGGTTTTCAACTTGAATATTTATTAAATGATTGCTTGTTTAAGATATGGTTATCGTTGTTTCGGTAATGCTTCTGGGTTAGTGCTTACTTGCTTGCTATGTTGTTATGCACCTGGTTAGCATGCCCTGCTAATTGCTAGTATTACTTTCATATTGCCATGCTTGATAGTAGTACATGTGGGGTTGGTCATGTTCTTCGGTGCATGACTAACGTCGGTTACCGAGTACTGTTAATATGCGTTGTTCCTTTGCTGTTAGTTGGTTAAGTGTTATTCGGTAATGTTATTGGTGAGTTCTTGCATGGTATTTATGGTTGATGCTAGTGGTCATGTCATACTATGAGTATGTTGCACTTATAATATTTATGCTCGTCATTATGCCATGTTTAGTTGGAGATTATTCATAGTTGATATTGTAGATAGTTATGTTGCATCCCGTGCTTATGTTGATATCATGCCCATGCTTTGTATATGCATCATGTTATTTTATCATGGCTCAGCATATTGCATTCAAGTTTAACCGGATTTAATTGAACTTGAACAACTGTTGGCTGAGTCATGGTGCCACCATATCGAAACTGACCAGTGCAACCATGCTTACTGGGTCTATTGTCATGCCTCTCACTGGTGCCTCCAACTAGGGAAGGTTATGGGCGGCCTACCCTGATCAGGTAGGCGAAGATAAGCCTTGTGTGCCCGTTGTTGTTGTTATGGATCCGGTCCCCGTGAGGGATGTTTTGGCCACGACGGTGGTCGTTGTGTCTTTGGTAGACACAGGGCCACCCAGGACTAGCCCAGTTGGGAGTGGGTCGGAGTGGCCGGGAGAGTGTCATGGCAGTAGATCGGTTTTGTCAGAACGCCGTTGGTCCACCCGAATGGGAATGCGAGGCCATGGGTTCCGTAGTGTGGGTACAGTGTACTAACCTCTACAGAGTGTATATTAAATCTATCGATAGCCGCGGCCGTGGATAAGGGCCCAGTTTGTGTCGGTCACACCGTGAGTCAAAAGTATTAATAATAATGTGCTCAATAACAACCCCGGTTCGACGAGGAGATAAGTTGGTTGTGATCGCCGGAATGATCACCGTTTGGGACCAAGTGTTGGTCATGGTTGTGATCGCCGGAATGATCACCGTGGTATCGAGGATACCGAGTTGTTGGATATTCCTGATGTTGTGCGATAATCATGGGTAAAGATCAAGCTCCTTGTGGTCATTTAATGATTACTACGGTATTGTTTATACCAAGCTTGATTTGATCCTGAGATGATCGTGTAATGTCCGAGGTTGGTAAGTGATGCATGTGATGGTTACGAGGTAACCCGAGCAGAATAAATGATGCATGTAGTGTCATCATGTCGCATGCTAATATCATCAGATTTATATGTTCTTGCCATGATTATATTATTCTAGCAGTATTATGTTCATGTTATGTTATCCTGATGATCTCATGATAATTTCTGCTTAACCTGTAATTGCCATGCTGTTGTTTGTCTTGAATGCTTCTGGTTATTGTGAGCTTGCAAGTACATTCAGTGTACTGACCTGGCGTGTCATGCCAGTTTGCAGGTCGTGTCTGGATTGCTTGCTAGTTTGGTGTTGTTCCTGTGTGCGCGAGCTAGGATAAGCGCTCCAGCCAGAGTCCCTGAGGAGTGGAGTTCACCACCGTCGTCGTTGTTCCGCTGCCAATAGTTTTTACGCTGCTTCGAGTTGTTATGTTGCTTGCATAGAGCAACTGAGGATGGCGTAGTGTCGCCGTGCCGATGTTATTCATTGTAATTTCGGAGACCTTGTATTCATATCCATGTAATAATAGAAAGATGGTTTGTTCTATGCTAAGCAGTGCTGTATTCCAGAAGACTTCTCCTCGATCTCGGGGCTGGAATACGGGGCGTTCCAGTTTTCTCTGAGCCGGGGTGCCACAAATCCGAAAAATTTTCATGGCAAATTTAGATTACACGGCGGCGGCGGGGGCGTCTTGTCGTGGGAAGCGGCTCCTCTGCCGTGCTCTGTGTGTCGTTGGGCCACTGACCAACGGCAACAGTGACGGCGGCGTCTTGTGCCGTTGTTGGCGTACTCCAGGACGTTGGCCCTAGCTTCAAGGAAGGCCACAATGTTCTGGACTTCGATCTCCCGGAGCGAGTCAACTGGCGGGAGGAGGCGACTGGCATTGGTACAAGGAAGCGGATGACAGTGGCCATCCATGCCGCTGAGGGGGGCACGGGCACCGGCACGGGCGCGCATGTCAGTGCACGCGCATGCGCATGCACTGGTAGGTGCACGGGCACCGGCACGAGAGTGCCCGTCAGTGCACGCGCAGGCGCATGCGCTGGCAGGTGCACGGTCGCGTGAAAGTCGGCGGGGACCTCGTGGAATCCCGTGACATCAAGCTCGGCGACAATGTTCGGCTCCCAGCCCAATGGGGATGGGCGCTGGCGTAGTCGGGGCGACGGGAGCCGGAACGGGAGCAGGGACAGGTGCAGCGTCTTCCCGCAAGGACGGTTCAAGCTCGTCCCAAAGCGCCTTATGTTCTTGAGACTCTGGCTGGGTGTCTTCCTCAGGAAACTGGAAGACTAAGGGCAGACCATCGTGATGCGGCATGGCCTAAGTTTAGGTCAGGCTGGTTGGAGGTAGACGACAGGAGAATCGGAGAGGAAGAGAGGAAATTGTAGCGATAGGGGGTAGTGCGGGGTTGATTTTAAACTGCAGCGCCGGCGACATTTCAAGTGGGAGAAGTTGGGACGAAGATGGGCGGCGGAGACTGGTCAAAGGGCTCACCTCCCGGTGAGTCTGCACAGCGGTCTGCTCGCACGCCTCCCTGTCAGCCGGCCCAGTGGTCTGCTCGCACGCCTCCTGTTAACTCACACGCTTGCTCGAACGGCACCTGCCGATGAGAAGCGGGACTCGTGGCGGCAGGTAAATGCCCATGGTTTCAATAGTTAAAGCGTTCGCCTTAACATGACAGGTCTTTGTTCCAAAATACCTTGGCTCTTGATTTATGCAACTTGTCATAAGCACCTTGTCTGAAATTGAAGAAAAAAATTACGAAGGAATATTTGTACCATATCACGTGACCATGCTCAGTTTCATGAATTTCTGATCACTTTAGGATTTTCTGAAATTTAAAATCCAGGATTCGAAACAATATCATAACCTGCATCATGCAATAAATTTTCAAGCGATACATCTGTCCTGTTGTATTTCTTAAGAAAGGATTTGGTCAAACATTTTGCTTAATTACACTTCAGACAAGTTATATATGCAGAGTAAAAGGATAATCCGTCCGTACCAATGCATTGCCTGATATATTAACTCCTTTTTTAGGGGTCCTTGATATATTAACTCAAGTACTAGGCACGAACAAATGGGCTCAATTCTGTGCTCATCCTGGTGTAGTAGTAGTACTAGGCAATGCAGTTGACGGGTGACCTTGGGGAGCAGCTATCGTTGAACCGTGCTCGGCACGGTAGGTAACGTTTTCTAGTTACTAAATCATCCCTCAGTTGTTCATCAGTAGTCATTATGGACCGGGGACATGAGGGAAATTTCCTAGGGATGGAATTCTGGCCGCCAGATATTTCGACTCAAAGCGCGGAGGCTCGACTGGTTGGGGTTGCCTAATGTGCGTGCCACGCATGCCACCAAAAGGACACAAGCCCGTTTTTTAGGATAAACATGAGCCAAGTTCTGGCTGGTACGCCGTTGGGTCCTACCATTCAAGAATACGAAAGGAATCTTCTAAGTTGCCGAACAAATCTATGTGTATTGCAATGCCCGTATTTTCCTTGCAAATAGTAATCTCGATGTGGTAATTGATTTATGATGAGTTCTTGAATTAGAGTGAGTTTGTGATATAGTGATCTCAACATGGATTTCACATTTCATGGTATCCCTAGTAAGTTTTTCATTACAAATTCAAATTTAAAAGATGAACAATATGGTGGCAAGAAAACTTTGTATGTATCAAGCATATGACCACACACACACAGAGACACACACACACCCACGAACACAACAACAATCCAATAAGTATAGTGCATTTATTTTTCCAAACCATGCATGTATGACACGAATTCAAAAATACTCCTTCTGTTCCTAAACATTAGTCTTTTAGAGATTTCAACAAGTGACAACATACGGAGCAAAATGAGTGAATCTACACTCTAAAATATGTCTATATACATCCGTATGTGCCAATCCATCTGAAATCTCTAAAAAGACTGATATTTAGGAAAAAAGGGAGTAAAATGAAAGACATGCATGGTCCTCAATTCAATATTTAAAATGGACAGGAAACTGAAACATGAATTTAAGTCTAGTACTACAGTACATGCAAATGTTGTGTTTAGGCGGAGCTATATAGATTCTCGGGGGTTAACCCCTCGACCTTAGATAAAATTGTGAAGCTCTGTTTAGGATTGTTTAGATTATATTTGTCCCCACCCTCCCAAACACTGATTGGTTGTGCACCCCCCTCCTCCCCGGGAGAATATTATGTGCCCCCACACCTTAGATGCTATATGCTGATACGAGTTGTTTGGAGCTTGTCGATCTGAGATATAGCAGCTCACAGGTTTTTTTCAATTTTTTTACAGGAAACGTTAATGAGTTTGAGAATTGCACACAATTTGTACAAAAACAACTCAGATGCCCTTGGATCCCATATCAAACGACCTCGAAGCTCGTATCACCGTAGCATCTAAGATGAAGGCGGACATCGTATTCTCCTGTATGTAAGAATATCATGTGCTACCACACCTTAGATGCTTTGGTGATACAAGCTCTTTGGAGCAATTGGATTTGTGACCCAACAACTCCTCAGTGGTTCGAATGGTTTTTGCGTAAACGCCCCAAAGAGTTCGCCACCGCTTATAAGCACAAAGACGCTTAGATGCCATTCGATCTCAGATCAAACGACCTCGAAGCTCGTATCACCGTAGCATCCATGTTGCGAGAGCACCTGATGTTTTCTCGCACGGGAGAATATGAGGTACTCCCACTCTATAGATTTTATGGTGATACGAGTTCACGGAGATCTAATGGCCCACAATAGGAGGTTTGAATGTTTTTGCAATATACGGCTGAGAGAGTTTGGGAATTGGGCAAAAAGTACAAGTACTACACATGTGCCATCTGATCACAGATCATACGACCTATATGCTCGTATCACCGTAGTGGCTAATTAAGCTATGAGGAGCACCTAATATAAGCAACGGGGAGCCGTTGAATCCAAGATGCAGCGGCACACACGAGGCCTGAATGTTTTATTTGCAAAAAAAGACTTCGGAGAGTTTGGAAATTGCGCATAATTACAAAGACTACTCCCAAGCCATTGGATCTCAGTTCCAATGATGTAAAAACTCGTATCACCATAGCACCTAAGCTGCAGGATGGATGTGATATTCTATGCCACTGTCATTTTTGTTCGTAAACTTGCAAAATACGTGTAACTTGTGCCGTTACTTGTCTAACCGCGCAAAGTGTTTGTTCAAAAAAACATCCTACACTGAAATATCGGAACAACACACGGGGGTCCCACTTGTCATTGATCAAATTTGGACATAAACTAACAAATATGTAAGACGAGATTCAAACTGGCAACCTGGACTACAAAGTGTAAGTCGATAGCCTGAAACAACAACGGTTGTTTGCTTTGTCCCATAACTTGATTTTATACAGTATACGTTGAGTAGAGTAGAGGGAGTGCCTCGTCAACACGTGCATGACCGTTGACTCATTTACACGTGAATAACCTTTAGACGCACGGGCACACACAAAGAGCGGTGCTAGCTTGCCATGATGTTATTGTAACTAAAGAAAGCATGGAAAATAGACGAATCACCTAGAACAAGAGATTTTGTGGCTGGTCGAGACGGAGCTAACCACACCTATCCTCCGTGCCACGTTAGCATGATGAAGCTGTGTGGCTAGTGGGGTGTTTTCGACCGACTGGCTGGGTCCTGAGGTCGAACCATAGGTACTACGTCTGATATAGTATATTTTTACACGCACATTTTTCCTCCGTGTCGAGACGTGGCACACCCTACCGTGCGGTTTCGGGGTCCTCCCGGGTGGTGCACGCATATATTCTTCCTTGTCGAGACGTGGGACGCCATACCGCGCGTTTTCTAGGTACTCCTCGGTCGTAGTGCCGAAGCAAGTAAATGAGTCGTCAAATCATGAAAGACCACCTTTCACGCCAAGTACATCAGTGAAGCATGGTGGTTAGCTAGTTGGGCTAGTGCGATCGATTAGCTAGGCCGCCGCCACATTTATTTGTTCACCCCTTTTTGTATCTCCTTGCCGGCAGGTAAATTTAAATATCCACCACGGCGTTGCTTTGTTGTTTGGGTGCAGCAGGAGTTTTAATTTTTTGATTGACGGGATTAGGCGCGGCAGCAATTAGTCATGAGGACTCCGCCTGTAAAACCCACTGCTCCTTGATGTGATAAGTCGTCGACTGGTGTTTTCCCATGGTGAAAACCAAAAGATTCCCCGCTCCTCGGCTGGCTCCCTCTACCTTCCCGTAGATTGCATTGCCTTTCAGCCGTTTCGCTCCCTTTGATTCCTCTCCCCACTGCTTCTACCTGGTGCCATGGCGGCGCAGTAGATCATGGAGTCTGAGTTGAGGCGCCTGACACAGGAGCTCCAGGTCAAGGATGCGGAGCTCAGGGTCAAGGACTTGGAGCTTCGTGAGCTCAAGGAGGAGAGGAGTGCCATGCTCCACCACAAAGATGCTCGAGGTGTCGGCGGCGTTGCTACAGAAAGCGGGAGATATGATAGGCTGTCAGGGGAGCCGGCTGGAGCGCGAGCGGGCCGATCGTGACGCGGTCCAGGATCGCCTAAGCCACTTGGTGGACCAAGTTGCCACGCACATGTCGCGGCTGCGTGATGCCGACCGTCGTGCCAGTGCAACCATGCCGGCCGTCGGACTAAACCCGTTCGACCACCCCGTCGACTTCAACGAGCTGCGGCTTCCTGACCTGGTCTCCTTCTTCACCTATATCTCTGAGGAGCTGAGCCGTCTCTGTGCGATGGTGGGTGCGGAGCTGGACAAGGAGGCGTTGCGGGCTTCCGTCGCCGCTACCGGGCGAATCCTCTCAAGGCTCAATCACCGGAATCCATTCGTGCCATTTGACGCCGTCTTCGACGAACTGGTTACAGTCGACCGGGAGCGGGCTCTACGGGCGGTTGCACGCTGCATCACCAACGTCATGCGCCTCGAGAAGCAGAGGGACTTCGGTGGTGCTTAGGCGCCCTCTGCATGGACATCTCCATGTCTCGGCGCAACATGACCGTTGGATCAAAATCAGACGGTGCAGATCAGTCACTGTAGCAGAAAGCGTGTGGGTGTGTTTGGTTGCATTCTCATCTCAATATAGTTGTTCCCTCTTCGTGTATTTGTGTTAACCTACTAGTGTGGAATCATGCACCCTTCATGCACTCTGCCAAACACCCAAAAGTGAGTCGAGAAGGGAACTTTTGCTCCCATCCCGTGCACCCTTCATACACCCTGCCTAACACTGATTCATGCTTCATATGGTTCATGTTTCATGGAGTACTGTAGCACCGTACTCTCCGTGCGTTGTAGACCTAGTTCTGTTAACATTGATCTCACCGTTCATTCTTGACCGGACAGTCAAAAAAGCGGTACTATGTTACTACATTACTGTTCATATAGTTGACATGCGCACAACTTCATTTGTTATCGTCATATCTTACTACAAGAGCAACAAGATTATGCAAGATCGACGATGAACCATCGCACGTGCCTAGTAGTAGGAGCACCGTGTATGTTCAAGTGGCTGCCTTGTTTCGCACTCCTCCGTCGTAAGAGTGGAAACGCTTGTTGTAATCATTTTTTTTCTTCAGAAAAATAGTGGACACGCTCTACCATGCGGATCCTCCTCCACGGTCATTGGGAACCTTGCTACTCACTTTGCCGACGTGTGGGACAGCCAGCATCGGGGTCCACTAGCCATGCACTAAATTATTCTGTAGTAGAGTGCCCAACTGCACTGTAGACTACCCTGATCGAAGCATCGCAGTAATGCCCAATGAGCCGTCAAATCACAAAACCCCCTCCTTTCCAGCAGTAAGTTTGACGGACGAAGCAACCATCATTTCACTCTTCTCTCTCAGCTTCCTCTCTTGAAGAAAAACCCGCACTCACTTCTCCCTCATCTTGTTCCTCATTTCTTCATGAAAACCCCGACCTGGTTCTTCCATTGTTCTTCTCTCCCAAAGAAGGAAAGGTGAGCGCATCAATGGTGTTAATTCTGGCCAAGGCCTGGTCTTGCAACCCCGAGACTGATCCTATAACTCCCTCTCTGTTCTTCTTTTGGGTTTGTGATTATGGTTTGTTTTCTTTTATTTCTTTTTGACAGTTTCTTGATGGACGCTGGAGCACCGGCCTAAGTGATGTCTATGGCTCTGGCCAAAACCGTCGAGGCTCATGGTATGAAGAAGCACAAGCACCCCGCCGTGACTGCCGCACACCAGCTCAAAGCCATCGCCCTGTCCAAGCCCCCCTCTCAGGTATCCCTCATTAAGCAATTCTAGGTAATATCTCTTCTTGACGATCTTTTTCTTGATCTTGATCATGTTTTTTCATCTAACACGCAGTACTAGTACTAGTAGTACAACTTTCTGGGTGATCTTGCATGTGATTTTTGTGTGCCAAGTGACGGTTATAAATTCCTCTTTTGACCAAAACATGCGAGAGGTTGACACTGATTTCTTATAGATTACTTTCAACTACTTTATGAACATCAATGCTACCTTTGAAGAGGGTATATTTGCCTCAGTAACTTGTGTTATGGATATTGCAAGTAATCCCTCTGCTCTCATGCCTTTGAATACATGTTCTAGTGTCTTTGTTCACTCATTTTTGTGTGTATGTCTAGTCATATATGGAGTATAATATCGAAAATCATCTTATATTTCTGAACGGAGGTAGTAATAAAATATTTGGTTTCTGTTTGAATTAGAACCAGGTCCGCGGTGGAGATGAAGTGCTCAAAGTCATGCCATGTGAACTGGAAGACCCGAGGATGAGTTTTACTACTAAACTATCCATCTGATGTGTCCTTGTCGCCACGTGTCCTGAACTAGTGTTTTCCCGTCGCATTGTTGTCAGGCGTGTTCTCGAGGCTGTACTTGACCACAACAATTTCCTGGTTGTGCCTTCGATTATGAAGGGTGTGGTTCTTGTAAAGCTTCCCGACAAATCTGATGCGGCATGTCTTCATCATCAGGTTTATGAGTGGAAAGACCACTCTCTGAGGTTCTCCAAGGTTGATGAGATGGTGATGGTGCCGGTAGACATCTCTCACGAAGTCCATGGCCTAGTTAGCTATGCGGGGTTCATCCCATAGGTCGGTGGCAAGAAATAGTCTGCAGAGTTTAATTAGTGAAACTTTGCTTGTCTGAAGTAAGTACTATTGTTCAGTACTTGATTTGTGTTTGTGAACCATGTATTGTTTAGTACTGCCGCTTTTGATGTGTGGTGAGTCCTGAGAACAGTCTATGTTAATGTCTATCCTCTCAATTTAGTCCGTATATTTTGAAGTATCCAGATCATCTTTTTTGTGAGGACGGTTTATCAATTATGGTTACACTCCAATATCTGTATGCATTGCAGGGTTTATCGCACCCACCATGATTTCCAGTCCCTTGGATGTTTGGTCCATACAATTTGCCAGGACCTTTGGACTGTCCTGCTTGTGGGAGTAGGCGGGGCCCCTGCATGCCACGCTGATACATCTCCAACGTATCTATAATTTTTTATTGTTCCATGCTATTATATTAAACCTTTTGGATGTTTATGGGCTTTATTTTACACATTTATATGATTTTTGGGACTAACCTACTAACCGGAGGCCCAGCCCATATTGCTATTTTATTGCCTGTTTCAGTATTTTGAGGAAAAGGATTATCAAACGGAGTCCAAACGGAACGAAACCTTCGGCAGCGTGATTTTTTGGAAGAATATGATCCTCGAGACTTGGAGTTCACGTCAGAAGATCCTCGAGGCAGCCATGAGATAGGAGGGCGCGCCCCTCTGTAGGGCGTGCCCCTGTCTCATGGGCCCCTCGAGCACCTCCCGACCGACTTCTTTCGCCTATATAAGCCTACGTACCCTAAAAACATCGAATATGAAGATAGATCAGGAGTTTCGCCGCCGCAAGCCTCTGTAGCCACCAAAAACCTCTCGGGAGCCCATTCTGGCACCCTTCCGGAGGGGGAACCCATCACCGGTGGCCATCTTCATCATCCCGACGGTCTCCATGACGAGAAGGGAGCAGTTCACCCTCGGGGCTGAGGGTATGTACCAGTAGCTATGTGTTTCATCTCTCTCTCTCTCTCGTGTTCTCTCTTTGGCACGATCTTGATGTATCTCGATCTTTGCTATTATAGTTGGATCTTATGATGTTTCTCCCCCTCTACTCTCTTGTGATGAATTGAGTTTCCCCTATGAAGTTATCTTATCGGATTGAGTCTTTGATTTGAGAACACTTGATGTATGTCTTGCCGTGCTTATCTGTGGTGCCAATGGGATATCATGTGCCACTTGATGTATGTTTTGGTGACCAACTTGCGGGTTCCGCCCTTGAACCTATGCATAGGGGTTGGCACACATTTTCTTGACTCTCTGGTAGAAACTTTGGGGCACTCTTTGAAGTACTTTGTGTTGGTTGGATGAATCTGAGATTGTGTGATGCATATCGTATAATCATGCCCACGGATACTTGAGGTGACAATGGAGTATCTAGGTGACATTAGGGTTTTGGTTGATTTGTGTCTTAAGGTGTTATTCTAGTACGAACTCTTTTATAGATCGATCCGAAAGAATAACTTTGAGGTGTTTTCGTACCCTACCATAATCTCTACGTTTCTTCTCCGCTATTAGTGGCTTTGGAGTGACTCTTTGTCGCATGTTGAGGGATTGTTATATGATCTATCTATGTTATTATTGTTGAGAGAACTTGCACTAGTGAAAGTATGAACCCTAGGCCTTGTCTCCTATCATTTCAATACCGTTTACGCTCACTTTTATCATTAGTTACCTTGCTGTTTTTATATTTTCAGATTACAAAAACCTATATCTACCATCCATATTGCACTTGTATCACCATCTCTTCGCCGAACTAGTGCACCTATACAATTTACCATTGTATTGGGTGTGTTGGGGACACAAGAGACTCTTTCTTATTTGGTTGCAGGGTTGTTTGAGAGAGACCATCTTCATCCTACGCCTCCTACGGATTGATAAACCTTAGGTCATTCACTTGAGGGAAATTTGCTACTGTCCTACAAACCTGTGCACTTGCAGGCCCAACAACGTCTACAAGAAGAAGGTTGTGTAGTAGACATCAAGCTCTTTTCTGGCGCTGTTGCCGGGGAGGCTAGGTAAGAGGCACCCACACCCCGTCAAC
The DNA here is from genome assembly GCA_021605205.1 of Aegilops longissima. NCBI lineage: Eukaryota > Viridiplantae > Streptophyta > Magnoliopsida > Poales > Poaceae > Aegilops > Aegilops longissima. The sequence continues at coordinate 614,367,622 of CM038679.1, read as the reverse complement.
AAAGTTCTTTTCTGGCGCCGTTGCCCGGGAGGTGACTGCTTGAAGGTATATCTTTAGATTTTGCAATCGAATCTTTTTGTTTCTTGTTTTATCACTAGTTTAGTTTATAAAAGAAAATTAAAAAAATGGAGTTAAGTTTGCCTCATACGCTTCGTCTGTTTAATATCTTTCGTGAGTTTGATGGAAAGGAAAATTGTGCTCAAGTGCTAGAAGAAGAATGCTTTAAAATGCTTGGTACTAAATCTTTTAATGATGAGAATGATTGCAATGTTGTTAGTATAAACTCCTTAAATATCCATAGTACTAATGATGATTGCTCTAGTCATGATGAAAATATCTCTCATAAGCATGTCAACTTTTTTGGAGTGCATGTTTGCATTAACACACCAAATAAAGAAGATATATATTGTAAGAGGCATAAGTATTTAGAAACTAAGAAGTTGCAAGAAAGGCTATATAAGAGTGCGGAGAATTTAAGATATCTTTCCCGTTGTGAATTTTGCAATAAACAAGATCATTTACATATCTAATGCAAATTGTTTCATGATCGGATCGTGTCCAAAAATTGTGATGATTTGATCTCCCTTTCTCATTACAATGAACTTAGATTGCTTTTGGGTTGTGAAGAGTTGAAACGTTTAACTAAGCCTATTCCAAAATTTAATCTTAAGAATTTTCTTGATATTGATCTAGAAAAGGTTTACATGTATTGTGCGGAGAATTGCATTGAAAACTCTTATATTGCCAATTACCTAAAGAAAAGAAAGCAAATGGAAGATGATGAGAATACTAATGAAAGGGAAGAGACTTCCCAATATCCTCCTATTATTTCTTATGACGAATCAGGTAACGAGGAGGAGCTTTCTATTCAACCAATCTCATCAATAAGGAGCTCAAAGGGGAAGGCTGAACCTACACATAATGTGAAGAAGAAAAAGAAAAGAAGGAGCAACAAAGGTACAAAGGTATCCCTCCCAAATGATGTCGCCCCTACTACTCATTGTGATGCTAATAATTGCTTTACTATTGGTGCTATCCATATTTTTAATGATGAGAGTGATTATGCTTATGATATGAAAGAGCCCAAGCTTGGGGAAGCTATGTTTGATGAGGATGAAATATTTGAGAATATATTTGCTAAAATTAATGTTTGTCCCAAGCTTGGGGATTCAATGTTTAATGAAGATGATATTTTTAGCACCCCAAGTTTTGATATGCAAAGTTGTTATGATGATAGCATGCCTCCTACCTATGATGATTATATTGATGAAAGTGGGTTCGGAAGAGTGTCAACTTTAGGAAGTAGTGATCCCACTATTTTGGAGGATGTTGAATTTTATTGTGATGAATATGAAAGTGGATTTGGAAGAGTGTCAACTTTATTTAGTGATTCCACTATCTTGGGAGAGGTTTCAATCGATTATGATGAGAACGAAGTTGCTACTTATGATGATTATTGTGATGAAACTTATCCTATAAAAAGTAGTGATGATTATATTTACAAATCTTGTCATGATTATGATTACCCTTTTTCTGAACATTACTCTTTTAATGTGGAAACAATTTTTAGTGTTCAAGTCTCTTATGATACTCCCAATATTCCGAGTGAGAAGAATTTTGCTTTTGTGGAGAGTAGTAAATTTTCTATGCTAGTAGATCATGAAAAGAATGCTTTAAGTTCTTGTTATATTGTTTAATTCATTCATGATGCTACTGAAAATTATTATGAGGGAGGAACATATGCTTGTAGGAGTTGCAATAATGTTAAGTTTCCTCGCTATGTGCTTCAATTTTTGAAGTTATGCTTGTTTTGCCATCCTATGCTAGTTGATTATTGTTCCCATAAGTTGTTTGCTCACAAAATCCCTTTGCATAGGAAGTGGGTTAGACTTAAATGTGCTAGTCATATTCTTCATGATGCTCTCTTTATGTTTCAATTCTTATGTCTTATGTGAGCATCATTGAAATCATCATGCCTAGCTAGGGGCGTTAAACGATAGCGCTTGTTGGGAGGCAACCCAATTTTATTTTAGTTTCTTGCTTTTTGGTTCTGTTTAGTAATAAATAATCCATCTATCTTCTGTTTAGATGTGCTTTTATGTTTTAATTAGTGTTTGTGCCAAGTAGAACCTTTGGGAAGACTTGGGTGAAGTCTTTATGATCATGCTGTAAAAAACAGAAACTTTAGCGCTCACGAGATTAGCTCCAACTTTTTACTGGAGAGTGATATTTAGTTGATTCTTTTTGCAGATGATTACTAGACAAATTACTCAGGTCCACCAATTTATTTTAAAACTTTTGGAGTTCCAGAAGTTTGCTTTAGTTACAGATTACTACAAACTGTTCTATTTTTGACAGATTCTGTTTTTCGTGTGTTGTTTGCTTAATTTGATGACTCTATGGCTAGTAAAATAGAATATAAACCATAGAGAAGTTGGAATAAAGTAGGTTTAACACCAATATAAATAAATAATAAGTTCATTATAGTACCTTGAAGTGGTTTTTTGTTTTCTTTCGCTAACGGAGCTCACGAGTTTTCTGTTAAGTTTTGTGTTGTGAAGTTTTCAAGTTTTGGGCAAAGATTCGATGGACTATGGAATAAGGAGTGGCAAGAGCCTAAGCTTGGGGATGCCCAAGGCACCCCAAGGTAATATTCAAGGATAACCAAGAGCCTAAGCTTGGGGATGCTGAGGGAGTCCTGTATTAGGGGGTATCCGGACAGCCGGACTGTATACAACGTCCGGACTATTGAAGCGTGAAGATACAAGACTCAAGACTTCGGCCCGTGTCCGGATGGGACTTTCCTTGGTGTGGAAGGCAAACTTGGCGATCCGGATATTATATTTCATTCCTTGTAACCGACTCCATTTTAACCCTAGCCCTCTCTGGTGTCTATATAGACCGGAGAGGTTGGTCCTTAGAAGACCGATCACAATTACAATCATACCATCATAGGCTAGCTCTTAGGGTTTAGCCTCTACGATCTCGTGGTAGATCTACTCTTGTACTACCCAGATCATCACTATTAATCAAGCAGGAAGTAGGGTTTTACCTCCATCGAGAGGGCCCGAACCTAGGTAAACATCTGTGTCCCTTGCTTCCTGTTACCATCAGCCTTGACGCCCAGATCGGGACCCCCTACCCGAGATCCGCCGGTTTTGACACCGACATTGGTGCTTTCATTGAGAGTTCCTCTATGGCGTCGCCACAAGGATCAATGGCTCGTCTCATTGTCAAGGATGACATTACCTTTTAGGGGGCTCTGGCTGTAGGCCAGTCGCTCCGGCTCGGTGGCTTTATCATGGCCGCCCCATCGGCGGTGTCGCCGACGATAACTTCTCGGGTCATCAATCATAACCTTCGCGTCAGTTCGGAACTTGTCGAATAGATGGATCCAATGGGGCTATCCTCCCTTAACGAACTCTTGGATCGCATCACCGCTCTAGGAATCGCTACAGACTATGACCGGACCGGGCTTAAACCCGATCAAAGGGACATCAGGTCCCTGCCGGCCACCCATGAGATAGCGATGGTGGAGGAACCACACGCGGATTGCCCCTCAACTTTGAGGACAAGTTGTTTTTGGATCACCGAACTCCTTGAGCCAAAGACCTGCTTAAAGGAAAACCTGACCCAGGTCCCGGACTTAGAATCGGGTATTGGGCCGAAGAAATTGGGCACTCCGGATTCTGAGTTGTTTAGCTCGGGACCGCCCGCGCCCTTGGGCGTTAGATCGGATCAAAATCCGGACTCTAAACTGGACCTAAACTATCCCTCCCACATCAGGCAAGAGCCCCAGGAAACCGTACATCACTACTGGGCTAGATTCCTCCTTGCGCTTAACAAGGTCAGGGACTGCCGCGAAGAGAATATGGTCTCACTTTTCTGCAAAAACTGCACGGACGAAGGACTCCTCAATGCTATAAGCCGCCGCAACATAATACGCTTTGCGGACTTGGCAACCATAGTACGAAAGTACTGTGTGATGGAGAGCGCTTGGAAGACCCAAACAGAGTTTTGGATAGTACTGCTCTCACCATAACCTTTGTCCGAACTAAACGGACGAACTCTTGTAAGTCGTCTGACCCAACTCCCAAGAAACCAAAGCCCACCCCAGGGCGGGGATCCATATTGGAAGAATGGCTCGACGGGCCATGTAAGCTCCACAGTACTCCGGATACAACACCTACTCATAGCCTTAAGCCATGTTGGATACTCCGGCAGGTGGCAAAAAGTGGCGAGGATCTTCTTGTGGGCCATAAAGCGGAACAACATCCTGCCAAAGAAGCACAATACAAGATTAATAGCTCTTGAGACTTTCGCCTCGAACAATAGGCGCAAGCGAAGCTCGTCGAGGTTCGCTGAAATTTACCGTGGCAAAAATAAACCCTTGGAACGACATCGCTATAACTTTTAATGCCGTGATGAACCTCGATTCCGGCTGTCCGGCACCACCGCCTCGTCCTTAGCCCGATCGTAGATGGCTTTCGCTCACTAAAGTACTCATGGACGGCGGAAGCGGATTAAATCTGATTTATGAAGAAACACTCAGCAAGATGGAGATTGATAAAATCCGATTGAACAAAGCGGCACGACCTTCTAGGGAATTATCCCTACTCGGGAAGCACGGTGTGCGGGAAAAATCACACTGATGTGGTATTCGCACCTTGAGAATTATAGGTCCGAGGAAATCACATTCCAGGTGGCTCCTTTTAGCAGCGGATACCACGCCCTTCTAGGGCGGGACGCATTTACAAGCTTTCAAGCTGTACCCCATTATGGGTACATGAAGCTTAAAATGCCCGGACCCAATGGAATCATCACTCTAGCGAGTGATCCGGACGTAGCACTTTGCGCGGAAAATAAAACCGCAGCTCTAGCCTTGGAAGCATTATCTGAAGCCCTAGCAGCCGAAGAGTTAACAACACTGCAGGCCACCATGGACAGGGACGATGTGATACTAGACAAGCGACCCAAGTCCACCTCATTTAAGTGTGCAGACGAGATAGTCAAATTCCAGGTCCATCCAAGGGACCCCACGAAGACAGCTTCCATCGGAACACAGCTGAGCCCCGCGATTGATGCCGCACTACGAGATTTCTTACGCGAGAATTGGGACATTTTCGCCTGGCACCCATCGGACATGCCAGGCATCCCACGCAGACTGGCCGAACACAGCCTCAATACTCTAAAAGGATATAAACCAGTCAAGCAGACCCTCGGGCGATTCTCGGAGCCCAAACGACAGGCAATGTGGGAAGAATTAGCCAAGCTACTAGAGGCCGGATTTATCAGAGAAATCAAACATCCGTATTGGCTGGCAAATTTGGTGATGGTACCAAAGAAGGACAAATCCTGGCGCCCATGCGTCGACTTCAAAGACCTCAACAAGGCTTGCCTCAAGGATCCCTTTCCCCTCCCTCGCATCGATCAAATCATCGATGCCATAGCTGGACGGCTCTAAAATGCTGGCTGGATTGGGAGCAGGTTGTGACGCCCGGATAATTAAGCCACAGTAACCCTCTGCTAATGATGCCATGTCACCTCGATTTCTGTTGCTAATCTCGCGTTAGTTTGAAACCGATTCAAATTAAAATTTAAAATCAAGTTAAACGGTAAAAGTTTTCAAACATTAAAACTAAAATGTTAGGGTTGTGCCAAATAATGCATAGGTATTTATGGCGGAGAAATCACACTTTTATAAAATGTTAGACTACTCTAAAATGATGTAACAGTAGCAAAAACAATTATTTAAACACTTTGAGAAAAATTAAAACAAATTGCCCCAAAATTTTAGTGACAGTCCAAGGTATTGCAAAGTAATTTTAGGACAAGTCTCTTATTTAACAAAATTCATTTGGACTTAAATTATAATGCAAAACCGTACAGGATTAAAGAAAAAAAGAAATATATTAAAGAAAACTAAACTAAGCTAACCTAACCTACTGGGCTGTTGGCCCATCTAACAAACAATTAGCCCAGCCTGGCGCCCCACTCTACTAACCCTAACTCTTCCCATCCCGATTCCCATCTCTCCCTCATTCCCACCTCGCGCGCCAGGATTTGAGTGAGAGCGCCCCGCCGACCCCACAGCTCGTCCCACCGCCATGCCCTGCCCTCCCCGAGCCGCCATGCCCTGCCCCTCCCCGAGCTCGCCTCACCCTTCCCCACTTGCCCCTTCCCCACTCCCCGATCCAGATCGGGATCGGGCGACCACGCCCTGCCCGCTGACTCTCGCCCTCCTCTCCCTTCGCGCGACGCTTGCACGAAAACAGCACACGCCGCGCCGATCAAGGCCACCGACTGGATCGCCACTCGCCGCCCGCCAGACAACCTCGCCGGACTGCCGCTGTCCCGTCCTCCTCTCCAACGGCCGCCACCGACCCTCGCCGCCGCCGGACCGCCCGACCCCATCACAGCCGTCGCGGACGCCTCGTTTTCCCCACGCCGCTTCCCCAAGCCTCGGCGATCAACCCCATAACGCTGGTGAGGCCTTTGGCCTCCTCTTTCCCTTTGCACCGCTCCTGCACGTCTCCCCGTCGCCGGTCACGCACCGTCGGCCACCCACGCTGCTGCGCCGCCGACGCCGCCCCTGCTCGCACTCGTGCCCTACCCCGCATCCGCTGGGTTGTGCTCTCGCTTCGCAGACGGTTCTGCCGCTGCTCATCGGTGATGCTGCTCCCTACCTCCCCATGCCAGGCCCGTGCCTTCCCGGTCCGGCGCCGTGGCCACTACAGCGCCCGCTGGCCACACCCTCCATGGCCCGACCACCTCTTGTCGCGACACTACGGCGGCATGCCATCGCCGTCGCCTCATCGGCGGTTTGGCTGCATACGCTGGGCGAATGGTTGTTGGCCATTATTGCGCCACGCTCAGAATCGCCAAATACTGTTAACCCCTGTACCAATGACAAGTGGGCCCAACCCCTAGAACGTGTTTAAAAAAAAGAGAATATAAATAAATAAATAAATAAAATAAATTAATTAGTTAACTAAATTAGTTAACTTAATTAGGTCTGTTAAATTAATCTAATCACTTTTTAAACTAACTAATCATGTTTAATTAACCTAAGTCAATGACAACCGGGACCCACGCGTTAGGTTGACCGAGTCAACTCTGTTGACTGCTGACATCAGCATGACATCGTGCTGATGTCATTAATCTATTTTTTATTTTATTTTATTAATTTAAATAATTAATTAAATTCCAAAAATTAATAAAATCTTTAAAAAAATCATATCTTTTAATCCGTAACTCGTATTAAATTATTTTCAACATGAAAGTTGCTCAGAACGACGAGACGAATCCGGATACCCAGTCCGTTCGTCCGCCACACACCCCTAACCTATCGAACTCGCAACTTTCGCCTCCCGCTCTTCTCGTCAATTCACGAAACACCGGATTACTTTCCTGATGTTTCTTAATCGGTACCACCTCATACCACGTTAGGGCACGCCTAGCATCGTTATTTGTCATGTCATGCATCGATATGCATCTGCTTACATGGTATTCATTGTTTCTTCCCCTCTTCTCTCGGTGAGACTACGAGACCGACGCTGCTGCTGCTGCCCAGTTCGACTACGGTGTTGATTTAATTCTCTCTCTTGCCGAGCAACCAGGCAAGCACCCCTTGATCACCAGATATCGCCTACTCTCCTCTATACTGCTTGCATTAGAATAGTGTAGCATGTTACTGCTTTCAGTTATACCTATCCTGATGCATAGCCTGTCCTTGTTACTACTGTTGTTATCTTTACCTGCAATCCTATATGCTTAGTATAGGATGCTAGCATTTTCATCTGTGGCCCTACATTCTTGTCCATCTGCCGTGCTATACTATCGGGCGTGATCACTGGGAGGTGATCACGGGTATATACTATATACTTATACATGATACATGTGGTGACTAAAGTCGGTCGGCTTGTGGAGCACCATGAGTGATTCATGGATTGGGCGCTGAAAGGACCTTTGTCCCGACGGCCCTCTGGATGGATCTTTGAGGCGGAGCGACAGGGCAGGTTGAGACCGCTTAGGAGAGAGGTGGGCTGGCCTGTTCGGCGCTCATGGATACTTAACACGCTTAACGAGATCTTGGTATTTGATCTGAGTTGGCTACGAGCTTATACGCACTAACCATCTACGCGGGAGTAGTTATGGGTATCCCGTGTCGTGGTATCACCAAGCACTTCAGACGTCGTCGACGAGCGGCGCCGCGGATTGGACTGGAATGCCCGCTAGGCTAGGTCTGCTTCCGCCGCCCTCGCAACGTGCAGGTGTGTTCAGGCGATGGGCCTGCCCTGCGCTTAGGTTTAGACCGCGTGTTGGCCTCTCTCACAGCCTAGGTGGGGCTGCGGCGTGTTGATCTTCCGCGGCGGGCATGACCCAGAAAGTGTGTCCGCCAAATGGGATCAAGCGTCTGGGTAAGATGGTGCACCCCTGCAGGGAAGTTAATCTATTCGAATAGCCGTGATCCTCGGTAACAGGATGACTTGGAGTTGTACCTTGAGCTTATGACAACTAGAACCGGATACTTGATAAAACACACCCTTCCAAGTGCCAGATACAACCGGTGGTCGCTCTCTCTCAGGGATATGAGGAGGGGATCGCCGGGTAGGATTATTGCTATGTGTTGTTACTTGGAGGAATTCAGTTTGCCCTCTTCTACCTATTGCAGGACAGGTGACCAGAAGCGTAGTCTTCGATAAGACTAGCTATCCCCCTCTTATTCTGGCATTCTGCAGTTCAGTCCACTGATATGGCCCTTTACACATATATCCATGCATATGTAGTGTAGCTCCTTTCTTGCGAGTACTTTGGATGAGTACTCACGGTTGCCTTGTTCCCCCTTTTCCCCCTACCTCTACTCGATTGCTGCAACCAGACGATGGAGCCCAGGAGCCAGACGCCACCGTCGATGACGACTACTACTCGAGGTGCCTACTACTACGTGCAGCCCACGACGACGACCGGGAGTAGCTAGGAGGATCCTGCAGGAGGCCTGCGCCTCTTCGATCCAGATCGCGATTTGTGCTAGCCTTCTTAAGGCAAACTTGTTTAACTTATGTCTGCACTCCGATATTGTTGCTTCCGCTGACTCGCCTATGATCGAGCACTTGTATTCGAGCCCTCGAGGCCCCCGGCTTGTATTATGATGCTTGTATGACTTATTTTATTTGTAGAGTTGTGTTGTGATATCTTCGTGAGTCCTTGATCTTGATCGCATACATTTGCGTGCATGATTAGTGTACGATTGAATCGGGGCGCCACAAGTTGGTATCGAGCCGATCGCTGTAGGAATCCCGTCCACACTCCTTGGCGAAGTTGAGTCTAGACTTTACAAAACTTTTACTAACTTGGCTGTGTGGCCCATGGGCCCACGCCGCCATTGGGTGGTATTAGGATCTTTTACTCCTCGACCTTTACTCGGGATTCTGAACGCTCTTCTATTCGGGTTAAACGATTTTTCTAAAATCTAACTTTAGGTTCTCGAAAATACTTTCTACCGAGAGGCCCTTCATCCGGATGATCACCGATCGCACTGTAAGATTTCGAGATACTCTTTGATATTCTCTCGAGACTTTATGCCCATCACTTTTGCTATTCCGCACCACCGATAAATCCGTATGGAAAACTACTTACACTTGCCATTCATACGATCATCCCCATTGATCTTGTTATTACAAGATACCCAAGTTTTCTATTGTTCCGAGAATACTTTGTGCCTACTGCCTAGCAGTTCTTTGCCACATGAATACCCCTTCAAATAAATCCTCGCACTTGTCGAGTATCCGCCATCCCGATTGTTCATGTGTTTCACAAAATACTTCAAAATACTATTCGATCTTCCGAAAATCCTCTGGAGCCTTTGGCTCTTGAAATTTTTGCTTGCTTGCATTATGGTTAATCCCATAAGTCTCGTAGTCATATTGACATTCCTTGTCATTATCATTTTGAGTCTGTTGACTCAATATGTTTCTGAATACTGCAATCATCATTGATCCTTATAAATTACCTTTCCAGCTGAGCTGCCATTCTTTTAACTGGAATTGGTTCTCGACCAATCCAATTGTCGTTGATTGTACCCTAAGGCTATTCAACTTATCCATCCCTAATCAGAGCATTGCTTCTGACCCCTTGATTTGGGAATCATAATTCCTTTGCATTTGACAATTGAGTTAGTCAGTTGTTTCTATAATTTGATCACCTTGCATTCTTCTTCCTCTAGTTGAGTACTGATGCTCACGTCAGATCCCTTGTGGACCACCAGATCCTTTGTTGGATTTTATCTGACAACGCCCTTCATATTCAATAACCTTGTGAGCCTTTCCTCTGATACATAATGCCTTTGGTAAATTGTATCCTCTGCTTTCTCAACCATGCTCTGCCTTCGAGCTTGAGTTAATTATTTCTAAAGATTCTGGTATATGATTCCAAGAAGCCCCTATGGGTTGAACATATGCCTTCACTAAACCGTGTGAACCAGAAAGTTTTCACGAATCATACTCTTCTGGTGCTTCGCCAGATAAAATTTTTAACACTGCAACTTCATCGAACGTGAGCAGTGAATGAAAGGTTATGCATTGAAGAAGTGGGAGTCGACCTTGAACTTGTGTTCATGCCCATGGACACGATGTAGATCTTATCATTAAAGCTTCTCTTAAATTAATTATTCCTTTGGTATAAGTTCATCTTATATCAGGGATCTGGCCTTTTGCAATCGTGGTTCCGACCATGTTCTCTTTTAAATACCATTTCTCGTGCAAGTTTTAGCACTTGTCTTCTGTAGAGCAATACCCCCGTCCAACCTCTACTTTGATATGTCATCGAGTATTACCCCCTGGTATCTCGAGATTATCATGGAACTGCATAACTTCTTATGAGTTCTTCATCAAGTGCTACCTTCCCACTGATTCCAATTTTTCACGGGCTCTGAGTTATTAAACACTCAAAGACACCGATATCTGAACCGAGTCCGCACTACGGTTCAACAACTCTTCAGTAAGCTTCTATAAGTACGAGTTTGTACCCGACCACGCCATTCCTAGCCTGTTTGGCTATATCATGGTCGTGATGATTTTAACTGTGCTACCCGATCCTTCTTCTCGGAGCACAATTTTCGACGATGAACTAACCTTACGTCGATCCTCATCGTCTTATCATTTCGCCTTGAACAACAAGCTTGGTTTCGAGTTTGTGTCGTACCCTTGGTTCCAATAACCTTTCACTTCATCATTACCTTGACTTGAAGTCGTCGCCGATCGACTACATCTTCATGAACTCTCGCGACAAAGGTGTCGTGATCGCCAACATTCGAGCTCATCCAGATATCAATTGAATTCATGATGAGAAATACCATCCTTGCCCTCGATGATTTGTATTATCATCGACCACTTTATTGCCTTCCCACCAACACAAGCTTGTTCATGTTTGGTGTTATACCTTGAGTTCCTTGCTACCCAGCAATTGTTCTTCTTTTCCTTGGACTATTACCATCCTTTATGTCAAGAATGTTCTGAGACTTGTTCCACCTCTTGAGAATTCTTGACATAGAAATACTTCTCACCATCACCATTTCTTCTTGGTCCCCGTGTTAATTCCAACAAGTGAACGGTGTTGTTTGGATTATTTCCTTCTGGCAACCCTATTTTTTTAAGATAATGGTCGAAGGTTCATTCTTAGGCTATCGATTATTGAATCACCATTCTGACATTGGTCGTGCAACCCAACCCATCGGGCGCACCTTTCAATCAATGTTTACTTGTGTATGTTTTCCTCGAGCATACTTCCTTATATCATTTGATCTGACAAATGATATCTCCTTGTTCACATAACTGTGGAAATCCACCTTTTTGGAAATCTCGAGGATTTTCGTTGATTCCATCAGCTACCCCCTCATCCTCTCCTTGGTTTAATGATGAACTATTTTTTTAGGAACCCACTCCCATAGTTCATTTCCTGAGAATCTTGAAATGTCATGTCATCTATTTGTGTTTCACCTTTTCTTCTCGGACATCCTGAGTCTGAGGTATCTTGACACCAATCGGATCTGAATCTCGGTCAGATATTATGGTTGGGACAACTTTCCAAGAGTTATGTTGTTGGCCCTTTGATGACCTGGTAACAGGATGTCATGCCTAGAACCCCCCCGGCTGGAGGACCTATCATTATTAATTATTTTGCAAGGATAACCATTCCTCCCGGAGGAAATTGTAGGACTTATTTTATAAGTTACTCCTGATGGATCATTGGTGTATCCAAAGTCTGGCCCTTGATTGAAACACCATGTCAATGCTATCTCGAAGCATGTCTGTGGTACTCCGATTTTCAACAAGAACATTTGAAGCCCAATGCTAAATGTTTCTTTCTTAATTATCCTAACACCGTTGTATGGGTAATGTCATAAAAATTCTCTCCTGTACCTATAGAGTTTTCTACAGAATATCGTGCCATGGACATCATGCTCTGCTTGTCCTTGGGAAGGATATACCCTTGAAATATGTGTTTAAACACATTTTCCTTTCCGTTGTCTTGTTCAAACTTTCTTATAATCTACTTAACCGAGCAGTGATAATTCCTTCTTAGGTAAGCACCTTGTGGTACAACTCGCCAAGAAGACCCTCACATACTATTGTTGGTGACATTTCGTAACCACCGATGGACGAGAACTTTGCCAATTGTTTCGCCTCGTTCAACAAGTAGGAGAGTTGCTCTCTTCGTTCCCCGTCCTAGGTACCGACATTGTTGCAGGCATAGCTGACAAGCTGTTCACTGACATGCCTCCCTGTCGCGGTGGTGTAAGATGTCACCACCCTTCCTACTTTCAACCCATAAAGTGGGCCCATAACCCACAGGTCCACTGGATCGAAACCTGACTCTTCCTTACAACCCGGATTCGAATGTACCCTTTGCACCTGGCTTCGTATGTGATTGACGAGCTAAATTCTATACCATTATTCATCCTGGAATCAAACACCATGTTATTCACGTTGTTCAAGCCCCCATTCCAGCTTCTGTCTAGGCATCGAATGATTGCCTACCCATTTGAAACTTTGGTACCATCATATATTGCACTCAACAAATTCACTGAAATTCAACTCGTGGGGTACCTCGTGTATTTCCCATTGAGATCACCGTCTGATACCCAGCTTTGTGGAGATGCGTTCTTCCGGAGCATTTTCCCCTGGCCGCGTTCGTAGGACGATGGAGATCCTGAAGGAAGGATGACGACTTGATCATGGTGACTTGAAGCAGAGAATTGAAGACATCAACGAAAGGGATCAACCTCTTCGAAAGGGGAGCCAAGACCGAGAAGACTCGTTAGGTTTTTCGCTACCAGCACCTCCCCCCCCCCTTACTCCACCGCTTAAATCTCGGGACGAGATTTCTTGTAGTGGAGGAGAATTGTGACGGCCGTATAATTAAGCCACAGTAACCCTCTGCTAATGATGCCATGTCACCTCGATTTCTGTTGCTAATCTCGCGTTAGTTTGAAACCGATTCAAATTTAAATTTAAAATCAAGTTAAACGGTAAAAGTTTTCAAACATTAAAACTAAAATGTTAGGGTTGTGCCAAATAATTCATAGGTATTTATGGCGGAGAAATCACACTTTTATAAAATGTTAGACTACTCTAAAATGATGTAACAGTAGCAAAAACAATTATTTAAACGCTTTGAGAAAAATTAAAACAAATTGCCCCAAAATTTTAGTGACAGTCCAAGGTATTGCAAAGTAATTTTAGGACAAGTCTCTTATTTAACAAAATTCATTTGGACTTAAATTATAATGCAAAACTGTACAGGATTAAAGAAAAAAAGAAATATATTAAAGAAAACTAAACTAAGGTAACCTAACCTATTGGGCTGTTGGCCCATCTAACAAACAATTAGCCCAGCCTGGCGCCCCATTCTACTAACCCTAACTCTTCCGTCCCGATTCCCATCTCTCCTCATTCCCACCTCGCGCCGCCAGGACGAGTGAGAGCGCTCCCGCCGACCCCACAGCTAAATCCCCGCGGCCATGCCCTGCCCCTCCCCGAGCCGCCATGCCTCGCCCCCCCGCCGAGCTCGCCTCACCTTCCCCACTTGCCCCTTCCCCCACTCCCGATCCAGATCGGGATCGGGCGACCACGCCCTTCCCGTTGACTCCTCGCCTCCTCTCCCTTTTACGACGCTCGCGGAAACCATACCACGCCTCGCGCCCGACCGCGCCACCCTCTTCGATCGCCACCTTGCCGCCGCCAGACAACCTCGCCGGACTGCCGCCGTCCCGTCCTCCTCTCCAACGGCCGTCACCGACCCTCATCGCCGCCGGACCGCCCGACCCCCATCACAGCCGCCGCCGGGCGCCTCGTTTTCCCCACGCTGCTTCCCCAAGCCTCGGCGATCAACCTCAGAACGCTGGTGAGGCCTTTGGCCTCCTCTTTCCCTTTGCACCGCTCTCTGCCCGTCTCCCGTCGCCGCCGGTCGCGCACTGTCGGCCACCCACGCGCTGCTCGCCCACCGGGCGCCGTCCGCGTCTACACTCGTGCCCTACCCGCATCCGCCTGAGGTTGTGCCCCCACTTCATGGACGGTTTCGCTGCTGCTCATCGGCGATGCGCGCCCCTACCTCCCCACGCCAGTTCGTGCCTTTCCGGTCCGGCGCCAGGCTACTATAAATACCGCTGGCCACACCTCCATGGCCCGACCACCTCTCGTCAAGGCCACTACGGCGGCATGCCGTCGTCGCCGCTTCATCGGCGGTTTGGCGTCTTGCTGGCGAATGGTTGTCGCCATTGCGCCGCGCTCAGAATCGCCAAATACCGTTAACCCCTCGTATTAATGACAAGTGGGCCCAGCCCCTAGAACGTGTTTAAAAAAAGAGAATATAAATAAATAAATAAATAAAATAAATTAATTAGTTAACTTAATTAGGTCTATTAAATTAATCTAATCACTTTTTTAGCTAACTAATCATGTTTAATTAACCATTTCAATGACAACCGGGACCCACGCGTTAGGTTGACCAAGTCAACTCTGTTGACTTCTGACATCCGCATGACATCATGATGATGTCATTAATCTATTTTTTTATTTTATTTTATTAATTTAAATAATTAATTAAATTCCAAAAATTAATAAAATCTTTAAAAAAATCATATCTTTTAATCCGTAACTCGAATTAAATTATTTTCAACATGAAAGTTGCTCAGAACGACAAGACGAATCCGGATACGCAGTCCGTTCGTCCGCCACACCCCCCTAACCTATCGAACTCGCAACTTTCCCCCTCCGGCTCCTCTGCCCGAATTCACGAAACACCTGGATTACTTGCCCGGATGTTTCCCCCCTTAACCGGTACCACCTCATACCACGTTAGGGCACGCCTAGCATCGTTACTTGTCATGTCATGCATCGATATGCATCTGTTTACATGGTATTCATTGTTTCTTCCCTCTTCTCTCCGGTAGACTACGAGACCGACGCTGCTGCTGCCCGGCTTCGACCACGGTGTTGACGACCCTCTCTCTTGCCAGAGCAACCAGTGCAAGCCCCCCTTGATCACTCAGATATCGCCTACTCTCCTCTATACTGCTTGCATTAGAGTAGTGTAGCATGTTATCGCTTTCGCTTATACCTATCCCGATGCATAGCCTGTCCTTGTTACTACTGTTGTTATCTTTACCTGCAATCCTATATGCTTAGTATAGGATGCTAGCATTTTCATTTGTGGCCCTACATTCTTGTCCGTCTGCCGTGCTATACTATCGGGCCGTGATCACTCGGGAGGTGATCACGGGTATATACTATATACTTATACATGATACATGTGGTGACTAAAGTCGGTCGGCTTGTGGAGCACCATGAGTGATTCACGGATTAGCTGAAAGGACCTTTGTCCCGACGGCCCTCTGGATGGATCTTTGAGGCGAGCGACAGGCAGGTTGAGACCGCTTAGGAGAGAGGTGGGCTCGGCCTGCTCGGCGTTCATGGATACTTAACACGCTTAACGAGATCTTGGTATTTGATCTGAGTTGGCTACGAGCTTATACGCACTAACCATCTACGCTGGAGTAGTTATGGGTATCCCGCCGTGGTATCAGCAAGCACTTCAGACGTCACGACGAGCGGCGCTACCGGATTGGATCGAACGCTGCTAGGCTAGGTCTGCTTCCGGCCGCCCTCGCAACGTGCAGGTGTGCTCAGGGCGATGGGCCCGCACCGCTGCCCGCTTAGGTTTAGACCGGCGTGCTGGCCTCTCTGTTGTGCCTAGGTGGGGCTGCGACGTGTTGATCTTCCGCGGCCGGGCATGACCCAGGAAAGTGTGTCCGGCCAAATGGGATCAAGCGTGCTGGGTAAGATGGTGCACCCCTGCAGGGAAGTTAATCTATTCGAATAGCCGTGATCTTCGGTAATAGGACGACTTGGAGTTGTACCTTGAGCTTATGACAACTAGAACCGGATACTTGATAAAACACACCCTTCCAAGTGCCGATATAACCGTGGTCGCTCTCTCGTGGATATGAGGAGGGATCGCGGGTAGGATTATTGCTATGTGTTGTTACTTGAGGAATTCAGTTTGCCCTCTTCTACCTGTTGCAAGACAGGTGACCGAAGCGTAGTCTTCGATAAGACTAGCTATCCCCTCTTATTCGGCATTCTGCAGCTTCAGTCCATCGATATGGCCCTTTACACATATATCCATGCATATGTAGTGTAGCTCCTTGCTTGCAGTACTTTGATGAGTACTCGGGGTTGCCTTGTTCCCCTTTTCCCTACCTCTACTCGATTGTTGCAACCAGACGATGGAGCCTGGAGCTGACGCCACCGTCGATGACGACTACTACTCGAGGTGCCTACTACTACGCAAGGCATCACGACGACGACTGGGAGTAGCTAGGAGGATCCAGCAGGAGGCCTGCGCCTCTTTCGATCTCTATCCCAGTTTGTGCTAGCCTTCTTCGTGCAAACTTGTTTAACTTATGTCGTACTTCGATATTGTTGCTTCCGCTGACTCGTCTATGATCGAGCACTTGTATTCGAGCCCTCGAGGCCCCTGGCTTGTATTATGGTGCTTGTATGACTTATTTTATTTGTAGAGTTGTGTTGTGATATCTTCCCGTGAGTCCTTGATCTTGATCGTACACATTTGCATGCATGATTAGTGTACGATTGAATCGGGGGCGTCACACAGGTGTAGTCCTGACATCCCCCACCGAAGACACGGTCCAGTACGTCCTCCAGATATTATATACAGATTCCAACAATGCAGCCGAGTATGCGGCTCTATTGCATGGCCTTCGGATGGCAGTCTCTATGGGCATCCAACGCCTGGAAGTGCGAGGGGATTCGAACCTTGCAATCTCACAAATAAATGGAGACTTCGATGTCAAGGATCCGAAAATGGCGGCCTACCGTAATGCCATCTTAAAAATGTCAGCGCGGTTCGAGGGGCTCGAGTTCCACCATGTGGCTCGAGAAAATAATCAAGCGGCGGACGTCCTCGCCCGCATCGGCGCCAAACGCGACCCTGTCCCACCTAACATATTCCTGGAAAGGCTGTTCAAGCCATCCGTAGTATGGGAAGGGGAGTCCGGCAATACCAGCTCGGACCCGAATACACCCCCAGATATCGAACCATCAGACACAATCGGAGGCTCCGCCACCGAAATAATATCATCGGCCCACAAAATCATGGCCATCATTGCCCCATGGACCGAGCCTTTCTTGGCCTACCTAAATAGGCAGGAGCTACCCGATGACCAAAATGAAGCACGCTACATAGTCCGGCGTTCTAAAGCTTACAAAGTCCACGAAGGGGAACTCTATAAGAAAAGCGCGACTGGAGTGCTCCAAAGGTGCATCTCCGAAGAGGAGGGGCGGCAACTCTTGGCTGAAATCCAGGCCGGACTGGGCGGACACCACGCCACGGCTCGAGCGCTAGTCAGCAAAGCCTTCCGCACATGCTTCTATTGCCGACGGCCCGAGCAGACGCACAGGACCTTGTCCAACATTGCGTCGGTTGCCAGCTCTTTGCCAATCAGAGTCATATGCCCCCTACCGCTCTCCAAACAATCCCCATAACTTGGCCGTTCGCAGTCTGGGGGCTGGATATGGTTGGACCCTTTAAAGGGGGAAGCCATAAGAAAAATACTTATTGGTCATGGTGGACAAGTTCACCAAATGGATAGAAGCCAAGCCAGTTAAAACGGCCGAATCCGGACCAGTAATCGACTTCATATCCGGGGTCGTACACCGATACGGTGTCCCCCATAGCATCATCACTGATAATGGCTCAAATTTCACAGCCGATGAAGTGAAAACTTGGTGCGGCGAAATGGGCATTAAGCTCGACTACGCTTCCGTCTACCACCCCAAACAAACGACCAGGTCGAACGGGCAAACGGTCTCATCATGAGCGGCATCAAACCCAGACTAGTGCGATCTCTAACAGAATCGGATACGCACTGGGTAGAGGAGCTCGACTTCGTACTCTGGGGGCTGCGGACCACACCCAATCGCACCACCGGATATACACCAGTTTTATGGTGTACGCAGTGCGGAAGCGATATACCCTATGACATAATACATGATTTGCCGCAGCGTGCTGCGTGTCTGAAGAGAAGGAAGCCGAGTTAGATCGGCAGGATAACCTGGATGCCCCGGAGGAGGAGCGCGATGTCGCAAAAGCCCGCTCCGCATTCTATCGCAGCAGGCTCGACGATATCAAAGCAGAGAAGTGCGGGCCAAAACTTACAATATTGGCGAGCTCGTTCTACACCTACCGGTGAAGAAGAAGGACAAACTCAAACCCAAATGGGAAGGTCCCTTCGTCATTGACAAAGTTCTCACCGGAGGAGCATACCGTCTACGTAATGCATCCGATAACAGACTCGAGCCGAACCCATGGAACGCGGCCAGACTCCAGAGATTCTACGCCTGCTGGATAACTCTGGCCGCACTAAGCGTACCTGGGGGCTTCCTATACGGAAGCTAAATATGATTACTCACATGGCTTTCTGCCCACCACATATGCATTCTTTTTCCATATCTGCCTTTTCTTCACCATTATATGCATCGATATGACTTAAGATGTTACCAAGCTGGGATGCCTGGCTCCTGTGTTTATGCCCTACGTTCCCGTTAATTCGGCTAGGGCATAAGGGGAGCACCTCTCATTGTTATTCTGCCGGTTCAGCCGGATGTGTACCTCGATCGGGTGAAGCCGAAAGCTAGCTTCCTTAAGAGAATATTCGGTCGGTGAACAAAAGATGTGTTCATTTATTACAACGTAAATCCTAGAAGTCTTGTATCCTGCGCCATCGTCATAGTCAGGCATGCGCACCGTCAGATGCGTATCTGTGGAAAGGAACCCCTAACGGAACTATTCTCCCTGGAAGATGTTTCTTACTATCCATGTAATATAACATAACTAGTTGGGTACTTGTCTGTTCAAACACTTATGACCCCTACCCCTTGTTTCCACGCATACCCCGGTTTTGTATAACTGAGTGGGTATTCGGAAACACCCCTGACTATAGGATCCGGGGGCACGAAATGGTCCACCATGACAAAAGATTTTAATCCGGCTAGGGGCTAATCATGCCCATTAAATTACACAGTCACTTGGACCGACTATATTCCTCCTCTATACCGTCCAACAGGCTATCTAGCTTACAATCCTATTGAGAATACTTAGCGGCTAACGCTACCTAGTCATACACCAGACTCACGGGAATTTCTTGCCCATCGGGCCCCGCCGGTCCTACTTCGGCCATATGGTTCGGGTCCAGCTTGGTGTAGCGCATCTTCACCATAGCCCAGGCTTCTCTTGCGCCTTGCCGACAAACGAACACCTTCCAGAGTCAGAGGCGCTGTCGTGCTCCTTGAAACATATGCACAAGCTCCGCCATGCCATTCAGCAGCAAGCTTGATGGCCATAAAGCCTGAGCAACACCCTACATCACTTGCCGAGCTCGCTCGTGCAGTTGCCAAAGGTCTTGCAGTAAATCGCTTGCAGATGAGGGCATCTCCTCCTCAGGGCAACCCGTTAACATTCCTGCAAGCAAAATTCTTTCAATATACTTCCTCGCCGAACTATACTACAGTTCGTCTAGGCACTTACCATAAATGCCGCATCGAAGCCTCTTGTTCTCCTTCACGGGAGTCCGCCAGCTGAGCGCGGAGATCTTTTAACTCCACGTCCAGCTAGACTTTGGCATCTTGAAGATCGTTCTTCTCCTGCCTAACTCGCGTAAGAATGCGCTCGCTAGCATCCAGCTGCTTTTTGAGATGCGATGCATCCTCTCTTACGCCCTCCGGATTCACCTCGGGATTGTCTGCAGAATTTTCTGTTAGACTTGTCACATCAGCCATTTACTAACTGGTGCATCTTCGTGCAATTGTGACACTTGTTACCAGATGAGGGCTTTTGGGGTTCCTCTAATTTGGCAATCATGCCCCTCGATTCGCCTTGCATCCCTCCACTCCCGAGACAATTGCTGGTTCTTCTCTACAAGGACATGTCCATAGATTGATCCTTAAAACTGTTGTTCCAACCGTTTCAAGTCTCAGGGGCTATTGCTATCCATACTTATCAAAATTTCTTACCCGTATGTCTTTGGTATACTGGTTTGTCGCTTGGGCGAGCCCGCCCCGAGCAGCTCGGACGTATGCGTCCGCCGAATTCAAGGAATTAAAAGCCTCTTCGGAAAAGATGTTCCAGAGCACGGCCCTCCGGCGCCGCTGATTCATGGCGCTCTCCACTTCAGAGTTCGTGGCTGAACGTATATCCACATCCTCCGTCGGGGAACTATGCGGTGCTGGCCTCAGAACCGCCTCCGCCCGGCCGGGTTCTCAGAATCCGCTGGTGGAGGCGTGATTGGTAGGGTCTCCGGATATAGTCTGGTTATTCCTCTTCCTGCCAGACACAAAGGGCGTTGTCATATTTTAAATTCTATAACTACAGGACAGGTTATTGCTTTACCTCTGTAGCGGTGTGTCAACCCTCACCGCCTTTCTCTTGAGCCTGCCCGATCTGGACGCTCGTGGTTGACGAGTCCCTAGGGGTTCGGCCCCTCCCTCCGACCGTCATTTTTGCAAATAGAACGACGCCTCAAGAGTAAATTATAATACCCGGGGGGAGTCCTCTTCGAAGGATAGGGTTTTTTAGTTCGGCTTACACACGATGCAGGGAGCAGTCCAGGGTAGTCGGCCGTAATGGCCACTAGGGCGCCATCCCAGCTCGCTTGATAGAATACCCCGTTGACAAGCTCCATAGTGATATCAGGATCCACTTTAAGTCCCGGACCTAGGGCCCTTCCAGGGTCCTCTGGTTGCGGGGAGGGGCTGAAGGTTCCTTCTACGGCCCTCCTTAGTTCCTGCTCAGAAGCATTGATGCAAGTATTCTTAGCAGAAGAACGCTAGAGTAAGTAAAGCAGGGAAAAGGAACGGCAACTTACCCATGCTGGGGGGTTGTACATGGAGAATCCGTCCTGCGTTTTTATGCGAAGGAATTCCTCCTCTTCCCCTTTGTACAAATCGGACAATATCCTTGCCAAAGCGGCAGCGGAGTCCGGACCCTTACGGCCGCAGCGGGTGGCGTCGTCTTCCTCGATGAAATGCCACATGGGTTTCCCCCGATATTGGAGCGGCTGCACTCCCCGTCTTATGCATATCGCCATAACCTCAACTATCGTCAGTCCGGATTTGACCAGTAACTTTATCCTGTTCATCAGGAGGAATATTTCCCTTGTGTCCTCTTCTTCAGGGCCCCGGGGGCGCCAGCTTAGGCGTGCCCTCGGCGGGGCATTGCTGAACTTGGGGAGACCTGTCCGGACTGGATCCGGAAGGGGGACATTGTCTATATAGAACCACTCTGAAGGCCAGTTTTCTGGTGCCTTCCTAGGAGTGCCAGACAGGTATCCGGTCTCGGCAATGCACCATACTTCGGCCCCGCCCACTTGACATAGGGACTCCCCCTGGGTGCGGGGGACAAGGCAGAACTGTTTCCTCCATAATCCGAAGTGTGGTTCGCAGCCTAAAAACCGCTCGCAAAGGGAAACATACCCCGCTATGTGCAGAATAGAGGCAGGGGTAAGATTGTGTAACTGGAGGCTGTAGAACTCCAGGAGCCCGCGAAGAAACGGGTGGATAGGGAACCCGACGCCCCTGAGCAGATGTGGGATGAGGCATATACGCTCCTCCGGAGATGGGTTAGGAGATCCCTCAGCTTGTTCCCCTCTGTCATAAGCAGCTATTCCAGCTCGGACGGGGACCATGAACGCCGGTGGGAGAAACCCTTGGGTTTGTAACTCTATCAAAAGGCTATGATGAACTGAACACTCTCCCCAATCTCCCGACTTGGAATGAGAAGGGAGAGAAGAAGAGCTGCGACGGCCGGCCATGCTGGAATGGCTTTTCGCGAAGCGTTCTGTTGGATGCTAGCTCTGGGAGAGAGAGTGAGGTTTGGATCTGAGAATCCCCGTTCCTTCAAATAGACGGTTAGCCCGGAGGATCGAGGGTGGCAAATGCAAAAATGCCTCGACTCTCGCATTCGCCGACACGTGGAGATGGTCATTACCGAGGCACCGAAGCCGAGGAGCACAACATTGATTGGAGGCCGGACATTATTCGTCGTAACAGGTACTTTGGAGTATTCGGAGAAGGAACCTGTCTTGCAATGCCGAAGACAATACTGCGCGCCGGACTCATCGTCATTGAAGCCTGGTTCAGGGGCTACTGAGGGAGTCCTGGATTAGGGGGTATCCGGACAGCCAGACTATTGAAGCCTGAAGATACAAGATTCAAGACTTCAGCCCGTGTCCGGATGGGACTTTCCTTGGCGTGGAAGGCAAACTTGGCGATCCGAATATTACATTTCCTTCCTTGTAACCGACTCCATGTAAACCCTAGCCCTCTCTGGTGTCTATATAAACCGGAGAGATTGGTCCTTAGAAGGCCGATCACAATTACAATCATACCATCATAGGCTAGCTCTTAGGGTTTAGCCTCTACGATCTCGTGGTAGATCTACTCTTGTACTACCCATATCATCAATATTAATCAAGTAGGAAGTAGGGTTTTACCTCCATCGAGAGGGCCCGAACCTGGGTAAACATCTGTGTCCCTTGCTTCCTATTACCATCAGCCTTGACGCACAGATCGGGACCCCCTACAGGAGATCCGCCGGTTTTGACACCGACAGATGCCCCGGAAGGCATCCCCTCTTTCGTCATCGTTCATCGGTAACTTTACTTGGAGCTATATTTTTATTCACCACAAGATAAGTGTTTTTTTGGAGCTTCACGTCATTTTCTCTTGTTAGTATTTGCTTGCTGTTATTTAGAATAATGTTTTGCATCTTTAATTTCAATAAAAAAGTCAAGGGTAGCCTTTGCCATGCTTATTTTGCTACTATACATGTTGCTGTTTGAAAACTAAAAGTTTACCGCTGTTGCCAAAATTCCCTAGAAAATTCAGAGCATGATATAATATTGAAACTTTTTGCATAATGATCTCTTATAAATTTACTACAGTGGTAATTTTATTTCATAATTTTTGGAGTTAGGGAAGTATTGATACTCTTGCATTCTTAACAGACTGTACTGTTTTGGCAGATTGCTGTTATGTTTGCATTGTTTGCATATGTTTGCTTGTTTAATGATTCTATTTGAGGATAGGAGTATTAAATATGAAGAGGTATTTAGTATGCAATGTTGAATAATAATTTTTTTGATTTTTTAAAGTAGACAATGATAAGGTTTTGCATTGGTTTATACTAACCTATCTCACGAGTTCTTGTTGAGTTTGGTGTGGATGAAGCTTTTGATAAAAAGAGAAACCATGATATGAGAGGAATTAAGGAGACACAAAAGTTCAAGCTTGGGGATGCCCAAGGCACCCCAAGATAATATTTCAAGAAGTCTCAAGCATCTAAGCTTGGGGATGCCCTGGTAGGCATCCCACCTGTCTTCTTCAACAACTATCGGTTAGTATCGGTTGAGCCTAAGTTTTTTCTTCTTCACATGAGTTGTGCTATCCTTGCAATGTTATTTTATTTTGTTTTGCTTGCTGTTTGAATACAATACCAAGATCTGAAAGTCCTTAATGTTAGAGAGTCTTCACATAGTTGCACAATTATTCGACTACTCATTGATCTTCACTTATATCTTTCGGAGTAGTTTGTCATTTGCTCTAGTGCATCACTTATATCTTTTAGAGCACGGCGGTGGTTATGTTTTGTAGAAATTGCTAGTCTCTCATGCTTCACTTATATCTTTTTCAGAGTCTTTTAGAACAGCATGGTATTTGCTATGGTTACAAATTTGGTTCTAGAATGATGAGCATCCAAGTTGGGTATAATAAAAACTATCATAGGAAGTGAATCGGATGCTATGATCAATTTGATGCTTGATTATTGTTTTGAGATATAAAGGTAGTAATGTTAGGGTCATGCTAGAGGGTAATTATGAAATTGAGAAATACTTTTGTTGAAGTTCTCAAGTCCCGTAGCATGCACGTATGGTAAAAGTTGTGTGACAAATTTGTTGCATGAGGTGCTCTTTTGATTGTCTTCCTTATGAGTGGCAGTCGGGGATGAGTGATGGTCTTTTCCTACCAATCTATCCCTCTTGGGGCATGCGTAGTCGTACTTTGCTTCGAGGGCTAAGTAGAATTTTGCAATAAGTATATGAGTTCTTTATGACTAATGTGAGTCCATGGATATACACACACTCACCCTTCCACTTTGCTAGCCTCTATTATTACCGCGCAACTTTCGCCGATATCATGAACCCATTATTTACCTTCCTCAAAACAGCCACCATACCTACCTATTATGGCATTTCCATAGCCATTCCGAGATATATTGCCATACAACTTTCCACCGTTCCATTTATTATGACACGTTCCATCATTGTCATATTGCTCTTTGCATGATCATGTAGTTGACATCGTATTTGTGGCAAGGCCACTTTCATAATTTTCATACATGTGGCTCTTGATTCATTGCATATCCCGGTACACCGCCGGAGGCATTCATATGGAGTCATATCTTGTTCTAGCTTTGATTTGTAAATCCATAAAAGTGTGATGATCTTCATTATTAGAGCATTGTCTCAGTGAGGAAAGGATGATGAAGACTATGATTCCCCCACAAGTCGGGATGAGACTTCGGACTTTACAAAAAGAAAAAAAAGAGAAAAGAAAAAAGAGAAAAGAAAAAAAGAGGAAGGCCAAAAAGAAAAGAAAAAAAGAAAGGCCAAAGAAGAAAAAGAAAGAGAAAAAGAAAAGAAAAAAAGAAAAGAAAAAAAATGAGAGAAAAAGAGAGAAGGGACAATGCTACTATCTCTTTTTCCACACTTGTGCTTCAAAGTAGCACCATGATCTTCATGATAGAGACTCTCCTATGTTGTCACTTTCATATACTAGTGGGAATTTTTCATTATAGAACTTGGCTTTTATATTCCAATGATGGGCTTCCTCAAAATTCCCTAGGTCTTCGTGAGCAAGCGAGTTGGATGCACACCCACTTAGTTCTTATTGTTGAGCTTCCTTATATTTATAGCTCTAGTGCATCCGTTGCATGGAAATCCCTACTCACTCACATTGATATCTATTGATGGGCATCTCCATAGTCCGTTAATACGCCTAGTTGGTGTGAGACTATCTTCTCCCTTTTTGTCCTCACAACCACCACCATATACCACCATAGTGTTATGTCCATGGCTTGCGATCATGTATTGCGTAAGAGTTGAAAAAGATGAAGCACGTTAGAAAGAATGAACCAATTGCTCGGCTCGTCATTGGGGTTGTGCATGATGGGAGTATTTTGTGTAATGAAAATGAAGCATGGCCTAACTATATGATTTTGTAGGGATAAGCTTTCTTTGGCTATGCTATTTTGATAGGACATGATTATTTGTTAGTATGCTTTGAAGCATTATTAATTTTATGTTTTATAAGCTTTTATTTTGAATCATTTGGATCTAAACATTCATGACACAATAAAGAAAATTACATTGAGAATTATGCTAGGTAGCATTCCACATCAAAAATTCTGTTTTTATCATTAACCTACTCGAGGACGAGCAGGAATTAAGCTTGGGGATGCTTGATACGTCTCCAACGTATCTATAATTTTTTATTGTTCCATGCTATTATATTACCCCTTTTGGATGTTTATGGGCTTTATTTTACACATTTATATCATTTTTGGGACTAACCTACTAACCGGAGGCCCAGCCCATATTGTTGTTTTATTGGTTGTTTCAGTATTTCGAGGAAAAGGAGTATCAAACGGAGTCCAAATGGAACAAAACCTTCGGCAGCATGATTTTTTGGAAGAATATGATCCTGGAGACTTGGAGTTCACGTCAGAAGATCCTCGAGGCAGCCACGAGATAGGAGGGTGCGCGCCCCCTATAGGGCGTGCCCCCTGTCTTGTGGGCCCCTCGAGCACCTCCCGACCGACTTCTTTCGCCTATATAAGCCTACGTACCCTAAAAACATCGAATATGAAGATAGATCGGGAGTTCCGCCGCCGCAAGCCTCTGTAGCCACCAAAAACCTCTCGGGAGCCCGTTCCGGCACCCTGCTGGAGGGGGAACCCATCACCGGTGGCCATCTTCATCATCACGGTGCTCTCCATGACGAGGAGGGAGTAGTTCACCCTCGGGGCTGAGGGTATGTACCAGTAGCTATGTGTTTGATCTCTCTCTCTCTCTCTCTCTCTCTCTCTCTCTCGTGTTCTCTCTATGCACTACTAGGAAAAGGGCTATAGATGGAAATGACACTAATGGCGCACCGGAAAGATGGTGCGCCATTAGTATATACTAATGGCGCACCACCATCCGATGCGCCATTAGAGTCTAAACTACTAATGGCGCACCATGCTTTGGGTGCGCCATTAGTACCAAATTTTTTTAAACTAGTGCGCTTGTTCAAACATACTAATGGCGATCCTGCCCAAGTGCGCCATTAGTAGTTGTAATTACTAATGGCGCACTGGTGTGGGTGCGCCATTAGTATATAAACTTTTTTTTGAACTAGTGCGCTTGTTCAAACATACTAATGGCGATCCTGCCCTGTGCGCCATTAGTAGTTGTAATTACTAATGGCGCACTGTGGTGTGGGTGCGCCATTAGTATAGAAACTTTTTTTGAACTAGTGCGCTGTTCAAACATACTAATGGCGATCCTGCTTAGGTGCGCCATTAGTAGTGGTAACTACTAATGGCGCACCATGCAAGAGGTGCGCCATTAGTAAGTGGGCAGCAACAAGATATTTGGGACAGCCTCTCCTACCCACACACTCACTTTCTCCCCACTTCATTCTCTCCACCTCCTCCTTGTCTCGGTGCCTCCTCTTTTCACCTCATTTCCACCATAGATTCATTCAAATTAAGTGGTTAAATTACCTTGTTTTAATAGGTAAGTAAGGGGGGAAGCTATATTTAGGTTGTTCTCCTTACAACAATGTGCACATGCACTTTTTACGGCCTAGCTAGATCTATGTATGTTCGTGGTGTTGCATATGTTTGTGGTGTTTGCATATGTGTTTGTGTTTGGAGGTGTACCGTATTTGAAATGCGATAGTTGCCAATATTTTGCCGGAATGTTGATTCATTTCCGCTTCAAGAGAATTTTGGCATTAAGCATCCTTTTGGTCCTATTTTTAGGAAAGTCATGCCAAATTTTTCTTGGTTCTAAAATATCGCTTTTGCTCTACCTCGCAGCGACCATGGTCCGCACGATGACCGAAGGCATCGTGAATAGGTTTTTGAGGTCCGCGAAGGCCGAGATGCTTCAAAAGAACGAGACGGAGATAAGATGTCCGTGTCGAAGATGCAAGTGAAGAGCCTTATTGCGGACCCGGATTCCGGCAGGTGCGGACCACCTGCTGTTGCGTGGTTTCATGGATGGCTATCGGTGGCAAGGTGATGAAGATGACTACGAAGTCGCCCATGCGGGCCGGGCAAGAAATGAGGAAGGGCAGCAAGACAACCACCGCGCTCGGGCGGGCGAGAAGACGAAGAATCCTCAGAGATGATCACGATCGTGATGTTGTACACAGTCATCATGTAGAAGATGCAGGACATGATGATGAGGAAGATGCCGAGCAGGCGACGGGCATGATCATGAAGATGATGATGCCGGGCGGAGCGCACGACGCTGACCATCGATGGGCTGGGTGCAGGACCTCATATTCAAGAGCTGCTTCTCAAGCGCACGGATAACGCAAGAGCTGCCGCCGAGAGAAAGCCAAGATGGATCAACTTGAGTTAGACGCGTTACTCCATTGTATGAAGGATGCAGGCCGAGGATACCCGCCGAAAGTAACGCCATGGCCCCGAGATGAAGGTAAAACACAAAATGACCGACGATGCTTCGACGAGAACATGTCATTCGCACGAACGCCTTCCCAAGGGGAACAAGTGCCCACCAGTTTGGAGGAGGCGAAGAAAATCGTGTGTCCTCTGGATTTACCGCACGTGAAATACCATGTGTGCATGAACAATTGCATCATTTATCGGGACGAGCACGCGGAGTCTACCATATGTCCGTGTGCGCGCCACTCGATACAAGAAGAGGAAGAAAGCCTCGAAAAGTGGTGTGGTACTTTCCGATCACTCGCTCGCAGCAGCGCTATTTCATGGACCCTAAGGTAGAAAGCTCCTGCGCTGGCACGCCGGATAGGGAGGAGAAGAAGCGGAAGATGACGCAAATGATCCGGAGATAGATAAAAAGACAAGATGCTGAGTCACCCTAAGGATGCGAGCCAGTGGCAAGCGTTGAACTTCAAGACTCGGAATTTGGGAACGATCCAAGGAACATCGTGCTGGGCGCGAGCACCGATGGAGTCAATCCGCTTGGCAGCCGAGAGAAGCACACATAGCACCTGGCCTGTGTTTGTGTGGATGTACAACCTTCCCCTGGTTGTGCATGAAGAGGAAGTACATTCACATGAGTATGCTAATTGAAGGGCCAAACAACCAGGAACGACATCAATCAGTATCCGGGCTGCTGAAAGAGGAGCTTGACACGCTGTGGAAAACGCCAGCCAATACGTGGACGCCGCAGAAAGAATATTTCCTATGAGAGCCGCAGACCGCCACGACGGTGCACGACTATCTCGGTTACGGATATGTCGCGGGCAGGTAGTCCACGGATTTTCTGGATGCGTAAGGTGCATGGATGACACAACGACGCCAGCTAGATAGAGATCCCGGTCTTCAAAACCGTGTTCATGGGACATCAAGGTGGCTTCGCGACGATGACCCGTGGAGGAAACGCAAGGATCTGTTCGATGGTGAAACCGAACTCAAAACGCCTGTACGAGGAGCGGCGAGGAAATAGACAAGCTGTTGGAAAATTGGAAAGACTGCCCACCGCCGAAAGAAGCAAAAGGCGCCAGAGCCGGAAAGAAGCGAAGGCGCCAGAGCCGCTGCTGAAGGTATGGAAAACGAGGTCTGTTTTCCGGGACTTGCCGATCGAAGATCCACCGTGCCTCACAGCCTTGATGTCATGCATATCACGAAGAACGTAAAGCGAGTCTGCTTGGTACCCTGCTCAACATGCCGAGAGGACCAAAGATGGGCCGAAAGCAAGGGCAGACTTGAAATCAATGGGCATCGTGCAGAGCTTCACGCTATATATGATGATGATGATGATGATGATGATGATGATGATGATGATGATGATGATGAGGCGAAGCAGACACGTAAAGTCGTCGAAAGGCAAAAAGGCCAAGAAGACCGGAAATGACTACCTCCCGCGCGGCTTCACTCTAAGTCGAGGAGATCGAGCAGTTTTTCACCTGCCTCCTAGGAGTAAAACTTCCTTACGGTTACGCTGGGAAGATAAGCAGATACCTAGACCCAGCAAGCGAAGTTCAGCGGATGAAGTCTCACGACCGTCACGTGTTGATGACGCAGACATTTCCAGCCAGTAATCCAGGATCATGGACGCGCACGTCCGTGAAACGCTATTTGGCCTATGCAACTTCTTCGACGCCATCTCTCGGAAGTCGATTGGCGGAGGCAACTCGTAAGGCTACAGAAGAGATCGTGGTGATACTATGCGAGCTTGAGATGTACTTCCCGCCCGCATTCTTCGACGCTATGGTGCATCTGCTGGTCCATATAGTGGAGGATATCATCCAACTCGGCCGACGCTCCTGCACAGCATGATGCCGCTCGAAAGGATGAATGGTGTCATCAAAGGATACGTCGCAACATGTCACGCCCGTAAGGAAGCATAGCCAGGGGCTTTCGATCAAGAGTGCATCTCCTATCGCACGAATTATCTAGGCATCGAGAACCCCGCTGGTCTGCCCGTCAACAGCACCTCGGCAGGCTCGCTGGATGGGGTCACCGTGAGGGTCGCCGCAAATGCATGTCGACTTCGAGGGTCGACTCACCGACTTTGAAAGAGCAAACCTAGTCGCGCTACAACACATAGACGTGGTCGATCCTTGGGTGGTAGAGCACAAAACCTTTATTAAAAAGACGACAATGACCGAGGCCAACAGAGGACGGACGGAGATACACTCAAAGAGCACAACTCATGTTTCACGCGTTGGTTCAAGCATAAGCTTCGTTGCATCTTTACATGAGGATTCTTCCGCTGAAGAACAACTCATATTCGCTTTGTCACAGTATGCCGAGCACAACCTCGATGACCTATGAGGCGCATTTATATCAACGGCTACACATTCTACACCGAGGCCAAGGACATGAAGAGCGATGGTTATCGTAACTCCGGGTAACGATGGAATCCTACACCGTAACGACAAGGACAGATACTACGGAAGGATCGAGGAGATCTGGGAGCTGAGCTACGCCGAGAGAAGGTCCCATGTTCCGTGTCGATGGGCCAAGAACGCTATAAAAGAAGACCGTATTTCACCACCATGGTTATACCCGGTTAATCCAAGATCATGGGCGCAAACGCCACCGCTAAAAATGAGCCATGGGTACTGGCTTCCCAAGTGGACCAATGCTTTTCATTACCGACCCGCCAAAGCCCACCGTGTTGTCGGAGGAGAGGCAAAAGGAAGATCATCGGAATGGATGGAGTAGCCAATGAGCAAGACTTCGACAAGTACGGCGACCGAGGATCGAACATGACGACGATGATGAAGTAGCAGCATACACCACAAGAAGAAGCAGGACCACCCTACCTAAAGGACGTCTGCTCCACGTAAGAACTCCATTTGCGAAAAAGAAGGGCAAGAAGATTGTGAACAGATAGCTAGCTAAGATCGATTGTATTTAAATCGTAGCCTTCATTTCTCGATTGTATTTCATGGGTACTTTTGAACTATCATGAATATTTTTAAATTTCATGGACACTGATCTCGATCCCTCCATCTCGATCGCTATCCCACCTCGCCAGATCCGCCCCCGCGCCGAGCACCCCCAGTCCACCGCCGCCACCCCCGCACCTCGATTCCTCCATCTTTAAAATGGCTTTTAAATGCTACTGTCTTATAAAAAATGCTACTGTCTTATAAAAAATGCTACTGTCTTATAAAAATAAGTATCAAACAGCTTTTTAAATGCTACTGTCTTATAAAAAATATTACTGTTATTATTTAAACAAGTTTGAACATTTTAAACACAAATAAGTATCAAACAGCTTTTTAAATGCTAAAAAATTTGTGGAGCCCACCTCGATCCCTCCATCTCGATCGCTGTCCCACCTCGCCAGATCCGTCCCCCGCCGAGCACCCCAGTCCACTGCCGCCGCCACCCCCGCACCTCGATTCCCTACTCAACCGCCACACACCCCCGCACTCACAGACCGCCTTATAAAAAATAAGTATCAAACAGCTTTTTAAATGCTACTGCCTTATAAAAAATATTACTGTTATTATTTAAACAAGTTTGAACATATTTAAACATAAATAAGTATCAAATAGCTTTTAAATGCTAAAAAAATTTGTGGAGCCTGGAGTCGAACCCAGACCTCCCGGTGTGAGAACTGAGGCTGACCAATGAGCTAGTAGAGTGGGCTTGACATGGATAGGTTCCGTAGTAGATAACCTTTTGGCTTTTGTGGAAATAAAAAAATACTAATGGCGCACCACGGTGAGGTGCGCCATTAGTGTGGATATGCTAATGGCGCACCGCGTGAGGTGCGCCATTAGTATTGTGGCCCCTTCGCCCGATCCCCTTCGCCCGATCCCCTTCGCCCGATCCCCGCCAGTTCTCTCTCTCGCCCCACCGCCGCCGCCCCGCGCCGCCTCGCCTCGCCTCCCCTCTCCTCGCCTCGCCCTCGCCCGACGCCGACGCCTGACGACGCCGACGCCGCCTCGACCGACCCGACCTCGACGCCGGACGCCGACGCCGACGCCGCCGACCCGCCGCCCGGACGCCGCCCGACGACGCCTCGACGCCGCCTCGACGCCTCGACCTCGCCTCGACGCTGCCTCACGCCTGACGCCGCCGACCTCGCCTCGACGCCGCTGCCCCACCTCGACCCCGCCTGCCCACACCACCGCCGACCAGCCTCCCTCGACCCGCCTAAGGTACTTACTTCACCACCGCCGACCCGCCTCCCTCGACCCGCCTCCCTCGACAATCGATGATCACTCCATTGTCTTAGGAAATACAACTTCACCATCGAACACATCTAGCTCTGCCTATCTCTTTGTTTTCATTTGTTCTCGTAGTACTCGATGTGATATTGTGCTTTATTTTTCTTTAGCAGAGCACAAAACCACAAATTAATATTTAAAAGATTTTTTCTAAAACAATATTAAATAGATTGTGCCGTGTCAAGAACATATCTGATTTATTGCTTGCCAATGTGACACCAATATTCGAGTAGTAGATCACAAATTAATAGTCATATTTTTGAGGAATTTACTGTAGGTTAAATTTCACAATGTTCCTAAACCCTGATTTTCCATGAATTTTGTAATCCTGAACTGCAAAACCACCGTCCAAAACCCAGATATGGTTTAGTTTAAATGTTTTTGCAAAGTGTGGAGTCCACCAAGAATTTGAGCATAGGTTTTCCAAAGCATCTAGCCTAGTCATGTCCTCTCTTTCTTTCTCGCATAAAGCTAGTTAGATGCGGAATTCTTTCGCTTCCTCCGGATGCTGATATATAATTAAGTTCTTGTTCCACGACTTCTGAATGGTCGAGAGAACTAATACTAGTCGTAGTATTGCATGGCCCAACATATTCGCTCAGTCTTCAAAGGCGCATAAAATGTAGGCCCTTGATAGGTTGTTTGGACAAGCATTTCTCCTTTCGGTTTAGAAGGCTCCTCATCAAAATTATATATTTTGAGAAATAGAAGCCCTGCTAATTAGTATGGCACTAATTAATCACTAGACCATACTACTATCATCTTTCCTCATTAACCACTAGACCATTCTCCTTGGTTGATGTGCACATACGAGCACATACGTAAGGGTGAAAGTAGGTGGATTTTGTTAGTGCGATGTTGGGTGTGGTTCATTAGAAAGATGAAATATTTTAATTGGTCGAGTGGGTACTTCTTTTGATTAGAACAACTGAATTAATAGTGCATATTTTAATTCAGTTCTGTTTGTGTAATTCAGTTCTGTTTGTGTAAGAAGAAATTCAAGAAAAGGCACAAGTCGTGTGGTGCCCAAAGTGTGCGTCTCTTCTTCTACCTCCAGTTCGTGTGTGTGTGTATGTGTGTGACCTAGACAAACCCACCAAATGCAATTTAGGTTATTTGTTCGACAACAGTCTGATTGCTAAAAACATCTGCTGTCAGATCTCGATATAATCTTTTACCACAAGTTTGAGACCATGTAAATAATATTGCTGTTTGACATGACATGACATTCTGGTATATTGCTTATCTAGGCTGTATGGAAAGGCAGAGTACTACTCCTTTCTCAGCCATGTTCAATCAATCTTATGGCCTGTCATCTTTACAACATATTTCATTAGGAGCTAACAGTCTCATTTGATCACTATTAGATTTCGGAGCTGTAGTAATGATGCTAGCCTGTTAAACTCTTTCTTCGTAATATTGTCCTGCGATTCCAAGGATTGTCATAATTTTTTCCAAGTTTGCAACGGACTGATGGTGTCACTCATCTAATCCGAAATGTGCTGTTTTTATATACTCTTGCTTCGCCTATCTTTAATCATGTAAAAGAAAGTCCGTAAAGCCGCTTAAGTTGAGTAGTTGAACCTGGTCCATGGATATTTTGAAAATTTTAAGTTTGTTATATACCCTCCTTTTGACATATTCAGTCGCAATAAATAATGTCAATTCCATGCTAATCGTGGTGTGCCCAATGCTGTTAGTGACAAGCTGTTGTTTTAATTGCAACATTTCTTGACACACCCTTTGTGCTTTAGTGGTTGGATTATTAGTTTAGTAATTTCTTGACACACCCTTTGTGGTTTGCCATGTGTACATGTGTGAGAGATAGTGAGAGGAGACAAGAAGAAGGGATTTTTTTAATTGGCTTCTTGCAGTTTTGAAAATTCAGTTTATTCGTTATCGAAAATTCAGTTAATTCAGTTAGGCACACAAATTGATGTGCTTTGTAAAACTTGTTCATGTACTGAACTACTAATGCCTTGTGATGCTCTGAATTACTTGTGATGCCTCTGAATTACTTGTGATCACATTGAGAAAGACTTGTAAAGATGATGATCATCTTTAATGTAAAACAATTTGTGATGATTTTGCTAGTTTGTTGGGTTTTGTCTCCACCATCGTGTCGTGATGATATTGCAGGTACCCGAGAGGTTCTTGAGTTTGCCGGAATGTCGATTAACTTCCGCTCCGGCAATTTGGTATTTATATGTCCTATTTTCAGCAAAGGTCATGCTGAAATTTTCCGTGAATTTTAGCATGACTTTGCTAAAAATAGGACATATGGGGTACTTGTGACTAATGCATGGGCCGGGTATCTTAGTAGTTAATTAAGTAGGATCAAGTGCCCCGCGCATTTGTGACTAATGCATGGCTTTTAGGGTGCCTCGTGTCGATAAAACCGAAATGATGAAAAGTTAGGCTTTTAGGGTGCCTTGGCGAAAAACCCTCAATGATAAAAGCTTAGATTTTAGGATGCCTCGTGTCGATAAACCCTAAATGATGAGACCATGATCTTGTTCCTTGACAATAACCAACTTTTTGACCAAACTTTGTTTCTATTTAGAGAGAAACATGGCCCACAACGATGAGGCCGGGGGTTCGGGCGGCAAGGCATTCTCGGAGCTGTCCCAGAGATGGAGGAACAACCTCACTTGTATGAGGCCGCCGCCTTCCCCACCGATCCCGAGACCACGGATGGTGCCGCCGAGGATGACTACACCGATGCCACCACCGATGGTGCCGCCGAGGATGCCACCATCGATGATGGCGGCGACGCACAGATGGCAGCCACCAAGAGGCAACGGAAGGACTGGCGCCTGATCGTGTTCGCACCTCAAGGAGGAAGTTATCAAGTGGACTCCAACGGAATCCAACGGCGCCTCGAACGAATAGTCAAGGGTACTCGCTTCAGCTCGGGTGCATTGTCCGAGCACCGCCTCGATCAACACCGAGAACCCGAGGCATCCTGACCGAGGGAATTTGCGCAACCTCCTCTTCACGGCTGCACGAACGATACAAGTTCCCGCTGAATTTGAAAACACAAGCCTCAAAGGGAATAAAGTGAACAATGCTGCCCTCACGAAGATGAGCAAGGCCCTGTCTACTTGGAAAAGCAATGTGAAGAGAATGATCGAGAAAGGTGAGAGTTATGAGAAGATCAAGGAGAAAATCCTTCGATCACCAAGATGACTACAACGACTTCAAGATCAATTGCTCGAGCACCGCAAGCTCCCAATCAAGTGAGTGGGGAAACAAATGCGGAGCTGAACATAGGGGAACACACACTCGTCCCGGCGGTTACAGAGTGGCGGAGCCTATATGGGACAAGGAGGAGGCGGACTGTGCCGAGCAAGGCCTACCGCCTCTTCGATACATACGGCGGTGACAAGCAGACCAGGAACTTTGTCGTGGCCCGCACAAGAAGGACCCGAAACAAAGGAGCTTACCACGGATCCAAGACCAGGCAGCTTGAGCTTGTTCTCGTAAGGAATACACCCCGCGTAATTAGCTCCATATGGTTGCATTCTAATTAATGAAGCCAATTTCTAAATGGTTCACATTCCTTCCGCAGCGATCGAAAGCAGAGCGCTGGGTCGACTCAGAGCAACCCTTGGGACACCACTCTAAATAGGGGTTGAATGTAATGAAGAACAAGGATAAGCTCAAGAAGTCGACGCCACTGGTCGTGGTGGCCGCAAAGGCTTGTCGACAAAATGGGGTCATACTATACCGCTGGTGTGCGGAAGGAGAAAAGACCAGCTCGGAAAGCCAGGCGCGAGAGGTTCAAGAACTCAAGGCACAGGTGGCGCGGATTCCGGAGATTGTCCAAGAGCAAGTGGAACAACGACTCGGAGCGACGATCACCGCCTTTGTGCCTACCTTGATCTCGGGTTGAGGCGTGATTGCGGGCGCCAACAGGGCCGCCCGATTCCTAGCTTCACGGCCAGCAACTCGCATAATGCGATGGCGGGCTATTGGTGCCTCCCGGAGGCGGCATTGGTGTCTCCGACGCCGCACGGAGCTTAATGCACCCGGTGTACGCCGCCGCACATCTCGCAGCAAGCGCCCATCCGTCAATCGCACGCCCGCGCTGGCGGTGCTCTACATTAGCCGAGCTCGACGCCATCATCACGGTAACTAATTGCTTCTCTCGCCGAGGACTTCATCTCCTTGCCTTTGATCGGGCATCCTCGACGCCTCTACATGTTTTCGCAGGCGCCGCCGACGCCGCGCACTCTCCTCCACTTCGTGAACAACGAGTTGGTCGATGTCGCCAAGGGCAAAATCGCTCAACCGGCAACCCTTGTTCCACGGTACCAGATGCCACCCAACTTGTTTAGGGTTCAACTGGTTCGGTGCTGCCAGGCTGCGACGACTTGTTACCTCCGAATCGACCCGTCGGGGCCGACGATGATGACGTGATGACCCTCGCGCCGCCTGAGCTGGCCCCTCGCTTTGGTCAAGAGCCAGATTCGCTTGGGGGCGGGGACACCACCCCAAAGACAACACCGCCAGCCGTGCGGGCGCCAAGTCGGCCCATGGCAAGACCGCCAGAACGGTGCCGGACATCCCTATGCCATCGATCCAAACATGCATATGGCACAGGATCGTAATGACGACGACGACGACTATGATACATTTGGCAACGCCGATCAAGACTTTGCCGAGCATGGGTACGATGGCGACTTCATGGGCCTCCTTCTCAAGAACCAAACCCAACAAAAGACGTGTGCGATCTAGCTCGCATCATGGAGAAGCTGTTGCAACAGCGCCGCCCGGGCGCTCAGCTCTCGTGAGACGCCCACTGCCGACTTCACCGAGCCTCGATAGGCGAGGTGCGAAATATTATCAGCCCCAACACACTCAAGAAGGCGGTCTGTGAGCAAAACTCGGTCCCATTACAGGAGAAGAAGAAGGCACGCAAAAGAAAGACTAAGAAGGGTGCGAGCCAGCCGCACCGAGTACGATCCGTGCTCAGACGGGCCACCTTCACCGCAGGATATCTCGAGGAGGGTGCATGTGGCGGTAGGGCGATGCTACCGACAAATATGCTCAATGCTGCAACCGGTGCTATGCGGAGTCTGCATGATGTGTTCTTTCTTTGGAGAAGCGGCATCTCGTGGAGAAGGATGTGGCATACCCGGTTTTCGCGCCAAGGTGCCGAGGGCAAGGGCTTTGTGGATAACTCCATCGGGCGACGATCGCCCCGCTTTTGATGACATCCACGCTTATGTTGAACCTTCATCCGCTGCACTACACCTTCGCTCGCTATTTTCGCTGAGTATGGAGATGCGGATCATTCGCGACAAGACCCCGGACATCGTGATAGTCGACCCTTCTACATGCGTGCAAGATCTTGGGCAGCGCTGGGACCGCAAGTCGCGAAGTTCTTACCTCAAGGCGCCATTCGCAAACCAAGATAAGGATAACTTCCTCGCGCCTTACTTTCCCGAGTAAGTCCTCCCTCAACCGCCCGTAACATATGAATTCTTACATTTCGATCGCTTTTCTTTTAACATTCCGTGTTTTCTGCAGTGACACACGCTGCACGCCATCCTCCTAAGCCCTAAATATTCCATGGCCACGATTTCGACCCGGACCGTCAATGAACGTAGACTACACAAATGTCAAGAAGGTTCTTGATGATGTTCTCCCTGCCACGCCAAATCTGGAGGCACCTTCACCAGGCCTATTCGTAAGCACGGCAAGCACGTGTTCTCCCACAATACGACGCTCGCTGCGCCAAGCAGTCACCGGGCGGTCGAAGGGTGCCTACTACGCCATCCATCACATGCGGCGATCGACGGGACCATCATCAACTTCGCTACCGAGTAAACTCCAAGATTGGGCCGCGAGCGTGTCGGCAATCCAGACGCGACCTCCGACAAGAATTCTTTCGCATCCAATGGAGTTTGCGGAAATCATCCATCAAGATGTCCTTCGCACTCGGGCAGTTCTACCTCGAAATCAACCGTCCAACAGTGACATCGACACAATGCTACAAATGCAGGATGACAACGCCTGCTCTTTCATGACTCCCACGATAGACGGCGGCTTCATCCACGCCCGTCCCTTGAGTCGAGTTGTCTAGTTCTCAAACATCGATTGGGTCATGTTGTAATTAAACTTTAATGAACTTGTAGTATGTCTCTTTGGTTTCGAGAGTCGCTCAACTTAGATGTAATCGATGCTATTAATGTCTTGCTTTTCTTCCGATCGCTCTGCTGCATACTTATATATTGCTTATGTATTGTCTGTGAATTGGTACTAACGCTTCGCTTGGCTAGTGCATAGCGATGCCGACGTATGTCGTGTACAAGGGTAAGGTTCCCGGAGTCTACGATGATCGGGAGGAGTGTCGGAGACAGGTTCACCGATTCAGCGGTAACAGTTACAAAGGGTACACCACTAGGGCCGAGGCCGAATCTAGATACGCCCGCTATCTAGCGGGAGAGGGAGGGAGCGTTGAGGAACCGGATGAAGACGAAGTTTCATCGTGATGATGCTCATCGTGATGACCGCAACTCTCTCTATGTGATGGTAGTTTAGATGATCGATATCGACTTGTAATGCGAAGATAAACTCGCTACTCGCGGTCTCGAGACTTGTAATATAATGTTCTATCTTTGTTCGGTCTTTTCAATTCGAGACTAATATGATGAATTGTATTCGAGACTAATATGATGAATTGTATTCAAGGACTAATCTTCTATTGTATTTGATGAATCTATTGTTGATGTGTGCTGTCTATATTTTGTCAAATTATACATTTTGTAACCTGTGCAAAAACAGAAAATAAAAAAATAAAAAACCTAATATTCATACTAATGGCGATCACATGATAAAGGCGCCATTAGTATGACAGGCATACTAATGGCGATCACGGAAGTGCGCCATTAGTATGCTGCGTTACTAATGGCGATCCGGAGGTGGTGCGCCATTAGTATGCCAAAGCACTGGTATACATGCCCTCGGGAGGCATACTAATGGCGACTTTGCATATACTAATGGCGCACTGGTGGTGCGCCATTAGTATACCAGATACTAATGGCGCACTGGTGGTGCGCCATTAGTAAAAATTACTAATGGCGTGCTGTCAATGGCGCACCTCTGATGCGCCATTAATGGCCATATTAGGTGCGCCATTAGTAGTGGTATTTCTAGTAGTGATGGCACGATCTTGATGTATCGCGAGCTTTGCTATTATAGTTGGATCTTATGATGTTTCTCCCCCTCTACTCTCTTGTGATGAATTGTGTTTCCCCTTTGAAGTTATCTTATCGGATTGAGTCTTTGATTTGAGAACACTTAATGTATGTCTTGTCGTGCTTATCTGTGGTGACAATGGGATATCACGTGCCACTTGATGTATGTTTTGGTGACCAACTTGCGGGTTCCACCCATGAACCTATGCATAGGGGTTGGCACACATTTTCTTGACTCTCCGGTAGAAACTTTTGGGCGCTCTTTGAAGTACTTTGTGTTGGTTGGATGAATCTGAGATTGTGTGATGCATATCGTATAATCATGCCCACGGATACTTGAGGTGACAATGGAGTATCTAGGTGACATTAGGGTTTTGGTTGATTTGTGTCTTAAGGTGTTATTCTAGTACGAACTCTTTAATAGATCGATCCGAAAGAATAACTTTGAGGTGGTTTCATACCCTACCATAATCTCTACGTTTGTTCTCCGCTATTAGTGGCTTTGGAGTGACTCTTTGTTGCATGTTGAGGGATTGTTAAATGATCTATCTATGTTATTATTGTTGAGAGAACTTGCACTAGTGAAAGTATGAACGCTAGGCCTTGTCTCCTATCATTGCAATACCATTTACGCTCACTTTTGTCATTAGTAAACTTGCTGTTTTTATATTTTCAGATTACAAAAACCAATATCTACCATCCATATTGCACTTTTATCACCATCTCTTCGCCGAACTAGTGCACCTATACAATTTACCATTGTATTGGGTGTGTTGGGGACACAAGAGACTCTTCGTTATTTGGTTGCAGGGTTGTTTGAGAGAGACCATCTTCATCCTACGCCTCCTACGGATTGATAAACCTTAGGTCATCCACTTGAGAGAAATTTGCTACTGTCCTACAAACCTGTGCACTTACAGGCCCAACAACGTCTACAAGAAGAAGGTTGTGTAGTAGACATCAAGCCCTTTTCTGGTGCCGTTGCCGGGGAGGGTAGGTAAGCGGCACTCACACCCCGTCAACTAAGCTCTTTAGTACTTCAACATAGTGATTCCTTGGTAAGGATTCTCTCGTGTCACATGAAGTAAATCTTATTGATTTACTATCTAAATCTTATTGATTTAATGTCATGTTATCTTTCTTTTTTTGCAGTTTTACGATGCAGGTTTTGCCATGTGACATTCATCACAGAATAAACCGTTTGGTTTTCTCAACGATGGCTATTTTCGCAGATTTCACTTCTTATGTCGTGTTAGTAATGAAGGCACTGTCCACCACTTATATTACTGGAAAAATTGGATCAGTCTGTTGTCTAAGTACAAGCTGAATCCCTATGATGAACTGCAGTTTGGTTTAACAAACATGCCACAATTAGTCCTTCTCGCATTTAAAAGATATGAAGAAAAAAACTGGATCACGATCGTGGAGCCTAGTCAAGTTAGAAAGCTGATCATAGCAGACCAGACACGTTCGCCACTGTCTCGCACATCGATACCACCTTCAGCAACGGATCCAAAGACCGCAGCTGTTTAGCATCGACAATGCAGCAGCAAGCAGATCCGATCCAGCTAGGATTGGGCACCGACCGCGTCAGCGGATCAGGCTGATCTACCGAAGGATCAGGCATCAACACCGGCACCTGCTCCGACACCGGCACCAGCTCTACAAGGAGCACCATCCGTGGTTCCGATAGGTGGTGCTATAATACATCCACGTTGATGGAGACTTCAACCGACGAAGGGTAACGGTTGTGCGAGTCCACGGAGGGCTCCACCCACGAAGGGTCCATGAAGAAGCAACCTTGTCAATCCCACCATCGCCATCGCCCATGAAGGACTTTCCTCACTAGGGTAGATCTTCACGAAGTAGGCGATCTCCTTGCCCGTACAAACTCCTTGGTTCAACTCCAGAATCTTGACGGAGGCTCCCAAGTGACACCTAACCAATCTAGGAGACACCAGTTCCCAAAAGGTAATAGATAGTGTGTTGATGATGAATTCTTGCTCTTGTGCTTCAAATGGTACTTTCGCCAACTATAAGTGCATCTAATGCCCCTTAGTGATTTTGGTGTATTGAAGATTTATAGGTTAAGGAACTAATGCGTTTATGAGTGTACACAAGTCTATAAGTCTATGAGGAGTTTGATATTTACAGAGAAAGTCGACCCCTAAAAATGAAGTTCTTCGACTGAAGACTTCGTATTTTTGAAGGCTTTCTGAAGACTTTGAAAGTGAAGAAATTGGTGTGACCTTGAACACTTGGTATTCATTCGAGGAACATGAAGCGTGAAGACTTTTGTTTTCGTAGTTTCATTTTCTCTTTCTTGAGTCATAGGAAACACCGTACTATTAAAGGGGGTCGAGGAAATACTAAGGAAAATTTTCCAAGTTATGCTCAACTCAAAATCCTACACCTACCAATCCCTTCTAGTGAAGCCATTGGAAATCTCATACAGTTCTGTCATATTCTTCAGTGACAGAGACGAAGTTCTTCTGGTCTCTTAGGAATTTGTTCTAACTGAGGAGTTAGGAATTTGCCAGTGCGGATTGCCTACATAGTGAGGAACATGATAGCCCTGAGGAATTTGATACTCAAATTTCTGACTGCTGCGGTGCCTTGTGCCAGCTGTCCCAAAATATCTACCCACCTAACGGTCATAAGATCCAGTTCGAAGGTATGTCTAGTTTTTACATAGTGCAGACATAGTAAATGCTCATTTCATTGTGTCCAAGTGCTCTTGGAGAGCCTACTGTAGTGTACAACCAAACCTTTATGTCACCTATGAGTTAGACAAGGCCCCACTACAGCAGCCCTTAGTGTTTAAATCGTTGACAAGCAATCAAAGCAAATAGTCCTAGTATGGCTGGCTGATGCAAACAAGCAATTGAACAGATGTGTGAGCAAATCTTACATATCAAGTAAAGAAGCAAAGAAGGAGGCTTAAAGACCATCACTTGACTGACCAGATTTAAGGGGCATTTAAACATCATGTGCAACGTATGAACTAACATAAACATTGCATATTCCAGATTCTACAATGGAATGCACATTTATTAGGTTATGCCATGTATGATGATGCCTAAATGTACACATAGCAGGCAGGAATGATTCATCATTGCAAGCACAATTGAATTGCAGGTTAAGGGTCAGTTCAATTCCGCCTTTTCAGGGCATATTGACAAAATAAGCCATAAAAGATGTAAAGAAGTCATTTTTGAGTTATGGGATTGGTCTTAACTAATTTCTCTTTGGAGGGGGGTGTTTCGGGTAGAACCTCACTAAAAATTGAAGGGAAGGGGAATAGTGAAATGACTCTGTTGTCTGCCTATATTACACTCAAAATGCAACTGTTGACGCCTGTGTCACACCTGACCCTAAAGTAAAAACAAACACGCAAGAATTCATTGCCCTGCCCGCTTGCATCTCCTCTCCCCTTTCCCTCTACCTCGATCCCCTGCCTGCAGCACTAGGGTTCCTCCAGTGAGCCGTCGCCACTGGTCCCATCTGGTGTGGTCCTCGACGATGCTATGTCCAGCTAGGCTACATGTCCGGTGAGTAGGGGAAAATCTCCCTGGCTGCTCCTCCTCCGCGCCGCCTCATTCTCATGGTCTCCAGCAGCTGCTCCACTGTGGTTCGTCCAACGCACTAATCCGGCGAGCGCTGCACAACTACGGCAGATGCCACACTGCGGCAGAAGGCACCTTATTCCCCCTCCCCTCCTCCCAGGCCATGGCCTTGAGGTGCTGTTGAAGGATGAGCTCATCCAACAAGGTGAGGATCTCGTCTGATTTTTTGCCAAATTTTCATTCTGATCCACTATACGATGAATTGCTATGAGCTGCTTCTGCTGCTGCTATATGATGCATTGCTATGAGCTGCTCCTGGTGCTGCTATATGATGAATTTCTATGAGCTGCTGCTGCTATATGATGAGTTGCTATGAGTTGTTGCTGCTGCTGCTATATGATGAATTTCTATGAGCTGCTGCTGCTATATGATGAGTTGCTACAAGCTGCTCCTGCTGCTGTTATATGATGAATTGCTATGAGCTGCTCCTGCTGCTGCTATATGATGAATTGCTATGAGCTGCTCCTACTGCTGCTATATGATGAATTGCTATGAGCTGCTCCTGCTGCTGCTATATGATGAATTGCTATGAGCTGCTACTGGTATATGATGAATTGCAGACTGCTGCTGCTATATGATGAGTTGCTATGAGCTGCTGCTGCTGCTATATGACGCTTTCAGGTGGTGCTGCTATACGATAATAACCAACCACTTGGACCATCGAATTTCAATAAATAATTGTTCTTCATTTAAATGTGGGTCATGCGTTCTTCGTTTAAATTAGGCAACGGGATCTCTATGGAAAACATTGACCAAAGTAGATTGTGCCAAGTAGATGGTATGTTTGTATTTGCATTTTGAGCAAATAGTGATGGTCTGTTTTCCCATCATATTAATTACTGCACTGGGTTCAGTTGTGATGTTTGCAAGTCAAATTAATTTCCATATGGGCAGCAAAATGAAAAAAATATAATGCAATCTAGACTTTCCACTGATCATACCAAAGATAAGCTGAAAACACAATGAAAAG
This sequence comes from Aegilops longissima, assembly GCA_021605205.1. NCBI lineage: Eukaryota > Viridiplantae > Streptophyta > Magnoliopsida > Poales > Poaceae > Aegilops > Aegilops longissima. The sequence goes on along the minus strand of CM038679.1, from coordinate 614,323,239 downwards.
AACTGGTTGGCTTATTACATGGAGCTTATATTCACATGTGCTTATTTTCTTAGGATAACTCATAATAACTGTCCCTAAGAAACTTGGCTAATAAAACTGGCATACAAATAACATGTCGCAATGATTGCAACGAAGGAGTGACGTACCATAGCACACTGTATAGGCTCACCGCTGCCTCTCCTTTTTTTGCGATTTTCCATGAAATTGCCACATACATCTTGTACTTTTTCATTGTGTAACCCTATCTGCAAGTTGACACGGCTAATTTCAGACATCTCTACATGATACTACATTGCATATCCCTTATGCATATTTAAACCACCAATTAACGATTGTGTGCGTATTTCATAAACTAGCCATGACTCAGATGTTGGACTAGCAGGCACTCTAAGAGAGCCTAATGTAGTGTACTGGAATTCCTACATGCCACCTACGATTTTGTGTAATGTACTGCCCCTGTTCCTGAATATATGTCTTTGTAGAGATTCTAGTATGGACCACATACAGATGTATATAGATGCATTTTCGAGTGTAGATTCACTCATTTTGCTCTGTATGTAGCCTATAGTGGAATCTCTAGAAAGACATATATTTTGGAATAGAGGTATGAGGTAGTATCATATATGACATCTACATGTCTAATTTAGCAGCCAGTAGTAGAAATCATTGTCTGCACAAAGGGATTACTGGTCAAAAATCCTAGCAAAGCACGCTGGCACAGAACAATACAAGAGAGAGAGAGAGACACGCTTACAAGATCATAGCAATGCCTCAGTCCAAGATCTTGGTTGGCCAAGCTGTTAGATCCAGAAGAAACATCGTCCTTGTAGTTTTTGCCAGCTGCATAACAGGTAACGGCGACCGGTTAGTATATTTGAAGTACATCCGGCAGGTGATGCTAGACGGGTTTAAAGGTGACAAGTACCTAGGCCGTGGTGGGTGCTTGGCATCTCTCCAGACGGTGGGAATCAGGTTAGAAACGTCGAGGGTGATGACGCTGCGCTGGCTGTCGGGGTCCGGTAAGGAGATCTAGAACCGTCGAGTAAGGTGTTTGTGGAGCGGCTCCGGTAGGGTGGACTACGGTGTGGGCGAAGCGGATCTGTGGCCATGGACGAGGGCGTACGTGAAGCTGCTCCGGTGGTTGGGTTAAGGATGGCGTCGACGACGCGGATCTGTGGCCGTGGACGAGGCCTCAGAAGCTGCTCCGGTGGTTGGGTTAAGGATGGTGTCGACGATGCGGATCTGCGGCCGTGGACGGGCGCCGGTTGCCCGGTGGTTGGGTTAAGGATGGTGTCAACGATGCGGATCTGCAGCCGTGGACGGGCGCCGGTTGCCCGGTGGTTGGGTTAAGGGTGGTCTCGGCGATGCGGATCTGCGGCCGTGGACGGGTGTCGGGTTGCCCGTAGGTTGGATGAGGGTGCGAGGAAGCGGATCTGAGGCCGTGGACTTGTGAGTTGGCAAAGCTGCCCCGGTAGGGTTGAGAATGGTATAGGCGAAGCTACTCCGGTAGGGTTCACGATGGTGTCGGCGAAGCGGCTCCGGTAGGGTTGAGGAAGGTGTCGGCAAAGCGTCTCCGGTAGGGTTGAGGAAGGTGTCGGCGAAGAGGATCATAGGCCGTCAACGGGGGCATCGGTGGGGCGGCTCCGGGGGGTGTGGACGAAGCGTCTCCGGTGGGGTGTACGAATGAGCCGCTGTAGATGCGCGACGGTTGACGAGAGTACCGGCAAAGCAGATCCGGCGCCGTGGACAAGGCCGCCACTGAATGGGTTGTGGTCTAGTGGTGGATGAGCAGTCTACTTGTTTCTAGGGGAGGTGGGAGGGGTAGATGCGGCCGCAGAAGCAGATCCGGCGAGGTGGACACCGCTGGCAGTGAATGGGCTATGGTATGCCGGTGGATGAGCAGTCTAGGGTTTCGAGAGGATTGGGGAGAAAGGGCGATGAAGTACGGACGGCGTGATGTAAGATGTTCCGGTGCTGTGGATTTAGTCATTTTTGCGGGAGGGGGAGAGGAAATGGGGGTGCCGTGTAGTAGGGGAACCGGAAGTTACCAAAGCAGCCCCAACCTATCATGTAGATGAGGGCAGTATTGTAACTGTTGGTCTCCGTGCACCAAGGACAAATGGGGGATTTCGCATGCTAAAGACTAAGGTGGCGGAAATTTTAGAAGGAGGCGGGAGATTTTGCCACCTGCGGGATCGTTCGTATCCAGTTTCAACTAAATTTGGACCGTGCTAGCGGGAAGGTCATGCTAGACTGTGTACACGGGGCACGCATCAGCAGTTAATAACTGGTGGGAAGTCCACCCCAGAGAAAAAAGACAATAACTCGGGATGATGCGTCGATAACTTGGATGTTCACACGGGCGCGGCCAATCGTACGGGTGTAGTGGCGTGTTCACAAAAAAAGGGATCAAACGTTCAGCCTATGTATTTCTCGTGTAAATAAATAATTTAGTGCCATTGGTTATTTACTTCAAACATAATGCATTGATGTGTTAGTGTAGAGGTGCACAAAAAGAATTGGATATTTTTGTCAGCTACTTCAAAGAGTTACCTCATATGATTACATAGCCTCCATTTCATAAATTGCGTACCCGTTGAATTCATATATGAATATTACATATATTACTTCAAAATAGAAACTTAAATCATCCTAGACTAATGAATTTGAATGCAAGAGTAACAATGGTGCATATACATGATAGCTACATTGGTTGTTTGAAGAAACATCACTGTAACTTTGGCATGCACAACTGAAAAGGTTTATTTAAATAGAAAAAATGTGATATGTGTCCAATCTTTATTGCGTTGAATCGATATTTACCTTTAGCCATGATACAAAGTAGATATTGACTCATGTTCAAGCGATGCACCTCCTCGATCGCTAGATAGTGATACGTGAATGAATTGTGCAATCTCTCTCACACGCATACATATCTCATTTCCCTGTGGGCATCGGAATCACACACGCGCACTTCATGTATTTCTCTCCCTCCGTCAGGGTTAAATTCGTCTTTCTACCCTGTCCTACAAGTCTCTCACACATAAACACACACGCTCTCTATGTCTAACACACCCACCCCTTTAATTCCGCCCACCCATAGCCACTAATGTCTCAAAGTATAATAATGTCTCTCACACATATGCTATCTACCTATCCATTAATATAGCTAGATATGTGTCACACAAACTCCTTGTCCCTACTAGCAAGATGCCCATGCGTTGCACGGAACATCAAGATGCATTTGTATGAGAAGTTTATCTTGTGGGAGAAAAGGATGCACGAGGGAATGCCTTATTTGCAAATGCGGATAGGGGTGTGGGTATCTCTTTGAAAAATTGCCATAGTTTCCTTCCTGTCCGTCGGATATAAATCGGATGGCCTATATTGCAGGATGGCAGGAACACCATCATCACCAACTCAATTTTTTTATAAGAGTAGAGATATGTGAGTGTCACTGCCCCCCTCCCCCACACACAGCCACACTTCCCAACACCGAAGGAGTAGGGTGACACCTCGATATTGATACTAATCTATTGACTGGCTTCTCTCTCAAACATACACACACACACACACACACTACCCGGCACCGAAGGAGTAGGGTGGAACATCGATCTTGATAATAATCTATCTACTCCTCTTTCAAACACACACACACACACACACACACACACACACACACAAACACTCGCTAGTTGTGCCTCTGTGCCTAGCACGCACACTCTCGATACGTCTTTCTCTCCCTCCCCCCAACAATGACAGCAGAAGGGTGACAACTCGATCTGATCATAATCTTTCAATTGGTTTCTCTCTCAAACATTGTGTCTCGGTGCTTCGCTCGGTAGCCCCCTCGATATGTAGACTTCTCATGAAAGCATTACAATCAGTAGTGACGATGACATCGAACCCAGTGTGCCTTGTTTATACCGCCTCATGTGATAGTTTTCACCCTGTTCTCTATTAATTAACAAGGCAACCTTTTCTTTCTTACTACTAGTGAATCTGAAATCATTCGGGCAGATATAAAATATATCACTTCAACCCAATTATCGCAGCAACTATTTTAAAAGAAATTAGTTAGCTACTGCGCATGCTGTACGGAACATCAAGATGCATTTGTATGAGTAGTTTATCTTGTGAGAGAAAAGGTTGAACGAGGGAAGTCCTTATTTGCGAATGTGGAGAGACGTGGGTATATTTTTGCAAAATTGCCATAGTTTCTTTCCTATCCGTTAGATATAAACCGACGGCCTATATTGCAGGATGGCACGCACACCATCATCACTAACTTGTTTTTTACATCCCTCCGTTCGAATATTGTTATCAAAATGGATAAAAGAGATGTATCTAAAACTAAAATACGCCTAGATACATTTCCTTTTATCCATTTTGATGACAAGTATTTCCGATGGAGGGAGTATTTGTCTTTTAGAGATTTCAACAAGTGACTATGACCGACCTTACCAACATACTCAAAAAAGTAGTCCATAATTTTGATGTTACCCTCTTTTCTTGGCGGTGCAAAGGCCATCCGGATACCTCATAAATAAATCAAGGACAAATCTGACCCTTCCTAAAAAGACATATGGAGCAAAATGTGTGAATCTACACTCTAAAATATGTCTACATACACATCCGTATGTGGTAGTCCATTTGAAATCTGAAAAGACAAATATTTAGGAACGAATGGAGTATATATAAGAGTAGACATGGAGATATATCTCCAAAGATGGTCTCCAACAAAATGTGCATGGCTGGTTAGCGCGGATGCTCGCAACGCGATGACATGAGTTCGGATTGTGTCTTTTAACTTTATATTTTTATATTATATATTACTCTACTTATTTAATATATACTTCTTTCACATCAGATCGATAAAGGGAACCCACAGAGTACTTAGAATACAAGATTAAGGATGGACTTGTTTCTTTTTAACTTTCTCAGACGGTTGTAGCCACCCTCGCAAGTCACATGGACACTATACTTGCAATTAACTTTTTATAGAGGGACAATCATACAGGCAATTAACTCAAATGGATTGGACGTCACTCTATTATTTCCAGCATAAAGAGCATCTCCAACGGCAGCCGGCAAATTTCCTCCCGCTTCCTTAAGCGGAGGACGACATCAAACGCCAGCGGCATACATTTTTACAACACTAACCAACCAGATGAAATTCATGCAAACACGGACTGATTTCATATAAGCATGAAGGATTTCGTATAAAAAATTCGGATCTTCATATAAACATGATGGATTACATTACATTTACATGAACTAAGAGGTGCCAATCCGGCTCTCTTGTATAATTAATACTCCCTCCGTCCGGAAATACTTGTCCTAGAAATTGATGTATCTAGACTTATTTTAGTTCTAAATGGTCACCATGATCCCTTTGTCTTCCTCATGTCCGCCGGACACTTGCGGGATCGATGAAGGTCCTCGGAAGAGACGAAGCAGCAAAGAAACCACCTGAATCCGCGGTCGTCGCCTCGGTAGTGACCTTCATGGGTCCCAAGTGGCGGCGGCCTCCCGTGTTCTACTTCTCCTCGATGATGGCGGCAGACACGGAGAAGCTAGCCACCGACTCGTCGCTCTCCACGCACCCGGCTTCTGTCTCTGCATGCATGGCGCTGCCACAGGCACGGGAGGCACGCCCACAGACACGGGAGGCGCGGCCACCGCAGACACTGGTGGCACGGTACGACGCGGCAGCGACGGCACCCGTACCGGCGTGCTCGCCGCCGTGCTGGCGTGGAGCAACTCGCCACTCCTCATCGAGCTGAACTGAGCGGCGAGTTGCTGAACCACGCTACTGCTTGGGGCGGCAATCGCTCGATCCGCCGGGCCAAGCGAGGTTGGTGAAGCACCGAGCGGCCTCGCCAGATCCGGAGGGCTCGGCGGGCCACCCAACCGGTAATATGCCGGAGAACGGCTCATCGGAAGCCATCGGAAGAGTGGAGAAATGGTGAAGGAGGAGATGGGGAGCGGCGGAGGGTGCGATTCTTGCCCATCTGCATGCGGCCTGCCTGTAAATAGAGGGCGGACGGTAGGAGCTTGGCCGGCGTCTGGCCTCTTTTAAACTGAGGGCGGGCGGGAGGACCTTGGCTGGTGTTGCGTTTAATTCTGGCCCGCTCATGAACGGACGTGTGGCCGGAGTAGGATTCTCGGTTTGCATGCGGGTTTAACGGAGGGTTTAATGGAGGCGCCGAAGGCAGCAGCGGGCGGCGAAGATTATTTGATTTGACAGCAGTAATGAGCCACAAATCACAAAGGCCCTCGCCTCGTGAAACCGACCGAGCTAGACTACCCGCCTCTATCCTTTTAAAAAATGTATATACTCCACTTTTGTACAGTAGTAGTATTGATGGATTGCGCCATGGAGCAAAACTTGAAATTAAAAAAAGGTGGTACATATAGAGAGCGCTCGTCGCCAAATTATGCATATGGTACTATTAAAAAGGCTTATCACAATAATGGTGTCCAGTACAAGTGCACAACCCACCTCTCAATTAAAACTAAGCACCCTGGAATTCTTTGACAAAACTAAACACCCTGAAATTCTTTGATAACTAAACTGCTGGCTATATGATGTTGGCCATATATATTGTACGTATATAATGTGAAGAAACGAATGGTAGTACTATACCAACTAAAAGATGAAATGTTAGAAATACTAGTATGTACGTACTGAAGAGTTAAAGTAACAAGAAGAAACATAACATAGTTCTGCTGGGGGCTCAGCACAACACACCCCTCAAATTAAATAAGCACACCTGAAATTAAACTTTGCAACTATTCCGGTAGACACTGCATTAGAACCACCATGAGCAACGACACTGCCACCTTACTCAGTGTCCTCATCCACATCCTCAACTTCGTCCTTGTCCCTCTTCCTCTTGGCCGATACTTCTTTGCTTGAACCGCACACTTGGCTGTTGCTCTTCATCCAACTCTTGTAGATATTACAACAAAGGTATCCATCCATTGCAGTGTAGTGGATGTGGTCTATATCTAGTACATTCCGCTGCCATGCATGACGATGAAACATGTATGGAGGTTTCTCCAGTTTACCGTACGAAGGATGAACCATGGCTCCTGCCAGGGTTAGCATTGAAGGCTGACGAGAGGACACCACTCGATTCTTCTGGAGGTCGAAGGTGTTGCCTGCAACGAGGCCTATCCGACGAAGGACTTCTTTGTCGTTACCAAAGTCTACAGTAACGAATTTGACTAGGTTGCTCTCGAGGAAGTCCTTAAAATCCTGGCACTCAACGTCGGCATGGCATATGTGGTAGACCAAGCATAAGTCATGCACGCAAACCTGGATCACGGCGGGCTTCTTCCTCTCTTCGTCCTTTAGATCCTTCTCTCGTCCCAGGACTGTGGTATACTCAACATCTAGCCCAGCGACCCACTCATCATCTGAGTCTTCGAACATGTGTCTGAAGCGAGAAAGGCATCCTTTCACCGTCGCGGAAGAACGGGTGTAGATGACGTCGAACTCATCGCCAGTGATGGTTCTAACCTTGTACTCACCGCCGATCGAGGAGATTTGGGACGCCATGGATTTGAGAGGAGGGTTAGGATTAGTGGAACTGTCGTAATGTGAATGGACGGGACGACTAGGAGCGAACCACCGTAGTATTGAAGGACGTGCCGGGACGAGTAGGAGCGAACTGCCAGCATGCGAACGGCAGAGTAGTGGCTTTCCATTCTCCCATGATACGGGCTTCCGAGAGCCCTTGGATCTGAGATCGAACGGTTGCATGGCGTGATTCTAGACCTATGGGTGAATATCCTATCCTGGAGGGTTATTCTACAAACTTTAAGCAACTTAGCATGCGACCATTTGATCTCAGATCCCAGGGCTGCCAGCAGCCCATATCGTGGTCGCGCCTACCACGACCGTCGTGTCGCTCGTGCGGTCGCGCCCTTGCAGATTTAACACGGTGCGTTAGGCTATCTGATGTTGGCATGTCATACATAGTCATCACTTAGTCGCTCATACTACAACAAGGTTTTGGCTATAAGGTTGGCTATAAGTTTATTTATTTTTTACTTCTCTCTATCTTTTTCAGATTTTTCGTCTCCCATAATATAAGAACGCTTTTGACACTAGTGTAGTGCCAAAACGCCTTATATTATGGGACACAGGAGTACTAGTATTTATTGCATTTGCCAAGGAGTGACCTCTTCCAATGAAATGGTGTTGCTAAGTTTGCTTCATTTAATTAGCTATAGACTCAAAATTGTCTTTTCACCTAGGTACACGCGCTTAGCCCTGCTTTCTTCCTTGGGTCACCAAACTAGTCTCTCTCTTCTGATTAACTTGCCACATCGCATATTATGCCTATGTGGCAAGCTTAAGCACTCAGAGGAGCAAGTAAGTACAATAGTGCACTTTACATGGCATTTTTGCATATGTGGAGGAAAGAGAGGCAAGGAAAAAGTGGAGAAGTGGTCTCTCATGCAAGAGCCAGCCTCTACTACATGGTGGAGCATTGGGAGAGGCACTTGTATGGAGGTGGTCAGAATCGAGACTCACGCTGGTCGAAGCGCCAGCAGCTTAAAATGATAATGGCAAGTCAAATCACGGGCCCCACCTGTCCAGCAAGAATCATTGTCAAATCACACAGCCACGCTTGCAGAGCTTCATCAGCAGGAAAAGCCCGCCATCTGCGCCTCTGTCGAACCGACTAGGCGGAACTGCCTCACCTACTGCAAGCAGAAAATCCCAGCAAAGATACTCCCTCCGTCTAGGTAACCAAGGTGGAGAGGAAAACGAGAGAACTTAATGTTTAGTATTTGCTAAGGCTGGTTGTAATGGTACTAGCCTTAGCAATTTTGATGAGGTGTCATAGAATTAAATGAAGAAAGAGAGAGAGTTGAGTACTATGTGTCATACATGGCAATAAATAAAGTACTACATGATACTAATATATGATACATGGCGCAGGAGTACTAAGTATTATTAATACATTTTTGCTAGAACTCATCTAGATGAGATATAATTTGGTCTCATTCATCTTTTGTAGCCATTGTATGTGATGCTATATAAGATGCGTGTGTGCTAACGTGGGTTGTATTTGTTCTTGTGCAACGAACTGACCACTGCGTGTCATGTTTGATAGTCTCAAGTCATTAAAAGCATAAAAGCCCCACATCTCTTCTTGGTTGATTCCTCTATTTATGTCAAGAATAAGAAACAACGTGAGAGTTAATGCACCATGCCTATGTGTTTACTATTTGGTTTTCGTAAGATGACCTAATACTCACCTAGACGGAGGGAGTATTCGATTTGACAGCGGGCGGTGCAGTTCCCGATACGGCTTTAATGCAGACGAGGGAGGGAGTAGCGGTTCCCGATATGTTGAACGACCAATGCATCCTCCTTCAATTAATGCATGAGGGAAGTAATGGGAGGAGGTCTGGACGATGTGAATGCAACGCAGTTTGCCCTCATTGCCCTCATATAAAGGCGCCCCTCCATTCCAATGCATCTACCACATCATACGCACCTAAGCATTTGCCTAAGCACCTACACTAAGCGCAAAAGAGCTCACTCCAGGCCCATGGCGGCAATGCGCGTGAGCGGCCAGCGGCTGCGCCAGATGTTCCACGATGCCGGCTTGCGGCATGGCGCCGAGGATCGTCTCCAGACGGTGTTGGAGACCGGCTGGTGGATGGCCGCCGTCGACGCCAACTACGACTCTCGCTGACCAGATGATCGCTGCCACCAGCAACAAGTTCACCGTCCTCAAGAAGCTCGCGACGACATCGCCAGACTCTTCAGCCCGCACACCCGGATCCTCATTGCTGCCACCCTAATCGGCCTCCATGGCCGAACCTCTTTCAAGCACCGGTGGCCCTCGCGACTCGCTCACGACGCCACGAAGAATGTCCACTGAGGTCGCGGCCGCCGCGAGGCACCTCGCCTGCAAGAATTGGCCGACCCACACATCCATGTGTACGAGCAAATCGTACATAGGTATCTACAAGGCCGTGAGGACGCTACGACGCTGGCCTTCCTCAACCGGGCCGGAAGACTTGGATGCCTTTGCTGAGAAGCACCTCGACCTCGCCACAAAATCCGCCGCTCCTTAGCCACGGTCGGTGGCCCGCGCACTAAGTTGAGGAGGAGGAGGTCATACGCTCGTGGATCCATCTTTCCTCTTACCTTCAGAATCACCATCGCGATCGCATCATTGTGGCCTTAATTTTATTGTGTTGTTGCATTCTCGCTCCAAATAATACCGACATGTGCGATCCCTTTGCTTAATTATATGCATCACCGTAACTAGTACTCCATCCATCAATTTATAAGTTGTTCTTACCTTTTCCAGCAACTTCGTGCAACGCGCGGGCATCTTGCTAGAAACACTAGAATATGTCTATATAATCTATATGTGATAGTCCATTTGAAATCTAAAAAAAAACAAATGTTTAGGTACGGAGGGAGTAATATATTAGGAGTATATCTAAGCAATAGTGATTTCTTTCAAGTTTGTGAACAAATACTACTATTCTACTACTTTGGACCCGTCGCAACGCACGGGCACATTGCTGGTAAAAGGAAAAGGCCTGACGCGTTCACGTCGCACCCCCACATGCCCAGGAATCGGGAGTACAACACGGCCCGTCCGGCACAACACATAGCTTAGGGCAGGCGTGTTGCCTAGCATTTTCACTTTCATGTGGGACCGCCGTTGAGCAAACCAACACCCCGCCCGCCGCCGGGTTGGAAAACAGAAACGAGGGGAAGATCTAGCCGTAGCATGGAAGCCAAGAAATTTGGTGTCAGACGGGGCTCGTTGATAGAGTAGGGGCATTCCATACTAGTACTACTCCTACTACTACCAATTTTGTACTCCTAATACTATATTACTAGTACTACCACTATACAACTAGTAGGTATGTGCACGGCACAACATCGTAGGAACAAAAAAGGGAAGATCTTGTTTTGGGTGATTTATCTTTTTTTCAATCAACGTAGTATGAATAATATGATGTGGGGGGAACCCATGAAGCTTATGTGGCTTGGTTGCATGGCTACGGAAGGTTAGAGAAAAACAAATAGATAATGTGTTTAGAGTGCACTCCACTAAATAGATATACTTTGGATCCATTGCAACGGACCGGCACATCTACATCTATACCCCCTATATAGTGTGTGAGAAACTTTGAAAGTTGGTCGTTGGATGAAGCCAGTCCGACGGTACGAAGATGGCAAATACGGGCACCACATGTATAATATAGAAGACTCCATGGTTGAACTTAACTCATCACTAACTTTGCCACAACTAAGGTTAGGCAAAGTTATTAGTTCTTCAAAATGAGAGCCACAAGTTGGCAAGCCTAAGGGAATCTTGCCACATTTTTTGTGTGTATGTCATGTGGGGCCTTAGTGTGGCTTGCCTAAGGTGTGGCTTGAACCAAACACTCACCTCAGTTAATCAAACTTGCATAACCTTACATTCCACCCGATTTTGCCACATGTTAGAATTCAGAAAGCTCCACGTGTAGAAGCATAATGCACAAACCACCAGAATCTTATGCGTGCAATGCATGTGTACCTTACTAGTACTAGTTGGTAGTAGTAAGAAACAAATTCCAGTTTTGGCACGAGCTCGTATTGCGGAAGCACCACAAGGCCTGCCGCAGGAGTTACATTTCCCTCTCGGGGCCCACGGGACCGAACTTCAGTGGCTTAGTGCCTGGCCTATGAGTCAATGACATGCGGACCTTAAATGCGGCTAGCCCACATGTCATTCTCATGGTGGTGGCGTGGTTCGTGACTCACTCGTTTGAGATGAACCGGCCGGTGGTGGCGTGGCCGTGGCGAGGGTGCCATAGCTGGGCGTCGGGGCGTTACGAGGCGTAGATGGCCACACCGGCGGGTACTACGTGTAGTACATAAGTACTCCAGCTGAGGATTGATGCCCGGGACGAAATGGGTCACAACCGCTGGATGAAAATTTGATAGTGCGGGAGTACGGATCGAAGCACAGCAACGGAGCAGGCAAACCGCATCCAATCGGGTGTGTCTGTGGTAGAAAGTTGATGGTCGCTGTAGTTCAGCTGGCCCGCATGTCATGCACACAAAGGCAGAGGAGCGATGGGGCCGAGAGGGATGAGGGGCATGTCGGGGGGATGAGGATCCCCTGACGCTAACAATCCTACCATTCTATCACTGACATGTGGGACCCATAAGCGTGGATCCCACCTGTCAGCGAAGGAAATGCAGGGCAAGGCAGTGATAGCCACGTCAGAGGATCCAAGTCCACGTCGGGGGACGCCGTGCCATGGGTTGGAGCGGCCTCGTGGGAATCGTGTGTGGGTGTGGCAATGGTAGAAACAAGAAACGTGATGGTCGCCGTGGTTCAACTTCCATGGATAAGCTGTCATGTCTGCTGACACATGTATATCAAAACTAGAGTGTTTATATTTCATGCACGTGAACAAGTATTATTCTACTACTTTGGATCCATTGCAACGCACGGGCCAGCACATTGGTAGTAGTAGTGTCCATCTCTATGTCTAGAGGCCTTCCCTCGTTCATCCTTTTCTCTCACAAGATAAACTACTCATACAAATGCATCTTGATGTTCCGTGGAACGCACGAGGATGTTTCCTTGGGGGTCTCTCCAGCGCGGCGTGGCCGTAGTTGCAAGTTGACACCCCTTGAGATGCCGACGTTGAGGGGCACTCGGATTTCCTCCGATGAGCAGGTAAGATGAGTTTGATCACGTAGTAAATGCATTCCAAAGACTACTTCCGTGTCCATTTCCTAATTCTCCCCCTGCCCACTGTTTCACAGGTTAGGCTCGGTGCAAGTGGAGATTGGCTTGCATATGTACGGGAGGGTACCAACATCAATTTGCACAACATTTACAACGGTGACACCATTCCCGTAGAACCTTTGTCCAACATTGGGATCAGCCATGCAACAGGCCACCGCATGAATTGGTACGATGGAACCATGGTGAGATTGAATAAGATAGCACGAACCTTGCACATGGCGGTCAAAGGAGGACCATGCTGTCTGCGGCCGATTTGTTACCGTCTTTAATAGGAAGACGATGTGCTCCTTTCTAACCACATCTTCGCAAGCACAAACCAGGTGACTTATTTTGTATGGGACACATCCTACGATATACTCCTCTCTCCCAGCTTGATTTGTTTTGAATCTTTTCGCTTTATAAGTTTCAAATTCAAACTTAGAGCTCCCCATCACATCTTGAGATTACAATGTCCATTAAATCATTGCGTGCATGTATAGTAAAGAAACAAATCTCGAGTTTGGCACGAGTTCATGCTATGGAGCACCACAAGCCCCGCGCAGAGTTACATTTCCTCTCGTGGTCGCTGGACTGAGCTTCAGCGCCTTTACTACACCTACCTTTGAGTCAATAACATGTGGACCCGATAGCTGACTGGTCCACATGTAATGCTCCCCAGAGGCGAGGGGCAGGGGGCCAATAGGGGTGAGCCGCAGGTCGGGGACGGTGGTTTCATGGGTACGAGCGGCATCGTGGGAATCACGGGTGGCTGTGGTAGAAACTTCATGCTCGCCGCATTTTAGGTGGCCCACTTGTCATGCACACAAAGGCAGAGGGGCGGTGCGGCCGAGAGGGGTGAGGCGCACGTCGGGGGGCGTGGTGCCGCGGGTTGGAGAGGCGTCGTGGGAATCGCGAGATGAAACGTGATGGTCGCTGAGGGAGTCCTGGATTAGGGGGTGTCCGGATAGCCGAACTATCACCGTTGGTCGGACTCCTGGACTATGAAGATACATGATTGAAGACTTCGTCCCGTGTCCGGATGGGACTTTCCTTGGAGTGGAAGGCAAGCTTGGCGATACGGATATGTAGATTTCCTACCATTGTAACCAACTCTGTGTAACCCTAACCCTATTCGGTGTCTATATAAACCGAAGGGTTTTGGTCCGTAGGACGAACAATCATACCATAGGCTAGCTTATAGGGTTTAGCCTCCCTGATCTCGGGGTAGATCTACTCTTGTACTACCCATATCATCAATATTAATCAAGCAGGAGTAGGGTATTACTCCATCGAGAGGGCCCAACCTGGGTAAAACATCGTGTCCCTTGTCTCCTGTTACCATCCGCCTAGACGCACAGCCGGGGCCCCTACCCGAGATCCGCCGGTTTTGACACCGACATTGGTGCTTTCATTGAGATTTCCTCCGTGTCGCCACCTATAGGCCCGATGGCTCCTTCGATCATCAACAACGACGCGTCCAGGTGAGACTTTTCTCCCGAACAGATCTTCAGATTCGGCGGCTTTGCACTACGGGCCAATTCACTTGGCCATCCGGAGCAGATCGAAGCTACGCCTCGCCATCAAGTCAGATTTGGGAGTTTGAACTACACGGCCGACATCCGTGGAGACTTGATCTTCGACGGATTCGAGCCACAGCCAAGCGCCAAGACTATCTCGATGGGCATGATCTAGCTCGCCACCAACAAGGCCTCGGTGGTCAGACCGGCGTCCGCCCGACCCTTAGCTCGAGCCGACTTCGACGAGGACGAGTGGTTGACACCACCTGGGGCTACGATCTCAACGGCGATTGAGCCAACTCCATCCTGTCCTTTGTGAAGACCGTGACTCCAAGGTGTCGGACTCCTCTCGGGACTCAACCTCCGCTACCGCCAATAGAACTGATTACGCCGGTCATGGAGTTCACTACCATGGACATCTTTATCACTCGCCTTTGGCGACATCCTAAATTCACTAAAGTCTCTATTTATTAGGAGAGCCCGGACGGACTACGGTCAGAAGGTTGGGATGCGACGACGAAGAAATTCAACGCCCACCCACCACCCACTTTGTAGCTACTGTCGATGATTTAACCGACATGCTCGACTTGGACTCCTATAGGGCACTGGAAGGCCACCTCATACGACATATACATGGTGGACATCCCAAAAGATGGGAACGGCGATGGAAAAGCGGAGGATGACCTCCAAGAAACTGGCCAAGCGTCAAGGCCAAGCGCCGCCTAAATCCCGCCACAAGAAATGTTGATTCCGCACGGAGATAATAACACCCTGGACAAGTGTCAAGACAACCCCTCCAAAGCAGGATTCAACACAGAGGAGGGAGAAGCCAGCCTCATGATAGAGCGCGACGGGAGGTGGAGGACGATAATTATATGCCTCCTCCAAAGATGAGGCAAGCCTCGATTTACTATTTAATTTGTCGCCCCGAGGATCCTACCAACAGAGCGCTTTCAAACGCAGGCTTATGGCCACGATAAGCAGCCTCAAGAAAAAGCAGCAGCAACTTAGAGCTGACCAAGACTTGCTAGTCGACAGATGGATCGAGTCCTTGCAGCCAAGAGTATGAACTCAACGCCCTCCAAGAGATACCCTCAAACGCAGGCTGCTACCCCAATTAGATGAAGCAGCACCCAAACCTACATCACCAGCGATGATGCGGCCGACCGCCACCCCATGGTCGCGACAGAGAGGCCTCTTGACCCTCCATTCAAGCTGCACTCGCCGCCGCGAAAAGTACCAAGGCACGGGAAACGCGTCGACCTGCGAGACATATTGAGGACAAGGCAAGGCAAACAAGATCGATCTACGGATCGCGTGGGCGCCCACGACACGTGATTTATAACCGCCACGCCGATATACAGCAATTCCGCCGGGCCAACACAAGAGACAAAGCTCATTTGAGCTGCGCCGTGATATAGCTCAATACAGAGGCGCCAAGACACCCACTATGCTTCATGATGAAGTAATGGATCATCAAATCCCCGAGGGTTTCAAACCCATAAACATCGAATCATACGATGGCACAACAGATCCTGCGGTTTTGATCGAGGACTACCTCCTCCATATCCACATGGCCCGCGGCGATGATCTACACGCCATCAAATACCTCCCACTCAAGCTTAAAGGACCAGCTCGGCATTGGCTTAATAGCTTGCCAGCAGAATCAATTGGTTGTTGGGAGGACCTGGAAGCCGCATTCCTTGATAACTTCCAGGGCACATACATGCGACCACCAGACGCCGATGACCTCAGCCACATAATTCAGCAGCCAGAAGAATCAGCCAGACAATTTTGGACACGGTTCCTAACCAAGAAAAATCAAATCGTTGATTGTCCGGATGCAGAGGCCCTTGCAGCCTTTAAACATAACATCCGCGACGAGTGGCTTGCCCGCACCTAGGACAGAAAAGCCAAATCCATGGCAGCCCTCATAACGCCATGACCCGCTTTTGCTGGAGAGGACAGCTGGCTAGCTCAGAGCAACAACTTGACCAAAACCCACGGTAGTTCGGATACCAAGGACGGCAATGGCAGGTCGCGTCACAACGAAAGCACAAGCGCCGATTAACGGTGATAATGCTGAAGATACGGCAGTCAATGCCGGATTCAGAGGCTCTAAACCCGTCAGCCGAAAAATCCGCTCAAAAGAAATACTCAGGGCCCGGCCCAATCTGGACCGAATACTGATCGCCGTGCAAATACATGGCACCCCAAAAACCAGCCAACCACACCAACAGGGATTGTTGGGTTTTCAAACAGCAGCAAGTTAAATGTCGAACTCAATGACAAGGGGCTGCATTATGATGACGAGGAGGAGCCCTGACGCCGAACAATAGGGGACAAAGGGTTGCCCCACAAGTGCGGACGGTGAATATGATATACGCAACCCACATACCCAAAAGGGAGCGGAAGCGCACTAAAGGACGATATGCGATGGAGCCACCGCCTCAAGTACAACCCATGGTCCTCCTGCCCGATCACCTTTGATCGAAGGAACCATCCCACTAGGATCCGCCACGGCGGATTCGCCGCATTGGTTCTTGACCCAATCATCGACGGATTTCACCTCACTAGAGTCCTGATGGACGGCGGTAGCAGCCTGAACCTGCTTTATCGTGATACAAGGCGCAAAATGGGCATAGACCCTCAAGGATTAGACCCACAAAGACGACCTTTAAAGGCGCCATACCAGGTGTAGAGGCCAATTGTACAGGCTCGCCACTCAAGTGGTCTTCGATCCCGGATAACTTCAAGCGAAGAGTTAATCTCCGACATAGTCCTGCCCGCAGCGACTATCACGCATCGCTTGGACGAACCGCATTTGTAAAGTTCAATGCGGTGCCGCACCACGATACCTCAAGCTCAAGATGCCAGGCCCTCGAGGAGTAATCACGGTCAATGGAAACACCGAACGCCTCTCCGAACGGAGGAGCACACGGCGCCCTCGCGGCGGAGGTGCAAAGCAGCCTCTCACAGCAATTCTAGAGTTCGCTATTAAACGTCCGGCCACCGCTGCGCGCCCGAGTAACTCTACAACAAGACCGCTGGCACGATCCGAGCATCGCCAGAGTAATCCGCCCCAACCCCAGCCCTCGCGAATCGCTGGTTAGTACTACGCGACATAACTACGCCCGAGATACCATGGGCATAAGGAGGGCACGACCACGGCACGCCTGCACGCGCTCAACCGCACTGTGGGCCCCGATTGTGTCATTGTTTTTCTTTTCTTCTTTTTCTTACTTTCAGACTCCGCTTCAGAAGTCCCGTCCGCACTAGAATTGCCGAACTCACGATGCAACAGCCAGGAAGCGTAAAGTTACGCCGAGTGTCCAGTGGTCTCTACTACGATCATTATACCTGTTTTACATACCATCCCGCAGCTTACCCCTGAAGGGAGAAATGTTAAATAGTCCCATCCCTTGCTTATCGCACTATTTGTATCGTTCTGCTTCCATTGCAGTACCTTTTTGAATAAACAATACATAGCTTTTGCCTATTATTGCACTCCTTTCTTTATCTCTATATATGTTCATTTCATGACATGTTGCACCCGTACACTTTGGTACGGCCAATACACCAGGGGCTTAGGTACCCCAAAAGTATGGTGTGATAAGTCCGAACTCTTTCACAAGTGCAGCACCCCGAACTTATAGCATTATATGCATCGGCACTGAATCATGTCTTGGGTCAATAGTTGGGTTTGCCCGGCTCCCATGTTTTGGTACCTTACGCTCCGTTAAATCGGCTAAGGTAGCGCTGGGAGAACCACTGCGATTGTGCCCCGATTGAGCTGGGTTGAGCACCTCAGTGGAGAAAGCTAAAATTGACCGTCATGATAGGGCGAGAGCCGGTCGCTATTCGAGAGGTTTTTTCGGGTCCCTAAAGACTTATGCCGCTTAGAGCTAGGAGTCGGCATTGTCCGGCCAAGGCATGGATAGCGCCCCGAACTCGGTCTTCCGAATACTAGGCTTCACCAAATTTAAAATTATAGAATTCTATGGCTAAGGAGAGTGTTCAATCACTATAAGTCCGATTGCCTTGTTCGCTGAGTTGAGCGCCTCAAGGACCCAAGAATGGGAACAAGAGCGCTAAGTTTATCCCGAGCACCCCAAAGACTGTGGCATGGGGCTGAAGCCAACGACTTGCCATCTCTCAAATTTGATAAACGGCTGCTCGAAGGTAATATTTTAAATTCACAAGCGCTTGCTTAGCGATATGAACAAGTTTTCAGCGACAGATAACAAATGCGAGTCTATTCAAAATTACATCTTTGGAGCATTCACCTCTATACGGCGGGCACCTTCATCACGCCTCATAGTACATTTCGGCTTGCGATGCTCCTTGCCCTTCGGTGGCCCGTCCGTCACAAGCTTCTCCGCATCCAGCTTGCCCCAATGAACTTTAGCACGGGCAAGGCCCGACGGGCACCTTCAATGCAGACGGAGCACTTGATGACTTCAATCCATGGACAAAGGCCCATCAGCCGCCGACTAGCACGGTAGCTCCTGTGCATGGCTTCCAATGGCCACAATGAACTATGAGACCCTTCATGGCCTGTTCGGCGACCTTGTGGAGCTCGACCAGCTGCTTCAGCTGGTCGCTCAGGCACCGGATGTTCGGCCTCAAAGATACTAAGACCAGAACACCTTCTCCGCCGAGCTCCTCCTTGGCGCGGTAGAACGCGGCAAAGATCGTGATACACTACGGGCAGATCTGCGAATGCTCCCGGACAGCCCGGATTCTCGTAGGTAATAGGTAATTCACTTTCACATGCTTGCTTTGTATAAAGAATGCCTTACCCGCCGCTATCTTCTTTAATCATTCAATTTCTTGATGGCCTTTTGGGCTTCGCCTTAGCGGCTTTGGCACTCTCAAGAGCCGAGGCAAGCTCGACTCGAAGTTCGAAGTCGCGCCCAAACTCTCGTGTTTTTCCACGAGAGCCTGGAGCTCTTGCCGCACCTCCGCCACCCGCCTCCTGCTTCTTTCGCTGCGCGCTCTCATGTCGCTTGAGCTTTCGGCCATGACACCGCTTCCTTCGTGGTCACCACTGCTCGTGGCCCCTACAATGCCCACGTTATTCCTGCCATTTTTGCAACCAATTCCTTTCTATAAGGTATTTCTTTAATAAGGTATTGCTACCTTCCCTGTCCTCGAGCTGCTTTTGGCAAGGCCGAGCTCGTTTCGACCGCCGAGGCTCGCTTCGATGCATTGATCTCCGCAGCAAGGCAGCAGAGGTCAAGAAGCGAGCCTGCATTCGTGATATTGACATACTTATGTTAGACTCCTGCGATATCTTTTAGATCCTTAGTCCGCTTTTCTTTTCAACACCGAACTAAGCATCGGGGCTACCGTCTATGCGGTAGTATTTTTACATACTCTAAACTTACCTCAAAGCCTCGTTAGAAGGTTGGTACAGCTTCACCAGCCCGCCTTGGCTCGATCGAACTTTCGGATCACCACACTCATAACAAAGGCGGTGTTCTCGCTGATGGAGGCGCCGTAAGCGCCCAAGAAGCTATCCGTGCCTCCGGATGGACGGAGGTCACCGGCGTCAGAGCTTACCCTTCTTACTGAAGGGGCCGCTTGTCGGACTGCAGTAACCACCAAGGTTCAGTATGGAATCCGCACAGGCGGACTTAGAGCCCTCTAGGTTTCGCCTTTGCGCCGAGTCTCGGGAGGTCGCCTTGCGGTGCCTCTAGGACCACCTCCTCCTGGCTGGGCCCTTTGGGACTCCACCGCGTGTCGCCGGGCGACACGAGGAGAGGAGGCAATCGGAGGTGAAGTGCTATTCACATCCGACGAACCTGTGGAGCCGCCGACGGCGGGCGAGCCTGCCCTGGGTGGGCTGCATGGTCATATTCGCGTTAGAAGACACTATGCACAAATAAAAGGTCATGAACTATTCCGAGTCCGGACCTTACGATCTCGCCAGGCTTGGCCCTTGTTGGCCACTCCTCCTCGTCATTGTCGGCGTTGGTGGAGAAATCCAGAGGAAGGTTCCTTCCTTTCTGATTCTCCGCCTCCCGGCTAGGGGCGGCCTTCCTTTTTCTCTCCTTCACTGGGGAGAAGCTTTTTTCTTCCTCCTCTTCCTCGAGGAGGATTCCGCCGAGTCGCCGACGATGAGTCCGACAACACCGGGCGCCGGGTGCTCCTGCGAGTCCTCGTGGCCTCCTTCTGGTTTTCTTCTCCGGCACCACGTGAGGTGCCGGAAGTAGAAGCCCCGTCAAACGGGCGTCCGGCCGGACAGTTAATCTATCCGGACGTCTTCAGCCAGTCCTGTCAAAGGTTAGGGAGTTTTTAGATCCCGCATAGAGTCAAACAATGAAAAAAGAGTCTCATAAAGGGTAAAATAACTTACCTCACTAGCTTGACGCTGCGAGCTGAATCTGCGATCTTCGGTAGCGGATGTGGGAGCCTCGGCGCCCTTGAATAGCACCTTCCAGGCATCTTCGTACGTAGTGTCGAAGAGCCTTTTCAGAGTTTGGTGCTGTGCCGGATCGAACTCCCACAATTTAAAGGCCCGTTGCTGGCATGGGAGAATCCGGCGGATGAGCATCACCTGGATTACATTGACATGCTTGAGATTCCTGTCCACCAGATTCCGGACGCAGGTTTGGAGTCCGGACAGCTCTTTCGAATCACCCCACTTCAGGCATGTCTCTTTCCACGACGTGAGCCGTGTGGGGGAGCCAGATCGGAATTCGGGGGCCGCCGCCCATTGAGAGTCGCTGCTGCTCGTGATGTAGAACCACCCCGATTGCCACCCCTTTATGGTCTCCACAAAGGAGCCCTCGAGCCATAGGACTTTGGCCATCTTGCCAACCATGGCACCTCCAAGACTCCGCTTGGCGGCCGCCCACTACCTTCGGCTTGACATTGAAGGTCTTCAGCCATAAGTCAGTGGGGCTGGATGCGAGGAAGGCCTCGCACACCGACGATAAACACCGAGATGTTGAGGATGAAGTTCGTGCCGATCGTGGAAATCCAGGCCGTAGTAGAACATGAGCCCCTGGACAAATGGGTGAAGTGGAAAACCTAGTCCATGGAGGAAGTGGGTGAGGAACACCACCTCTCATGGGGCCTGGGGTGGGTATGAGCTGCCTCGTTGGGGAGCCGATGCACGATGTTGTCGGACAAGTATCCGCCTTCCGCAGCTTTTTGATGTGCCCTCCGTGACGGAGGAGGCCATCCACTTGCCTCCGCCCGGACATAGTTGGAGAAGGTTGAGGTGGGATGTGCGGACTTGGGCGCCTGGAGCTCGAAAAGGAAATGGATGAGCAGGGAAGAAGGCGAGGTGAAAAGGTGGATCCTTATCCCCTTATATGGACGGACGAAGCTATGCATCCCCCGCCAGCCTGGTAAAACTCGCTTATCTCCCAAGCACCGTAATCAATGGCGCGGTTGGGTTACCCACGTCCGTATTGATGGGAATCCTGGAATAAGGGGGCACGATCTCCGCTTTGATAAGACGTGCTAAGGAAACCGCCGCTAAACGCTACTGAGGTGGAAAAGTAAAACAATTAAGATAAAGGCCTCGTCGTGGTGTGATGTCACGCTGCTGAATACGCCAGCAGATCTGTGCAAAAGTTATTCTCTACGGTGGTATGTGGAACTTGTTTTGCAGAGCCGGACACTATCCTTGTGTTCAACATCTTCTATGAAGTATTCGAAGAGGAACCCGCCTTGCAATGTCAAGACAATATGCACGCCGGACTCGCTGTCATTGAAGCCTGGTTCAGGGGCTACTGAGGGAGTCCTGGATTAGGGGGTGTCCGGATAGCCGAACTATCACCGTTGGCCGGACTCCTGGACTATGAAGATACAAGATTGAGGACTTCGTCCCGTGTTCGGATGGGACTTTCCTTGGCGTGGAAGGCAAGCTTGGCGATACGGATATGTAGATTTCCTACCATTGTAACCAACTCTGTGTAACCCTAACCCTATTCGGTGTCTATATAAACCGAATGGTTTTAGTCCATAGGACGAACAATCATACCATAGGCTAGCTTCTAGGGTTTAGCCTCCCTGATCTCGTGGTAGATCTACTCTTGTACTACCCATATCATCAATATTAATCAAGCAGGAGTAGGGTATTACCTCCATCTTAGAGGGCCCTAACCTGGGTAAAAACATCGTGTCCCTTGTCTCCTGTTACCATCCGCCTAGACGCACAGTTCGGGACCCCCTACCCGAGATCCGCCGGTTTTGACACCGACAGTCGCCATAATTGAACTTCCATGGACAAGCTGTCATGTCTACGGACACATGCACTGCATACCGATCACCGGAAGGAGAAGCAGAGAAAGCTATAAATGCGGACAAATAGTTCCTTATAGTCAAGCGGACCCACGCTACTACTCTGTTCCAAAGACATGCACACCATCGAAATAATCCATCTATATCAATACACACCGAGAGGGAATAATTTTTTTACAAGAGAGGAAATAGTTCATCCATCCATAATGCCCTCCTGCTGGTGCAGCCTTTTCTTGTTCTTCTTCTTCTTCTTCTTCTTCTTCTTCTTCTTCTTCTTCTTCTTCTTCTTCTTCTTCTTCTTCTTCTTCTTCTTCTTCTTCTTCTTCTTCTCATTCTCTGTGGGAGACTGCTTCGCAACAACCTCTTTGGACCTTGCAACTATCTCGAAACTCACACGGGCATCGAGGGCAGCATATTTTATACGCTCGTACGTCAAGGGATAATTATCCCATTCAGATGACCTTAATGCCATCGTCTCATCACCCTTCTGAAGATTTGTACCGAGCACAAAATTTGCTACGTCGAATAGGGATGGTGTCTGTTTATCACAATCTTCTACAGAAATTTTGATTCTGGTTTGTAGGTCAGCGATGCTTTTCAAATCAAGGTTGTACGGCTCGAGCTTCTGTTTGTCACCTTCGATGGCTGCCCCACAGAAGTATTCGTGCTCCCGAGACAAGAAATCGTGAAGCTCACCTGGTATGGAGGACGAGTGTATGATGTGGTACACCAAAACATCATCTTTGAGGCACAGCTGAAGGACGGCGGCGCGCCGGATCTTCGCAGGGGCACGCTCCGTGTACTCTGCGTCAAGACCGATGACCCTCATCTCTACCTTTTCGAGGGAGTTGGATACATTGTTGATCCACTGCCGAACAACCCTTGGGGGGACAGTGACGGTGGCAACTATGCGCATCGAGCCTTCGACGAGGACATGTTGGACGCTAAAAACCTGCATCTCGATCTCTTTCGCCATTTGGAACCGCTAGAACAGAGGGCTATGGTTTGGAGAATTAGGATTAGATGGCTAGTCTAACTAAAGTAGTAGATGATTATTTAAAGAGGTTAAAACAATGTGAATGCAGTGGGTTTTGGATGCAAATAAAGACGAAGGGGAGGTGAAGAAGCCGAGGAGAGTCGGTTCCCAATGGAGAAGTAAATGGGAGAAGTGGCGTGCAGGCAGTTGATTAGACGGCTAGGTAGACTAAACGAAAAGGCTATGCGGGTAGACTGATGAGTCGTACCTGTTCGTGTACGTGCCCATCCTTCCTGGTAGGTGGGACCTATGCAAACAGATAAAAAAATGTGTCGTAGTTTTTTTTAGCGCGTGAGTGGGAGACACAACATTCTTGTTGGTAATATGCCCTAGAGGCAATAATAAAAGCATTATTATTATATTTCCTTGTTCATGATAATTGTCTTTATTCATGCTATAACTGTATTATCCGGAAATCGTAATACACGTGTGAATACATAGACTACAATACGTCCCTAGTAAGCCTCTGGTTGACTAGCTCGTTGGTCAACAGATAGTCATGGTTTCGACTATGGACATCGATGTCATTGATAACGGATCACGCCATTAGAGAATGACGTGATGGACAAGACCCAATCCTAAGCATAGCACAAAGATCGTAGTTCGCTTTGCTAGAGCTTTTCCAATGTCAAGTATCTCTTCCTTAGACCGTGAGATCGTGTAACTCCCGGATACCGTAGGAGTGCTTTGGGTGTATCAAACGTCACAACGTAACTGGGTGACTATAAAGGTGCACTACAGGTATCTCCGAAAGTGTCTTTTGGGTTGACACGGATCGAGACAGGGATTTGTCACTCCGTGTTACGGAGAGGTATCACTGGGCCCACTCGGTAGTGCATCATCATAATGAGCTCAAAGTGATCAAGTGTCTGGTCACGGGATCATGCATTACGGTACGAGTAAAGTGACTTGCCGGTAACGAGACTAAACGAGGTATTGGGATACCGACGATCGAGTCTCGGGCAAGTAACATACCGTCTGATAAAGGGAATAGAATACGGGGTTGCTTGAACCCTTGACATCGTGGTTCATCCGATGACAACATCGAGGAACATGTGGGAGCCAACATGGGTATCCAGATCCCGCTGTTGGTTATTGACCTGAGGTCGTCTCGGTCATATCTGCATGTCTCCCGAACCCGTAGGGTCTACACACTTAATGTTCGGTGACGCTAGGGTTATTAGGAAGACAAGTATGTGATTACCGAATGTTGTTCGGACTCCCGGATGAGATCCCGGACGTCATGAGGAGTTCCGGAATGGTCCGGAGGTAAAGATTTATATATGGAAAGTGGTTAAGCGGACTCCGGAAAGTTTCGGGGGTATACCGGCCGGTAATGTACCGGGGCCACCGGGAGAGTACCGGAGGTCCACCGGGAGGGGCCACCCCTCCCGGGGGGCCACATGGGCTAAGTGGGAGAGGGAGCCAGCCCCTGGTGGGCTGGGCGCGCCTCCCCACCTAGGCCCATGCGGCTAGGACATGGGAGGGGAACCCTAAAGGGGCGCCTCAGCTTGGGGGCAAGCCACCCTCCCTCCTCCCTTTGGCCGCCCCCCATCTAGGGTTTCCCCAGATGGCCGGCCCCCTGCCCTCTCCTCCTATAAATAGAGGGGGGGGGAGGGCTGCACACACCATTAAAGGAGCAGCCCTCCCTCCCCAACACCTCTCTTTCTCCACGCGAGCTTGGCGAAGCCCCGCCGAGAACTGCCGTACAACCGCACCACGCCGTCGTGCTGCCATTGGAGTTGTCTTCCTCAACCTCTCCTTCATCCTTGCTGGATCAAGACGGAGGAGACGCCATCGTCCCGCACGTGTGTTGAACGCGGAGGTGGTGTCCGCTCAGCACTTGGTCATCGGTGATCGGAATCACGTTGGGAACGCCTTCATCATCACCACTCCTCGAACGCTTCCGCACTCGATCTACAAGTGGTATGTAGATCCAAACTCTCTCTTGACTCGTTGCTTAGTAGAACTCATAGATGGATCTTGGTGAAACCGTAGGAAAATTTTAATTTTCTGCAACGCTCCCCAACAAAGGGCATCATGAGCTAGGTCTATGCGTAGTTCTCTATTGCACGAGTAGAACA
Organism: Aegilops longissima; assembly: GCA_021605205.1. NCBI lineage: Eukaryota > Viridiplantae > Streptophyta > Magnoliopsida > Poales > Poaceae > Aegilops > Aegilops longissima. The sequence goes on along the minus strand of CM038679.1, from coordinate 614,297,561 downwards.
CAATATAGTTGTGGGCGTGGATCTTGTCAACTTACTTGCCGCTACTAATCTTATCTTGCTTCCGCGGTATTGTGGGATGAAGCGCCCGCACCAACCTTACACGTGCGCTTACGTGAGACCGGTTCCACCGACTAACATGCACTAGTTGCATAAGGTGGCTGGCGGGTGTCCGCTCTCCTACTTTAGTTGGAGCGGATTCGATGAAAAGGGTCCTTATGAAGGGTAAATAGAAGTTGACAAGATCACGTTGTGGTTATTCGTAGGTAAGAAAACGTTCTTGCTAGAACCCAATTGCAGCCACGTAAAAGATGCAACAACAATTAGAGGACGTCTAACTTGTTTTTGCAGCAATTGTCATGTGATGTGATATGGCCAAGTTGTGATGAATGATGAATGACATATTGTGATGTATGAGATCATGTTCTTGTAATAGGAATCACGACTTGCATGTCGATGAGTATGACAACCGGCAGGAGCCATAGGAGTTGTCTTTATGTTTGTATGACCTGCGTGTCATTGAAGAACGCCATGTAACTTACTTTACTTCATTGCTAAACGCGTTAGCCATAGTAGTAGAAGTAGTCGTTGGCGTGACAACTTCATGGAGGCACGATGATGGAGATCATGATGATGGAGATCATGGTGCCATGCCGGTGACAAGATGATCATGGAGCCCAAGATGGAGATCAATGGAGTTTTATGATATTGGCCATATCATGTCACTACTATATAATTGCATGTGATGTTTATTATGCTTATACATCTTGTTTACTTAGAACGACGGTAGTAAATAAGATGATCCTTACAACAATTTCAAGAAGTGTTCTCCCTAACTGTGCACCGCTGCTAAAGTTCGTCGCTTCTAAGCACCACGTGATGATCGGGTGTGATGGATTCTTACGTTCACATACAACGGGTGTAAGACAGATTTACACACAAAAACACTTAGGGTTAAACTTGACGAGCCTAGCATGTACAGACATGGCCTCGAACACGGAGACCGAAAGGTCGAACACGAGTCGATAGAAGATACGATCAACATGAGAATGTTCACCGACGATGACTAGTCCGTCTCACGTGATGATCGGACATGGCCTAGTCGACTCGGATCGTAACACTTAGATGACTAGAGGGATGTCTAATCTGAGTGGGAGTTCATTGAAATAATTTGATTAGATGAACTTAATTATCATGAACTTAGTCTAAAACTTTTGAATGATATGTCTTGTAGATCAAATGGCCAACGCCATGTCAACATGAACTTCAACGCTTCCTAGAGAAAACCAAGCTGAAAGATGATGGCAGCAACTATACGGACTGGGTCCGAACCCGAGGATCATCCTCATAGCTGCCAAGAAGGCATATGTCCTAGAAGCACCGTAGGTGACCCACCTGCTCTCCAGAGACTGCAAGACGATTTGAACATTTGGCAGCACGCATCGATGATTACTCCCTCGCTCAATGCGGCATGCTTTACAGCTTAGAACCGGGCTCCAAAAGCGCTTTTGAGCATCACGGAGCATATGAGATGTTCGAGGAGCTGAAACTTGTTTTCCAAGCTCACGCCGGGTCGAGAGATATGACATCTCCGACAAGTTCTATAGTTGTAAGATGGAGGAAAATAGTTACACAAGGAGCACATTCTCAAGATGTCCAGGTTGCACAACCGTATGACCCAAATGAATATTAACCTCCCCGATGAGGCGGTCATTGACAGAATCCTCCATCGCTCCCACCAAGCTACAAGAGCTTTGTGATGAACTACAATATGCGGGGATGGTAAAGACCATTCTGAAGTATTCTCTATGCTGAAGTCAGCCGAGGTTGAAATCAAGAAAGAACATCAAGTGTTGATGGTCAATAAGACCACTAAGTTCAAGAAGGGCAAGGGCAAGAAGAACTTCAAGAAGGACGGCAAGGAGGTTGCCGCGCCCGATAAGCAAGTTGCCGGGAAGAAGTCAAAGAATGGACCCAAGCCTGAAACTGAGTGCTTTTATTGCAAGGGAAGGGTCATTTGGGCGGAACTGCCCCAAATACTTAGCGGACAAGAAGGCCGGCAACACCAAAGGTATATTTGATATACATGTAATTGATGTGTACCTTACCATTACTCGTAGTAACTCCCGGTATTTGATACCGTGCCGTTGCTCATATTTGTAACTCACAGCAGGAGCTGCGGAATAAGCGGAGATCGGCGAAGGACGAGGTGACGATGCGCGCCGGGAATGGTTCCAGAGTCGATGTGATCGCCGTCGGCACGCTACCTCTTCATTTACCTACGGATTAGTTATAAACCTTAATAATTGTTATTTGGTGCCAAGTTTGAGCATGAATATTGTATCTGGATCTCGCTTAATACGGGATGGCTACTCATTTAAATCCGAGAATAATGGTTGTTCTATTTATATGAGAGATATGTTTTATGGTCATGCTCCGATGGTCAATGGTTTATTCTTGATGAATCTCGAGCGTAGTGTTACACATATTCATAGCGTGAATACCAAAAGATGTAAAGTTGATAACGATAGTCCCACATACTTGTGGCACTGCAGCCTTGGTCACATTGGTGTAAAGCGCATGAAGAAGCTCCATGCCGATGGACTTTTGGAGTCTCTTGATTATGAATCATTTGACACATGCGAACCATGCCTCATGGGCAAGATGACCAAGACTCCGTTCTCTGGAACAATGGAGCGAGCAACCAACTTGTTGGAAATCATACATACCGATGTATGTGGTCCAATGAGCGTTGAGGCTCGCGGAGGATATCGTTATGTTCTCACTCTCACAGATGACTTGAGTAGATATGGGTATGTCTACTTGATGAAACACAAGTCTGAGACCTTTGAAAAGTTCAAGGAATTTCAGAATGAAGTAGAGAATCAACGTGACCGAAAGATAAAATTCTTACGATCAGATCGTGGAGGAGAATATTTAAGTCACGAATTTGGTACACACTTAAGAAAATGTGGAATCGTTTCACAACTCACGCCGCTGGAACACCTCAGCGTAATGGTGTGTCCGAACGTCAGAATCGCACTCTATTGGATATGGTGCGATCTATGATGTCTCTTACCGATTTACCGCTATCATTTTGGGGATACGCCTAGAGACAGCTACATTCACTTTAAATAGGGCACCGCCTAAATCCGTTGAGACGACACCGTATGAATTATGGTTTGGGAAGAAACCTAAGCTGTCGTTTCTAAAAGTTTGGGGATGCGATGCTTATGTCAAGAAACTTCAACCTGAAAAGCTCGAACCCAAGTCGGAAAAATGCGTCTTCATAGGATACCCTAAGGAAACTGTAGGGTATACCTTCTACTTAAGATCCGAGGGCAAGATCTTTGTTGCCAAGAACGGATCCTTTCTGGAAAAAGAGTTTCTCTCGAAAGAAGTAAGTGGGAGGAAAGTAGAACTCGATGAAGTACTACCTCTTGAACAGGATAGTAGTGCAGCTCAGGAAAGTGTTCCTGTGATGCCTACACCAACTGAAGAGGAAATTCATGTGGATGATGAAGGTACTTCGGATCAAGCTGCTACTGAACTTCGTAGGTCCACAAGGACACGTTCCGCACCAGAGTGGTACGGCAACCCTGTCCTGGAAATCATGTTGTTAGACAACGGTGAACCTTCAACTATGAAGAAGCGATGGCGGCCCAGATTCCAATAAATGGCTAGAAGCCATGAAGTCCGAGATAGAATCCATGTATGAAAACAAAGTGTGGACTTTGACTGACTTGCCCGATGATCGGCGAGCGATAGAAAACAAATGGATCTTTAAGAAGAAGACGGACGCGGATGGTAATGTCACCATCTATAAAGCTCGACTTGTCGCTAAGGGTTATCGGCAAGTTCAAGGGATTGACTACGATGAGACTTTCTCTCCGTAGGGAAGCTTAAGTCCGTCCGAATCATGTTAGCAATTGCCGCATACTATGATTATGAGATATGGCAGATGGACGCCAAAACAGCGCCCTTAACGGATATCTTAAGGAAGAGCTGTATATGATACAGCCGGAGGGTTTTGTCGATCCTAAGAATGTCGACAAAGTATGCAAGCTCCAGCGATCCATTTATGGGCTGGTGCAAGCATCTCGAGTTGGAACATTCGCTTTGATGAGATGATCAAAGCGTTTGGTTTATGCGAGACTTATGGAGAAGCCTGCGTTTACAAGAAAGTGAGTGGGAGCTCAGAGCATTTCTCATATTATATGTAGATGACATACTTTTGATGGGAAATGATATAGAATTCTTGGACAGCATTAAGGCCTACTTGAATAAATGTTTTTCAATGAAGGACCTTGGAGAAGCTGCTTATATATTAGGCATCAAGATCTATCGAGATAGATCGAGACGCCTCATAGGTCTTTCACAAAGCACATACCTTGATAAGATTTTGAAGAAGTTCAAAATGGATCAATCCAAGAAGGGGTTCTTGCCTGTATTGCAAGGTGTGAGATTGAGCTCAGCTCAATTCCCGACCACGGCAAAAGATAAAGAAGAGATGAGTGTCATCCCCTATGCCTCAGCCATAGGATCTATTATGTATGCCATGCTGTGTACCAGACCTGATGTAAATCTTGCCGTAAGTTTGGTAGGAAGGTACCAAAGCAATCCCGCAAGGAACACCGGACAGCGGTCAAGAATATCCTGAAGTACCGAAAAGGACAAAGGACATGTTTCGTTTATGGAGGTGACGAAGAGCTCGTCAGAAGGGTTACGTCGGCGCTAGCTTCGACACAGATCTGATGACTCTAAGTCACAAACCGGATACGTGTATATGTTGAATGGTGGAGCAAGAGCTGGTGCAGCTGCAAGCGAGCGTCGTGGCGGGATCTACATGTGAAGCGGAGTACATGGCAGCCTCGGAGGCAGCGCATGAAGCAATTTGGGTGAAGGAGTTCATCACCGACCTAGGAGTCATACCCAATGCGTCGGGGCCAATCGAACTCTTCTGTGACAACACCGGAGCTATTGCCCTTGCCAAGGAGCCCAGGTTTCACAAGAAGACCAGGCACATCAAGTGTCGCTTCAACTCCATCCGTGAAAATGTTCAGATGGAGACATAGAAATTTGTAAAGTGCATACGGATCTGAATGTCGCAGATCCGTTGACTAAACCTCTTCATGGGCAAAACATGATCAACACCGAACTCTATGGGTGTTCGATTCATCACAATGTAACTAGATTATTGACTCTAGTGCAAGTGGGAGACTGTTGGTAATATGCCCTAGAGGCAATAATAAAAGCATTATTATTATATTTCCTTGTTCATGATAATTGTCTTTATTCATGCTATAAGCTGTATTATCCGGAAATCGTAATACACGTGTGAATACATAGACTACAATACGTCCCTAGTAAGCCTCTAGTTGACTAGCTCGTTGGTCAACAGATAGTCATGGTTTCTGACTATGGACATCGATGTCATTGATAACAGGATCACGTCATTAGGAGAATGACGTGATGGACAAGACCCAATCCTGAGCATAGCACAAAGATCGTGTAGATCGTTTTGCTAGAGCTTTTCCAATGTCAAGTATCTCTTCCTTAGACCGTGAGATCGTGTAACTCTCGGATACCGTAGGAGTGCTTTGGGTGTATCAAACATCAGAACGTAACTGGGTGACTATAAAGGTGCACTACAGGTATCTCCGAAAGTGTCTTTTGGGTTGACAGGATCGAGACAGGGATTTGTCACTCCGTGTTACGGAGAGGTATCACTCGGCCCACTCGGTAGTGCATCATCATAATGAGCTCAAAGTGATCAAGTGTTTGGTCACGGGATCATGCATTACGGTACGAGTAAAGTGACTTGCCGGTAACGAGACTAAACGAGGTATTGGGATACCGACGATCGAGTCTCGGGCAAGTAACATACCGTCTGATAAAGGGAATAGAATACGGGGTTGCTTGAACCCTTGACATCGTGGTTCATCCGATGACAACATCGAGGAACATGTGGGAGCCAACATGGGTATCCAGATCCCGCTGTTGGTTATTGACCGAGGTCGTCTCGGTCATGTCTCAGATGTCTCCGAACCCGTAGGGTCTACACACTTAAGGTTCGGTGGCGCTAGGGTTATTAGGAAGACAAGTATGTGATTACCGAATGTTGTTCGAGTCCGGATGAGATCCCGGACGTCACGAGGAGTTCCGGAATGGTCCGGAGGTAAAGATTTATATATGGAAAGTGGTTAAACGGACTCGGAAAGTTTCGGGGTATACTGGTAATGTACCGGGCCACGGGAGAGTTCCGGAGGTCCACTGGAGGGGCCACCCCTCGGGGGCCACATGGGCTAAGTGGGAGAGGAGCCAGCCCTGGTGGGCTGGGCGCACCTCCCCACCTAGGCCCATGCGGCTAGGGCATGGGGAGGGGAAACCCTAAAGGGGGCGCCCCCCTAGCTTGGGGGGCAAGCCACCTTCCCCTCCTCCCTTTGGCCGCCGCCCCATCTAGGGTTTCCCTAGATGGCCGGCCCCTGCCCTCTCCTCCTATAAATAGAGGGTGGGGGAGGGCTGCACACACCATTAAAGGCGCAGCCCCTCCCTCCCAACACCTCTCTTTCTCCACGCGAGCTTGGCGAAGCCTGTGGGAGAACTGCAGTACCAACCGCACCACGCCGTCGTGCTGCCATTGGAGTTGTCTTCCTCAACCTCTCCTTCATCCTTGCTGGATCAAGACGGAGGAGACGCCATCGTCCCGTACGTGTGTTGAACGCGGAGGTGCTGTCCGTTCAGCACTTGGTCATCGGTGATCGGAATCACGTTGGGAACGTCTTCATCATCACCACTCCCTCGAACGCTTCCGCACTCGATCTACAAGTGGTATGTAGATCCAAACTCTCTCTCTTGACTCGTTGCTTAGTAGAACTCATAGATGGATCTTGGTGAAACCGTAGGAAAATTTTTAATTTTCTGCAACGTTCCCCAACAATTCTCTGGTTAAGGAATACTCCCTCCGTTTAGGCGAGTATAAGTCACCTTATGAAAATCAGGTTTTCCCAAAACCTTTAGGCGTGGAGCATTAACTTCGTGCTCGATCCCCTCCTAGCCTCATTAGCCAGCGTTCTCTTCCTCTGTTGCCACGTTCTACCTTTCCATTTTTCCTCTTCTCAAGTGTGGAACGATCTGCATGCCGTCCTTGATGCACCGTAATCCACTACGCATGCATCATCGGAAGGGCGTTGATTGGGCATGCACGAGAATTTGGTTCTGCTCGCCATATGGATGATACCTGAACGATGAAGTGAACAGGCATGCTAGCACGAGAGACCTATTTCCGCTATACAATACTGGAGTACTCATGTTCCTACTAGTAGTAGTAGTAGTACAACTGTGGTACACTTGATGGTCAAAATACTATTCATCTGGTCCTCACAGTGAAGTGACAGCACCCTGCTCCTAACACTAGTCCAGGCGGCGTGTTCGGGTTACCAAAGTCAGCCTCACCCTGTGCACTGTGCAGTCTGTCACCGCTGCTGTACAGCACATTGGCGCCTCTCCTCGTCTCCCTCTCCGCTCCCATAGCACCACTCCATCTCCATCTCCTTCTCCTTCTCCGCCTCCGTCTCCATCTCACTGTGCCCCCGTGTACCGTCACCTCACTCGCCTCCCCCAGTACCACTATTCCCTCACTAGCCGCTCCAGCACCGACATCCTTCTCCCCCGTAAATCAAGCCCCCTTCCAAACTCCACCATGGCCGAATGCGAACCACGCAGCATCCATATGAGCCGCGATTGGAGCAATCTCCCCAGTGACATCCTCAACTTCTTTTGTTCATGTATGGATATGTTGAGCGCCCTGCGGCTGGCTGCATGCTCGAGGAACATGCACACGGCCATCGTCGAAGCAAGGCCTAAGCTTTTCAAGACACCCTGCTTGCTCCTATCTGGTCTTGCGAGATTGGCTCACCATGATACGAAGGCGTGCATGATGCCCCTCGACTTCAATCCAATCGCCATTAGCCGAAACTTCTTTGTAGGTATGTAGTGGGTCGCCGTACATCATTTCCCTCGACATCGATCTGATCACCATCGCCCGAAACTTCTTGGCAGGTATGTACTGGGTCGGCATGAACTCCCACTGGATGGCTACCTTCGGAGAAGACGGTAAAAAGTTGGTGCTCGTGAACTTCCAGACCTCCCATGAGATTATCCTTCCTCCGTTGGATTATATAGAGTATTACCATCGCGGTCCAAGTCATCTAGATTACTACGTCAGTTGGAAGGACCTTGTTTTGCAGAAGATTGTAATCTGCCAAGTGCCCACATGACATGCGAATTACGCAGACTTCAAGCTAATTGCCTTGTTCGACCGCGGACTCACCTATCTTTACACCGGTGCCTTCTTTAGCTGGAGACAACTCGGCTCACAGTGGATCATCGTCAAAGCTGATACACACTTCTGTGATGCTATTGAACACAATGGCATCATCTACGCGATCAACAAAGCAGATGGCACCACGTATTGCTGGGACGGCGCGTGTAAGTTGTTTCCATCTCATGTTAATGATGACGCCATGACACTGTTTGAACTTTTTGTGATGATTGGCATATCCCTGTTTGAGCAGAATTTGAGTAGAACTATGGCAATGTATTAGAGACGCCGTAAATCAGCTATATTTGGAATGAGTTAATTCATGCGATTGTGACCATGTCATTACAGCCAATTTGTACCCTGAATAATCAAACGGTTAGGAATATATGGATATTATCCTTATTTTACAGTAATCTATATACTAGTACTAAATATGAGTGTGTATCAATGGCCATGTTAGTTTCCTCATTTTCATGATGTAGAAACATGCACCACACTTTTGGTTTCATCTAACCATACATTAGGGAAGTAAATGTGCATATGGAGAACTCTATATTAGGAAGTAGTGAAATCCTGCAATGCTTACCATGTGTACATACCTATATTCACCCTTCAGCAATCAATGGCTAGAATAATATCCTCAAAAAAAATTGCCCACAGAACACGAGTATATAACAATGCATGGTCTGTTAGTTACCTTGAAGAATTTGTTTGTGAGGACAGAACATGATTACTCCCTCCGTTCCCAAATATTTGTCTTTCTAGAGATTTTTTAAGAAGTGACTACATACGGAGCAAAATGAGTGAATCTACACTCTAAAATATGTCTACATACATCTGTATGTTGTGTCTATTTGAAATGCCTAGAAAGACAAATATTTGGGAACGGAAGGAGTACATAACATGCATGACATGGTAGTTTCCTGTGAGGAATCGATTGCGAGATAACATGAGTATAACCATGCATGGCACTTCTATATTTTCGAACCCAATATACATTTCCCTGTATTTTCCTCCCAGTTCCAACAGGGACATATCAATGATGTTTCTTGCATTATCCTACTCATACTCTGAACAATGTTGATCTTACATTAACAATGCATGTCCTTTTTTATATGATGTAGTGTCCCTACAGTTACTGCCCTTTGTAATCACACCACCTTTGCCAAAAACAAGGAAGCACAACTGGTTCCTCGCTCGATCAGACGACGGCAAAAGACTGATGATCATTCGGACAAATGAGCGGAAAAAGTTATATTGCAAAAACCCCACTGTATACAAGCACCGTGTAATACGTGAGTATCCAGACAGTGGCTGTTACGTCTATGAGCAGGATACCAGCTTGTTGGGGCCTTTAGGATTTTCTTTAGTTGGAGGCGGGTAAACAGCCTTGGTTCACACTCTCTGTTTCTTGGACTCAATTATCCGATTAACCAGGAGATCACCGTTGGCAAGGACCTTGATGGCACAGAGGGTCTGTTTGCTATGGAAAACTGTGTCTACACTGCAAGCCCTAGGAGTTGGGAGCAAACTCCCCTGATTGTCAACGATACAGCCTGCAGCCAAAAGAAGGTGAGAATGACAAAGGCATCCGGATTAACTTTGATCCTTGGATGTCTCAATTGCGACAGACAGTGATGTGGTTCAAGCCTTCAGGTTGATAGGTAATTGGGCTGTTACATCGAAAGGGTGGAGTACTGGTGTCTCCGGATCACTGGTCGCTGAATCGGGGCTGCAAATTATGATGGTGTTGGATCATCTCTTCGAATGACTTTGTTGTCTTTGCTGCTGTTTCTGGATGGGTAGTTCTTTGTTTTGTTATGCATATTCCTTGTCATTTGGTCATCCTCGTCTATGTCACTCTTACTATGTAATAGTTGCTTCTGTTTAGAATTTTATTCTCGTCTGGATCACGAGAGTCTGAGCGCTGCAGATTGGTGCGTTTTCGTGGTGTAGCAAGACTTCTTATGAACTATCATGTCTTGCTGTTTATGTCAGTAGTAGTCACTAGTCAGTGTTTGAATGTTGTATATATCGTTATTTCGAACAATTTATTGTCTCGAACTACTGGTGGACTAAATGAGGGCATCACCATTCTCCGGTGTTCAGAGTATATCTCCTTTTTTTAAGTTATATAATTTGAGCTCACTGTCTTTTCGATGATGTACACTTGTTTGGGCCGGTGAGGTGTCGTTGAATATGGGCCGAGTAGTAATGCAATGCCAAAATGGTCAATTATGACTCTCAGGTCGGGCTCTAAAAAGATCCTGAAAAAAAGGCCGGGCTCTCCAAAAAAGAAAAAATAAGGACTCTTAGGCCGACATGTGGGCGCCAATGGTGTTTTCTGGGCTTGCGCGCCGAGAGCATATTGGCGCGTGCTCGAAATTCATGCTACCTTTTCATCCCCAGTCTCCCACCCCTCCCCCACCTCCGGAATCTCGATTCCTACTCCAGTTCCCCCAAATCCCCCTCTTGTACTCTCTGTACTCAAGCGCACTATCATGTTGCCGGTCAACGCGGATCTCCGAGCAGGAGATCCTGAGGTCCGTCCTTCCTTCGGTCGTTGCGTGCTGTCGCTCAACAGTGGCATGGCGGCGCTTGATGACCAGTTTGCCGGCAAAGTGCTGATGGTAACCATCAACGGCGACCGGCCTCCCGTATCGCCGGACGACCTTGTCAAAGCTCTTGGCATTTGCCCACGGCATCCAAATAAGTGACTTTCTCGTCGAAGTCTGTCCGCCACCGGCTGATTTCTTCGTCAGGTTCTGGACGACTTTCGACTGCAGTCGTGTGTTCGAATCTTCCAGACATTTGTTCTGCGATGGTGCGCTGGTGAGCTTTGATTGGTGGCACCCAGGATGGGGCTCGGTGCCCTCTGAGCTTGAGTTTTTAACAAAGCTTACCTTCCACGGCATGCCTCGACGTGCTTGGAACAGCGTGTCCATGAACGAGCTTATCAACGACCTTGGAGGTGAGCTCGTAAGTATGTTTGTTCCTCCAGACAGCTGGGCTCTGACGGTTATGGCATGGATGAAGAAGCAGTCCACCATACCGAAGGTGATTGGTGTTGAGATACCGGTGCAGGAACTGGGGTTATACTATTTGTCGCCACCAAGGCCGCCGTGGACCACGTTAGGGATGTACCTGTATCGAGTGTTCATGCATGTCGAAGAAGTGGTCAATCCATTAATCGAAGTCCTGCCGCCGCCGCTGGTGCCAGGGTCCGTCGACGACGTCCATTACAGGAGTCAACGTCAGACTTTCCCCGTGTTGCTCAGAATGATGGATGGCACAGGGCCTACTCCATCGCGCGGCGGAGGCCACTGCGTCTTTGGGAGAAGAGGTAGGGCTGGCTACCTGGATGTGCTCTAATCTGAGGTAACAAATGAATCTTGTCAGATACTAGTTAAATCCGAGCAATGGGTGTGAAGCACTGATATGCCAGTACATTTGATTGTGGCATGTTCTAGTTTTGTACCTGAACTTTTTTTAGAAAGGGTTGTACGTCAACTTAATGTGCTAGCAGAACTTATTGTGTTGTCTGTCTGTTTTCTTTGCACAACATTCAAGATATTTCCCCGTCATTGATAAAGACGATGAACCGTTATGTACGACTTCGTTGGTTTCAACATGGCCCTTCCCATAGCGATCCACTGCTTCCATCCTGATTTTGCCGCCTGCGTGATATTTTTGTATGCAAGTTCAGTGTGCTATGATGTTCTATATGATTGTGTCAACTATATAAGTTTTTACTGAGCATCAGCAGTGCATATGGCTGAAAGATGTTTTACGAGCATCGACCGATGGGTCTCTCTCTCTATCACACAAACACACACACACACACACACACACACACGCGCGCGCGCGCGCGCGCACACGCACAAGTGGGACCCGTTGAATTATTTATTTGCTTGTGACAGCTTTTAATTAGGTTCCATTGTAATCAAACTTTTTTCTTAAGTTATTAATTGAGCTCAGTGACTTCAAAAAGTTGTACAGAAGCCTTGTTTGGGCCTTTCCGGCGTCGCTGAATGTGGGCTGAGTAACCATGTTAGGTTGTACTATACTACACAGGCCTTTTTTTCAACATCAGCAATGCAACTAGGCTGACAGTTGTACACAATATCCGGGTCAACTTGTTATTCTCCGCCCCCCTGGGCTGCAAACTTTCCTAGTAGGTATGCATTAGGCTTAACAAGAAAATAGACTTTAAGAAATAATAAATGGGATGTAATTATAATAACTGGACAGTTACTATGCACCAAACACGTAATTAGTTTGAAAAATATATTATTTTTGGAATTTGAAAATTTTAATTTCATTACTTGTTGCGCGCGCAATTTTTCGTTGGATTTTAACGTAATACAACTTTATTTTGAAATTATATTTAACCTAACTAGAAATTTCGGATAAAAATATTTCGGATCCCATCAAAATGTGGGATTTTTTTTAATTCTGTTTTGGGCGGTTGTTTGAAATTATTAATCGTTGTCCTAGCTAGAAGTTGGGTTGTACTTTTAACAAACTGTAAATGGGTTGTAGTTAATTCCATTAGAATTAAAAAATGGGTTGTACATTCTTACAAATCGCAAATGGGCTATATGTTCTCTGCCAAATCCAAGCTGTGGGCCTACTAAGTTGACGCGTACCAAGGGCTTTGTCAACTTAGTCAATATAAACGATTCCAGCTCCAGTGATCGTACGATGTCCATTCAACGCCCGTAGTGCTTCTTCAACCTCTGGTATTCTTGCTCCAGCTGCCCAAAGCAGCGCCGGTCGTGTCGCATGCTCCTGCCTCCCGTGGCCGGCTGTGATGCCGCGGAGGCCTCACCGCCCCGTACTACTCCCACCGCTGGCCAGGCAATCCCTCTCCTCACCCACACCCCCTGTTATTCTGCGGCGACGGCAGCCTCACACCGCAGCCGAACCAGTGAACCCTCGTACTCCTCTCCGCACGGGCGTCCACTGCTGCATCTTCCCCGGCTCCGCGTCGTCCCCTTCCTAGGCCTCGCCGTCGTCTAGACCACCGCCCTGGTGCTCTCGGCACGGAGTGGTGAACGTGGTCAACGACCGACTTCCATCGAAAGAGTACTGCACGTGGGGAGGCTGACAGCTGGGTCCAGGCGGCCGCAAGGAAGTGCCTCCTTATTAAGCGCACAATAATTATTCCTCCACCTGATAGTAGGGACCCACCAGACGGGCCACCTTATTTCGAAAAAAAAACGTTTCCCCCCTAACTACTGGGACCCACCGGACGGGCCAGCATATTTCGTGAAAAAACGTTCCCCCCGCTATCAGCTCGGACCCACCAGAAGTGCCTCCTTATTACGCACAAAAAAATGAATACTCCCCCTGCTAGCTGGGACCCACCATGGTGGGAGGCTGACTTGTGGGCCTACTAAGTTGACTGGGACGGGGGCCTTTGTCAACTTTAGTCAATATGAACGATTCTAGCTCTAGTGACCGTACGATGTCCATCCAACGGCCATAGTACTTCTTCAACCTCTGGTCTTTTTTTTGACTATGTACTGCAAGGCAACAGCCTCACAGTCCTTTATTAAAACAATATGGGTTCATTACAAAATTACAAAGGGAAACAAAAGGAAGAAAGACTACTTACAGGGAGTGATTAGTGTAAAGAAGCTATCCAATCAGTTAGTCTATCTCTATTTACACTTGATTCTATGAGCTAAGAGAGAAATATCATGAATAAAATTCCTCCTCCAAGCTCTGAAAGTGGGCAACTCATTTCTGAAGATCCTTCCATTCCTTTGGGTCCAAATATTCCAGGTAGCCGTAAAGACTACCTCAGTGAAAAACGGTTGACCAAATTCCCTCCTGGCCGCACAAGCCATTTCAAAAGTAGTCAGTTAGGTTGAACATTCCATGAAATGCCCAAATAATTCCAGACACGTTGGCTAAAGTTGCAAGCAAAGAAGAGATGAGCTTTATCTTCATGCAAACCCGAGAAGCAAATGGCACAAGTATCATCTGGATAACCCAATGTCGTCTCGCATCATATCCCTAGTGTTCAGACGGTCCATCAAAAGAAGCCAGCCAAACACCTTGAGCTTGAGAGTGCAAGCACATTTCCGATCCACCAAAAAGAGGGTCAGCCACGACTTGAAAAAACAAGACAAATAGTAGATCCCGGATTGATAATCCCCAGTTTTGAAGGCCATTTCCGGACATCACTAACTCCCTCATGCAAGTTTATCGAGGCATTATAGCCTGAAGTTGATTGAATTCCTCAAAAGCTTCAACCGATAAAGGCGGTGAAAATTGTCGGTCGGGACAGGCAGCTCCATCACATTCTTAATGGTAAGCGTGTCATCAATGACAAAAGAATGAAGCCTCGGAAACGTTGTTGCATGATAACCACCTCGTTATTAAGTTGCCACCGATCCAGCCGTAAAACCACGAGTCCCCTGAGCGCACATGAGGGACGGCCAACTTACTAAATTTGTCATAGAGCTTCATCACATCACGCCACCAAAAAGAACCACAACTTTGCGTTACTTGGGGCGGAGCAGCAGCATAATATGTGTCCTAGATAAGTGAAACCCAGGGCACATCGAACTTGTTACAAAGTTTGAAGAGATGCTTGATCAACAAGGCATCATTTTGTTTGCCAAGGTCTAGAACCCCAAGTCCTCCCTGGTTCTTGGGCCGACATACTAACTCCCAAGCTGCCAATGATTGTCTTGGTGTGTCAGAGTTGCCTCGCCACAAACATTGCCGCATGATACGTTCTATCTGCTTCAAAATTCCTTGAGGTAATGAAATGGTGCACAAGAAGTATATTGGCATGGAACATAAAACCGATTTCAAGAGCTGCTGCCGGCTACCCTGATTCAACAGACAGGATGAGGCAGACAATCTTCTCTCTATGCGGTCCACTAAGGGGAGCAAGTCATAGATTGTGGGCCGAGTAGTACCCATTGGTAATCCCAGGTAAGTAAATGGCATGGAGCCAACATCACATCCAAGCAAAGCCGCCACACGTTGACCCTCCTCATCAGACATATTCATTGGAATCAATGATGATTTACTAAAATTAACCCGCAAACCCGTTGACTTAGCAAAGGTCTCAAGCATCTCCTTGAAAGCGATGAGTTGGTCGTCCACCGAGGAAGGACAATTAATGTGTCATCAGCGTATTGAACAATCGGATAATCCCGTGAAGAGGTTGGTATGGGCAGTGTGAGAATGTTCCTTGCACACATCTCATTAACCACGGACTGCAATAAATCCACCGCAATCACAAATAACAAAAAGGATAATGGGTCTCCTTATCGCACACCGAGCGGCGGATAAAGTGATTACCGGGCACACCATTTAAGAGGACCGAAGAGGAACGAGAGGACAAGATGCTATCGATCCAACCTGTCCAACGATCATCAAAACCCTTGCATTTCGTAATCACGAGAATCGAGATCATGCTCGATGGTATCAAACGCCTTCGTGAAATCCAATTTGAGAAGGATTATAGGTATTTTGGATGCCTTACACGATGTATATATTCAAAACACCATGCAAGGCAATCTTGAATGGATCTACATCGAAGAAACCCATATTGATTGCGATGAATACATTTTAGAATCACACTGCAAGCGATTTGCCAAAAGTTTAGTTAAAAACTTGAGACAAGTGTTTGTCAATGATATGGGTCTAAAATCACCAATATATTCCGGCTCAACTTTTTGGAATGAGTGTAATGAGAGATGTATTCAGACACTCAGGTTGCACTTTCCCTCATAAAACTCCCCGACCAGCTTCATAAAATCTGGCTTCAAAATATTCCAACATTTCTTGAGAAAAGACCCGAAACCCATCGGGGCCGGAGCCCGGTCGGAAGGCATGTTCTTAATCACCGTATCCACCTCGGAATCCGTGAAAGGCAAGGATAAGTTCTCCAACCCATCAATACGAGCAATTAATGTGTCAAGGTCAAAACCCATTTGTATACCTTTTGCTTGGCCCATTCTACGATTGAAATCAGACCAAAACATCCCAGCTAATCGTTGATGATCAAGAACCACGTCCCCATCCACAGATTTGATCGAAGAAATAGTGTTTCTCCTATATCTTTCAGTTGCCATTGCGTGGAAGAATTTTGAATTCTCCTCACCAACTTTGATATTTCGATGGTACAACGTTGCTTCCAATAAATGAACTGCCAAAGCAGGATATCTTGAGATGTAATTTGACAATCTTCGAAAATTGAACTCCGGCCAACTCAAGGGCCTAAATTCCTCAATATTATCCAAAAAACAATTACTTTGTTGCAATCAGCAATGGCGCCTTGACTGTGGATAGGTTAAATGCCATTTCTTAAGAGCATAACGAAGAGATTTGAATTTAGCAGAAATGATTAAGGCAGTTGAAGATTTATCCACAGGGCTATTCCAAACCTCAGATACACAATCCATAAAGCCAGGCAAATCAACCCAATAGTTTTCAAAGCGAAAAACCTTTGCCTTGGGGATACAAGTGGCAATTGAAACCACACACGGGACGTGATCAGAGGCAGTGCGTGCAAGCGGAATAACCATTGTGTTGGGGTGATCATGTGTCCAAGCCAAAGATGTAAAAAACCAATCAATTTGTTCGAGCACGGGTGTGGTTTGCATATTAGACCATGTGTACTGACGACCCTTGATTGGCAGTTCAACAAGACCCAAATGACCAATTATTTCATTAAACAAAAAGATATCATTCACATCACCACCTGGCTGATTTCGATTCTCAATCGAACGCATAAAGTTGAAGTCACCTAAAAGCAGCCAATTGTCCTCGAGCTAAATATCCAGATTATATAACCACTGCACAAAATCATCACGCGCCGGTCCTTGACACGGACCATAAATTGAGACAAGAAACCAAGACTCAGATGTATGTTTAGATTGAAACTTCACAATAATGCCATATGGTTTAGCCTCAATTAAGCTGCCTATGAAGAGAGATGAATTCCATATGACCACCATACCAGCGGATGCCCCAACCGATGGTACATAAACAAAGTTATCAAAACGCCGTGGACAGAATTTTCTAATGAAGCGATGATCAATATGCATGCATTTGGTTTCTTGGAGGCAAACAACAGAGCATCCACTTTCATTGATCTTTTGCCTAACCGCAAGCTGACGCGCTTCAGAATTCAGACCCCTAACATTCCAACATAGTACTTTCCAATCTATAAACGAGGTTTGATTCATTACATACCAAAAGAGGACATAGTAAAGGTAAGCCACACAATGGCCTACAACCCACTAGACAGATGTAAACTGCAAAGTTCCAAACAGATAAGAACAGAAAAATGGCGATTATGGTACGCCATGGACCTAAACCCTGGATGACTAAACTAATCATCGGAACTTGCACTGTTGTTGGAGCGGGAAGGATTAGCTGCAAGCTTATCCATCGTGATTTTCTCCGGTGCAATGCGAAGACGAGCACCAATTCGCTGAAGATCAACTATGGTCATCAGAGGAGGCACTGCAGAATCATCGTCAGGCTTGGAAGGTGCAGTTTTGCGCTTCTTCACCGTGTGTGGCTTCCTAGGAGGTGTCCCAATAACTACCTGACGGTAGCCATCACGCATCGTGACCGAGGCGAAACATCGCTACCGACCTCAGATTCTACAATGACTTTAGAGGCCTTGGGCTTTCTTCCACGCTTGAGTAACTTTAGGAACAGCCAGAAACTCAAATGTTTCAACAACAGGCTCATCAATATCGTCGAAACAAAGAGCTCGAGCTACAGGCCTTTTAACAGTGTCATTTCCTTAAACTGAGTCACGAAACAGGTGCAGGCAGAAGCTGCAATTTTGGAGCTGGAGTGGTAAAAAGAGTCGCCCAGGACTGATTGTTCAAAAGGGCACCGAGATGAGACCGAAAGACAACCTTTGGGATATCAGAGATCCCAAATGAGCGGCAATACCTTCTCAAACGAGCGCTTCCATTGCATTACAGGGGCAGGACAGGCCCAAAAACAGTTAGCACTTGTCCGATCATTAAAGGAGGCTGTTGCGGTCCCATTGGATGCTGGAGAACCGCAGCTTCAGCAGCACCGATGCCGTTGTTAACTGAATCCTCGGACAACTGAAGCACAATTGATTCTTGAGACTGAACTTCCTCAACATTATCCTGCTGCCCCACTTCCTAAACTTGTGGAGGGTCATTCTGTGACTGTTCATTGGGTGCAGGCACATCGTTCCAACCCAGCTCCGGGAACTCAGGTAAGACCCAATTATGATTGTTGAACTGCATGTTGCGGGGAGAGGTGGGGATTGCCATTGAAGGGCATTGGATCCTCATCGGCAGGTAGGATATCAGCAAAGTCTGCAGATAGAATATAAACTGGAGCAGTCCAAGAAATCCAAACCCCTCCAAAGTCAGCAAATTCTCTGTATGTCACTGATCTAGGGACCATAGATGGTGCAGAAAAGACACATAGACCAAAGATCGGACCATCATTGGATCATCCCGATGCCAATGGTGGAAGCGCCAAACGTCTTGATAACATCGCAAGATATTGAGAGCACCTATAATCCAAAGGAACTCCTAGCAGCATAACCCATCCCTTGAAAACCTTGAGCAGCTCAGAGTTAATACCCTCGTCATGCGGAATAAACACGACAAATCTATCGTTGCCCAAATTGAAAGGAGGATGATCAACTAATGCTTGGCGGGCTAGAGCACTGCGTGGTCGAAACAAACCAACTCCTTGGATCCACGGTGGGCATCCAACACAGCTCTCTGCGAGTATTGACGACAAAATCATCGACCGATTCACAGAGATGGCGACTTCTTGAGTAGAGGAGCCGGCTCGACAATGGCGACGACATACTCCTCATCTGTCGATCCGGAGCCACCGCCAAGCAAAGAAAGTGTGAGGCAAGCGTAGCTCCCTCCATCAATGATGTCGAATCCATGCGGAGGAAATCCATCGGGTCCAGCGGAAAGTTGGCCATTCTTGGGGCTGGGAGGGTGATCCAAAGCCGGGCGAGGTGATTGAGGGTGATGGTGAGGAGGCGGCGAGGCGTTGTGGGTGGTGGCTCAACCGGCAATGGTGGGATGGGCGGGTGGCGGGCTTGATAGGACCGGGCATAGACCCCTCCGGGCTAGCTATGGGAGAAAACGAGGAGTCCCGCTCCAAAAAACCAGCTGACCGGTTAGATACGGGGGATTTGGACCGCAGGACCCACCTGTAAGAGGGAGATAGGCTAGAATCAGAGCAGCCCTTTGCCTGTGCCCCAACCGAAAGCATCTCGGCACCTAACCCGGCTGGTGCACGCTGGATAAATGCTTCATTGACAAACAATTTTACATTTCCAAACTTTGAAAACCATGTCATCCACTAGATCATTAAATCCATCATAATCAACAGGTGATTCCGATGTCCCGGGACTAATAAACTCCTCATTTCCAATAACGGTGGAGGTGCAGATTGAGATTCGAAGCAGCTTGGGCGAAACAGACGGACCGGAGAAACATCCTGGGGCTGGGAATTAAACTGGGCTAAAGAAGTCTCCTGGCCACCGCCGGACTAGCCCGTTCCATCCCATACACATGCAGATTCACGTCCGAAGTAGATGGATTAATCCCAGAAATACCGGCCAAGGAAATAGCGTGGACGTTGACTGTTCTGAAAATAATGGGTGGTTCTGCCACCGTCCATCGGAGTTCGATCGCCCGGGCGGAGGAACGATGTCTCTCTCACGAGGCAGCACCGTGTACCCAGCATCTGAAACCGCATCTACAAGACTCAGCGAAGCAGGAAAAGAGTATCCTTGCAAACATCATCTTGTTGGAAAGTGGCAAATGAAATCTTCTTGGAGGCCTAGAGCTCAGACGTAAGGCAGATTTGGAAGGAGGCTTATGCATAGCTAGTAAACCCATAGCAGCACGCTTTTTAGAAGGGCTAATGATAATCCATTCAGCATCACACTCTTTCTTCCAAATAACAAACTCACGTTTCCAATTAGGGCCGCCATTACCCCACATATGAAAGTAGCATTTGAATTGCGGACACGCGAAAGATCGCAAATGAAGAATAAAAATGCCAACACTATTGCATGATACCATAAATGAGAATACCTTGTCCGCAATGAGTTGCACAGATAGATCAATTGCAGATCCTCCAGTTGCACATTCCAAAGTCGCAGCCACCGAATCCTCATCAAGACGGAATCTATGTCTGCTGAAAGACACAACCATAATAAAATGGCTCGTGTCATCCGAGGGATGAACGGTTTTCCCACAAGATCTGAAAACCTCCTCCGCAAAAGCCACACCTTTGGAGAAATCCAGATCCAAAGTTGATCCACCATGAGGACCCATGTGAGATGGGTATAGGGTGGTAGATCAGAGAACGCCGAAGAAGATGGATGGAGAGAGGACCAGATTTACTGGCTGAGGAGAAAGATCGTCGGAGAGCCTAGGGCGCCGGTCGTGCCGCATGCTCCTGCCTCCCGTGGCCGGCTGTGCTGCCGCGGAGGCCTCACCGCCCCCTACTATTCCCACCGCTGGCTAGGCCCTGCCGCGACGGTAGCCTCACACCGCAGCCGAACCAGTGAACCCTCGTACTCCTCTCCGCGCGGGCTTCCACTGCCACATCTTCCCCAGCTCCCCATCGTCCCCTTCATAGACCTCGCCGTCGTCCACCGCCCTGGTGCTCTCGGCGCGGCATAGTCAACGTGGTCAAGGAACGACTTCCATCGGAGGTGGACTGTACATTGAGAGGCTGACAGCTGGGTCCATGGCCGGGGCAAGGAAGTGCCTCCTTATTACGCGGAAAATAATGCTTCCTCCACGTGACAACTGGGACCCATCGTGAAAAAAAACGTTTCCCCTGACTGCTGGGACCCACCAGCTACATCTTCGCACGCAAGGAAGTGCGTCCGGGCAAAAAAAACGATTCGCCCCCCTGACTGCTGGGACCCACCAGCTACATCTTCGCAGGCAAGGAAGTGCCTGACAGTCGGGACCCACCTGGTCAAAGCGTGCGTAGCGTTGTCATTCTGGTCGCGACGATATGCGCACATATATCTTGGTGGATGTAGAGGCGCACGTGTCATAGTAGAGGCGTCGACGTGTCGTAGTAGAGGCGCGACGTAGCATGTACACGCACGTCTGCGCCAGGGTGCAAGAAAGAAAATACGGCCACGTATGTGTACATACGGGCGGGGTTTCGAACGCTACTCGCGCATACGTACGGCCAGGGCTCGTGTACATGGCTGGGTCGGAACGGAGAAACAACGTCGTCGTCGTGTTCATGGGGAGGCAACGGAATGCATTGTGTTCATCGGAAGGCAACGAAACGCGTTGGAGCCAACCGGCTGGGTCGGAACGGAATGCGTGGTCGTGTTCATCGGGAGGGCTTGGACGGAACAGGCGATGGAAACGAGGCCTGGTGTACAGCACAACGGAGGAAACAGACCTCCTACATTCAGAACGGGGTCCTGTTGATCGGGAGGGGTCTGGCGTACCGCAAATGGAGGAAACGGACCTCCTACGGTCGAAACGGGGTTCCTGTTGATCGGGAGGGGTGTGGCGTACGGCAAAACGGACCTCCTACGGTCGGAACGGAGGTCCTGTTGATCGGGAGGGGTGTGGCGTACCGCAAAACGGACGAAACGGACCTCCTACGGTCGAAACGGGGGTCTTGTTCATCGGGAGGGGTGTGGTGTACCGCAAAACGGGACTCCACGGGATACTGTTCATCTCCACCGTCGACCTCCTCCAGCCTCCACGGGCTACCGTCGACCTCCTACAGCCTCCACGGGCTCCTGTTCATCCATCCTCCACCGCGCGCTACTCCACCGGCTACTGTTGAACCACCCCTCCACGGGCAACCCTCCACCGTCTACTGTTCATCCAGCCCTCCACACCACGGGGTCCTGTTCAACCACCCCTCCACGGACACCCCTCCACCGTCTTTGTTCATCCAGCCCTCGACCACACCACGGGGTCCTGTTCATCCAGAGGCAACGCCACCGCTCCTCGCTCATCCAACCCCCATAGCGCTCCTTCGTTCATCAATCGACCGGCTATAATTAGCAGCAGTAGCGAAGGAATCGCTCGATTGGGTTCAGTTAACAGCCATCGATCGATTGCTCGGGTTCATTAACGCGTAGCCTGCAGTGGAATCACTCAGGTTCAGTTAGAGCCCAACGCCTCGCTCGGGTTCAGTTAGAGCCAACGCCTCGCGCACATGCGCGTACGTGTACAAGGGAAACGTGCATCGTTCGGCCCCCGACCTCCCACCGTAACCGGGAACTCCCCGAAATTTTCCTCCCCCTCGCTTCTACCATGGTTTTTCTCTCATGGACGGCCCAAAGAATGTCATGCACCTGCGTCTCCGGCCCGCCCAGGACGAAAAGCCCATTTTCTGTCATGATTTTTTGTCATAGAAGTAGGAGCCCACCACATCTATGATGATACCGGTTTTTTCACAATTATCTTCATAGAAGTGTCATATGTATGACAGAAAAAAAATTCTTTAGGCCCAAAATGTCACAGGTGTGTCTTTTTTTGTAGTGAAAGAAGCCACAGAAAGAAGGAAAGAGGCCTGAAATCAATACTGCTTTTGAGATCCCTAATGACATATACAAATATTATTGCACTCCTGATGAGGCCAAGTTTGTTAAGGAGGACAAGAATCAGCGCAAGGTGCGCATCCAAAGGATAGAGAGGAGATGGGCAAGAGAGTGGAGGGAGTACAGATATGTTACTCCCAAATACATGAAGAAATTCGCGCTAAATCCTCCGTGCCCAAGACCTCCGTTGGCACCTGGCCAAGAAGCAGATCCCACCAGCCTCAAGCGCGGTGAGGATTATCCTGATGAACGGGCCAAGCGCCAGGCCAAATTGGCCAGACAAGCCAGAGAAGCAGTGAGGAAATTCAACGATGACTCTGCTGCTGCTGCTGCTGAGGCCTCTGTCAAACCAAAGAAGGCCATGTCAAAGAAGCCTGCTCACAATCCAAGTGCTTCTTCTTCAATGCCCTTACGGCCAAGTTCCTCAGCAATGCCCTCACGGCCAGAATCTTCAAAGCCCTCACGGCCAACTCCTCAATCTGCTCCTGCTCCTCCAAAGTCCTCGGGTCCTCCACCAAAGTCCTCAGCTGCTCCGACCAAGTCCTCAGCACCTGTGCACCTTGCCATGTGCCAAAGGACAACTGGCATCTCTATTGCCTAAGGAGATTCTGCTAGTTCCTCAGGAGCACCAAATTCTTCAACTAGCCTCTGTCTGCTGAAGACAAAGGCCACTGCTGGACGAGGTTCTCTCCCAAGTCCTCACAAGAAGCAGGTCACCTTCCAAGTGTCGTCTGATGAAGACGAAGCTGATGATGATGAACTTGCAGAAATCATCAGAGATAGGCAGGTCAAGGCCGCTAGAGCCAAAGGCACCAATGTGCCTCTTCTTTTGGATCCGAAGCTGATCCTAGACTTCATTGATCTATGGCACAAGGATCCCAACACACCTTTGCCGGAGATGAACCTCACTCCTAGTCAAAGTCATGTTTTGACTGCCTTCATCGAAGAAGAGAAATGGAAATTTGAACAAGGTAGAAGAGTGAAGAAAGCGCAGTACAAGAAACAACGCTTTCTGAAGCAAAATGTTCTGAAGCTTTCCCCCGAAGAACTTGTTGCCTTGCAAGCTGAGATCAAGCAACTGAGTGATGAATTTGATCGTTACTACGCTGACTGGCTTGGAGCCAAAGTCAGGTTTGTGAAGTTGACTGAAAAGTTCACGTCCAATGTTGCAGCTCCATCGCAACAAGAAAATCCTCAGGCTGAAACATCTGCTCAGCCGACTGAAGAAAATGCCAGCACCGCTGATGACATTCAGACTGCTGAAGAAACACAAAGCACTAGGGCTGATGACTGCATTCCAGTCGCTGAAGAAATTGCCAGGGCATCCACTAGTGGTGCACCTGAAGAAAATGAAGAAGTGAGGGCAACTGCATCAGTTGTGCCTGAAGAAATTCAACCAAGTTCCTCTGCTCCTCCTACGCCTACCCCAACTCCGATCCTTCCATCTGCATCAGATGTGAAGAAAACCAAGGCTGCAGAGCATGCAGCAGTGAAGAAAAGGAAGGCATCAACTTCATCAGATTCTTCAGCTCCGAAGAAGATGAAGCCTTTGACCAGCTCATTTGCAAATCCCATTGATGTTGTTCCTATCTCAACCATGCCATCAAAGGACCTTGTTCCTTATGATGAAGATTATGTGATTCCAAGCGAATCCGGTTAAGAAAATCCTTCTGCTGCTTCGTCAGAGTAGTTGGATGAAGAAATTGAAGTGGATGCAATCCCTTCAACACCAATTGTCTCCTCGCCTATGCCTCAGTTTACTGCTAAAGAGGCCTGCGTTGAAGAAATGCAAGATGAAGATGTGGACATTGGCTGTACCACACCCGTGCTGAATGATGACTTTGGAAAGTCAGCACCCCAACTTTCCACTGTTCACGCCATTGCAACAAATTCCTCAGTCCCCAGTAACAACAGTTCAAATGGGATCTGATGAACCACATGCCACACCGTCTGTCCATGAAGAAATTCTAGCCACTAGCGCTAAAGAAAATGTAAATGTAGAATTGAAGACCCAGGCTATCACTGAAGAAGAAGCTAAAATTCCTCAGCCTGTGGAACCTGAGATTGCGATTCCTGAGGTGATAATGCAATTGACTGACACCCCTCAGCCCAACCCAAAGGATCCATTCTCAAAGAAGCGGAAATTCAAGGCTGATGATTTCTTCGGCGAGCACGTGTTCTTCACTGAATATAATCCCAATGATTCTGCTCGTCATAGAAGGAAGCGCTTATGGACCGCCAGCCAGGCCAACTTCTATTCTTCATTGCTCTTCAACAAGGACAAAGTCTTCGACCATGAGCATATTCCTCATGTGGACATGGAATCATTGTCATGTTTCTCACCTGTCCACAGTGTGCTTCATGACGTACGCCTCCTCAACTTTTGCACAGACATAGTTGATTGGAATGAAGAGCTCATTCTTCAATTCTACGCAACTCTGCACATCACAGGAGATGCTGACGATGTGAACTCCTGGGTTTTGGACTGGATGACCGAAAATACTCACTATAAGGCACCGGCCTCTGAATTACTTCGCGCCCTGCCCATCAGTCTGTTGGGTAACGTAGTAATTTCAAAAAAATTCCTACGCACATGCAAGATCATGGTGATGCATAGCAACGAGAGGGGAGAGTGTTGTCCACGTACCCTCGTAGACCGAAAGCAGAAGCGTTAGAACAACGCGGTTGATGTAGTCGTACGTCTTCATGATCCGACCGATCCAAGTACCGAACGTACGGCATCTCCGAGTTCAGCACACGTTCAGCTCGATGACGATCCCCGGACTCCGATCTAGCAGGGTGTCGGGGATGAGTTTCGTCAGCACGACGGTGTGGTGACGGTGATGATGTTCTACCGATGCAGGGCTTCGCCTAAGCACCGCTACGATATGACCGAGGTGGAATATGGTCGAGGGGGGGCACTACACACATCTAAGGAACGATCACGAAGATCAACTTGTGTGTCATGGGGTACCCCCTCCTCCGTATATAAAGGGGGGAGGAGGAGGGGGCCGGCCAAGGGGGTGGCGCGCCCTAGGAGGGGGAAACCTACTCCAAGTAGGTTTGCCCCTCCCTTTCCTAGTCCAAGAAGGAGGGGGAAGGAAGGAGTGTGAGAGGGAAAAGGCAAGGGGGGCGCCGCCCCCCACTTACTTGTCCTATTCGGACTCAAGGGGAGGGGGTGCGCCTCTTGCCCTGGCCGGCCCCTCTCTCTCTCTCTCCACTAGGGCCCAACAAGGCGCATTAGTTCCCGGGGGAGGGGGTTCCGGTAACCCCCGGTACTCCGATATATATCCGATAACACCCAGAACTATTCCGGTGTCCGAATATAGTCGTCCAATATATCAATCTTTATGTCTCGACCATTTCGAGACTCCTCTTAATGTCCGTGATCACATCCGGGACTCCGAACAGCCTTCAGTACATCAAAAACTATAAACTCATATTATAACTATCATCGTAACGTTAAGCGTGCGGACCCTACGGGTTCGAGAACTATGTAGACATGACCTAGAACGGTTTCCGGTCAATAACCAATAGCGGACCCTGGATGCTCATATTGGCTCCTACATATTCTACGAAGATCTTTATCGGTCAAACCGCATAACAACATACATTGTTCCCTTTGTCATCGGTATGTTACTTGCCCGAGATTCGATCGTCGATATCTCAATACCTAGTTCAATCTCGTTACCGGCAAGTCTCTTTACCCGTTACGTAATGCATCATTCCGTAACTAACTCATTAACTACATTGCTTGCAAGGATTATAGTGATGTGCATTACCGAGAGGGCCCAGAGATACCTCTCCGATAATCGGAGTGACAAATCCTAATCTTGAAATACGTCAACTCAACAAGTACCTTTGGAGACACCTGTAGAGCACCTTTATAATCACCCAGTTACGTTGTGACGTTTGGTAGCACACAAAGTGTTCCTCCGGTAAACGGGAGTTACATAATCTCATAGTCATAGGAACATGTATAAGTCATGAAGAAAGCAATAGCAACATACTAAACGATCAAGTGCTAAGCTAACCGAATGGGTCAGGTCAATCACATCATTCTCCTAATGATGTGATCCCGTTAATCAAATGACAACCCATGTCTATGGATTGGAAACATAACCATCTTTGATCAACGAGCTAGTCAAGTAGAGGCATACTAGTGACACTTTGTTTGTCTATGTATTCACACAAGTATTATGTTTCCGGTTAATACAATTCTAGCATGAATAATAAAAATTTATCATGATATAAGGAAATAAATAATAACTTTATTATTGCCTCTAGGGCATATTTCCTTCAGTCTCCCACTTGCACTAGAGTCAATAATCTAGTTCACATCGCCATGTGATTTAACACCAATATTCACATATGCATGTGATTAATACCCATAGTTTACATCGTCATGTGAGCAACACCCAAAGGTTTTACTAGAGTCAATAATCTAGTTCACATCTCTATGTTATTAACACCCAAAAAGTACTAAGGTATGATTATGTTTTGCTTGTGAGAGAAGTTTAGTCAAGGGGTCTGTCACATTCAGAGCCGTATGTATTTTGCAAATTTCTATGTCAACAATGCTCTGTACGGAGCTACTCTGGCTAATTGCTCCCACTTTCAATATGTATCCAGATGAAGACTTAGAGTCATCTGGATCAGTGTCAAAACTTGCATCGACGTAACCCTTTACGATGAACCTTTTTGTCACCTCCATAATCGAGAACATATCCTTATTCCACTAAGGATAATTTTGACCGTTGTCTAGTGATCTACTCCTAGATCACTATTGTACTCCCTTGCCAAAATCAGTGTAGGGTATACAATAGATTTGGTACACAGCATGGCATACTTTATAGAACCTATGGCTGAGGCATAGGGAATGACTTTCATTCTGTTTCTATCTTCTGCCGTGGTCGGGCTTTGAGTCTTACTCAATTTCACACCTTGTAACACATGTAAGAACTCTTTCTTTGACAGTTCCTATTTTGAACTCCTTCAAAATCTTGTCAAGGTATGTACTCATAGAAAAAACTTATCAAGCGTTTTGATCTATCTCTATAGATCTTGATGCTCAATTTGTAAGCAGCTTCACCAAGGTATTTCTTTGAAAAACTCCTTTCAAACACTCCTTTATGCTTTGCAGAATAATTATTCATTATTTCCGATCAACAATATGTCATTCACATATACTTATCAGAAATGTTGTAGTGCTCCCACTCACTTTCTTGTAAATACAGGCTTCACCGCAAGTCTGTATAAAACAATGTTCTTTGATTAACTCATCAAAGTGTATATTCCAACTCTGAGAGGCTTGCACCAGTCCATAAATGGATCGCTGGAGCTTGCATATTCTGTTAGCACCTTTAGGATTGACAAAACCTTCTAGTTGCATCATATACAACTCTTCTTTAGTAAATCCATTAAGAAATGCAGTTTTGTTTATCCATTTGCCAGATTTCATAAAATGCGGCAATTGCTAACATGATTCGGACAGACTTAAGCATCTCTACGAGTGAGAAAATCTCATCGTAATCAACACCTTGAACTTTTCAAAACCTTTTTGCCACAATTCTAGCTTTGTAGATAGTAACACTACTATCAGCGTCCGTCTTCCTCTTGAAGATCCATTTATTTTCTATGGCTCGCCGATCATCGGGCAAGTCAACCAAAGTCCATACTTTATTCTCATACATGGATCCCATCTCAGATTTCATGGCCTCAAGCCATTTCGCAGAATCTGGGCTCATCATCGCTTCCTCACAGTTCGTAGGTTCGTCATGGTCAAGTAACATGACCTCCAGAACAGGATTACCCTACCACTCTGGTGCGGATCTTAATCTGGTTGACCTACGAGGTTCGGTAGTAACTTGATCTGAAGCTTCATGATCATCATCATTAGCTTCCTCACTAATTGGTGTATGAATCACATGAATAGATTTCTGTGATGAACTACTTTCCGATAAGGGAGTAGGCACAGTTACCTCATCAAGTTCTACTTTCCTCCCACTCACTTCTTTCGAGAGAAACTTCTTCTCTAGAAAGGATCCATTTTCAGCAACGAATATCTTGCCTTCGGATCTGTGATAGAAGGTGTACCCAACATTTTCTTTTGGGTATCCTATGAAGACGCATTTCTCCGATTTGGGTTTGAGCTTATCAGGTTGAAAAATTTTCACATAAGCATTGTAACCTCAAACTTTAAGAAACGACAGCTTAGGTTTCTTGCCAAACCATAGTTCATATGGTGTCGTCTCAACGGATTTAGATGGTGCCCTATTTAACGTGAATGTAGCTGTCTCTAATGCATAACCCTAAAACGATAGTGGTAGATCAGTAGAAGACATCATAGATCGCACCATATCTAATAAAGTACGATTACGACGTTCGGACACACCATTACACTATGGTGTTCCAGGTGGCGTGAGTAGTGAAACTATTTCACATTGTTTTAACTGAAGGCCAAACTCGTAACTCAAATATTTTACCTCTGCGATCATATCGTAGAAACTTTTATTTTTTGTTACGATGATTCTCCACTTCACTCTGAAATTCTTTGAACTTTTCAAATGTTTCAGACTTGTGATTCATCACGTAGATATACCCATATCTGCTCAAATCATCTGTGAATGTCAGAAAATAATGATACCCGCCGGAAGCCTTAATATTCATCGGACCACATACATCAGTATGTATGATTTCCAACAAATCTGTTGCTTGCTCCATTGTTCAGGAGAATGGCGTTTTAGTCATCTTGCCCAAGAGGCATGGTTCGCAAGCATCTAGTGATTCATAATCAAGTGATTCCAAAATCCCATCAGCATGGAGTTTCTTCATGCGCTTTACACCAATATGACCTAAACGGCAGTGCCACAAATAATTTGCACTATCATTATTAACTTTGCATCTTTTGGCTTCATTATTATGAATATGTGTATCACTACGATCGAGATCCACCAAACCATTTTATTGGGTGTATGACCATAGAAGGTTTTATTCATGTAAATAGAACAACAATTATTCTCTAATTTAAATGAATAACCATATTGCAACAAACATGATAAAATCATATTTATGCTCAACGCAAATGCCAAATAACATTTATTTAGGTTTAACACTAATCCCGAAAGTATAGGGAGTGTGTGATGATGATCATATCAATCTTGGAACTACTTCCAACACTCATCGTCACTTCCCCTCAACTAGTCTCTGTTTATTATGTAACTCCTGTTTCGAGTTACTAATCTTAGCAACCGAACAAGTATCAATACTCAGGGGCTACTATAAACACTAGTAAGGCACATATCAATAACCTGTATATCAAATATACCCTTGTTCACTTTGCCATCCTTTTTATCCACCAAATATTCAGGGCATTTCCGTTTCCAGTGACCATTTCCTTTGCAGTGTAAGCACTTAGTTTCAGGCTTTGGTCCAGCTTTGGGCTTCTTCACGGGAGTGACAACTTGCTTGTCATTCTTCTTGAAGTCCCCTTTCTTTCCCTTTGCCCTTTCTTGAAACTAGTGGTCTTGTCAATCATCAACACTTGATGCTCTTTTCTTGATTTCTACCTTCGTTGATTGCAACATCGCGAAGAGCTCGGGAATCGTTTTCGTCATCTTTTGCATACTATAGTTCATCACGAAGTTCTACTAACTTAGTGATGGTGACTAGAGAACTCTATCAATCACTATCTTATCTAGAAGATTAACTCACACTTGATTCAAGTGATTGTAGTACCCAGACAATCTGAGCACATGCTCACTAGTTGAGAAATTCTCCTCCATCTTTTAGCCATAGAACTTGTTGGAGACTTCATATCTCTCAACTCGGGTATTTGCTTGAAATATTAACTTCAACTCCTGGTACATCTAATATGTCCCATGACGTTCAAAACGTCTTTGAAGTCCCGATTCTAAGACATTAAGCATGGTGCACTTAACTATCAAGTAGTCATCATATTGAGCTAGCCAAACGTTCATAACGTCTGCATCCGCTCCTGCAATAGGTCCTTCACCTAGTGGTGCATCATGATCATAATTCTTTTGTGCAGCAATGAGGACAATCCTCAGATCACGGATCCAATCCGCATTATTGCTACTAACATCTTTCAACACAGTTTCTCTAGGAACATATCAAAATAAACATATGAAAGCAACAACGCGACCTATTGATCTACAACATAATTTTCAAAATACTACCAGGACTAAGTTCATGATAAATTTAAGTTTAATTAATCATATTACTAAAGAACTCCCACTTAGATAGACATCTCTCTAATCATCTAAGTGATCACGTGATCCAAATCAACTAAACCATAACCGATCATCACGTGAAATGGAGTAGTTTTCAATGGTGAACATCACTATGTTGATCATATCTACTATATGATTCACGCTCGACCTTTCGGTCTCAGTGTTCGGAGGCCATATCTGCATATGCTAGGATCGTCAAGTTTAACCTGAGTATTCTGCGTGTGCAAAACTTGCTTGCATCCGTTGTAGATGGACGTAGAGCTTATCACACCCAATCATCACGTGGTGTCTGGGCACGACGAACTTTGGCAACGGTGCATACTCAGGGAGAATGCTTTTATCTTGAAATCTAGTGAGAGATCATCTTATGATGCTACCGTCAATCAAAGCAAGATAAGATGCATAAAAGATAAACATCACATGCAATCAATATAAGTGATATGATATGGCCATCATCATCTTGTGCTTGTGATCTCTATCTCCGAAGCACCGTCATGATCACCATCGTCACCGGCGCGACACCTTGATCTCCATCGTAGCATCGTTGTCGTCTCGCCAACTATTGCTTCTATGACTATCTCTACCACTTAGTGATAAAGTAAAGCAATTACAGGGCGATTGCATTTCATACAATAAAGCGACAACCATATGGCTCCTGCCAGTTACCGATAACTCGGTTAAAAAAAATAATCATCTCATACAATAAAATATAGCATCACGTCTTGACCATATCACATCAGAACATGCCCTGCAAAAACAAGTTAGACGTCCTCTACTTTGTTGTTGCAAATTTTTACGTGGCTGCTACGGGCTGAGCAAGAACTGTTCTTACCTACGCATCAAAACCACAACGATAGTTCGTTAAGTTAGTGTTGTTTTATCCTTCTCAAGGACCGGGCGTAGCCACACTCGGTTCAACTAAAGTTGGAGAAATTGACACCCGCCAGCCACTTGTGTGCAAAGCACGTCGGTAGAACCAGTCTCGCGTAAGCGTATGCGTAATGTCGGTCCGGGCCACTTCATCCAACAATACCGCCGAACCAAAGTATGACATGCTGGTAAGAAGTATGACTTGTATCGCCCACAAATCACTTGTGTTCTACTCATGCATATAACATCAACGCATAAAACCTAGGCTCGGATGCCACTGTTGGGTAACGTAGTAATTTCAAAAAAATTCCTACGCACATGCAAGATCATGGTGATGCATAGCAATGAGAGGGGAGAGTGTTGTCCACGTACCATCGTAGACCCAAAGCGGAAGCGTTAGAACAACGCGGTTGATGTAGTCGTACGTCTTCACGATCCCACCGATCCAAGTACCGAACGTACGGCACCTCCGAGTTCAGCACACGTTCAGCTCGATGATGATCCCCGGACTCTGATCCAGCAGGGTGTCGGGGATGAGTTTCGTCAGCATGACAGCGTGGTGACGGTGATGATGTTCTACTGACGCAGGGCATCGCCTAAGCACCGCTACGATATGACCGAGGTGGAATATGGTGGAGGGGGGCACCGCACACGGCTAAGGAACGATCATGAAGATCAACTTGTGTGTCATGGGGTGCCCCCTCCTCCGTATATAAAGGGGGGAGGAGGAGGGGGCCGGCCAAGGGGGTGGCGCGCCCTAGGAGGGGGAAACCTACTCCAAGTAGGTTTGCCCCTCCCTTTCCTAGTCCAAGAAGGAGGGGGAAGGAAGGAGTGGGAGAGGGGAAAGGCAAGGGGGGCGCCGCCCCCCACTTCCTTGTCCTATTCGGACTCAAGGGGAAGGGGTGTGCCTCTTGCCCTGGCCGGCCCCTCTCTCTCTCCACTAGGGCCCAACAAGGCCTATTAGTTCCTGGGGGGTTCCGGTAACCCCCGGTACTCCGATATATATCCGATTACACCCGGAACTATTCCAGTGTCCGAATATAGTCGTCCAATATATCAATCTTTATGTCTCGACCATTTCGAGACTCCTCGTCATGTCCGTGATCACATCCGGGACTCCGAACAGCCTTCGGTACATCAAAAACTATAAACTCATATTATAACTATCATCGTAACGTTAAGCGTGCGGACCCTACGGGTTCGAGAACTATGTAGACATTACCTAGAACTGTTTCTGGTCAATAACCAATAGCGGAACCTGGATGCTCATATTGGCTCCTACATATTCTACGAAGATCTTTATCGGCCAAACTGCATAACAACATACGTTGTTCCCTTTGTCATCGGTATGTTACTTGCCCGAGATTCGATCATTGGTATCTCAATACCTAGTTCAATCTCGTTACCGGCAAGTCTCTTTACTCGTTACGTAATGCATCATTCCGTAACTAACTCATTAGCTACATCGCTTGCAAGGCTTATAGTGATGTGCATTACCGAGAGTGCCCAGAGATACCTCTCCGATAATCGGAGTGACAAATCCTAATCTCGAAATACGTCAACTCAACAAGTACCTTTGGAGACACCTGTAGAGCACCTATATAATCACCAAGTTACGTTGTGACGTTTGGTAGCACACAAGGTGTTCCTCCGGTAAACGGGAGTTACATAATCTCATAGTCATAGGAACATGTATAAGTCATGAAGAAATCAATAGCAACATACTAAACGATCAAGTGCTAAGCTAACGGAATGGGTCAGGTCAATCACATCATTCTCCTAATGATGTGATCCCGTTAATCAAATGACAACCCATGTCAATGGCTAGGAAACATAACCATCTTTGATCAACGAGCTAGTCAAGTAGAGCCATACTAGTGACACTTTGTTTGTCTATGTATTCAACAAGTATTATGTTTCCAGTTAATACAATTCTAGCATGAATAATAAACATTTATCATGATATAAGGAAATAAGTAATAACGTTATTATTGCCTCTAGGGCATATTTCCTTCACAGTCCTCCACCTGAAGGAGCTCGTTGCATGTACAAAGAGCCTGAACTGAGTGCTCATTATATGCAAGTTCTTATGAAGCCTCTAAAATCTTGGCAAGCCCCAAGGACCAAATTCCTCGTGAGGGAATTGCTCTATGTGCCAAGAACAGTCTATCGCATTCTGATGAAGACTATGATTCCAATCAAAGGCCATGACTTGAATGATGAAGAAGTTGTTGGCATCATGAAGAATCTGCTGTTCAATATCATACATGGCATTCCTGTCAACTATCATGATTTCTTCATGAGGACTCTGGAAAATGTTGCACTTTCTCCGATTGAGCTGAAGCCTTATGCTCCTTGGATTATGAGATTCCTCAGAACAAGGTCCTCACTCAACTACAAGGCTGATTTTCAAAATCACCTCAGCTACTTGACCCCAATCGAAGTCCTCAAGCGGACCTATTCCTTAGCTGATGAAAAGGGAAAGGCACTAGCTGTTATTGATGAAGGCATTCGTCCATTGGATGGTCAGTTTCGCAAAGCTGCATCTTATTCCACCAATGATGACTCTGCCACTCATGATTATGCTGCCAATGCATCCAAGCCATCTCCTCAAGCCACTACTCCTCGAGTGATGACTGACCGTGAGCTGCTTCTTAGTCTTCACCAGAAGGTGGATCGAAACCATAAATGGGTTAAGCGTCAGTTTAGTTCTATTCTTCACAACATGACTGCTACACACAATGCAGTGAAGAAAAACCATTACTACCTCCATGAAGTCTTCGGTCGCACCTGGGCTATTCTGTCACATGTATATGGTGAAGAAAATCTGAAGAAAATGGGTCTCAAGGAAGATTTTACTGGTCTGCTCCTCCACCGAAGAAATACAACAAGGTCAAGGTTCCTTTATTGGTGGCCAGCTCATATTCTTCATCGCATGAAACCAACGAGCATGAAGACTTGGACGACACTACGGCAGGCCCTACTACGACAAACGACCCCAACAACGCTAGCGCTCCTCCGTCAACATTATATTCTTCAGGGGCGTTAGTCCTCATTTTCAACCCTTTTGGTCATGCGATGACAAAGGGGGAGAAATTTGAGTTAGTCTTCAAGCGGGTCTATCTTATATGGGCGTTTTTTTTGCTTAGTTACAACTCTCATTCTTTTGATGACTTTGTTGGATCGAGTTGTAAACTTAAACTCTATGGTGGCCTGATACTTTTTCTGAGCTTTTCTGCATGCTTATTCCTCATTAATGCTAATGCATGCATGCTGAATTACATCAGTCACCATATTTCATCATGCATTTCAAATTCTTCATATTATATGTCAAATGCGTGTCTAAATTACAAGTTATAGGGGGAGATCTCCATGATTCGAATCTTCAAGTGTGCATTGCTTCAAAACCAAATTCCTCACTATGCACATCCTCAGGGGGAGTTCTTCTATATCTTGCAATCAAATTCCTCAATATCAGTATTTACACTTCATATGTTTATCCCCGTTGAAAACTTAACCTATATTGTCATCAATCACCAAAAAGGGGGGAGATTGTAAGTGCATCTAGTGCCCCTTAGTGATTTGGTGTATTGAAGACTTATAGGTTAAGGGACTAATGTGTTTATGAGTGTACACAGGTCTATAAGTCTATGAGGAGTTTGATATTTACAGAGAAAGTAGACCCCTAAAAATGAAGTTCTTCGACTGAAGACTTTGTATTTTAGAAGACTTTGAAAGTGAAGAAATTGGTATGACCTTGAAGACTTGGTATTCATTCGAGGAACATGAAGCGTGAAGACTTTTGTTTTCGTAGTTTCATTTTATCTTTCTTGAGTCATAGGAAACACCGTACTGTTAAAGGGGGTCGAGGAAATACTAAGGAAAAATTTCCAAGTGATGCTCAACTCAAAATCCTACACCTACCAATCCCTTCGAGTGAAGCCTTGGAAATCTCATACAGTTCAGTCATATTCTTGATGGATGAGACGAAGTTCTTATGGTCTCGAGGAATTTGTTCGGACCGGGAGTTAGAAATTCGCTTGTCTTGGATTGCCTACAGTCGAGAACATGATAGCCCTGAGGAATTTGATACTCAAATTTCCGACAGTTGCTGTGCCTTGTGCCAGCTGTCCCAAAATATCTACCCACCTAACGGTCATATCAATGAAGGGAATTTATGTCTTATCATGTCGGGCTGCTCCCTAGGCTATAGATAGCCGCCCCCTACAACCACTAGCTGGTTGGCTGCTCCGAGAGAAACCGACACTTGTCATTTGAGAGCATCCCATCCTCCGAGGACTTTGAGCGAAAATCATCGAGTGAGGAAAACCCAAACCCAAACACCTACAAAACCAAAGTGATTGAGCTCACTGAAGAGATTGATCCTGCGTGGATCCGACGCTTGTTACCTTTTGTCACAGCCCTAGAATTGCTTGACATTAGTTGCATTAAGGCATTCATGTCATCATGTTAATTTCCATGAAAATTGAAATGGGGATTGTTGAAACCCTAGCACCAATTGAATTCTAATAGGTTCAAATAAAATCATTTTCAATAATCCCAAAATGCCCTGTGAAAATGTTCATGATTAATGGATAAAGGTGAAAGCCTCTTCCAAAAATGATGAACATATCTTATAGGTCATTCCTGGATTTTTGAATTAAATCTTAAACCATTTGACTTTGGGCATTTAAACACTATAAATAATTTAAATGCTCAAATAATGTTGGAAGTATTTGTGGGCCATAGAAATAATTCAGAAAGTGCCCGTGAATATTTTCAGGATTTATAAAATTGATTTGGTTTTAAAACTGGATCAAAACAAACTGCAAAATAGAAAACTAAAATAAAGGAGAGAGAGGTTACCTGTGGCTTACAGGCGCCACTTGGCCTGTTGCCAGGCGGCTTGGCTGGCCCAGTGGCCAGCCCAGCCCACCACCGCCACCCTCCTGTCGTCTTCCTCCCAGCCAAGAGGCAGGGGCGTCGTCGACAGCGGCGGCCGAGGCCTCCACCTCCTGCTTGCCGCTTCCCCTCTCGCCCTGGACGCGCCACGGAGACGCCCCGAAGCCCCTCGCTCCTCCCCCTCACTCTCTGCTCTCTCCCTCGTCCTCTGCTCCCTCTCCGAGCACACCCGAGCGAAGCTCGTCGCCGTCGTTCGCCGAACCCAAGGCCATCGACCACCCCTCGCCCTGCCACTAAGCCTAGGAGCTCCGCCGTGTCGGCCTTGCCCTCTCCATCGAGATACGCGACGGCCAGAGGCCCTGCTTCGTCACCACTGTCGTCGTCTTCACCGACGGGCACCGGAGATCGCCGGCTTCGATTCAGCGCGTCCAGAGCTTCCCCGAGCCCGCTTCTATGGCCACTGCAACCGCGGTGAGGCCACGATCCTTTTCCCCCTAACCCCATGCTCGATTGCCTCCCCTAACCGCCTAACCACCTTGCCGGCGCTCCTCGCCGCCGGCTATGGCGCCCCATGCCATAGCTGCTGTAGCTCGCGTCCGAGCCCATAAGCACGCTCAGCACACTCCCAGGAGCACGTAGCACCCTTCGCCCTTCCCTCTCGTGCACCGCAGCACCGTAGCCATCGTTGCCCGAACTCCGGCGCCGCCCCGGGCTCCACTCCGGCGAACCCCGGCCACCCCCGCACCTCCCCTTGGTCTCCCTAGATGCGCGCGGGCATGGGCTACCTCCTGGTGCTCTTCGCGTGTCCAACCGCAGCCATAGCGCCACTCCGGCGAGCCACCGCCGCCACAGGTCGTCGCCGTCGTCTAACTCCGGCGATCGCCGGCGTAACACGATCATTAGGACTAATCCCCACCATTAGCCACCTCACGCCATCGGCAGCCGGGCCCCGCAGTGTCAAAGCCGAGTCAGCGCGGATTAGCGCCTCATCATGACCAGTGGACCCCGCAGGTCAGGGTTTGACCTGGACCGCCCAGTTGACCTGGCTGACGTCACATCGGCGTCGGTCGACGCATAATACCCTTTATGGATTTAATTTAATTCAGTAAATTTCAGAAAATACTCTAAACTTCCAAAAATCATATAAATTCAACCGTAACTCGGATGGAAATAATTTATATATGAAAAATGATCAGAAAAATATGAAGAATCTGTTTATGCCATGATCATGCATGTTTGAACAAGTTAACCCCACTGAATAGGATGAATCATGATTAGGGTAATTTATGAAATAGCATTTGGAGTTGGAGTTCAACCTTGTTTGAATTCCACTTCAACTAACTTGGATTATTATTGCACTAGGTAAATTCAGTTTCTTAACATGATCATGCATCATATATGTGCATTGCATTGATTGTGTTCTTTCTCAGTTGCGGTGTTTGTCCCTTCCTAGGTGAGCGATGTATCGACGATGAAATCGATGACACCGATGAAGAACTATTATCTTGAAGTGCTGTGCAAGCAAAACCCCTTGTTCATTCCGATATAATCCCACTCTCTCGCTCCTGCTCTATTTTATTGCATTAGGACAACAACGACTCATGTGTTACTTGCTGCGGTAGCTGAACCCCTTGATCCTTTGCATGACCTGTCATTCCACAGTAATTAGATGAAACCCACTAGCATGAGTAGGAGTTGTTTGAGCCATGATGTGCCTACTCATTTATGCTTGTTTGTCATGCCTGCTATCGCTTAGAGTTGAGTCGGTCTGATTCATCGGGAATGAATTGGAATTGTTATGAACATGTCCTATTGCGTGTGAGCTAAGTGTGTGAACACGATTTGGTAAAGGTAGCGGTGAGAGGCCATGTAGGAGTACATGGTGGGTTGTCTCATTGCAGCCGTCCTCGTGAACTGAGTTCGTGTTTGTGATCCATGAAACAGTTACTACCACGCATTGGGATCCTTAATTGACCCTCTCGGCTTCTTAACCACCCTTGTCCTCATCCGGAGTTGCAAGTAGTTTCGTGTTTGTAGCATGTTGGGGCCGCACGCAACGCTGACCTTAGGGGTGGGTTGTGTTGCGGTAGGCACCGTGGCGGTGTACCGAGTGCCCGTTTGGTATCTCGGGAACCCTGCACACATCGTTCGGGGCTGTATGGGAAACCTCGGCGGACTCCTGCGGTTGGAACCCGAATAGGCGATAAACCTGGACTAGGGACTTGAGTGTTTAGGTAGGCCGTGGCCGACACCCACGTTGGGCTTCCGCTTGAAGGTTGCCGAGTACATGTCGTGTAAACGGCGTAAGTGGTGAGCGTGTGTGAAGAAGTACACCCTGCAGGTTAAATATGATCTATTCAATAGCCGTGTCCACGGAGAAGGACTTCGGGTTGCCTATATCAGTTCATAGACAAGTGAAAGTGGATACTCTAAAATGCGCAGATAAGCGTGAGTGCTATGGATGGCGTTCTCGTGGGAGGCGGAGCGGGTCCATAGTGGTGTATTGCCATGGTGAATATGTGGACTCGTAGCGCCACCTCAAAGAGTTACTTGCAATCGTAGTTCAGGATAGCCACCGAGTCAAAGCTGGCTTGCTGCGGTCAAACTCCACCACCCCCTTTGATATTGATGCATATGTAGTTAGTTACGATGTAAGTCTTGCTGAGTACAATTGTACTCACGTTTGCTTATTTTATGTTTTGCGAGAGACGTCGGTCTCGCTAGTAGTTCCACGTGGACTTGACGTTTAGCTTGTTACCTCAGCTACGATCTTGTGCCTTGGCAGATCTGGTAGATAGTCGGGCTTCTCAGCCTTTTTCATTTATAGTTATGCGTACTCGGACATGATTAGCTTCCGCTTGTGTTTTGACTTGTATGCTTCGAGTGTTGGGTCATGAGACCCATGTTTGTAATATCTCGCTCTTGAGCCTAATGTATTATATCTGAGTCGTAGAGTTATGTTGTGATGCCACGTCGTATTTACACATATTGAGAATATTGTGTGTATGTTTGAAATGCTTGGTATGTGTGGGATCCGACAAACTAGTTGTTTATCCTTGGCAGCCTCTCATATGGGGAAATGTAGTCTCGTGCCTCCGGCGATAGTAGTCCGCTTCTGCCCGGTTCACCGGAGTCCTGCTAGCCCAAAGACTACTGCTTGGACACTTGACTGGCGGCATGTGTTTCACTTCGTTCCTATGTCTGTCCTTCGGGAAATGTCACGCGGTGTTATTCGAGTCCCGCCTAGCCTGCTACAGCCGGGATACCGTAGTCCTGTTAGCCCAGTGCTACAGCCCGAATACATACGTTGATGACCGACATGCTCGATGTGATTCATGTATGCCTGTCCCCATAGGTTAGCGCCGCTTTGGGTTCACGACTAGCCATGTCGGCCCGGGTTCTTTGTCATATGGACGCTAGCGACACTATCATATACGTGAGCCAAAAGACGCAAACGGTCCCGGGCCATGGTAAGGCGACACCCGTGGGAATACCGTGCGTGAGGCCGCAAGGTGATATGATGTGTTACATGCTAGATCGGTATGACTTAGGATCGGGGTCCTGACACCTTTGAAGACTGTGCTTCTTCCAGACGGCTAGGCGTCATGGTCTAGAGCATCCAAGAGGAATTGTGGATCGCCGAGTGACCGAGTCTGTGAAGGTTTGGAAGTCACCTGAAGACTTACCACGAGTGATTGGGCGAGGACTGTGTGAACATAGCTCAAGGAGAGTATGGTGAGGACTATGTGTCCGGGACTGTGTGTCCTCAGGATTAAATACCTAGCCGCTCCAACCAGATGTACAACTGAGACAGCAATTGGAACTGGTCTACCAAATCATTGTCTTCACCAAGCTTACTGGTTCTATTTCCTCAACTCTTACATTTCCTCACAATTGTGTTGTGCACTTGTTCATATCTGTGTTTGAATACTTCGACTGAAGACTTTCTCAATTTCCTCAGTTCAATTTCTTCAGTCTTTTTGTCTTCATCTTGTGTTATCCCGTGTTTACGATTTCTGTACTCAGTGCTTGTCTTCATTTCATCATGATGACTATGTTTGTATTCTGTTATGTTTACTTTTGAGTAATAATTCCGCTGCAAGTAGTTCTTCACTAAGGAATTTCCTCACCAGCAAATTCCTCAGTGAAGAATTCATAAAAATCGCCTATTCACCCCCCCCCCCCTCTGGTCGATATAAGGCACTTTCACCAACACTCAACTCTCTCTCATAGGATTGGATTTGGTGGAAAGAAGATTTGAGTGGAAAGCAACTTGGGAAGGCTAGAGATCAAGACTTATATGGTTGGAATGGAATATCTTGACCTCAACACAAGTGTAGGTGGTTCTCTCTCAGAAAATGTATGCTGGAAGTGTAGGCATGTTCTGATGGCTCTCTCCATGAAGGAAGAGTGGGTGGAGGGGTATATATATAGCCTCCACAAAAATCTAACCGTTACACACAAATCACCAAACTCGGTGGGACCGAGTCCACACAAAATCTAACGTTACACACAAATCACCAAACTCGGTGGGACCGAATAATGAAACTAAGTCAGACCGATTTAGTTCAAAATGTGAACGTTAGGATTTTCGGTGGGACCGACATGTCAACTCGGTGGGACCGATTTCATTAGGGTTAGGGCATAGCGTAATCTCGGTGAGACCGATTACACAAACTCGGTGGGACCGATTTTGATATTAAGCTAACTAGAGAGTTGGTGAGGCAAACTCGGTGGGACCAATTCGCTCATCTCGGTTTGACCAAAATGTTACGAAGGGGAAACAAAGAGTTTGCATTGCAATCTCGGTGGGACCGGTCGCTCATCTCGGTTGAACCGAAACGTTACGAAGGGAAACAGAGAGTTTGCAATCCCATCTCGGTGAGACCAAGATCCCTAACGGTGAGAACGAAGTGACTAGGGTTTGACTTTTGGTTTTGGACATATGTGGATATGAGAAAGTAGTTGAGGTTTTTGGAGCATCTCACTAAGCACTTTGAGCAAGTAACTCATTAAGCAACACCTCACCCCCTTTTAATAGTATTGGCTTTTCCTATGGACTCAATATGATCTTGGATCATTAAAAGTAAAATGTAGAGTCTTGTGCTTTGAGCTTGAGCCAATCTTTTCTCCTTAGCATTTTGAGGGGTCCACTTTCTAATCCATGCCATGCCAATCATTGAGCTTTCCTGAATATTTATCTTGAAATAGCATTAGCTCAATGAGCTATATGTTGTTAGGAATTACCAAAACCACCCAGGGATAGTTGCACTTTCAATCTCCCCTTTTGGGTAATTGATGACAACATATAGATCAAAGCTTCGACAAATGACAATAAGATCGAAATACATCGTCGCTTTGAGAATTATGTGATAAGCAAGAGCTCCCTCTAAATTTGTGCAGTATTTGAAATTTTCTTTTGAATGCAAATGCACAATCGATTAGGATCATGGGTCACTCTTCCATGTCACATACATCTTGGTGGAGCACTCAAAATGATAAAAATTAAAAATATGCACTCATCACCAAGAAAAGTGAATGATCATATATGAGATATAACAGATAGTATCATCCAAGCAATCATTAAAGTAGCATATGATCAAACACATGATCATACAAGTATCTCACACAAGGACATAGAGTATTTAAGCAAGTACACAAGTTCAATCCAAAAGCAAGAGAGATAAAAAGGCAACACCCTCTCTCAAAGTCTACGATCTATGCATATTTCTCCCCCTTTGGCAACAAGTTACCAAAAAGTTCAAAAATGCATAGGCTATGCGTCTCTCCGGCTTGATATTCGGGAGGTGGTGTAGAGAGAACTCCAAGGACGAAGGCATGAGTTGATGTAGCTGGAGCTGGTGGAGTGGCTGCTGGAGGTGGCACTGAAGTTGTAGCTGCTGGTGCTGATGTTGTAGCTCTAGTATCTGGTGTAGCCACTACAACAGACCTCAGACCTCTAGGCACTCGCTGCAAAGCATCAGTTGTAGCCTTCCCCTTCTTCTCTTCTTCTTCCTCCTGAAGCTGCTCAACTGTCGTTTAGACCTCAGTTACCTTCAGATCAAGATCATAAAATTTGGTCTCTATGATTCTCTCCAAACTCTCCTGGTTTTGAGTCAGGGTGGCCAATCCCTTCTCAATCCACAGTGTAGACTAGATCAGATATGCCAGCTGATCTTGCTTGCTCTTCAGGAAAACTTGAGATGCCTCTTCAGCACTTGGCATTTTTGGAGCTTTCTCAGCCTTAGCTTTGGCTCTCTTTTCTTGTGCCTGCACTGATGAAGGTTCATTCTCAGTCATTACAACCTTGTTATGTTCAAATTCAGGATAGAGAGATAAGTGCTCCTTGTCCAAAAAATAAGTGCCTTTGCCCATCTTTGAGTTGATGAGCACCTGAATGTGTGGAGCATACCCATAGCTTCTCTTCTGGTCAGCTGCTGTCCTCTTGATTGTTTCGATAATCAAACTCATAACCTTGATCTTCTAAGGGACATCAAATATGTGTAGCAGGTTGATAGAATGCCCTCTGATCATCTTTTGATCTCCTAACTTGGGTAGCAGAGTGTGCCTAAGGATTGTGTTGATGGTAGGTAGACTAGACAACAGATAGTGTGCAGATCCAAGCTTATGTGTCTACAAAGCTTTATCTGGGATCTCCTTGTACACGTTTGCTATAGAGTTGTGGTCTTTCTTCTTCTTGGCATAAACATCCAAGTCATCCTCATGCTCTTCTGGGGCATTTATTAGCTTGGCCCATTCTTTGACAGTGGATTGGTACCTAGTACCTTCTGACATCCAAACTATCCTCCCATTTAGATAGAAATGAGCAGTGGAATAGAATTGCAGTATGAGCTCATCATTTCATTTGGTGATCGAGTTTCTGTCCAACAAACTCATCTACTCCACAAGCTTTGAAGTTGTCATATACACCTAGGTAGTGATCTTCTTCCTTCTTAATGTACTCCTAGTTGATCCATCTCATGTCACATACCATTGGCTTCTTATCAAGTAGAATGGTCTCATAGAAATCTTGTTGTTCTTTGGTATGAAATCTGTAATCAACTGTTGTCCTTCTCCACACAGCATAGGGATCAGGCTGTTTCCACAATCTTAGTCCAGCATCCTTCTTGATGTTCATGTCTTCAACCACAGGATGAGCATCATTGTGGTATGGAATCTTGGGTTTCAGTTTTGTCAGCACAAGACCTTCATCTTCCTCTTCTTCAGCTTCAGGCACTGGGGCCTTGTTCTTCTCCTCAGCAGGAATGTTTTTGGTGCTTCTCTTGGGTGCAAACTTCTGAGCTTGAGCTTTGGGAGCAGACTTGGGCTTTGATGGAGCAGCCCCTGACTTTATAGCATCTCCCATGAGCTTCTGAGCTTTGGGTGCTGGTGCAGCATCCTCTTCCTCTTCTTCTT
This sequence comes from Aegilops longissima, assembly GCA_021605205.1. Taxonomy (NCBI): domain Eukaryota; kingdom Viridiplantae; phylum Streptophyta; class Magnoliopsida; order Poales; family Poaceae; genus Aegilops; species Aegilops longissima. The sequence continues at coordinate 614,253,199 of CM038679.1, read as the reverse complement.
CATCATCTCCCATCATGGAAGGCTTGCCAATGACTCTGGCAATGGCCTTCTTGACCCTCTCCTTCCTTTTCTTGCCATCTCCAGCCTCTTTGGGTTCAAGAGTGAACTCCGTTGTTGATTTTGAAGCTTTAACAGTTGAGGCTCTGGCTTTTGACATGGGAATTCTTCTTGCTGGAGCCTTTGTTTTCATCCTGGCTTTGTTGCAGCAGTAGTGGCATATTCCTTCTTCAGCACCTTCTTTCTTGAAGTGGCTTCATCCTCAACAGCCACATAATCCTCATCCCTCAGATTCTGAGGTTTTCTTCTTCCTGGTTCCGGTGGCTGCCTTTGGCAAGTTGCTAGGTGTGCTCCTGCTGCCATCATCAGAAGTGCTTCAGGGATCAGAACCCTCACTCATTTGCACCTGCTCTTCAGACCTGTTCTGACTGTCACTCTGATCAGACATCTTGGCAAACTTATTGACAGCAGACCCTGTGAATAGATGTAGATGAGGTAGAGTGGATAAGCATCACAAAGTGCAGAGGTTTTTGCAAAACAGATGACCTAAAAACTTAGTTTTAGTTCTCCACAGAAAGCATTTCGGAGCTACCGATTTGTAAACTCAGTGATACCGAAGCAACACTTGGAGCCTAAACTAGTGAACTCGGTCAGACCGAGTCATAGTTTGGTGGCATCGAGACTGCTGGGGTTTCATAGAGAATCAAACTCGGTCGCACCGATTTGCAATTTTCGGTCAGACCGAAAATCGCATGTGCAATGGCCTAAGCCAAATCGGTGAGACCGATTTCTACAACTCGGTCGGTCTGAGATGAGTTCGGCGGAAACCTAAGCCTAAATTTTCAAATCAAATCTAACCCAAGGGATATTTTCATTGGATAGAGTGTTTGCATACGTGGTGATGATCATGGCAGAACAATGTGCTACGAATCAGAGGTAAAAGAATAGCACAAAAGGTCGAACCCATACCCTAGTGCGGCGGGAGTTTGCTACGGCGGCAACGGAGGAGCAGAATTCCGTTGACGGCGACGGAAACCAGTGGCGGGAGGTCGCTGGCAGCGAGGAGACGATCCGGAGACCCGAGGCAGCAGAGCAGGATACGCGGGCTGAGAGGTTTCGAAGAAATTTCCAAAATCTTACCCGTGGGTATATATATCCCGACCCTGTCGATGTGACCGAGTGGAACAACTCAGCGGCACCGAGATGCAGAATCGCAAGCGGTTACTTCAACTTGGTGTGACCGATGAGTTCAAATCGGTTGCACCGAGATGGAAAACCTAGATCAACTTAGTGAACTCGGTGTAACCGAAATGGGTGACTCTGTCATACCGAATTGCACAAAGAGGTTTTGGAAGTTTAAGTCTATGATGAATCAGGGACTCCGTGTGCTCCTCACACAGAGTGGTTCGAATCTGACTTGATCAAGCTTTGTGATGTAGCATGAATAGAGTTTGAGACGAGAAAATCATAGATAGCTAGAGGGAGTTCTTAGGCATTCTTGTCCATCCATTTGGCTAAAGAAAAAAAGCCAAACAATCAAAACAACAAATGGATGTCCTCGAATAAGTAAAATATGTAGTCAACATGCTCACACAATAAAATGGCACATGAAATATGTGGCAAAGCATGCACAAACACTCTAGCATCTATCAAGCAATTTGGAGATGACTAGGTCATCTATATGTGAGTATATTGACTTAGGAGTCAAATGAGAACATTTGATCATAGATCATACTCATCGTTTAAGCACAAGTGGGGTTGCCACTTTTACATAAAGCATTGTTGTGTTCACATCATTAGAGTTGCTTTAGCTCAATTCTTAGAGTAAAGCTCCCCCTAGATGTGATATCCCCCCTAAGAGGGATGAACTAACCTTGGGTTTTGTCGATGATGACTTCATGTAGGTGTTGAAGATGTGGACGCTCAATGTTGATGTAGATCAATTGGACCAATCCTTTGGAGTGAGTTGCACTTTCAATACCTAAACGGGTTAGTCCCACAAGGAACAAACAAGGGTATCATAGACATAGAGTGATGTTCACATAAGGTGATTGTAGCGACCCGACCTCGACGGTCAAGCCTCTGTATCTGTGCCATCCTCGATCAAGATCTTTGCACACACAAGACATCAATGTATATATCAAAGTGCAATCACATGTATAAATAACGTAAAATGATATATACCTCATAATACTCAGCGGAAACAATCAAACGGGTGTGGAGTCCCATCAACGCCATCGGCAGGTTGAGTGTAGACCGTAACCACAGATCGTAACTCTTACTGTCGAGGAAATATCTGCAACATGATACGTTGCAGCTGTGTAGGTCAGTACATTGAATGTACCGCAAGATCACAATATGAGAAAACAGATGATAAAACTATTCTACATGCAATATGGCTTTATGGCTCAGATCTGAATTTTGTTTATGTAAAAGCTGGTTTTATTTTACCTACATCAAAGGAATAAAATGAAGCCTGTACTATGGAGTTTTCTATCATGACATGGTTCCGCCAACCGATGTCTCATAGCCCAAAATCATCATAAGTTGCCCGCAATTAAGTTACCAATCCGGTGTTGAGAGTTCCAGATAGATCCAAGTCCCGATGCTCAAATTGTCCGTAATCGGGACACGGCTAATCGATTAGGTTATAACCCTCTGCAGAGGTTTGTACACTTTACCCGCAAGATTCGATCCTCTCTTTACGTTCTCGCACTTCAGGTGTTTGAGAACAAGATGACCAAACATGGTCTTCCAAAGAGTTCCTCGACCACCGTCCGTACTCAACCCATCCTCATAGTTCTACATCTCCTAGTACCGTCCCAGCCAGAGTCACAATTAGGGTCAACCAAGCGAGCCCATAATGACTTGCGGTTGCACGTAAGCTTCCGGCGTGAAGTATTCTTCCGTCTCTTTGAGTCTGGGTGAAGCTTTCCGCAAGATGTCATGGCGCTTCTCCATGCATCCCGCCAACCACTGGTTTCTCCAGGTGCCCGTCAACCATCCTTCACCCAGAGTGTGTATTGAATTCTTGTCTCGAGTCTTGAAGTCTTGAGGCCTTGAAGATGCAGTCCTTGCAGATTCCATCATGGAGTTGTCGCCATTGACGAGATCCTCCATTCTCACACCACTCCGAGCACTCATACCAAACCCCGCCTACTATAGCGTAGCATTAAAATAAAATATCGTCCCGGCTTGGTAACAGGGTGATGGGTTCCTACCTCATGCATACTACTCAACTACAAGGATTCAATAACACTCTTGAGGGGTGGTTGCAAAGGTGTCACTAAATGCAATAAAACATAGGCAGGAAAGCATGGTCAAAGTGAACTTGCTCGGTGATGTTGACGAAGAAGAATTATCGTTCTCAAGAAATAACTTGATAGACTACTCGTCACTCTCGATGAAATCTATATAACAAACATATCATTCACATAAGCACTCACACTAACAATCAAAACAAAAGAGAGAGCGAATAAGAATCCAAGGAACTTCAAATAAAACTAGGAGTCTTCTTCTACAACATTCACAAAAATAGTTTTTCTAACGGAAAATAAAACACTAAAATAACAGAGAATAAAATATAAATTTGGATAAGACAAAAAAAGTATTTTTTTCATAAAGCTATTTTGAAAGTATTTTCAATTGGGAGTTAAAACAGTAGAAAATCCATTGCAAGTTATTAGCGAACTTGAATTGATTTCACGATAACAAAATAAAATAAATATAAAACTTGTTGAACACCTACTTGTTTAACTAATAGAAACCAAACATAAACTTTCTGAAATATAAAATAAAATAATTTAAAAACAACTATAGAAAAAGAAGTAGCTATAATTGAATAGAACTAAAACAGAATTTGTTTTACATGAAACAATAAGCTAAAATACTCAAACAATTTTGAAGTTTTTACCACTGGTAAATGTTGGGGAACGTAGTAATTTCAAAAAATTTCCTACGATCACGCAAGACCATTGTGATGGCATAGCAACGAGAGGGAAGAGTGTCCGTCCACGCACCCTCGTGACCGAAAGCGAAGCGTTATAACAACGCTGTTGATGTAGTCGACGTCTTCACGATCCGACCGATCCAAGCACCGAACGTCGGCACCTCCGAGTTCTGCACACGTTCAGCTCGATGGCGATCCCGGACTCCGATCCAGCAAAGTGTCGGGATGAGTTCCGTCGACGACGGCGTGGTGGCGATGTTGATGCTCCACCGACGCAGGGCTTCGCCTAAGCTCCGCGACGATATGACTACTCCGGCGCAGGGCTTCGCCTAAGCTCATGACGATATGACCGAAGTGGAATATGGTGGAAGGGGCACCGCTTTGCGGCTAAGGAAAGATCCGTAGATCAACTTGTGTGTTATGGGGTGCCCCCTGCCCCGTATATAAAGGAGCCAAGGGGGTGCGGCCAGCCTTGGGAGGCGCGCTGAGGAGTCCTACTCCCACCGAGTAGGACTCCCCCCTCTCCTAGTTGGACTAGGATTGGAGGAGGGAAAGAGGGAAGGCGCCCCCCTCTCCTTGTCCTATTCGGACTAGAGGGGGACGGGCGCGCAGCCCACCTTGGCCGCCCTTCCTCTTCTCTCCTATGGCCCATAAGGCCCATATACCCCGGGGTTCCGTAACCCGGTGTTCCCATAACTTCCTGTTTTCACTCGGAACCCTTCCAAGTCCAAACATAGGCTTCCAATATATCAATCTTTATGTCTCGACCATTTTGAGACTCCTCGTCATGTCCGTGATCACATCCGGGACTCGAACAAACTTCGTGCATCAAAACTTATAAACTCATAATGAACTGTCATCGAAGCGTTAAGCGTGCGGACCCTACGGGTTCGAGAACTATGTAGACATGACCTAGAACCATTCTCGGTCAATAACCAATAGCGGAACCTGGATGCCCATATTGGTTCCTACATATTCTACGAAGATCTTTATCGGTCAAACCGCATAACGACATACGTTGTTCCCTTTGTCATCGGTATGTTACTTACCCGAGATTCGATCGTCGGTATCCAATACCTAGTTCAATCTCGTTACGTAAGTCTCTTTACTCGTTCCGTAATACATCATCTCACAACTAACTCATTAGTTGTAATGCTTGCAAGGCTTAAGTGATGTGTATTACCGAGAAGGCCTAGAGATACCTCTCCGACAATCGGAGTGACAAAACCTAATCTCAAATACGCCAACCCAACAAGTACCTTTGGAGACACCTGTAATACTCCTTTATAATCACCCGATTCGTTGTGACGTTTGGTAGTACCCAAAGTGTTCCTCCGGTAAACGGGAGTTGCATAATCTCATAGTTATAGGAACATGTATGGGTCATGAAGAAAGCATTAACATACTAAACGATCAAGTGTTAAGCTAACGGAATGGGTCATGTCAATCAGATCATTCAACTAATGATGTGACCTTGTTAATAAAATAACAACTCCTTGTTCATGGTTAGGAAACATAACCATCTTTGATTAACAAGCTAGTCAAGTAGAGGCATACTAGTGACATACTGTTTGTCTATATATTCACACATGTATTATGTTTCCGGTTAATACAATTCTAGCATGAATAATAAACATTTATCATGATATAAGGAAATAAATAATAACTTTATTATTGCCTCTAGGGCATATTTCCTTGAGCTCCCACTTGCACTAGAGTCAATAATCTAGATTACAAAGTAATGATCCTAACACCCATGGAGTCTTGGTGCTGATCATGTTTTGCTCGTGGAAGAGGCTTAGTCAACGGTCTGCAACATTCAGATCCGTATGTATTTTGCAAATCTCTATGTCTCCCACTTGGACTTGGTCCCGAATGGAATTGAAGCGTCTCTTGATGTGCTTGGTCCTCTTGTGAAATCTGGATTCCTTTGCCAAGGCAATTGCACCATATTGTCACAGAAGATCTTCATCGGTTCCGATGCACTAGGTATGAGACCTAGATCGGAAATGAACTCTTTCATCCAGACTCCTTCATTTGCTGCTTCGAAGCAGCTATGTACTCCGCTTCACATGTAGATCCCGCCACGACGCTTTGTTTAGAACTGCACCAACCGACAGCTCCACCGCTTAATAAAAACACGATATCCGGTTTGCGATTTAGAATCGTCCGGATCGGTGTCAAAGCTTGCATCGACGTAACCATTTACGACTAGCTCTTTGTCACCTCCATATCGAGAAACATATCCTTAGTCCTTTTCGGTATTTCAGGATGTTCTTGACCGCTGTCCAATGATCCACTCTGGATTACTTTGGTACCTTCCTGCCAAGCTTACAGCTAAGCATCGTCGGTCTGGTACACAGACATTGCATACATGATAGAGCCTATGGCTGAAGCATAGGAACATCTTTCATTTTCTCTATCTTCTGCTGTGGTCGGGCATTGAGTCGACTCAATCTTACACCTTGTAATACAGGTAAAAACCTTTCTTTGCTCGATCCATTTTGAACTTTTTCAAAACTTTATCAAGGTATGTGCTTTGTGAAAGTCCAATTAAGCGTCTTGATCTATCTCTATAGATCTTGATGCCCAATATGTAAGCAGCTTCACCGAGGTCTTTCATTGAAAAACTTTTATTCAAGTATCCTTTTATGCTATCCAGAAATTCTATATCATTTCCAATTAATAATATGTCGTCCACATATAATATTAGAAATGCTCAGAGCTCCCACTCACTTTGTTGTAAATACAGGCTTCTCCAAAAGTCTGTACAAACCCATATGCTTTGATCACACTATCAAAGCGTTTATTCCAACTCCGAGAGGCTTGCACTGACCATAAATTGATCGCTGGAGCTTGCACACTTTGTTAGCACCTTTTGGATCGACAAAACCTTCGGTTGCATCATATACAACTCTTCTTCTAGAAATCCATTCAAGAATGCAGTTTTACATCCATTTGCCAAATTTCATAATCATAAAATGCGGCAATTGCTAACATGATTCGGACAGACTTAAGCATCGCTACGGGTGAGAAAGTCTCATCGTAGTCAACCCCTTGAACTTGTCGAAAACCTTTCGCAACAAGTCGAGCTTTGTAGACAGTTATATTACCATCGCGTCGGTCTTCTTCTTAAAGATCCATTTATTTTCAATGGCTTGCCGATCATCGGGCAAGTCAACCAAAGTCCATACTTTGTTCTCATACATGGATCCCATCTCAGATTTCATGGCTTCCAGCCATTTTGCGAATCTGGGCTCACCATCGCTTCTTCATAGTTTGTAGGTTCGCCATGGTCAAGTAACATGACTTCCGAATAAGATTACCGTACCACTCAGTGCGTATTTTACTCTGGTTGACCTCGAAGTTCAGAGTAACTTGATCTGAAGCTTCATGATCATCATCATTAGTTTCCTCACTAATTGGTGTAGTTGTCACAGAACCATTTCTTGTGATGAACTACTTTCCAATAAGGGAGCAGATACTGATTATCTCATCAAGTTCTACTTTCCTCCCACTCACTTCTTTCGAGAGAAACTCCTTCTCTAGAAAGGATCCGAATTTAGCAACGAAAATCTTGCCTTCAGATCTGTGATAGAAGGTGTACCCAACAGTCTCCTTTGGGTATCCTATGAAGACACATTTTTCCGATTTGGGTTCGAGCTTATCTGTTTGAAGTTTCTTTACATAAGCATCGCAGCCCCAAACTTTAAGAAACGACAACTTTGGTTTCTTGCCAAACCACAATTCATAAGGCGTCGTCTCAACGGATTTTGACGGTGTTCTATTCAACGTGAATGCGGCCGTCTCTAAAGCATAACCCCAAAACGATAGCGGTAAATCGGATATAGACATCATAGATCGCACCATATCTAGTAAAGTACGATTACGACGTTCGGACACACCATTTCTCTGTGGTGTTCCGGGTGGCGTGAGTTGTGAAACTATTCCACATTGTTTCAAATGTAAACCAAACTCGTAACTCAAATATTCTCCTCCACGATCAGATCGTAGAAACTTTATTTTCTTGTTACGATGATTTTCCACTTCACACTGAAATTCTTTGAACTTTTCAAATGTTTCAGATTTGTGTTTCATTAAGTAGATATACCCATATCTGCTCAAATCATCTGTGAAGGTGAGAAAATAACGATACCCCATGCGTGCCTCAACATTCATTGGACCACAAACATCGGTATGTATGATTTCCAACAAATCAGTTGCTCGCTCCATAGTTCCGGAGAACGGCGTTTTGGTCATCTTGCCCATGAGGCACGGTTCATAAGTACCAAGTGATTCATAATCAAGTGATTCCGAAGCCCATCAAGATGGAGTTTCTTCATGCGTTTTACACCGATATGACCTAAACGGCGGTGCCACAAATAAGTTGCACTATCATTATCAACTCTGCATCTTTTGGCTTCAACATTATGAATATGTGTATCACTACTGTCGAGATTCAACAAGAATAGACCATTCTTCAAGGGTGCATGACCATAAAAGATATTACTCATATAAATAGAACAACCATTATTCTCTGATTTAAATGAATAACCGTCTCGCATTAAACAAGATCCAGATATAATGTTCATGCTCAACGCTGGCACCAAATAACAATTATTTAGGTCTAAAACTAATCCGAAGGTAGATGTAGAGGTAGCGTGCCGACCGCGATCACATTGACTTTGGAACCATTTCCCACGCGCATCGTCACCTCGTCCTTTGCCAAGTGCTCGTCTATTCCGTAGTCCCTGCTTGAGTTGCAAATATTAGCAATGTAACCAGTATCAAATACCAGTGTGCTACTACGAGCTCTAGTAAGGTACACATCAATAACATGTATATCACATATACCTTTGTTCACCTTGCCATCCTTTTATCCGCCAAATTCTTGGGGCAATTCCGCTTCAAAGGTCCGGTCGCTTGCGGTAAAACACTCGCCAGGCTTAGGTCCAGACTTGGGTTTCTTCTCTTGATCAGCAACTTTCTTGCTGTTCTTTTTGAAGTTTCCTTCTTCTTCCCTTTGCCCTTTTCTTGAAACTAGTGGTCTTGTTGACCATCAACACTTTATGCTCTTTCTTGATTTCTACCTCCGCTGCTTTTAGCATTGCGAAGAGCTCAGAATTGTCTTAGTCATCCCTTGCATATTATAGTTCATCACGAAGCTCTTGTAGCTTGGTGGCGATGATTGAGAATTCATCAATGACACTATCATCCGGAAGATTAACTCCCAGCTGAATTAAGTGATTGTTATACCCGGACATTTTGAGTATGTGCTCACCGACAGAACTATTCTCCTCCATCTTGCAGCTATAGAACTTATTGGAGACTTCATATCTCTCAATCCGGCCATTTGCTTGAAATATTAACTTCAACTCCTGGAACATCTCATATGCTCCATGACGTTCAAAACGTCGTTGAAGACCCGGTTCTAAGCCGTAAAGCATGGCACACTGAACTATAGAGTAGTCATCAGCTCTGCTTTGCCGGACGTTCATAACTTCGCTCAAGCATCTGCAGCAGAACTGTCACCCAACGGTGCTTCCAGGGCGTAATTTTTCCGTGCAGCAATGAGGATAATCCTTAAATTACGGACCCAGTCCGTGTAATTGCTACCATCATCTTTCAACTTTGCTTTCTCAAGGAACGCATTAAAATTCAACGGAACAACAGCACGAGCCATCTATCTACAGTAAACATAGACAAGCAAAATACTATCAGGTACTAAGTTCATGATAAATTTAAGTTCAATTAATCATATTAAAAAACTCCCACTTAGACAGACATCTCTCTAGTCATCTAAGTGATTACGTGATCCAAATCAACTAAACCATGTCCGATCATCACGTGAGACGGAGTAGTTTCAATGGTGAACATCACTATGTTGATCATATCTACTATATGATTCACGTTCGACCTTTCGGTCTCCGTGTTCCGAGGCCATATCTGTTATATGCAAGGCTCGTCAAGTTTAACTGAGTATTCGCGTGTGCAACTGTTTTGCACCCGTTGTAGATGGACGTAGAACTTATCACACCTGATCATCACGTGGTGTCCGGGTACTACGAACTTTGGCAACGGTGCATACTCGGAGAACACTTCTTGATAATTTTAGTGAGAGATCATCTTATAATGCTACCGTCAATCAAAGCAAGATAAGATGCATAAAGGATAAACATCACATGCAATCAATATAAGTGATATGATATGGTCATCATCATCTTGTGCTTGTGATTCCATCGCCAAGCACCGCCATGATCACCATCGCCACCGGTAGCGACACCTTGATCTCCATCGTAGCATCGTTGTCGTCTCGCCAACTATTGCTTCTCGACTATCGCTACTCCTTAGTGATAAAGTAAAGCAATTACATGGCGCTTGCATTTCATACAATAAGCGACAACCATATGGCTCCGCCGATTGCCGATAACTCGGTTACAAAACATGATCATCTCATACAATCAAATATAGCATCACGTCTTGACCATATGACATCACAACATGCCCTGCAAAAACAAGTTAGACGCGTCCTCTACTTTGTTGTTGCAAGTTTTACGTGGCTGCTACGGGCTGAGCAAGAACCGTTCTTACCTCGCATCAAAACCACAACGATACTTCGTCAAATAGACTCCGTTTAACCCTCTCAAGGACCGGGCGTAGCCACTCGATTCAACTAAAGTGAGAGAGACAGACACCCGCCGGTCACCTTTAAGCAACGAGTGCTCGGGCGGTGAAACCAGTCTCGCGTAAGCGTCTGCGTAATGTCGGTCCGGCCGCTTCATCTCACAATACCGCTGAACCAAAGTATGACATGCTGGTAGGTAGTATGACTTGTATCGCCCACAACTCACTTGTGTTCTACTCGTGCATATGACATCAACGCATAAAACCAGGCTCGGATGCCATCATTGGGGAACGTAGTAATTTCAAAAAATTCCTACGATCACGCAAGACCATGGTGATGGCATAGCAACGAGAGGAAGAGAGTCCGTCCACGTACCCTCGTGAGACCGAAAGCGAAGCGTTATAACAACGCGGTTGATGTAGTCGACGTCTTCACGATCCGACCGATCCAAGCACCGAACGTCACGGCACCTCCGAGTTCTGCACACGCTCAGCTCGATGACGATCCCGGACTCCGATCCAGCAAAGTGTCGGGGATGAGTTCCACAACCGACGGCGTGGTGACGATGTTGTTGCTCCACCGACGCAGGGCTTCGCCTAAGCTCATGACGATATGACTACTCGGCGCAGGGCTTCGCTTAAGCTCATGACGATATGACCAAGTGGAATATGGTGGAAGGGGCACAGACACGGCTAAGGAAAGATCCGTAGATCAACTTGTGTGTTATGGGGTGCCCCCTGCCCCCGTATATAAAGGAGCCAAGGGGGGGGTGCGGCCAGCCTTGGGAGGCGCGCCTGGAGGAGTCCTACTCTCCCACCGGGAGTAGGACTCCCCCCTCTCCTAGTTGGACTAGGATTGGAGGAGGGGAAAGAGGGAAGGGGCGCCGCCCCCCCTCTCCTTGTCCTATTCGGACTAGAGGGGGGAGGGGGGCGCGCAGCCCACCTTGGCCGGCCCTTCCTCTTCTCTCCTATGGCCCATAAGGCCCATATACCCCGGGGTTCCGTAACCCCGGTGTTCCGATAACTTCCTGTTTTCACTCGGAACCCTTCCAAGTCCAAACATAGGCTTCCAATATATCAATCTTTATGTCTCGACCATTTGAGACTCCTCGTCATGTCCGTGATCACATCCGGGACTCAACAAACTTCGTGCATCAAAACTTATAAACTCATAATGAACTCGTCATCGAACGTTAAGCGTGCGGACCCTACGGGTTCGAGAACTATGTAGACATGACCTAGAACCATTCTCGGTCAATAACCAATAGCGGAACCTGGATGCCCATATTGGTTCCTACATATTCTACTGAAGATCTTTATCGGTCAAACCGCATAACGACATAATGTTGTTCCCTTTGTCATCGGTATGTTACTTACCCGAGATTCGATCGTCGGTATCCAATACCTAGTTCAATCTCGTTACGGTAAGTCTCTTTACTCGTTCCGTAATACATCATCTCACAACTAACTCATTAGTTGTAATGCTTGCAAGGCTTAAGTGATGTGTATTACCGAGAAGGCCTAGAGATACCTCTCCGACAATCGGAGTGACAAAACCTAATCTCGAAATACGCCAACCCAACAAGTACCTTTGGAGACACCTGTAGTACTCCTTTATAATCACCCAGTTTACGTTGTGACGTTTGGTAGTACCCAAAGTGTTCCTCCGGTAAACGGGAGTTGCATAATCTCATAGTTATAGGAACATGTATGGGTCATGAAGAAAGCATTAACATACTAAACGATCAAGTGTTAAGCTAACGGAATGGGTCATGTCAATCAGATCATTCAACTAATGATGTGACCTTGTTAATCAAATAACAACTCCTTGTTCATGGTTAGGAAACATAACCATCTTTGATTAACAAGCTAGTCAAGTAGAGGCATACTAGTGACATACTGTTTGTCTATATATTCACACACGTATTATGTTTCCGGTTAATACAATTCTAGCATGAATAATAAACATTTATCATGATATAAGGAAATAAATAATAACTTTATTATTGCCTCTAGGGCATATTTCCTTCAGTAAATATGATCACTAGTGATCAGTAGAAAAAGAATCAAATAAAATCTATTTTAAACTCCCGAATAAGCAAAACAAGCTTTAATTCAAATCTGATCTAACTCAATTTTTATAAATCCAAACATAGACAAATTATATATTTTGGAAACTACAAGAAAATTGTGATCTAACGCAAAAAGAATCAGCATCATTGGACTTCTAGATCAAAAGTTATAAGCTAAACAAGAACGGAACTAAATCTGTTACGGGAATAAATCTGAAAACAAACGGAGTTACCAGACGTGAGGCAGAGATGGCAGGAAGGAGACGGCGATGTGGAGGCTGCTCGGCGAGGGGGCGAGGTCGAGCAGGGTGGGGTGGCGGAGGAGGGGTCGGCGCTTGGGAGGTGGCGCTGGGCGATGGGAGGTTCCAGAGAGCTCTTGGTGAGCGTTCTAGGCAGGAAAAGGAGGACGGTGGCGAGAAGGCTACGGGCAGGGAGGCGTGGTGATGGGAAAAATGGAACGAGGAGAGGAGGGGTTTTATAGGCGGTCTCGGGAGGCGCTGGGATGGAAAGACGAGGGAGATCGGGAAGGTGGAGATTTCTGTCTCCATGGATATGGAAAGCTTCAGAACGTGAGAGGAAACAGAGGAAGGAGATGATCTCTTGTTGGGCTAGAATAGAAAAGTGCTTAATGGGCCAGGTTTTTCCTAATAAAACGATTCCATTCCTATTTTTAAAATTAGGAAACTAAAACAATAAAAGGAAATCAAATCAATTCGAATAAAGAGTTTTTATATACTAAAATTATCAGAAAAATAAAATGTAGATGATGAGCATTATTCCACGGCCAAAATAAAACTTTAAAAATGTTTTCAGAAAATCCCTAAAGGCTTTATTTCTTTTTGCAAATAATTTTAAATAAAAACTTTGGTTTTCTTGGCTCAAATATTTTCAAAAATGCCCCTGATTTTGGAGGGTCATTTTCCTCCGCTCTTTCTTGCTTGCAAGAATTTATTTTCGGGTATTTCTCGGGAAGAAAATAGAGAAGCAAGTGCAAATATTTGAAAGAATTAAATTGCAAAACTCCGTTCAAATTCTTTATAGTTGAAGAAGTCATGTCATCTTCTCTCATTGATTTTAATAGGATGAATTTGAATTTACCGGAGAAGGGGAAAGTCATTTTATTCCCTCTCTTTCAAAAGTTTTTGAAAAGGTTCAAATTTCACTCAAGTTTAATTCACTCAAGCAAACAAACAAACAATTCAATTAATTATATTAACATTCCAAAATTTGGGATGTTACAAACCTATCACACTTAAAATGAATCTCGTCCTCGAGATTCGAAGAGGCTAGCAAGAAAAGGTTAGGGGTTGGGGTCTTCTAGAAAATGTCTTGGTCAGAAAGGTCACGGGTGCTACCACAGTTAAAAACAAGGTCATGGTTCCAATAAACTCAGATATTTCCTCTGGAGGGCTGACAATGTATGTCTCTTCACATATCTTACAATAGCTCCTTCATTAAAGCTCTTCTGTCAGAAGCATAGAGTTTTCCTCAAAAGCTTGGGTCGGTTCGTCAAAGTTGAAGTTCGTCCGAGACTGGATCTTCTTAGCTGATGGGTCTGTGTCCATCCTAAACAACTATCGAAACACTCATGGTGGTCTACAATTTATGGTTTTCTCCTGCAGAAAACGGGTCTGGGTTGAACCTCACCGTATAACCTCGTTTGGCAACGGTTGCCTGAAATGGGGTTCCATCGTCCTACCATTTTATGGTTTTATGGCTTATCGCTATTTACACTCTTCTAAGTTTTTCAAGGCTCTCGATTTTCCATCAACATATGATAGTTCATGATAGAAGTCTCGGTATGGGGCCAATCCATCCCGTATTTGAATCATTACCACATATGTAAATATCGAATCACGTGTTTTAACACTTGGGCATACTCACAAGCATTGCAGAATTTCTCTTGTTCTCGAACCGAGTTCGTATAAATCCATGGTTTCTGCATGCCAAACAAAACATCTATCGTTACTTCACCACTCTCAGGTTTTTATGTAACCTCCTACGTAAACGTGGGCTGATTGGATCACAGATTCTTCCAAATTTATTCCTTTATCAAGGTTACAACGGTTCCTTCTCAAAATCCTGGGCCTGTGGGTTATGGCCCACTTCAACACTAGTGCAGCTTTAACTCATCCTTGGAGTAACTCTCTTGTTACACCTCCTTTAAATCCAGTAGTGCTCTGTTTCTTCATACCATCATATCGAAAGCAAAATTCCAACTTATTTTGTCCAGCTTCCTTCTATGGACCGTCATGGATAACACATTTCTTTCTTCATTGATCCTGTGGTTTTACAGAGTACTATGACCAAAATAAATGCACAAGTTTATCCATAACATCTCATTATTCTCATATCAATCTTTCATTACATCCTTAATCATTTTTCGTGAATCCAAATTCCAAAAAGTTTATTACAAATGCTGCCACCCACATGGTTTGGTATGGTCAGGCATTACTTCCAACTTTATTCATTTATCCTCCTCGAGGAATCTTCAGTCCCACTGGAAGTGTGCGACATGTGCCTTGAAATCTTCAATCTTCTTTTTCATCATGGTGGTCTTGAGCTTCACCTTCATCATCTCTGCATGCGCTTCGCTTAGGTATTCCTGAGTATAACGGAGTCTTGCTTCAAGTATTTCTCCGATCTGGCGTATGGCTTCCATGGCTGCTTCACGAACAGCGTCGAAGAAAGTTGCTTGTGGCACACGTGAGATGAAAAAGTAATGCCCCATCCTCTTTGGGCAAACTCCTTTCAAACGGTGGCAAAGTTCCACTCCCTTTTGCATGAAGGGGTAGCCTTTGTAGACTGCATCTCCTTCAAGGTGAATATGCTTCATCATGTCCTTCAAGATCTTCGGGTAATCATGATCACTGGTCAGGGTCATGATCGTTTCAGGGCCCTTAAGGAAAGACTCATAAAGGGTTGTCATCTGCATGTGTAGGATAGGAGGGTGCTCGTAACAAGGAATGTATCTCCATGGGGAAATTGCAATTGTCTCCGTAAAAGTTTGGTGTACAGATTGTCCATGGGTTCAAGATTCCGGGTTTGGTTGAGATAGAAAGAGAAAGCAATTACCCACTCATCAACAAAATTATCGCTTGTAATGGGCCATTCTACTATGGTTTCGTTTCTAAGTCCTCATTTCTTGAGTCTTCAATGCTCGGGAGTTTTCCAATTCGATGTTGTTCCCATATGAAGGCCTTCTACCATTCTTCCGTAACTTACGCCTCTCATGGTTGAAATAAATACAAATCTCACGATATCGCATCTATCCAACCATTCAATAAACACACAAAAATAATAGCAACCAAGCATTCATTTATCCAATCAATACTACAGTATCGCCACCCACATAAGTTGGTATGGTCAGATACTTAAATCGAGGAAGCGTTCATCTTTATTTCTCTCATGGTGGGATACTACTAAGCTAATTTATTAGGAACTTGGTCATTGTCCCCACTGGGGCTTCTTCTGTGTGGACTTGATCTCCTCCAGTTCTTCTGCTAGATTTTCTCTGTCGACACGGAGTTTCTTGTGACGACCTGTATGTCCCAAGTTGTTCCTTGAGCTTCGGATTTCAACGCCCTTGGCATGAGACATGGTCCTGCTGCTTTTCAGTTCCTGACGCACTCTCGAGATCTCGAAGTTCTCCTCCTCCAGCTTGTTTACCTTCAGTCTCTGAGTCTTGACCTCTTCTCGTAGTGCTTCATTGTCGAACAGGGCTTCCAGGAGGTCCATCTGAAGATTCTTGACGTATTGTTCCAGATCCTGATTGTACACTAAAAGTGGGGAGAACTTCATCTTTTGCGCTTCCGTCAAGGCAATAGTTGCTCCATCAGACTTCTGCCATCCAACCTTTCCAAAGAAGTGTGAGTTTAGTGCAGCACGATGACGATAGCATAAACGTGCAATAGCATCATGGACGGCAGTGTTGATGCCCATATCACAGTCACCATTTATAGTTCCGAAGATGATGTCTGCAGTCTTGGGGGCTTTTTACGACCAAAATTTGGGTCTTGACTCCCCATGATCTGGACGCCCTCTTAGTTGCCTTGATCTCGGTATCGGTAACTTCAGCAGCCTGACTAGCTCCACAAGGAAGGGCCTCCAAGAACCTTCTCGTAGTGTTCTCTTTTGTTCGAATGTAGCTCTCCATCTATAGTTTGAGATAAGGAAGGTTCAAGAAAAGGAATGAGGTGTTACGAGAGTAGTACAAAACAAAGGTCATTCCTATTGGGGTCTTCATATTACTAAGTCATTTTCTAGGGTCACGTTCTACAGCCAACATGTGCTCGATACCATTTCAGAGCGACCCGACCTCGACGGTCAAGCCTCGTGTATCATGCCATCCTCGGATCAAGATGTTTGCTTTACACACAAGACATCAATGTATATATCAAAGTGCAATCACATGTATAAATAACGTAAAATGATATATACCTCATAATACTCAGCAGAAACAATCAAACGGGTGTGGAGTCCCATCAACGCCATCGGCAGGTTGAGTGTAGACCGTAACCTGTATCGTAACTCTTACTCGTCGAGGAAATATCTGCAACATGATACGTTGCAGCCGTGTAGGTCAATTACATTGAATGTACCGCAAGATCACAATATGAGAAAACAGATGATAAAACTATTCTACATGCAATATGGCTTTATGGCTCAGATTCTGAATTTTGTTTGCGTAAAAGCTGGTTTTATTTTACCTACATCAAAGGAATAAAATGAAGCCTGTACTATGGAGTTTTCTATCATGACATGGTTCCGCCAACCGATGTCTCATAGCCCAAAATCATCATAAGTTGCCCGCAATTAAGTTACCAATCCGGTGTTGAGAGTTCCGAGATAGATCCAAGTCCTGATGCTCAAATTGTCCGTGAATCGGGACACGGCTAATCGATTAGGTTATAACCCTCTGCAGAGGTTTGTACACTTTACCCGCAAGATTCGATCCCTCTCTTTACGTTCTCGCACTTCAGGGTGTTTGAGAACAAGATGACCGAAACATGGTCTTCCAAAGAGTTCCTCGACCACCGTCCGTACTCAACCCATCCTACCGTAGTTCTACATCTACTAGTACCGTCCCAGCCAGAGTCACAACTAGGGTCAACCAAGCGAGCCCATAATGACTTGCGGTTGCAGGTAAGCTTCCGGCGTGAAGTATTCTTCCGCTCTTTGAGTCTGGGTGAAGCTTTCCGCAAGATGTCATGGCGCTTCTCCATGCATCCCGCCAACCACTGGTTTCTCCAGGTGCCCGCAACCATCCTTCACCCAAGAGTGTGTATTGAATTCTTGTCTCGAGTCTTGAAGTCTTGAGGCCTTGAAGATGCAGTCCTTGCAGATTCCATCATGGAGTTGTCGTCATTGACGAGATCCTCCATTCTCACACCACTCCGAGCACTCATACCAAACCCGTCTACTATAGCATAGCATTAAAATAAAATATCGTCCCGGCTTGGTAACAGGGTGATGGGTTCCTACCTCATGCATACTACTCAACTACAAGGATTCAATAACACTCTTTGAGGGGTGGTTGCAAAGGTGTCACTAAATGCAATAAAACATAGGCAGGAAAGCATGGTCAAAGTGAACTTGCACGGTGATGTTGACGAAGAAGAATTATCGTTCTCAAGAAATAACTTGATAGACTACTCGTCACTCTCTGATGAAATCTATATAACAAACATATCATTCACATAAGCACTCACACTAACAATCAAAACAAAAGAGAGAGCTTAATAAGAATCCAAGGAACTTCAAATAAAACTAGGAGTCTTCTTCTACAACATTCACAAAAATAGTTTTTCTAACGGAAAATAAAACACTAAAATAACAGAGAATAAAATATAAATTTGGTTAAGACAAAAAAAAGTATTTTTTTCATAAAGCTATTTTGAAAGTATTTTCAATTGGGAGTTAAAACAGTAGAAAATCCATTGCAAGTTATTAGCGAACTTGAATTGATTTCACGATAACAAAATAAAATAAATATAAAAACTTGTTGAACACCTACTGTTTAACTAATAGAAACCAAACATAAACTTTCTGAAATATAAAATAAAATAATTTAAAACAACTATAGAAAAGAAGTAGCTATAATTCAATAGAACTAAAACAGAATTTGTTTTACATGAAACAATAAGCTAAAATACTCAAACAATTTTGAAGTTTTTACCACTGGTAAATATGATCACTAGTGATCAGTAGAAAAAGAATCAAATAAAATCTATTTTAAACTCCCGAATAAGCAAAACAAGCTTTAATTCAAATCTGATCTAACTCAATTTTATAAATCCAAACATAGACAAACTATATATTTTTAGAAACTACAAGAAAATTGTGATCTAACGCAAAAAGAATCAGCATCATTGGACTTCTAGATCAAAAGTTATAAGCTAAACAAGAACGGAACTAAATCTGTTACGGGAATAAATCTGAAAACGAAAACGGAGTTACCTGTACGTGAGGCAGAGATGGCAGGAAGGAGACGGCGATGTGGAGGGCTGCTCCCGCGAGGGGGCGAGGTCGCCGGCGAGGGTGGGGGTGGCGGAGGAGGTGGTCGGCGCTTGGGGAGGTGGCGCTGGGCGATGGGGAGGTTCCAGGAGAGCTCCTGGTGAGCGTTTCTAGGCAGGAAAAGGAGGACGGTGGCGAGAAGGCTACGGGCAGGGAGGGGGCGTGGTTATGGGAAAAATGGAACGAGGAGAGGGAGGGGGTTTTATAGGCGGTCTCGGGAGGCGCTGGGATGGAAAGACGAGGGAGATCGGGAAGGTGGAGATTTCCTGTCTCCATGGACATGGAAAGCTTCAGAACGTGAGAGGAAACAGAGGAAGGAGATGATCTCTTGTTGGGCTAGAATAGGAAAGTGCTTAATGGGCCAGGTTTTTCCTAATAAAACGATTCCATTCCTATTTTTAAAATTAGGAAACTAAAACAATAAAAGGAAATCAAATCAATTCGAATAAAGAGTTTTATATACTAAAATTATCAGAAAAATAAAATGTAGATGATGAGACTTATTCCACGGCCAAAATAAAAACTTAAAAAATATTTTCAGAAAATCCCTAAAGGCTTTATTTCTTTTTGCAAATAATTTTAAATAAAAACTTTGGTTTTCTTGGCTCAATATTTTCAAAAATGCCCTGATTTTGGAGGGTCATTTTCCTCCGCTCTTTCTTGCTTGCAAGAATTTATTTTTCGGGTATTTCTGGGAAGAAAAATAGAGAAGCAAGTGCAAATATTTGAAAGAATTAAATTGCAAAACTCCGCTCAAATTCTTTATAGTTGAAGAAGTCATGTCATCTTCTCTCATTGATTTTAATAGGATGAATTTGAATTTACCGGAGAAGGGGAAAGTCATTTTATTCCCTCTCTTTCAAAAGTTTTTGAAAAGGTTCAAATTTCACTCAAGTTTAATTCACTCAAGCAAACAAACAAACAATTCAATTAATTATATTAACATTCCAAAATTTGGGATGTTACAGTGATGTTCATGAAAGAATTAGGTTACCTTGTCCCGTATCTTACCAACAAGAGGGTTTGTGACTCCTTGAACTAGTGCAAGATATGGAAGTTGTTTGCACATTTCCTTGCCAAAAGACATGAGTGAAATATGTTGGCGGAGTCACTCTCAAGAACTCTCTAGTTCTTCTTCTTGGGGATCCACATCACCTTGATGGGGATCCTTGGAGTTGTAGTCATACTTGATGAAGTGGAACTTGATGTAGTCTTAGGAACCCACTTGACCAAGACCTTAGGAGCTTCTTCAAATGCATCAATCTCCTCTTGAAGCTTGTCCTTGCCCTTTTGCTTGTGGTCTTGTGGTGGAAGATCATCTTGAGCTCATGTCCCTTTGAAAGAAGTAGGATCATACTTCTCTTGTTGTGGAACAAACTTCGTCTTGGGGTATTGATCTTCTTCCCACTCAACTCCATTGGCATTGAAATTTCGTTCAAAACCAACACCTTGATTCTTCCGGTGTCTTCCTTGCTTGCATACAATTTCCTCAAATTGCTTACTTCTGGCAAGTCTCTTGTAAACACCTTTCTCTATAATTCCCTTCAATAAGCTATTTTCTTTCTCAAGTGTAACTTGGCTAAGAGAATCATTAGTGGAATCAAGAGAACTACTAGAAGCAACAATATTGGATTTAGCATGATTGTTGTTATTACTAGATGAAGAATCTTTCTTGTTCTTGTTGCTAGATTTTACTTGTGGCATGTAAGTATACAAGAGTAAACGCTAGGCAATGCAAGAAGAACTTTTCTTGCGAAGATCATCATTGATTTCCTTTAAAAACTCATGCTCTTGCTCAGGTTGAGCTTTTCAAAGCGTAGCTTCTCATGAGTCTCTAAAAGTTCTCGATGATATTCCAAGGTAGTTTCATGAGCTAACTTAAGAGTGTTTAGTTCTTTAGTTAGACGCTCAATCTCCTTCTTATCATCATCATTCGTTTTATCTTGATTAGCATGATTAATAGCAAGTTCATCATAGTTTTCATAACTAGAGTTGTCAACAAGTAGATCATCATCTCCTAGCAAATCATCTTCATCACTATTGAAATCAACATACTCGGGGTGTGATACCTTTGGACCTTTAGCCATGAAGCATCTTCCAATTCCTTCATTTGGTGAGTCAAATAGGTCATAGGAGTTGGTTGACATAAATGCTCTTCCGGCAACACCTTCATCTTGAGTATATTCGGAGTCGGAGTGATAACTTCTTTCGGAGTGATGGTCGGAGTCGGGGTTGGATACCCATTCACCAACATGAGCTTGATGTCTTCTTTTTGTGTAGCTCTTTGATGATTTGTCCTTCCTCTCAGAATCCTTGCTTCTCCGAGAGGATCTTTGTTCATAACGATCATCTCTACTCCTTCTCTCTCTTGGTGGTGATTCTTCTCTTCTACTTCTTCTTTTGGGAGAATCTTCTCTTATTTTGTAGGGAGCCGTACACTCATTGGAATAGTGTCCGGGTCTTCCACAATTGTAGCAATTTCGCTCACGACTAGAAGATAGTTTGTCATTGTAGGACCTTAACTTGGAACTTCTTTCCTTGCTTCTACTCTTGTAGAACTTGTTGAAGTTCTTCATGTCACGACCGATTTTCCAATAAAAATATTTATTGAGAAACCAATCTTTTAAATCCAGTCTGAGGAAAATCCTCCATACTGGTGGACAAAACATTGATACAATAAGCCAGTAGCAATTAATATATTACAGGGTCGAGTTGATCTTGCTCAACAAATTATTACAAGCACGCCAATGATTATACATAGCGGCAGATATGACACAGTGGAGTGGTGGCATACTACTGACTCGAGGTAAAGTGGTGGAATAACACAGTGGAGTGGGGTGATATTACTCCTACACTGGCGGCTCATCGAGCGTCGAGGTGAGGCTCGGTGAATTTATTTGGGTAGCGGAAGCGAATATATCACTATGACTAATCCAGGGGTCGCACGAGACTGACTGGGATTCCTCTAGGCGTCGGACTCGCTATCGAACTCTTCATCCATGAGATCGCCTTCGTCAGCATCTGGCCAAATCAACAAGCCAGGTGAGTACTTTGAAAGTACTCGCAAGTCAGTTCGGACAGAAGATATAACAAATGTATGCACGAATGCGACATGAATAGTTTAACAATGCGCAATCAAATTAGTATAGCAAGGTAAGTACAAAGGGAGTCGGCGGTAGTCCGCTCGAAAACCCAAAGAAAATAAACCAAAAACCGGTCGGGTGTCTGAAGCGACACCTCGAAGGGTGAACAAATAAGTAAAGCATTGCCACAGTCGGGCGTCTAAGCGACACCTCATAAAGGGCTTATACTAAAAGAAAAGACATGCGTGCCGCAGTCGGACGTCGGAGCGACATCACTGAAAGGGCTTATATCAATAATAAGTAAATAACAGTGCCACAGTCGGACATCTGAGCGACATCGCAGAAAGGGCTTATATCATAAATAAGTAAACAACAATGCCACAGTCGGACGTCTGAGCGACATCGCAGAAAGGGCTTATATCAAAAATAAGTAAACAACAATGCCACAGTCGGACGTCTGAGCGACATCGCAGAAAGGGCTTATAATTCATTATTCATAACTTACAAGAAATGGTGCTCACGAAAAATATTCATCACAAGACAATAAGCGGGTTAGTCCATCCACAGGAAAGAAACCTTTAACATTCATGTGGTTCTCAGGAGTTACTGTCTCCAGGGCTGACATTTGACAAGATAAGATGAACACAGCACTTGGACATGAATAGAATGATTTCAAGGATTTTTGACTCTGCAGAGTTTGTACTAAAATATCCACAGCCAACGGATTTCCGTAGTCACGAAGGACTAGTTCCGTTTACGGTATTTCAGAGAAAACACAGCTAACCAGTACACACCCACCTTACCTCAGGTTGCCAGGAATCACCCTAGACAGCGTTCAAGAAAAACTTTGAGACAGGGAGATCACAATCTTGAATAGCATGGGATCAAATTTATATCTGCCGCTCTAAGGGTGCCCCCTCTCGGTCCCAACCGAAACACCCATGCCCCTGACCGGATGATAGGATTTAATCCAGGCCATGGAACCCTCATCCCGCCTCTCGATTTGGTGTGTACCAGAAAGTGGTTTGCAACTTACTAAGCCATATCCCTTGCGGAAAACATGTGGTAGTACGAAAGGGGAGACGGACGGGAATTTGACTGATTTATGTTGACACTGGGTCAACGATCTGGCATAAGATTGGCATGCTACAACACTGCCATCTTACCCATTCTCATGCCAACTCATGGCCATGCAACATGTTTCCAACAACTCATGGATTTCCCGAAACTTACTTGCCTCAACTTTTACGAGATAAACTTTCATCGAGATGCTCCTGAACATGCCATGATACTAAATTAATGCAAACATGCCCAAACACTCATCATATCAAAAGTTCAAACATGCTTGCCTGGTTCGGAGTAGTCGGGGCCTAGCTCGGTGAAGTTCGCGGTTCCATCACCTCCTTTGGTATCTAAGGTATACAAAAATATACGCACTAACGTAAATACCAAGGGGTGCTAAAAAGTTATTCCAAATGTTTTTCAAATAAATCTGATAGAAAACTAGACAAAATTTTGAAGAGGACAGAAAAAAGAATCACTCAAAAATCCTTTTCTGTTTAAAAGTTATAAGTGTTTTGGTCCTAGGACCATTCTGTAATGAAACAGAAAATACTAAGGGGGCAGAACAGAAAAGTTCAGAAAATGATTCGGTTTGGAAAGCGTATTTATCAGAATACGCTTTCAGAAACGTTTCAAAATAAAGACAGAGAGGCTGACGGGCGGGTCCCACCCGTCAGGTCTAAAAATTCAAACGGGGGGGGGGGGGCGGAGCTCGTCGGCGCCCGAGGGCTGTGGTGGTCGCCGGCGGCGATCCACGGCGAGGCAGGAGGATCGGGTGGTACCTCCGTGCTCAGGGCGCCATTCCGCGTCGGTGGGTGATGGTGGTGGTCGCCGGCGAGTACCACGTCGACGGCGGCCCTTGCTCCGGTGGACGGCGATTCGGGAGGGGTTGGATCTCGCCGGAGAGTGCTGCGAAGAGCAAATTGAGGTGGGGGTTAGGCTACTGGGTGGTCGAGGGGAGTGCTGACGAGGTTAGGGCGCCGGGGACGGCCTCACCTGAGTGAATCAAGGTGGAGGCCGAGGCGGAATGGGGCGGCCGGAGTTGGGGGAGGAGACCTCCTCGAGGTCCTCCTAGTAGCCTGGCGGAGTGTTGGTGAGGTGTAGGGTTGCTGCGTGCTCGAGGGCGAGCTCGGGGCCCCTTTTTATAGGCGATCAGGGGGGTGGCCGTGAACGGAGTTCTCCGGCGAAGGTTACGGCGGCGCAGGGCTTGGTCGGGGTGGTTTAGCAGTTGAGCATCAACGTGGAGGTCTACTGGCTCCATTTAGACGCTAAACGAGGTTGGACGGGAAGCTTTGGGGGGAGTCCGACGGAACGGGGCGGCGCGGGCCCGTCGGCGGCAGAGGGCGTGCCCTGTGCTTGCCGGCCACGGCGACGGTGCAACAGGGGTGCGCTGGCGTGCATGAGCCACGCGGAGGGCCAGGGAACGATGGGCGGCGATGGGTGGCGTGGCGAGCGGGCTCGGGCCCTCGCTGGCCGCCACGGGTGGCGCAGCCACCACAGAAACCGCCAACGCCGGCGAGGCTCGCCACCACCGACGCCTGCATCCGTCCAGGGGCGTCGGCGCCCGCCAGGGAGGAGAGGTCGCAGAACGCGCCAGCGCGCCTGCTGACAGGTGACCCGACCCTGACGAAGAAACTGAAACTCTGAATTTCTGAATTTACTGAAAGTGCAAAGTGACAAAGGCAAGCTAGGTGTTCGACAGAATGATTTTGGTATGTGGGGATTTTTCCTTGAGCTGATTTTTGGTGGAGTGGCTTCTCATTGCAACTGGAGGTTGCCTGAATTTTGGTGGAATTTTTGGAAAAGAGGAGATATGAATTTCACCAAATTTGACAAATCTGGTCCAAACTTCCAGAAGCTGAAACTTGAAAATTTTGAAAAGAAGAAGAGTGGATCTTGATGGTTCTAGGTTGTGGGTGCTAGGGACTATCCAGAGAAGTTGGTTTGAGAACAAAACTCAAAGGCATTTAGGTACTTGCTTTGCAAATCACCTAGGCTCAACATAGTGGACAGAATTTGTTTTGGGGAAAGAAATAATTGAAATAAAATCCAAAAATGGGTTGGACTTGTTGGGACAGAATATTTGGATTGCCCCATAGTGGAAGGAGGGGTTTGGGGGGGATTTACCACATGAGGCATGGTAAAACCATGGGTGGATTCAAAATAAGAGAAGACCCAAAACTCCTAGGGTTTTCTTTATTAAAAGAAAAAATAAACCACAAAGAATAAATTGAGAGGGAGAGGATCAGAGGAAAGGTTTTTAATAACCAAACACCAAAGTTGAAGAAGGTGCCAAAGTAAAATCTTTTGTCAAAGGGAAAATTCTTGAGAGAAAGAGATTTGGGGAAGGGTTTAAATGACCTCCTTCAAAACCAACAAGGTTTTTGCTGAAAACCAAAACAAATTTTTTTGCAGTGTCACAACACCTACCCCCTTAGGAAAAATCTCGTCCCCGAGATTCCAGCTGATCCTCAAATAAATGTGGGTGCTCTATCCGAAGAAAATCCTCTCTTTCCCAAGTGGCTTCACTCTCGGTGTGGTTGCTCCATTGAACTATGAAGAACCTGATGGTTTTCTCTTGGGTTCTCCTTTCAGACTCTTCCAAGATTTTTATTGGATGCTCTCGATATGTGAGGTATGGCTGCACGTCAATGTTTTCATGGGGTACTTGTTTCTCTGGGTTGCTCACGCACTTCCTCAATTGCGAGACGTGGAACACGTCGTGGACGTCGGATAAGTCTTCGGGTAAGTCTAGCTGGTAGGCTACCGTGCCTTTCCGTGCCACTATGCAGAATGGTCCGATGAATCTTGGTGCTAGCTTCCCTTTAATCTTAAATCGATGCAGGCCTCTCATAGGGGATACTCGTAGGTACACAAATTCACCGGGTTCAAAGCTGATCCCCCGATGTTTTTGATCGTAATAACTCTTCTGTCGACTTTGGGCTGTCTTGAGTCGGTCCATAATCACCTTGACCTTATCTTCAGCCTCTTTGAGCATGTCTGGTCCGAAGATATGGCTGTCTCCGGTTTCTGACCAATTTAGCGGGGTACGACATCTTCGCCCGTACAGAGCCTAAAATGGTGCCATTTGCAGGCTGGCCTGATAACTGTTGTTATATGCAAATTCCGCGTATGGTAAGCTCTCTTCCCAACTGGTCCCATAGGTGAGGACACATGCTCTCAGCATATCTTCTAGAATCTGGTTTACTCGCTCGGTTGCCCAACCGTCTGGGGTGGTATGCGGTCTGAATGCCGCTTGAGTTCCCGAGCTTGTTGTAAGTGATCCCAAAATCGGAGACGAATTGAGTGCCTCGTCCGAGATTATCTTCTTTGGGACTCCATGTAAGCGATTTATACGGGAAAGATAGAGCCTAGCAAGCTTCGAGTGGTGTGGGTTGTCTTCACGGGATGAAGTGTGCTACTTTAGTCGATCTATCGGTGATGACCCAAATGGTGTTATTTCCATGCCGTGACCGAGGTAGCCCAACAATAAAATCCATCCCAATCTCGTCCCCATTTCCACTCGGGTATTTTATTTGGCTGTAAAAGTCCGGCGGTTTCGATGCTCGGCTTTGATGCGTTGACAAGAGTCACAACATGCGATGAATGTGGCTATGTCCCTTTTTAGACCGTGCCACCAATATTTTTCCTGAATATCCTTGTACATTTTTGTCCCTCCAGGGTGTATCGAATACGGGGCGGTGTGGCCTTCAGCTAAGATCTGCTGTTTAAGATCCTTGATATTTAGTATGCAAAGTCTATCCCCGTACCACAATATTCCCTGCTTATCGATAATGAATTTTGGGGCCTTGCCCAAACTCACTTTCCGTTTAATGCCTTCAATGCTAGGGTGTCCATGCTGAGCCTATTTAATTGTCTCCATTCGGGTAGGTTGTATTTCTAAATTTGATATGCTGCCTTCGGTGACTACCAGCAGGTTGAGTTTAGCAAACTCCTGCCGGAATTCAGGTCTCAGGTTTGGCAGGCCGTCTTCGTTTGGGCTAGGGTTCCGACTTAGAGTGTCTGCCACTACATTTGCTTTACCTGGGTGGTAGTGGATTCAACATCATAATCCTTCACTAGTTCCAACCAGCGTCGTTGCCTCAAATTCAGTTCCAGTTGTGTGAAAATATACTTGAGGCTCTTAGGTCCGTATATATCTCAAAGCGATTTCCAAGTAAAAAGTGTCTCCATTCTTTGAGTGCATGAATGACTGCTGCTAATTCTAGGTCATGAGTAGGGTAATTTTCTTCATGCTTGCGAAGTTGTCTGGAGAAATATGCGACCACCTTGCCTTCTTGCATCAACACGCATCCGAGGCCTTTCCGGGATGCGTCGCAATACACCTCAAAATTCTTGTGTATGTCCGGCACAATTAATACTGGTGCTGACGTTAATTTCCTTTTTAATTCTTGGAAACTTTTCTCGCAAGCTTCTGTCCATTCAAACTTCTTGTCTTTCTTGAGTAGCTGCGTCATTGGCTTTGCTATGGTGGAGAATCCTTCAATAAATCTTTGGTAGTACCCTGCCATTCCCAAGAAACTTCGTACGTCCGTTACGCTGGCTAGTGGCTTCCAGCCAAGTACGGCCTTGACTTTTTCCGGGTCTACGGCAATACCTTCTTGGGTCAGTATGTGGCCCAGAAAACCTACTTGCCTTAGCCAAAATTCACACTTGCTGAATTTAGCGTATAATTGATGTTTCCTGAGTTCCCCTAGTACAATTCGAAGATGTTCAGCGTGCTCTTCTGGTGTCTTGGAGTATACCAGAATATCATCGATAAATACCACAACAAACTTGTCCATAAACTTCATAAATACTTTGTTCATGAGGTGAAAAAAATATGCGGGGGCGTTTGTTAGTCCGAATGGCATTACGGTGAAGTCATACAATCCGTATCTGGAGGTGAAAGCCGTCTTGGGAATATCTTCTGTTCGCACTTTTAATTGATGGTATCCCGACCTCAAGTCAATCTTTGAGAATACCTTGGCCTGAGCGAGCTGATCGAATAAATCATTTATCCGTGGCATCGGATATTTGTTCTTGATTGTGACCATGTTAAGTGCTCGATAGTCTATGCACAATCTCAGGGTTCCATCCTTCTTTTTGGCAAATAAAATCGGTGATCCCCAAGTTGAGGAGCTGGCTCGTATATAACCTTTGTCCAGTAATTCTTTTATTTGCTTCTTCAGTTCTACCAATTCGGATGGTGCCATTCTGTATGGTTTCTTGTATATGGGGGCGGTCCCGGGTGCTAGCTCAATGCTGAATTCTATCTCTCGGTCGGGTGGCATGCCTGGTAGTTCTTCGGGAAATACGTCTGGAAATTCGCACACTACTGGAACCTTGCTCAATTCAGAAATATCCACCTTGTTCAATCTTGGTTGCCGAGGTATTTTTCTTTCCTTGGATGAAACTTTTATGGTCTTCCCGTGGTGGTGGGTGAGAATCACGGTCCGGTTGAAGCAGTCAAAAAAAAACCTTTGTTGGTGGTTAACCATTCCATCCCTAGGATGACATCCAGTCCTTTATTTTCCAACACGATAAGGTTTGCGTGAAACTTCAACCCTTCAAACTCGATAACCACACCCTGGCAATAACTTTGGGTAACTTGCTTAATTCCAGGGGACTTGACGATCATAGATTTTTCCAAGGGAAGCATCGAAAAATTATTTTGCAAGGCAAAAAATTTTGAAACGAATGAGTGAGAAGCTCCAGAATCAAACAAAACCATGGCAGGTATTGTGTTTACAGGAAACGTACCGAGTACGATATCTGGGGCATTTTGTGCTTCCTCTTTTGTCACGTGGTTCAGATGACCCTTCATGTGGTTGTTATTTGGGTTGAAATTGTTGCGCTTTGGCGGCGAATTATTGCCTCTGTTGTTCGGCTTTGGGGTCGAGTTCCTTGGCTTGGGGCACTGCTTAGCATAGTGCCCTTCTTCTCCACAAGCGTAACAGGTAACGCCTGGGCGGTATGTGAACTCCTTGTCCCTTGCATGAAAATTCTTGATTGGGCGTGAGACGCTTGTCGTGGGTTTGGGTGTCCAGTTTTTCCGAACATCCGTCTTGCTGCGGTGGTTGCGGGCATGATTAGTCTGGTCCCTCTTTCGCTTGCGGAAATCTTCTAAGCTGCGTCTCTCATTCCCAAGGTAATGGCCTTATCCCCCAGCGTCTTAAAATCTGGAAAGGTGTGCACGACCAGTTGGCATTTAAGCACGGGTGTCAGACCGTCTATGAATTTCTCCATCTTCTTGTTTTCCGACATACGCTCCTCGTTGGCGTAGCGAGACAGCAGAGTAAATTGACTGTTGTACTCTGACACCGTCATTGTCCTTTGCTTGAGGTCATCAAATTCTCTCTTTTTGATCTTCATAAGACTCTTAGGAATATGTGCCCCACGAAAACCTTCTTTAAACTCCTCCCATGTTATATTATTTTCGTTGGGGTGCATGTGTAGGAAATTTTCCCACCATGATGCGGCTGCTCCAGTGAGATAGTGCGATGCATACAGTACTTTCTCCAGATCTGAACACTGGGCAATGATTAATTTTCTTTCCATGTCTCGAAGCCAGTCCTCGGCTTCAAGAGGTTTGTCAGTATGAGAAAATGTTTGGGGACGCGTCTTCTGTAGCTCAGATAACTTTGATTGCTGATGATACTGTCCACGGTGATTTCCCATATTGATGACTTGGTTCATCATTTCCTGATGTTGTTGCTGACTTTGCTCATAAAGACGGCACATTTGGGAAAGTGCCGTTTCACTGTCCTGTTGACTTGACTGTCCCTGTGTGAAATTTTTGTTGGGTTGTGTGTCATAATTTCGCTCTGGCGGAGTGGGCATGGAGCGCGTCCAAGGACGAGACATTGTTCACTCTGGGGACATATTTTGTGAAACTCATAAGAAAAGAAATTTGAGTCGCAAAAGTCAATAAATTCATGAAGACGGAAGAAGTCGCAAATGCTCCAAGATTTTTTTTCAAGAGAATAAACGTTTGCGCACGGAGAAGGACTGCTCATTACATATCTTACACGCAAGCAGTAATTATACAATACATCACTCAGGATATGCGTACATAATCCTGACATGTTATTTAGGCTAGTGCACTTCTCCAGTTCCTACATGATGCGCAAACAAGCTACTTCTCACAGCTTACGTACATAAAAACATATCGCACTAGTCGGTACATCGCATGGTGGCTAAGCGTACTTAGTCGGAGATGGTAAGGATTTCCCTTGGCCTGCCAAGGGTGAGGCGCAGTGAGGCTGGGGACTCAACCTCCTCTTCGGTGACAGGCTCCAGACGTGAAGTGCTGCGCTGAGTTGGTGGAGCAGGTGCCCTATGCGGGACAACTCGAACATGAGCGGGCACGAGGGGTGGTGCAGAATGAACCGGAGTAGGTGCAATGACATGGTTGAACTCCTCTGTGGTAGGCAGGCAATGAGTAGTGGCGAGAGCAGTAGGAGCAAAAGATTCTGATGACGCGACGAAAGTCAGTGGCGGTGCGGTGCGCAGGAGCTCCCTCTTGTTGGCGGCACAGCCATGGACTGAGTCCATGCGGGCAGCTACAAAGTCGTCCACCAGGTTGTCGAAGGATGCCTCCAAAGCCCGGAGATACTCGATAAGCATCTCAAAAGCTTTGTCTCGTTCTCCTCTGGGGCAAGAGAGCGCATAGTGGCAGGTGTATGGCACGTGACATGGCAGGTAGCGGTAACGACGAGTCTTCATCGAAGGAAGGATATCCCTGAGACGAGCTATCGCCTCACAGGCTGCCATCTGCAGTGCATGCTTCTCCGTGGGCATGGCTCTCCCCAAGAACCGGAAACGCTCAACTCGCCCTCCCTTGAATTGCACTGCGGCTTGGTGCATGGTTAGACGGTCATTGACCTAGTGCTGAGAGAGTGAGAAGACTGGGCGCACAGATGGCCCCATCGCGACTTGGACGATGAAGGAGAGAAGCTTGACGAACCCATCGGGCATGTTGGCGAACATCTGTGACTCGCAATCGTTGCCGACCATCTACAAAAGTAGGCAAAAATCCTGAGTAGTCAAATCATAAATTTATCTTTGTTGTCGAAATTGACTACATTTGTAAAAAATTAATTAATAGCTCTATATGATAATAACCGATTAGCGATTGCACCTAGTGGCTTCCTACAGTCAGCCTGGCTCTGATACCAAGCTTGTCACGACCGGTTTTCCAATAAAAATATTTATTGAGAAACCAATCTTTTAAATCCAGTGTGAGGAAAATCCTCCATACTGGTGGACAAAACCTTGATACAATAAGCCAGTAGCAATTAATATATTACAGGGTCGAGCTGATCTTGCTCAACAAATTATTACAAGCACGCCAATGATTATACATAGCGGTGGATATGACACAGTGGAGTGGTGGCATACTACTGACTCGAGGTAAAGTGGTGGAATAACACAGTGGAGTGGGGTGATATTACTCCTACACTGGCGGCTCATCGAGCGTCGAGGTGAGGCTCGATAAATTTATTTGGGTAGCGGAAGCGAATATATCACTATGACTAATCCAGGGGTCGCACGAGACTGATGGGATTCCTCTAGGCGTCGGACTCGCTATCGAACTCTTCATCCATGAGATCGCCGTCGAAGATCGGCCAAATCAACAAGCCAGGTGAGTACTTTGAAAGTACTCGCAAGACAGTTCGGACAAAAGATATAACAAATGTATGCACGAATGCGACATGAATAGTTTAACAATGCGCAATCAAATTAGTATAGCAAGGTAAGTACAAAGGGAGTCGGCGGTAGTCCGCTCGAAAACCCAAAGAAAATAAACCAAAAACGGTCGGGTGTGCAGGCGACACCTCGAAGGGTGAACAAATAAGTAAAGCATTGCCACGATCGGGCGTTTAGCGACACCTCATAAAGGGCTTATACTAAAAGAAAAGACATGCGTGCATGATGGGACGTCGAACAACATCACCGAAAGGGCTTATATCAATAATAAGTAAATAACGATTACCCACGATCGGACGTCTGAGCGACATCGCAGAAAGGGCTTATATCATAAATAAGTAAACAACAATGCCACAGTCGGATGTCTAAGCGACATCGCAGAAAGGGCTTATATCAAAAATAAGTAAACAACAATGCCACAGTCGGACGTCTGAGCGACATCGCAGAAAGGGCTTATAATTCATTATTCATAACTTACAAGAAATGGTGCTCACGAAAAATATTCATCACAAGACAATAAGCGGGTTAGTCCATCCACAGGAAAGAAATCTTTAACATTCATGTGGTTCTCAGGAGTTACTGCCTCCGGGGCTCACATTTGACAAGATAAGATGAACACAGCACTTGGACATGAATAGAATGATTTCCGTAGACAAGATAAGATGAACACAGCACTTGGACTAAAATATCCACAGCCAACGGATTTCCGTAGTCACGAAGGACTAGTTCCGTTTACGTTATTTTGGAGAAAACATAGCTAACCAGTACACACCCACCTTACCTCACGTTGCCAGGAATCACCCTAGACAGCGTTCAAGAAAAACTTTGAGACGGGGAGATCACAATCTCGAATAGCATGGGATCAAATTTATATACGCGCGCTCTAAGGGGTGCCCCCCTCTCGGTCCCAACCGGAAACACCCATGCCCCCTGACCGGATGATAGGATTTAATCCAGGGCCATGGAACCCTCATCCCGGCCTCTCGATTTGGTGTGTACCAGAAAGTGGTTTGCAACTTACTAAGCCGTATCCCTTGCGGAAAACATGTGGTAGTACGAAAGGGGAGACGGACGGGAATTTGACTGATTTATGTTGACACTTTGGGTCAACGATGCGGCATAAGACGGCATGCTACAACACTGCCATCTTACCCATTCTCATGCCAACTCATGGCCATGCAACATGTTTCCAACAACTCATGGATTTCCCGAAACTTACTTGCCTCAACTTTTACGAGATAAACTTTCATCAAGATGCTCCTGAACATACCATGATACTAAATTAATGCAAACATGCCCAAACACTCATCATATCAAAAGTTCAAACATTCTTTCCTGGTTCGGAGTAGTCGGGGCCTAGCTCGGTGAAGTTCGCGGTTCCGTCACCTCCTTCGGTATCTACGATATACAAAAATATACGCACTAATGTAAATACCAAGGGTGCTCAAAATTATTCCAAATATTTTTCAAATAAATATGATAAAAACTAGAAAAAATTTGAAGAGGACAAAAAAGAATCACTCAAAATCCTTTTCTGTTTAAAAGTTATAAGTGTTTTGGTCCAAGGACCTTTACGTAATGAAACAGAAAATACTCGAGGGCGAAACAGAAAAGTTCAGAAAACGATTCGGTTTGGAAAGCGTATTTATCATAATACGCTTTCAGAAAACGTTTCAAAATAAAGACAGAGAGGCTGACGGGCGGGTCCCAACCGTCAGGTTTAAAAATTCAAACGGGGGGGCTCGTC
The DNA here is from genome assembly GCA_021605205.1 of Aegilops longissima. Lineage (NCBI taxonomy): Eukaryota > Viridiplantae > Streptophyta > Magnoliopsida > Poales > Poaceae > Aegilops > Aegilops longissima. The sequence goes on along the minus strand of CM038679.1, from coordinate 614,219,437 downwards.
GTCGGCGCCCGAGGGCTGCGGTGGTCGCCGGCGGCGATCCACGGCGAGGCAGGAGGATCGGGTGGTACCTCCGTGCTCAGGGCGCCATTCCGCGTCGGTGGGTGATGGTGGTGGTCGCCGGCGAGTACCACGTCGACGGCGGGCCTTGCTCCGGCGGACGGCAATTCGAGAGGGGTTGGATCTCGCCGGAGAGTGCTGCGAAGAGAAAATTGAGGTGGGGGTTAGGCTACTGGGTGGTCGAGGGGAGTGCTGACGAGGTTAGGGCGCCGGGGACGGCCTCACCGGAGTGAATCGAGGTGGAGGCCGAGGCGGAACGGGGCGCCCGGAGTTGGGGGAGGAGACCTCCTCGAGGTCCTCCTAGTAGCCTGGCGGAGTGTTGGTGAGGTGTACGGATGCTACGTGCTCGAGGGCGAGCTCGAGGCCCCTTTTTAAAGGCTGTCAGGGGGGTGGCCGTGAACGGAGTTCTCCGGCTAAGGTTACGGCAGCGCTGGGCTTGGTCGGGGTGGTTTAGCGGTTGAGCATCAACGTGGAGGTCTACTGGCTCCATTTAGACGCTAAACGAGGTTGGACGAGAAGCTTTGGGGGGAGTCCGACGGAACGGGGCGACGCGGGCCCGTCGGAGGCAGAGGGCGTGCCCTGTGCTTGCCGGCCACGGCGACGGTGCAACGGGGGTGCGCTGGCGTGCATGAGCCACGCGGAGGGCTGAGAACGATGGGCGGCGACGGGTGGCGTGGCGAAGGGCTCGGGCCTCGCTGGCCGCCACGGTGGCGCAGCCACCACGAAACCGCTAACGCCGGCGAGGCTCGCCGCCACCGACGCCTGCATCCGTCCAAGGGGCGTCTGGCGCCCGGCCAGGAGGAGAGGTCGTGCGCAACAGCCAGCGACTGTTGACAGGTGACCCGACCCTGACAAAGAAACTGAAACTCTGAATTTCTGAATTTACTGAAAGTGCAAAGTGACAGTGCAAGCTAGGTGTTCGACAGAATGATTTTGGTATGTGGGGATTTTTCCTTGATCTGATTTTTGGTGGAGTGGCTTCTCATTGCAACTGGAGGTTGCCTGAATTTTAGTGGAATTTTTGGAAAAGAGGAGATATGAATTTCACCAAATTTGACAAATCTGGTCCAAACTTGCAGAAGTTGAAACTTGAAAATTTTGAAAAGAAGAAGAGTGGTTCTTGATGGTTCTAGGTTGTGGGTGCTAGGGACTATCTAGAGAAGTTGGTTTGAGAACAAAACTCAAAGGCATTTAGTTACTTGCTTTGCAAATCACCTAGGCTCAACATAGTGGACAGAATTTCTTTTGGGGAAAGAAATAATTGAAATAAAATCCAAAAATGGGTTGGACTTGTTGGGACAAAACATTTGGATTGCCCCATAGTGGAAGGAGGGGTTTTGGGGGGATTTACCACATGAGGCATGGTAAAACCATGGGTGGATTCAAAATAAGAGAAGACCCAAAACTCCTAGGGTTTTCTTTATTAAAAGAAAAAATAAACCACAAAGAATAAATTGAGAGGGAGAGGTTCAGAGGAAAGGTTTTTAATAACCAAACACCAAAGTTGAAGAAGGTGCCAAAGTAAAATCTTTTGTCAAAGGGAAAATTCTTGAGAGAAAGATATTTGGGGAAGGGTTTAAATGACCTCCTTCAAAACCAACAAGGTTTTTGCTGAAAACCAAAAAAAAATTTTGGAGCGTCACACTTCACCATTAGGCTCAATTCTTCGTTGAAGGCTTGTTTCTCACTTGATGATGTGGGAGCATCACATGAGGCTTTGTAAGCACCACTTGACTTGTTGTGGAGCTCTTCCTTATCCTTGTTTGACATCTCATGAGCAACAATTCTTCCAATGACTTCCGTTGGCTTGAGATCTTTGTAGTCGGGCATCATTTGGATCAATGTGCACACGGTATCATATTTTCCATCCATGGCTCTTAGGATCTTCTTGATGATGAATCTATCGGTCATCTCTTCACTTTCTAAGCCGGCAATCTCATTTGTGATGAGAGCAAGCCTAGAGTACATTTCAACGACACCATCACCATCCTTCATTTTGAACTTGTCAAGTTGACTTTGAAGCACATCCAATTTGGATTCCTTTACAGAGTCGGTACCTTCGTGCATATCAATCAAAGTATCCCAAATTTCCTTTGCATTCTCAAGACGGCTGATTTTGTTGAATTCTTCGGGGCATAATCCGTTGAAGAGCATATCACAAGCTTGAGCATTCTATTGCAGCATCTTCAACTCTTCCGCGCTAGCTTCACGGTTCGGTTCTCTCCCATCAAAGAATTCACCTTGCAAGCCAATACACACAATAGCCCAAACGGCGGGGTTATGTTCAAGAATATGCATTTTCATATGCTTCCAACTAGCAAAATTAGTACCATCAAAGTTTGGACCTCTTCAGTGGTAATTTCCATCGCTAGACGCCATACTCTCCTAAGTTGTGAAACCAAGACTATGATGACCAAAAGCTATGGAGATCAAGGCAAATGGAAACATGGCTCGGATACCACTTGTAGGATCAAAAGTATGTCTAGAGGGGGGTGATTAGACTACTTGACCAAATAAAAATCTAGCCTTTTCCCAATTTTAATTCTTGGCAGATTTTAGCAACTTAGCACAAGTCAAGCAATCAACCTACACATGCAATTCTAAGAGTATAGCAGTGGAATGTAAGATAATTGCACATGAAGGTAAAGGGAGGAGTTTGAGGGAGCAAACGCAATGTAGACACGGAGATTTTTTATCCGTGGTTCTGATAGGTGGTGCTATCGTACATCCATGTTGATGAAGACTTCAACCCACGAAGGGTAACGGTTGCGCAAGTCCACGGAGGGCTCCACCCACGAAGGATCCACAAAGAAGCAACCTTGTCTATCCCACCATGGCCATCGCCCCCGAAGGACTTGCCTCACTAGGGTAGATCTTCATGAAGTAGGCGATCTCCTTGCCCGTACAAACTCCTTGGTTCAACTCCACAATCTTGACGGAGGCTCCCAAGTGACACCTAACCAATCTAGGAGACACCAGTCCCCAAAATGTAATAGATTGTGTATTGATGATGAACTCCTTGCTCTTGTGCTTCAAATGATAGTCTCCCAACACTCAACTCTCTCTCATAGGATTGGATTTGGTGGAAAGAATATTTGAGTGGAAAGCAACTTGGGAAGGCTAGAGATCAAGATTTATATGGTTGGAATGGAATATCTTGACCTCAACACAAGTGTAGGTGGTTCTCTCTCAGAAAATCTATGCTGGAAGTGTAGGCATGTTCGGATGGCTCTCCCCACGAATGAAGAGTGGGTGGAGGGGTATATATAGCTTCCACAAAAAATCTAACCGTCATACACAAATCACCATACTCGGTGGGACCGAATATTGAAACTCGCTCACACCGATTTAGTACAAAATGTGAACGTTAGGATTTTCGATGGGACCGACATGTCAACTCGGTGGGACCGATTTCATTAGGGTTAGGGCATAACATAATCTCGGTGAGACTGATTACACAAACTCGATGGGACCGATTTTGGTAATAAATTAACCAGAGAGTTGGTCAGGCAAACTCGGTGGGACCGATTCGCTCATCTCGGTTTGACCGAAACATTACGAAGGGGAAACAGAGAGTTTGCACTGCAATATCGGTGGGACCGATCGCTCATCTCGGTTGGACCTAAACGTTACAAAGGGAAACATAGAGTTTGCAATCCCATCTCGATGAGACCGAGATCCCTATCGGTCAGACCAAAGTGACTAGGGTTTGTGGCAGTGGCTATGTCAAGTGAACTCGTTGGCGCCGGATAGATGGTTTCGGTGGGGCCGAGTTTGACTTTTGGTTTGGGACATATGTGGATATGAGAAAGTAGTTGAGGGTTTTTGGAGCATATCACTAAGCACTTTGAGCAAGTAACTCATTAAGCAACACCTCACCCCCTTTAAATAGTATTGGCTTTTCCTATGGACTCAATGTGATATTGGATCACTAAAAGTAAAATGTAGAGTCTTGTGCTTTGAGCTTGAGCCAATCTTTTGTCCTTAGCATTTTGAGGGGTCCACTTTCTAATCCATGCCATGCCAATCATGGAGCTTTCCTGAAATCTTATATTTACTAATTGGAGGCATCATACGAGACACCACGTTAATCCTAGAGTTAAGAAATTTCATCCATCAGATCAACAAGTAATATGTTAGTAGCCGTCCGATGAAACAGGAGATGTGTTAGCTAAACCAACGTACGCAAACCATACCCCAAACCCAGCCGTACACCCCTTGGCCTCTACACTTTACTTTTTTAACAATAAACAACATCTAATCTGATCATACCATCCTCCACATCCCAGTCGTACACCCATTGGCCTCTCCCCTTTTCCTCCTATGAGAAAAAAACAACACATCTGTTTGTCATCTCTCTCAAAAAGAAAAAAAAGGAAACCCCTAATATGATTAGAGAAGAAGATTTCGTCTTCCCACATGGTCTTCCCGTAATACAGTCTGGTAGGTGTGGTGAGCTATCCGGCATGGCAGGAACGGCTAACAATATTGGTGGTGCAGGTTGGGCAGAGTAACCGCTGGCATAATCTCCCGGTTGTCATGTACAACTTTGTGCAGTTGCATGCAGTTCTAAAAAACTACGTCGCGCAACCACTTCATCTGCTTTGGCGACATCGCCCATCATCTCAGCCACCAACGCCCGCGTCATAGATTTAACTCATGGCTACTACTAAGATCTTGCTTGGCGCCTCAGCCGACCCATCCAGCATAATTTGTGAAGGTTTCTCTAGCATGGGTGATGTGTGCGACAAGAGTTAACTGATTAGATATTTGTGTATGTTTAATCCGTAAGCAGCTCTCCCTATATTCATCTGGTGCTTCTCCTTGAATCTTTTGGTTTTTTTTCTTATGGATTCAAAAACCTTACGGTAAAAGCTAAAGCTAGATTAGATTGGTGTCTTCCAAGCAAGACTGGGTATCTCCATCCTGCTTTTACTCATGGGCCATTTGCATTTCTACCCCTAACTCGAACCACCTACTCAGATTTGCCCCTAATTTCAAAGCATGCTCAAATTTGCCCCTCTGCTGTTAAGTCACTACTCAGAAATGCCCTTCCGTCTAGTCAAAGGCCTTTGACTATCAAAGGCCCTTGTGTACTGTAGCAGACGGAAAGTGCTACAGTATTGGATGGAAAGTGCTACAGTACTGTATGGAAGGGCATTTCTGAGTAGCGACTTAACGGCGGAGGGGCAAATTTGAGCATGCTTCAAAATTAGGGGCAAATCTGAGTAGTGGGTTCGAGTTAGGGACACATATGTAAATGTCCCTTTACTCATTGGTCAGTCCATATAGTGTTTTTTGCAAGATCTGTCAAGTTCTAATAAAAATATTAATATATTTTGTGCTTTATTTGAGTTTTAGAATCCTTACTTTTAAAGCTATCTAAATATTCATGCACATTTTTTCAGATAAATCATGTAAACTGGATTCCTTCGGATTAATTTTGTTTTCCCAAGCATACAAATCTTGAATCCCATCAGCTTTCAGGTTTTGGCCACGTTGTAACCATGTATCTATGTTTGTTTCATTAGATGAGTTTATCCCACGATGGTTAATGTGGTGAAAGAAAATGTATGTTGAATGGTTATTTAAAGCAGATTAGATGGCCGTTGCTGTCGACCGGGCAGCCGTGTTAACATATTATGGAGATCCGATGGCCAAGTTATTCAGCTTCCTGACATCATTTGATTTTGTAAGGTTGTCTCAGTGACAATCCAGCAGGGAAGCATTTAGCATCTTGAATTTTGTGCTCATTTTTCTACAATTTTCTAAGGTTCATTTGTCACAAATGCATTGCATACTTAAGTAAACTAGGCTACACTAACGTTAAGGTCTTCCATCAACCTTATGCACATTGTGGTAGTGCCTTGATAACTTGCATCACTTGGCTTGAAAGGGATGCAGATAAGCATGTCATGATAGAATTAAAGCAAAGAGGTTTGATGGAGCAGCTTATACCAAGAGGCAACGGCGGCAGCGGCCTGCATAGTACTGGCCGGTGTCATGCAGGTTTAGTGTACATACATTTTTTGTGGGAAATGTCAAGTCTATATAGCTTCAATATATATTATTATGCATGCTCATATATAACGATTTTTTCCCATAATCGAGTTATATTTGTTTCTTACTGGACCGATTCATAAAGTTCTTTGTAGGATGTGTCGGAAATATCTCCGCATACAATTATTGGTTAAGAGAAGTCTCCGCATACAATATATACCCGCATACAATTATGCATGATATATATCTTTGTTATAGATAGAAAGTAGAGAAACCATATCAATCTTAAAAATTTCTAAGAATTTATTGGTTAAGAGAAGTCAACTAGAAACACATTTGATCTATCCCAGTTACGCTAATTAGAGAATTTCATATACGTGGCTAGAAATATCACATATGCTCTTGATGGAACACCATGCGTGGGTTAAATATTTCAAACAACAAGTTTTATAATTAAAATAGATTAGATGAAACTTAAATTCTCTACTACGTTCCTAACAGTATAATTATGCACTACTCTACCCAGTAATTGTAAACCACATTGGGTGATCAGTGTCTCTGCATGTATGAAGATCAAACTCTCTCGGACTATCATGGCAAAAGGGAAAATATATATGCTACACCACGGCATCCATTTTTTGAGCCTACGTACAGAGATTTCAAGTCATGAATAAATAGAACATATAGACCTAATTTTGCATTTGAAACCATGTTGCCTAATTATATAATGCATCTAAACTTAACGAAGTTTGTATCCTTATTTTCGTATCATTGTTCAATCTGAGGTTTGTTCATGACCTAACAAAAATGTGTGTGACATTGAACATAACTAAATCACAAATTAGGAAAATGAAGAAAAAGTCTTTGATCCCTCGGCATAACCGAGAAAAATTTCTACATGCGTGCTTACTAATAATCCATGAAAACATGTTCACACTACTGAACAATATTTCTAATTCGTACAAATATTAGCTGAAAATGAATATAGGCTAGCCCGTGCAGGTGCACGGGTTGATGACTAGTATTATCATGAAATAGCATTAGCTCAATGAGCTATATGTTGTTAGGAATTATCAAAAAAAACCACCCACGGATAGTTGCACTTTCAGGAAGGGCAAGTGTCGTAGTAGAGGCACACACGTGTCATAGTAGAGGCGCGCACGTAGCATGTACAAGTACGTACAGCGACCAGGGTGCAAGAAAGTAAATATGGCCACATACGGATATACGGGGCGGGGTCTCGAACGCCTACTCGCGCATACGTACGGCCAGGGCTCGTGTACATGGCTGGGTCGGAACGGAGAAAATACATCGTCATCGTGTTCATGGGGAGCCAACCGGCTGGGTCTGAACGGAATGCGTCGTGTTCATCGGGATCCAACCGGCTTGGACGGAACAGCCGATGGAAGTGAGGCCTGGCGTACCGCAGAACAGAGGAAACGGCCTTGTGTTTGACCGGCCACGGTCGAAACGGGATCCTGTTCATCGGGAGGGGTCTGGCGTACCGCAAAATAGAGGAAACAGACTTCTGTTGGACCTCCTACGGTCGAAACGGGGTCCTGTTGACCGGGAGGGGTGTGGCGTACCACAAAACGGAGGAAACAGACTTGTGTTGGAGCGCTACGGTCGAAACGGGGGTCCTGTTCATTGGGAGGGGTGTGGCGTACCGCAAAACAGGACTCCACGGGATACTGTTCATCTCCACCATCGACCTCCTCCAGCCTCCACGGGCTACTGTTCGTCCACCGTCGACCTCCTCCAGCCTCCACCTGCGACTGTTCATCCACGGGCTCCTGTTCATACAGCCTCCACCGCGCGCTCCTCCACCGGCTACTGTTCAACCAGCCCTCTCCACGGGGTCCTGTTCAACCACCCCTCCACGGGCTACTGTTCATCCAGCCCTCCACGGGGTCCTGTTCATCCATCTCTCCACGGGGTCCTGTTCATGTAGCCCTCCACAGGCTCGATCGATCGGGGTACTGTTCATCCAGTGGCAACGGCCTCTACTACCACGGGGTCATGTTCATCCAACCCCCGCCAGGAACTGTTCATCCAAACCCCCCAACAATGCTCACTGTTCATCAAGGGAAGGAGGCAGTAGTGTTCGATCGGCTTCGGTTAGCAGCAGTAGCGAAGGAATCAATCGATCGCTCGGGTTCAGTAACGCTTAGCCTATAGTGCAATCGCTTGGGTTCAGTTAGAGCCCAACGCCTCGCTCGGGTTCAATTAGATCGCAACGCCTCGCACACATGCGCGTATGTACGAGAGAAACGCGCATTGCTCGGCCACCGACCACCCACCATAACCGGGAATTCCCCCAATATTTTCCTTGCCCTTGCTTCTACCATGGTTTTTTCCGTCATGGACGACCCAAAGAATGTCATGCAGTTGCGTCTCCGGCCCGCCCAGGATGAAACGCCCATTTTCTGCCATGATTTTTTGTCATAGAAGTAGGAGCCCACCACATCTATGATGATACCGAGTTTTGTCACAATTATCATCATAGAACTGTCATAAGTATGACAGGAAAAAAATTCGTTCGGCCCAAAATGTCACGGATGTGTCTTTTTTTTTTGTAGTGATGCCTCATGGGCAAGATGACTAAGACTCTGTTCTCCGGAACAATGGAGCGAGCCACTGACTTATTGGAAATAATACATACTGATGTATGTGGTCCGATGAGTATTGAGGCTTGCGGCAGGTATCGTTATTTCTGAATTTCACAGATGATTTGAGAAAATATGGGTATATCTACTTGATGAAACATAAGTCTAAAACATTTGAAAAGTTCAAAGAATTTCAGAGTGAAGTGGAAAATCATCGTAAGAAGAAAATAAAATTTCTACGATCTGATCATGGAGGTGAATATTTGAGTTACGAGTTTGGTCTACATTTGAAACAATGTGGAATAGTTTCATAACTCACGCCACCTGGAACACCACAGCGTAATGGTGTGTCCGAACGTTGTAACCGTACTTTATTAGATATGGTGTGATCTGATGTCTCTTACCTATTTACCGCTATCGTTTTGGGGTTATGCTTTAGAGACGGCTGCATTCACTTTAAATAGGGCACCATCTAAATCCGTTGAGATGACACCATATGAACTATGGTTTAGCAAGAAACTTAAGCTGTCGTTTCTGAAATTTTGGGGCTGCGATGCTTATGTGAAAAAGCTTCAACCTGATAAGCTTGAACCCAAATCGGAGAAATGCGTCTTCATAGGACACCCGAAGGAAACTGTTGGGTACACCTTCTATCACAGATCCGAAGGCAGGATATTCGTTGCTAAGAATGGATCCTTTCTAGGGAAGGAGTTTCTCTCGAAAGAAGTGAGTGGGAGGAAATTAGAACTTGATGAGGTAATTGTACCATCTCTCGAATTGGAAAGTAGTTCATCACAAAAATCAGTTCCAGTGATGCCTACACCAATTAGTAAGGGAGTTAATGACGATGATCATGAAACTTTAGATTAAGTTACTACCGAACCTCGTAGGTCAACCAGAATACATTTCGCACCAGAGTGGTACGGTAATCCTTTTCTGGAAGTCATGTTACTAGACGATGACGAACCTACGAACTATGAGGAAGCGATGATGAGCCCAGATTCCGCGAAATGGCTTGAGGCCATGAAATCTGAGATGGGATCCATGTATGAGAACAATGTGTGGACTTTGGTTGACTTTCCCGATGATCGGCAAGCCATAGAGAATAAATGGATCTTCAAGAAGAAGACTGACGCTGACGGTAATGTTACTATCTACAAAGCTCGACTTGTTGCGTAAGGTTTTCGACAAGTTCAAGGAGTTGACTACGATGAGACTTTCTCACCTGTAACGATGCATAAGTCTGGCCGAATCATGTTAGCAATTGCCGCATTTTATGATTATGAAACCTGGCAAATGGATGTCAAAACTGCATTCCTTAATGGATATCTTAAAGAAGAGTTGTATATGATGCAACCAGAAGGTTTTGCCTATCCTAAAGGTGCTAACAAAGTGTGCAAGCTCCAGCGATCCATCTATTGACTGGTGTAAGCATCTCGGAGTTGGAATATACGCTTTGATGAGGTGATCAAAGCATATGGTTTTACACAGACTTTCGAAGAATCCTGTATTTACAAGAAAGTGAGTGGGAGCTCTATAGCATTTCTGATATTATATGTGGATGACATATTGTTGATCGGAAATGATGTAGAATTTCTGCATAGCATAAAAGGATACTTGAATAAGAATTTTTCAATTAAAGACCTCGGAGAAGCTGCTTATATATTGGGCATCAAGATCTATAGAGATAGATCAAGACGCTTAATTGGACTTCCACAAAGCACATACCTTGATAAGATTTTGAAGAAGTTCACAATGGATCAGTCAAAGAAAGTGTTCTTACCTGTGTTACAAGGTGTGAAGTTGAGTCAGACTCAATGCCCGACCACCGCAGAAAATAGAGAGGAAATGAAAGTCATTCCCTATGCTTCATCCATAGGTTCTATCGTGTATGCAATGTTGTGTACCAGACCTGATGTGTGCCTTGCTATAAGTTTAGGAGGGAAGTAACAAAGTAATCCAGTAGTGGATCACTGGACAATAGTCAAGAACATCCTGAAATACCTGAAAAGGACTAATGATGTGTTTCTCATTTATGGAGGTGACAAAGAGCTTGTCGTAAATGGTTACATTGATGCAAGCTTTGACACTGATCCGGACGACTCTAATTCACAAATTGGATACGTATTTATATTGAATGGTGGAGCTGTCAGTTAGTGCAGTTCCAAGCAGAGCGCCATGGTGGGATCTACGTGTGAAGCGGAGTACATAGCTGCTTCAGAAGCAGCAAATGAAGGAGTCTAGATGAAGGAGATCATATCCGGTCTAGGTGTAATACCTAGTGCATCGGGTCCAATGAAAATCTTTTGTGACAGTACTGGAGCAATAGCCTTGGCCAAGGAATCCAGATTTCACAAGAGAACCAAACACATCAAGAGACACTTCAATTCCATCTGCGGTCAAGTCAAGGAGGGTAGAAATAGAGATTTGCAAAATACATACGGATCTGAATGTTGCAGACCCATTGACTAAGCCTCTTCCACGAGCAAAACATGATCAACACCAAGACTCCATGGGTGTTAGAATCATTACTATGTAATCTAGATTATTTACTCTAGTGTAAGTGGGCGACTGAAGGAAATATGCCCTAGAGGCAATAATAAAGTTGTTATTTATATTTCCTTATATCATTATAAATGTTTACTATTCATGCTAGAATTGTATTAACCGGAAACTTAGTACATGTGTGAATACATAGACAAAAACAGAGTGTCCCTAGTATGCCTCTACTTGACTAGCTCGTTAATCAAAGATGGTTATGTTTCCTAACAATAGACATGTGTTGTCATTTGATGAATGGGATCACATCATCAGAGAATGATGTGATGGATAGGACCCATCCGTTAGCTTAGCATAATGATTGTTTAGTTTTATTGCTATTGCTTTCTTCATGACTTATACATGTTCCTCTGACTATGAGATTATGCAACTCCTGAATAGTGGAGGAACACTTTGTGTGCTATCAAACGTCACAACGTAACAGGGCGATTATAAGGATGCTCTACAGGTGTCTCTGAAGGTGTTTGTTGGGTTGGGATAGATCAAGATTAGGATTTGTCACTCCGTGTAATGGAGAGGTCTCTCTGGGCCCTCTCGGTAATGCACATCACTATAAGCCTTGCAAGCAATGTGACTAATGAGTTAGTTGCGGGGTGATGCATTACGGAACGAGTAAAGAGACTTGCCGGTAACGAGATTGAACTAGGTATGATGATACCGATGATCGAATCTCGGGAAAGTAACATACCGGCGACAAAGGGAACAACGTATATTGTTATGCGGTTTGACCGATAGAGATCTTCGTAGAATATGTAGGAACCAATATGAGCATCCAGGTTCCGCTATTAGTTGTTGACCGGAGAGGTTTCTCAGTCATGTCTACATAGTTCTCGAACCCGTAGGGTCCGCAAGCTTAACATTCTATGACAATTTTGTATTATATGAGTTATGTGTTTTGGTGACCAAATGTTGTTCGGAGTCCCGGATGAGATCATGGACATGACGAGGAGTCTCGAAATGGTCGAGACATAAAGATTAGTATATTGGAAGATGTTATTCGGACACCGGAAGAGTTCCGAGAGGTACCGGGCAAAAACGGAGTGCCGAAGAGGTTACTAGTACCCCCCCCCCCCCCGCGGGGAAGTAATGGGCCAACATGGACCTTAGGGGAGAGAGAGGGCAGGCGACGAGGAGGTAGCGCCCCCCCATGGGGAGTCCCAATAGGACTAGGGGAGGGGGCATGGCCCCCCTTTCCCTCTCCCTCTCCCTTTCTTCTTCCCCCTTCCACCAAGTGGAATCCTACTAGGACTTGGAGTCCTAGTAGGACTCCTCTCTCTTGGCGCGCCCTACAGGGACCGGACGGCCTACCCCTCTCCTCATTTATATACGGAGGCAGGGGCACCCTAGAACACACAAGATCAATTGTCTTAGCCGTGTGCAGTGCCCCCTCCACAGATTACACCTCAGATCATACTGTCCTACGCGGATCAAATCATCAACACCATCATCACGCCGTCGTGCTGACGGAACTCATCTACATCCCCAAACCTCTGCTGGATCAAGAGCTCGAGGGACGTCATCGCGTTGAACGTGTGCAGAACTCAGAGGTGACGTGTGTTCGCTACTTGATCGGTTGGATCATGATTGGATCGCGAAGAGTATGACTACATCAATCACGTTAACATAACGCTTCCGCTTTCGGTCTACGAGGGTACGTGGACACACTCTCCCCTCTTGTTGTTGTGCGTCTCCTAGATAGATCTTGCGTGATCGTAGGATTTTTTTGAAATACTACGTTCCCCAACACCGCGGGCCCCAATCGCCTGTGGACCGAGTCGACGCGTAGCGCTTGATGAGATGTGGGCGTCTCTGCTTCCCCATGTAGCCTCGGCAACCGTTCAACTTGACAGCAGCCTGTTGCACGTAGAAGAACCATCATTACTCTGGATCGTGGGAGGCCGGCGGTTGGCTTTCCATCGGCTATAAATGGGAGAGGGGGCGGAGCCACCTGCTCATCTCCGTCTTCTTGGTGCTTCCTCCTCCTTCTTCTTCCTTGTCCCGCCACCTTGTCAAAGTCCATGGCGCCGGTGAGGAGGTTCTCCACTTCAGAGAAAGGGAAATCTCCTCAGGTGGAACCTGAGCTACTCCCACCGAAGAAGAGGCTCGATTGCTCTTGTGACACGGTTGCGGAGCCCACGGTGACGCGGACTTGGTATGAGCGGCCTCCGTCGGGCTTCCCAGTTCCTGCATATGCTCGTGTGCAGGGCCCTGCGCACAGGAGCGGCAGCCGGCGGCGCGAGGAGCGGGGCCGCGGTGGAGAGCAGGTGGTGGTCGCACGGCTGTCCCACACGCGAACCAATGCTGAAGGCACGGCCCGTGAGTTTGAGGTGTGGGCGGCAATGCCACCGCACACATGGATACGGCTCCCGAGGTCCTTCGCAGAGGATATGCCGCCGCAGGGGCCCGTTGGGTTATGGCTGCAACACGCTGGGTGCTGCAGCCAAGCTTCTGAAGCAGAAGTCGAGGTTGTCAGCTCTGGTGATTTCTTCATGACTCGAGGATGGGGTGAGATCGCCTGCGCCTGCCGCTCAGAGGGAGCTCTCGCCATCCACTTTGAGTATGATGGAACTGCGACGCTCTCCTTCAAGTTCTTCAACAAGGACGACCGGCGGCTGGAATGCTGCCCCCGGGGAAGCAACCAGGGCGGTGAGGCCAGGGTAGTGGACTTACCCTTAGCTCTGTCAGCGGCTCTTCGGATAGTAGTTGTGCCAGTTAATTTGGACTCGAGCGACGACGTGAGCTACAAGCCGCCAAGCCGCCGTGCCAGGACCACAGCAGCAGCGCCATCCCGGCGCCGTCGGTGATGATGCCGGGGCCATGGCTTTCCAAGGGTTTTTCTTTCTTTGTATTGCCGCTTCATCCCTGCACTAAACCATGAAGAACCCCATGGGGGCATGTAAGAATCATGATGCTTTTGCCTTAATGTTACTACTCTTGACTCGATGTCGTGATTGCGCCTCTCACCCCCGCGTGTTTCCCCCTTTCGTTCTTGCGTTAGCTTAGTGCTCTACACCGACAGGACCCGGTTGAGGGAGTCCTGGATTAGGGGGTCCTCGGACTGCCGGACTGTTGGACTATGAAGATATAAGATTGAAGACTTCGTCCCATGTTCGGGTGGGACTCTCCTTTGCGTGGAAGGCAAGCTTGGTAATTCAGATATGTAGATCTCCTCCCTTGTAACCGACTTTGTGTAACCCTAGCCCCTCCTATGTCTATATAAACCGGAGGGTTTAGTCCGTAGGACAACAATCACAATCATAATCATAGGCTAGCTTCTAGGGTTTAGCCTCTACGATCTCGTGGTAGATCAACTCTTGTAATACTCATATCATCAAGATCAATCAAGCAGGAAGTAGGGTATTACCTCCATCGAGAGGGCCCGAACCTGGGTAAACATTGTGTCCCCCGCCTCCTATTACAATTATCCTTAGACGCACAGTTCGGGACCCCCTACCCGAGATCCGCCGGTTTTGACACCAACATTGGTGCTTTCATTGAGAGTTCCACTGTGCCGTCACGGTAAGGCTTAATGGCTCGTCTTGTTATCAAGGACAACATTACCTCTGGCGGAGCCCTGGCTATAGGCCAAACTCTCCGACTAGGCGGCTTCTTCATAATGGCTCGTTCGGTCGACGCGCCGACAATGACTTCTCGGGTCATCAAAAACACCCTCCATGTCGGCTCGGGATTCACTGAGCAGATGGATCCAATGGAGCTCTCTTCAATGAGCTCTTGAATCGCATCGCCGCCCTGGGAGTCGCTACGGACTATGATCTGATCGGGCTTAAACCCGACCAAAGGGAGATTAACTCTCCACCGGTCACCCATCAGATAGCGGTGGTGGAGGAGCAATGCAGCGATTCTTCCTCTATTTTGAGGACAAACTATGTCCGAATTTCCAAGCTCTCCGAGCCGGATACCCGTCTACGGGAGGACATGGCCCAAGCTTCAAACCTAGAATCGGACAGCGGGCCAGAAAAATTGGGCAGCATCCCGGAGCCCGAACTACCAAGCTCAGAAACTCCTCTGTCCCTGGGTCTCAGTCCGGGTCAGGGTTTGGACCTAAATCTACCCACCCACCCAGATATAAGTGATCTTTCCCACATTAGACAAGAGCCCCAAGAGACAGTACATCACTATTGGGCCAGATTCCTACTTGTAATGAGCAATGTCAGGAATGTCGCGAGGAAGACGCAATTTCATTCTTTTGCAAAAATTGCACGGACAAGGGAATCCTCAACGCCATAAGTCGCCGTGACATAGCACACTTTGTTGACTTGGCGGCCATAGTACAGACTATGCGATGGAAAGCGCCTGGAAAAACCCAAACATAATTCTGGGATCCTCCGGCTCTCACTAAACCCCCCGTCCGAGCTAAAAGGGTGTACCCTCGTAAGTCACCCGATCCAATTACACAGAAACCAAAGCCCACTACGGGGCGTGGAACCATATTGGAGGGATGGCTCAATGGGCCATGCAAAATTCACAGTACATCGGATACCATGCCAACACACAGCCTTAGAGCATGTTGGATACTCCGGCAGGTGGCCAAGAGCGGCGAGGATCTCCTCGTCAACAATACCACAGAGCTCCTCCCGTTCTACATAACATACAAACCACGGCGAGCCGTTAAGTCGCAAGTACTGGCGGATTTCGTCGCCGAATGGACAGAAGCCTAACTCCCTAAAGAGTATGGCGCGTACTCCAATTGGATCATGCACTTTGACGGCTCTAAGATGCTGGCTGGTCTGGGGGCAGGCATCGTCCTGACATCCCCCACCGGAGATACATTCCAATACGTACTCCAAATATTATACACAGACTCCAACAATGCAGCAGAATATGAGGCCATGTTGCATGGTCTCCGGATGGCAGTCTCTATGGGCATTCAACGCCTAGAGGTGCATGGGGATTTGAACCTCGCAATATCTCAAATAAATGGAGACTTTTATGCCAAGGATCCAAAAATGGCGGCTTACCACAATGCCGTCCTGAAAATGTCAGCTCGGTTCGAGGGACTCGAATTCCACCATGTGTCCCGAGAAAACAATCAAGCGGCGGATATCCTCGCCCGCATCGGTGCTAAGCGCGACCCTGTCCCACCTAATATCTTCTTGGAAAGGCTGTTCAAGCCATCCGTGGTGTGGGAAGGGGAGACCGGCAACAACAGTCCGGTTTCGTCCACAACACCAGATCCCGAACACTCTGACATAATCGGAGGCTCCGCCACCGAAATAAGACCTTCGGCCCACGTGATTATGGCTTTCATCGCCCCCGTGGACAGAACCCTTTTTGGCTTACCTAAATAGGCAAGAACTCCCCGAGGACCCAAACGAGGCACGTTGCATTGTGCGTCGGTCTAAATCCTACAAGGTCCACGAGGGAGAGCTTTATAAGAAAAGCGCTACTGGAGTACTTCAAAGGTGCATCACCGAAGAGGAAGGATGGAAAATCTTGGCAGAAATTCATGCTTGACTCGGCGGCCATCACGCCGCAGCTCGGGCCCTTGTACGCAAGGCCTTCCGTACAGGTTTCTACTGGCCGACGGCCCGAGTAGACGCACAGGACCACTACAAGAAAACTGGGATACCGTGACGAAAATCCTCGTGACGAAGTTGGACAACGTCATAGGAATACCTAATGTGTGATGTTTTCGTAGGTGGCATCACCGAATACAGCAAATTGGTGACGATACATGTCACAGAATCGCTTTAGCCTTTGAGCGCACCTGGCTACCAGTTTCTTTGGCAGTTTGGTAATTTCAATGACGAACCTACTAGAGTCACCGAATATTACGAATGTGTGATGATTACTTTTTTATGTGATGTCTACCAATGGGACCTGCCATACCTGTTTCACAGGTTACTGAGCGGTAGGGCCCGCGTACAGTAGGACCATAGTGTTTTCAAAGTCTACTAAGCACAGTAATTATTTTGTTTCATCTAATAGAGATAGGTAATGGCTAGGGAATTCTTTTATTTTGTTTTATCTAATATAAATAGATAGTGGCCATGCAAAAATCCTTGAATCCACGCATTCGTGAGATGATGCTATTACATTCTACTCCTTCCGTCCCAAAATAAGTGTTCTGACCTTAGTACAAATTTGTACTAGAGCTAGTACAAAATTGAGACACTTATTTTGGGACAGAGGGAGTATAAAAAAAGAAATATAAGTTGACTGGACCATTTTTTGGTACAGGGAGTTTGAACACGGAACCATTTTGATCTATCTGTTTGTCTCTCATGGGTTCTAGCCGGTGTCACGTCGCGATGGGGAGAGAAAAGGCAAGGCACGACACGGCCGCACAGCTCGGTTCCGGCAGGCGGCTGTTAACTTTTGTTTTTTTGGCCCTTCAAAAAAAAACTTTTGTTTTTTTGGGGTGGCTGGCGGCTGTTACGTGCGCAGCACAGCCCATGGCCTGGCAAGCCCTTTCTTTAAATTTTTCTACTATATACGTGGGCTGAATCCAACTCTACTTACCCTAAAAAACGCCAGCTCAACAACACATATAACCAGCGATTTTTTTACCTCGCCCACCTCCTGCCCGAGCGAAACCCTATCTATCGTATCTCGTTTTCTTTCGCTCGTGTAGTCGTGTGGTGACGGCGCGGTAGATTGGGGGCAACCAAACGCGGCTACGGCGGCAGGAGTAGCTGCTCTCTCCTCCCTCTCCCGTCGGGTTCCTTGAGGGCACCCTACTGCGGAAGCTGCTAGTGGTGTCAGGGCCCTCCATGGCGCGCAGCGGCGGACCCAACGTGCGCTCCGGCTGGACCAGCCTGGTCACGCGGCGGCGGCCCAGCCTATGTGCGTGACGTTCGTTCTCAGTGTGAGTACCTGCATGCGTGCGTCCTCCGATCCCTCTCGTGTGATTGCAGGGACAGAACTCTCACTCTCTACTGCAACTCGTCCATACACTTCTCAATTGTCAATTCTATCGGAGCAAATGAGGGAGAGTCATGGTGATGTGGGTATTCGCTATGGCCTCCTTGATCGGAACCCCTGGTTCGCCTATGACACCCGCCTCGTCGCCTTCGTCAGAGATTAACTAAGAGCAATTTGATTATATGACACACCTTTCCTGGGAGTTTGATCCAGTGACAAACTTTTCATTTGATTTGATTATATGACACACCTTTGATTGGTAGCTAGATTAAATGACACAAATTGAGTTTTTTCTCTCCTTTTCCAGGTATTGGCCCGCACAAGATTATTTTAGGACGGTTCTGCCCTCTCATGCATCGATTGACTTGCCTGGTTCGATCAAGCCTACGAAACTAAGCAGAGAGGCTAGACGAGGCGACGCACAACGGCACAAGAAGATGAAGCACTGCGCCGCCGCTGCGCCGGCTCCCGTCAAGGTGAAATGTCAATTTTCTGAACAAAACTGTACATCAATTCATGCTACAACCATCAAGCAAGGGCTACAATTATAGTAGTTTGTTGCTGGCCGTATGCTACTTCAGACAACAACAGCGAGCAGCAACAGAAGGCTTCAGCCAACAGCAAAAAGCTAGCAGCGAAGACCTACAGAGCTAACGAACAGTTACAAAGCTAGCAACGATGGCACGCTCTGGCGACGGCGCGGCAGTGCCGGGGACGGGAAGGAGACACAGCGAGGTAGCGGGCGCGCTCAGGAAGAGCCACGGTGAGGTGCAGGCGCCGGGAAGGAGGCATGCATCAGGATCACCTCGTTCCATACCTAGAGCTCCCATATGTACGCGTGCATGCATGGAGCCTCTACATGCATGTACTGATCGAGGCCGGCCTCCTGTGCGTGTTTCCGTTCGACCACGAAGGCTCGATCGATCCAGGCAAGTGAATCGACGAGGGCAAAACCGTCCTCAAACAAATTATGTTAGGCCCAATACCTGAAAAAGGAGAGAAAAACTCAATTTGTGTCATTTAATCTAGCTATCAATCAAAGGTGGGTCATATAATCAAACCAAAAGAAAAGTGTGTCACTATATCAAACTCCCAGGAAAGGTGTGTCATATAATCAAATTGCTCATTAACTAATGAGTAGGGGGGGAAATACGCGATAACCCCCTTTAGTTCACAAGCCTTTAATTATATGCCCCCCTTTGTGTCACTGACATGTGGGGCCGACCCCACATGTCAGTGACACAAAGGGGGGCATATAATCAAAGGCGCGCGAACTGGCCGTAGTCGTCCGATCTTTCGCACTTATCAGTACTTCTTCCTCTGTTTTTTCTTCTTCTTGTATTTTGTCTGACATATATTGACAGAGCATAGACCACAGGGGCACGCCGGAGTTCAACTGGAGGACGGTCAAGCTCAACCAACAAACTGGGTTAACATGTGTACGGCGCTCAACTCTCTGCGCTCAATTTAGATGAATCGCTTCCGTGCGTGGATTGGTTCAGATATTAGTTTTGTTCTATTCTTCCTTGTTAGTGAGTTCTTATTGGTCAATCGTGCGATGCTTGTATAGTACACCCCCAGTATTTGCTAGGTAAGATAGTCCTTGTTTGTGTCAGTAATCTGGAACTCATGTAACAAGTTTATACGTATCATTAAGTTGAAATTTGTAAACTGAATTGTACCTGCTCTGATTTATCTTTTAGAGAAATTATTATTAGAACCTAACTACTCCATCCGTTTCTAAATATATGTCTTTCTAGATATTTCAATAGGGACTACATATGGAGCAGAATGAGTGAATCTACACTCTAAACTATGTCTATATTCATCCGTATGTAATCTCTATTAGAATCTCTAGAAAGACTTATATTTAGGAACAGAGGGAGAGTACATGTGACATGGGTTAGTAATGAAATAGTGAGCTGCAATAAAATATTTTCGTTATGCCGATGCTCTCTCAGTATTGTTATGTTATTTTGTAGTTCTGAGTTCATGGCAACTCGGTTTGAGGGAGTGTGAATAGATTTGCAAGCGAATTTTTGTTGTAGAACTGCCGTTGGAGTTTTATGGGCGATTCAAGATGATTTGGTAAATTGCTGATGGAGAACTAATTCGCTGCACTTGTTTGTGGCAATCAGAAGTGATACTGACTATATGTTAATGTAGATTACTGTCCAAGCAAGCAGATACTACAACTAAAGATCAAAGCCTAGACGAGCTTTAAGCCTAGACGAGTTTTTTATTCGGCCTGCGACCATCGCACAATTGTTAGTAATTTATTTCCAAATGGAAGTATCTTATTGATCAAATGTGTGCCAAGGACAACAATGAATCTGCGAAACTTCTTCATGCTTTCTTCACTATTCTAGCTGCTTCAAGGTTTCTTCCTAGCTTTGTCGAATATTTTTTTTCCACGCCGTTTTAATTCCAATTTACTATTTCAGATGACTTTTGTTGCTCACAAATACGACATGTTTAGTCCTGTTCATATCACTCATAAGACAAGTACTATCATGTCTTTTTTGTTAAGATTCCAACCTAGAGCTCTGAGTTATAACTTTCATGTTGTTCTTTGTTGCAATGGTAGATGGTTTTTTCTAACTCATTCATGCTGCTGTATTTATGTCTTTGTTTCTAATAGGCTGATTCGTAAGTCATCTTTCAAGAAGTTGATATGGACAAAGAAGGATCAAAACAACTCGAGCTGCCTTCATGAAGTCACAGAAGAGGCATTCAACAAGGTTTCAAGTTTTGATTAAGGTGGGAGCTAAGACTCACAACAAGAAGGTCTATATTGATGACCTCCAAATGTTTAAAAAGAATTTGTTGTATCAAACGATTATGTAGCTTGGGTTATTGTTGGATGGTGCATGTAAGTGTTAAGTGTACACGTTGTTTAGAGACAAGTTAGCTTATAATGCGATGTGTAAATTGGTGAATGAAAAGATGGTCTTGGAAATACCACAAGCCCACATTTTGTTTTGAATCGGACCAGGCCAAACTAATATGAGAGGAAAAAACTATAAATAATATATTTCTTGAAAAGTGTAGCAGGAAAGGGTGACTGCTCCATAAAAACACGGGCTGGATCAACAACTAATGGGTTGCAAATTGGCTATGGCCCACCAAACAATTGGATCCAAAAATAGAAAAAAACGCTAAATTATTGGGCTTGGCCCATTTGGAAACCCACCGCACATTAGCCCGTCAATAATCTTGTGACGATAGCTTCGTCACCGAATGTCCCATATCCGGTGACCTTTTTTGCGCGTTGCGTCACTACGAATAATCTGCGGGGATTCCGTGACGATGCTCGTGACGCCTAAAAAATGTCACACGCGAGTATTTTGTGACGTTTTTAGCTATTACGTGACATTTTTGAGCTCGTCACAGTAGGTCCGATCTCTTGTACCTCGTCCAACGTTGCGTCGGTAGCCAGCTTTTTGCAAACCAAAGCCATATGCCACCTACCGCTCTCCAAACAATCCCCATTACTTGGCCCTTTGCGGTCTGGGGGCTCGATATGGTCGGACCCCTTAAATGGGGAAGTGCTACCTCTTGAGCACTGCGTTGGATTTCCCCGAAGAGGAGAGGATGATGCAGCAAAGTAGCGTAAGTATTTCCCTCAGTTTTTGAGAACCAAGGTATCAATCGGAGGCTACGCACAAGTCCCTCGTACCTGCACAAAACAATAGCTCCTCGCAACCAACGCGATTAGGGGTTGTCAATCCCTTCACGGTCACTTACGAGAGTGAGATCTGATAGAGATGATAAATAATATTTTTTGGTATTTTTGGTATAGAGATGCAAAGTGAAAAGTAAAAGACATAGTAAAAACAAAGCAAGTATTAAAGTAATGGAGATTGATATGATGAGAATAGACGCGGGGGCCATAGGTTTCACTAGTGTCTTCTCTCAAGAGCATAAGTATTCGACGGTGGGTGAACAAATTACTGTTGAGCAATTGACAGAATTGAGCATAATTATGATTATATCTAGGTATGATCATGTATATAGGCATCACGTCCGAGACAAGTAGACCGACTCCTGCCTGCATCTACTACTATTACTCCACTCATCGACCGCTATCCAAAGATGCATCTAGAGTATTAAGTTAAAAACAGAGTAACGCCTTAAGCAAGATGACATGATGTAGAGGATAAATTCATGCAATATGATAAAAACCCATCTTGTTATCCTCGATGGCAACAATACAATCGTGCCTTGCTGCCCTTACATCACTTTGGAAAGGACACATAAGATTGAACCCAAAGCTAAGCACTTCTCCCATTGCAAGAACTACCAATCTAGTTGGCCAAACCAAATGGATCATTCGAAGAGACTTGCAAAGAAAACCAATCATACATAAAAGAATTCAGAGAAGATTCAAATATTGTTCATAGATAATCTGGATCATAAACCCACAATTCATCGGTCTCAATAAACACACCGCAAAAAGAAGATTACATCGAATAGATCTCCACGAGAGAGGGGGAGAACATTGTATTGAGATCCAAAAAGAGAGAAGAAGCCATCTAGCTACTAGCTATGGACCCGAAGGTCTGAAATAAACTACTCACACTTCATCGGAGGGGCAATGGTGATGATGTAGAAGCCCTCCGTGGTGGATGCCCCCTCCGGCGGAGCTCCGGAACAGGCCCCAAGATGGGATCTCGTGGATACAGGAAGTTGCGGCGGTGGAATTAGGTTTTTGGCTCCTGTTCTTATCGTTTGGGGGTACGTAGGTATATATAGGAGGAAGGAGTACGTCGGTGGACCAACAGGGGGCCCATGAGGCAGGGGGGCACGCCCTAGGGTGGGGCCCACCCTCGTGACCGCCTCTTTTGTTCCTTGGAGTAGGGTCCAAGTCTCCTGGATGACGTTCGGTGAGAAAATCACATTCCTGAAGGTTTCATTCTGTTTGGACTCCGTTTGATATTCCGTTTTCTTTGAAACACTGAAATAGGCAAAAAAAACAGCAATTCTGGGCTGGGCCTCCGGTTAATAGGTTAGTCCCAAAAATAATATAAAAGTGGAAAATAAAGCCCAGTAAAGTCCAAAACAGTAGATAAAGTAGCATGGAGCAATCAAAAATTATAGATACGTTGGAGACGTATCAGGCATCCCCAAGCTTAATTCCTGCTCATCCTCGAGTAGGTAAATGATAAAAAGAGAATTTTTTATGCGGAGTGATACTTTGGCATAATTTCAATGTAAATCTTCTTAATTGTGGTATGAATATTCAGATCCGAATGAATACAAAATAGAAGTTCATATTGATAAAAGAAATAGTAATACTTCAAGCATACTAATCAAAGTAATCATGTCTTCTCAAAATAGCATGGTAAAAGAAAGTTCATCCCTACAAAATCATATAGTTAGGCTATGCTTCATTTTCGTCACACAAAGATGTTCCCAACTTCTATACCCCCGATGACAAGCCAAGCAATTGTTTCATACTTAAATAATCTCAAACTTTTTCAACCTTCACGCAATACATGAGCGTGAGCCATGGATATAGCACTATGGGTGGAATAGAATGTGATGATGGGGATTGTGTGGAAAAGACAAAAAGGAGAAAGTCTCACATTGACGAGGATAATCAAAGGGCTATGGAGATGCCCATCAATTGATGTCAACATGAGGAGTAGGGATTGCCATGCAACGGATGCACTAGAGCTTTGAATGCTCAACAAAAGAAAACTAGTGGGTGTGCATCCAACTTGCTTGCTCATGAAGACCTAGGGCATTTGAGGAAGCCCATCGTAGGAATATACAAGCCAAGTTCTATAATGAAAAATTCCCACTAGTATAAAAAGACAACTTATGAGACTCACTATATGAAAAACATGGTGCTACTTTGAAGCCCAACATATGAGACTCACTACATGAAGAACAAGGTGCTACTTTGAAGCACAAGTGTGGAAAAAGAGATAGTAACATTGCCCTTTTTATTTATTTTCTTTTTTTGGGCCTTTCCTTTTTTTTCTTTTTGGCCTTTCTCTTTTTTTTTTGATTGGGCAATGCTCTAATAATGATCATCATCACACTTCTATTGATTACAACATAAGGATTACAACTCGAAACTAGAACAAGATATGACTCTATATGAATGCCTCCGGCGGTGTACCGGGATGGTGCAATGAATCAAGAAGGACATGTATGAAAAATAATGCATGGTGGCTTTGCCACAAATACGATGTCAACTACATGATCATGCAATGGCAATATGACAAAAGTAAAGTATGTCATGATGATGATGAACGGAACGGTGGAAAGTTGCATGGCAATATATCTCGGAATGGCTATGGAAATGCCATAATAGGTAGGTATGGTGGCTGTTTTGAGGAAGATATAAGGAGGTTTATGTGTGATAGAGCGTATCATATCACGGGGTTTGGATGCACCGGCGAAGTTTGCACCAACTCTCAATGTGAGAAAGGGCAATGCACCGTACCGAAGAGGCTAGCAAAGGCGGAAAGGTAAAAGTGCGTATAATCCATGGACTCAACATTAGTCAAAAGAACTCATATACTTATTGCAAAAAATTAGAAGTCATAAAAAATCAAGTACTACATGCTTGCTCCTAGGGGGATAGATTGGTAGGAAAAGACCATCGCTCGTCCCCGACCGCCACTCATAAGGATGCACAAGCCAGGTATACTTCATGTTTCAAATTTGTTACACAACTTTAACCATACGTGCATGCTATGGGACTTGGTAACTTCAACACAAGCATTCTTTAAATTCACAACTACTCAACTAGCATGACTCTAATATCACCATCTTCATATCTCAAGACAATTATCAAGCATCAAACTTTTCTTAGTATTCAATGCACTCAAAAGAAAGTTTCACATATCTTGAATACCAAGTATATTAATATTAAGCAAATTACCATGCTATTAACGACTCTCAAAATAATCTAAGTGAAGCATGAGAGATCAATAGTTTCTTTAAAACAAATCCACCACCGTGCTCTAAAAGATCTAAGTGAAGCACTAGAGCAAAAATTATCACGCTCAAAAGATATAAGTGAAGCACTATGAGCAAAACTATCAAGCTCAAAAGATATAAGTGAAGCACATAGAGTATTCTATCAAATTCCAATTTATGTATGGCTCTCTCAAAAGGTGTGTACAGCAAGGATTATTGTGGTAGACTAACAAGCAAATACGCAAATGATACAAGACGCTCTAAGCAAAACACATATCATGTGGTGAATAAAAATATAGCTCCAAGTAAATTACCGATGGAAGTAGACGAAAGAGGGGATGCCTTCCGGGGCATCCCCAAGCTTTGACTTTTTGGTGTCCTTGGATTATCTTGGGGGTGCCATGGGCATTCCCAAGCTTAGGCTCTTGCCACTCCTTTTTCCATAATCCATCAAAAGAATTTACCCAAAACTTGAAAACTTCACAACACAAAACTCAATAGAAATCTCGTGAGCTCCGTTAGAGAAAGAAAACAAAATACTACTTTAAAATACTGTAATGAACTCATTCTTTATTTATATTGGTGTTAAACCTACTGTATTCCAACTTCTCTATGGATTATAAACTATTTTACTAGCCATAGATTCATCAAAATAAGCAAACAACTCACGAAAAACAGAATCTGTCAAAAACAGAACAGTCTGTAGTAATCTGTAACTAACGCAAACTTCTTGAACTCCAAAAGATCTACCAAAATTATACGACCTAGACAATTTGTTTATTGATTAGCAGCAATTGGAATCAGTATTTTATCACGTTCTGGTGATTTTTAATAATTCGGGCACTGAGCGCAAAGTTTCTGGAAATTACAGCAAGATCAAATAACTATCATCCAAGAAGATCCAATAGATCTAGCTTGGCACCAACACTAATTAAAACATAAAACCACATCTAAACAGAGGCTAGATGGATTATTTATTACTAAGCAGCAAGGAAAAATATTGGGTTGTCTCCCAACAAGCGCTTTTCTTTAAAGCCTTTTTAGCTAGGCATTGAGATTTCAATGATGCTCACAAGAAAGACAAGAATTGAGGCACAAAGAGAGCATCATAAAAATGTGGCAAACACACTTAAGTCTAACATACTTCCTATGCATAGGCATATTATAGGCAAACAAATTATCGTAGCAAGCAAAAACTAGCATATGCAAGGAAGCGGAAAGGAACAATAGCAATCTCAACAAAACGAGAGGTAATTTAGTAACATGAAATTTTCTATAACCATATTTTCCTCTCTCATAATAATTACATGTAGGATCATAAGAAAATTCAACAATATAGCTATCACATAACATATTGTCAACACGATCCACATGCGTGCGAAGTTGACACTCTTCCAAAATAGTGGGATTATCATTAACTAAAGTCATGATTTCTCCAAGCCCACTTCTATCAAAAATTTCATAAGATTGAATATTTTCCAAATATGTGGGATCTAAAGTTGACACTCTTCCGAACCCACTTTCAATATTATTGCAAACAATATTATCAATCTCATATTCATCATGGGGCTTAAATAAATTTTCAAGATCATAAGAAGAATCACCCCAATCATGATCATTGCAACAAGTAGTAGACATAGCAAAACTAGCATCCCCAAGCTTAGGGTTTTGCATCTTATTAGCAAAATTGACATCAAAAGAACTTATAATAAAATCATTGCAATCATGCCTTTTATTCAAATATCGTGAGTTACTTCACGGATTTTAGGCAAAACCTTATAAAGATAATCTAGTGCATCCAAATCACTAGGAATTGGTTCATCATAATTGGATCTCTTAAAAAGATTGGCAAGCGGATGAGGATCCATAGATATTGGCTTCTTTGTTTAGGAATAAATACTCAACTATTTCAACCAAACGAGCAAATGAGCCAAGTAAGACATTAAGGCAAACGAAAAGATAGGGCGAATAAAACGGCAAGGGTGAAGTGGGGGAGAGGAAAACGAGAGGCAAATGGCAAATAATGTAATGCGAGAGATAAGGGATTGTGATGGGTACTTGGTATGTTGACTTTTGCGTAGACTCCCCGGCACCGGCGCCAGAAATTCTTCTTGCTACCTCTTGAGCACTGCGTTGGATTTCCCCGAAGAGGAGAGGATGATGCAACAAAGTAGCGTAAGTATTTCCCTCAGTTTTTGAGAACCAAGGTATCAATCCAGTAGGAGGCTACGCACAAGTCCCTCGTACCTGCACAAAACAATAGCTCCTCGCAACCAACGCGATTAGGGGTTGTCAATCCCTTCACGGTCACTTGCGAGAGTGAGATCTGATAGAGATGATAAATAATATTTTTTGGTATTTTTGGTATAGAGATGCAAAGTGAAAAGTAAAAGGCAAAGTAAAAACAAAGCAGGTATTAAAGTAATCGAGATTGATATGATGAGAATAAACCCGGGGGCCATAGGTTTCACTAGTGGCTTCTCTCAAGAGCATAAGTATTCGACGATGGGTGAACAAATTACTGTTGAGCAATTGACAGAATTGAGCATAATTACGAGTATATCTAGGTATGATCATGTATATAGGCATCATGTCCGAGACAAGTAGACCGACTCCTGCCTGCATCTACTACTATTACTCCACTCATCGACCGCTATCCAGCATGCATCTAGAGTATTAAGTTTAAAAACAGAGTAACACCTTAAGCAAGATGACATGATGTAGAGGGATAAATTCATGCAATATGATAAAAACCCCATCTTGTTATCCTCGATGGCAACAATACAATACATGCCTTGCTGCCCTTCATCACTTGGAAAGGACACATAAGATTGAACCCAAAGCTAAGCACTTCTCCCATTGCAAGAACTACCAATCTAGTTGGCCAAACCAAACTGATAATTCGAAGAGACTTGCAAAGAAAACCAATCATACATAAAAGAATTCAGAGAAGATTCAAATATTGTTCATAGATAATCTGGATCATAAACCCACAATTCATCGGTCTCAACAAACACACCGCAAAAAGAAGATTACATCAAATAGATCTCCACGAGAGAGGGGGAGAACATTGTATTGAGATCCAAAAGGAGAGAATAAGCCATCTAGCTACTAGCTATGGACCCGAAGGTCTGAAGTAAACTACTCACACTTCATCGGAGGGGCTATGGTGATGATGTAGAAGCCCTCCGTGGTGGATGCCCCCTCGTGAACTCGGAACAGGCCCCAAGATGGGATCTCGTGGATACAGGAAGTTGTGGCGGTGGAATTAGGTTTTTGGCTCATGTTCTGATCGTTTGGGGTACGTAGGTATATATAGGAGGAAGGAGTACGTCGGTGGAGCAACAGGGGGCCCACGAGGCAGGGGGCGCGCCCTAGGGGGGGCGCCCCCACCCTCGTGACCGCCTCTTTTGTTCCTTGTAGTAGGGTCCAAGTCTCCTGGATCACATTCGGTGAGAAAATCACGTTCCCGAAGGTTTCATTCCGTTTGGACTCCGTTTGATATTCCGTTTCTTCGAAACACTGAAATAGGAAAAAAAAAGCAATTCTGGGCTGGGCCTCCGGTTAATAGGTTAGTCCCAAAAATAATATAAAAGTGGAAAATAAAGCCCAATAAAGTCCAAAATAGTAGATAAAGTAGCATGGAGCAATCAAAAATTATAGATACGTTGGAGACGTACCAGGAAGCCATAAGAAAAAAATACCTATTGGTCATGGTGGATAAATTCACCAAATGGATAGAAGCGATACCAGTTAAAACGGCCAAGTACGGACCAGTGATAGACTTAATATCCGGGGTTGTACACCGTTATAGCGTCCCCCACAGCATCATCAATGATAACGACTCGAACTTTACAGCCGACGAGGTAAGAACTTGGTGCAGAAACATGGGCATTAAGCTCGATTATGCCTCTGTTTATCACCCTCAAACTAACGGTCAAGTCGAGCGAGCAAATGGTCTTATCATGAGAGGCATTAAACCCAGATTAGTGCGATCCTTGAAGGAATCAGATACGCACTGGGTCGACGAGCTCAACTCCGTACTATGGGGGCTGCGGACCACGCCGAATCGCACTACCGGATGCACACCGTTTTTTATGGTGTACGGCGCAGAGGCGGTACTGCCCTGCGACATCATTCATGACTCACCTCGAGTGTGCATGTACGAAGAGAAAGAAGCCGAGCTTGATCGGCAGGACAATTTGGACGCCCTGGAGGAGGAGCGTGACATGGAAAAAGCCCGCTCCACATTCTATCATCAACAGGCTCGGTGGTATCAAAGCAGAGAAGTACAGGCCAAAACTTATAACATTGGCAAACTCGTTCTACGCCTACCAGAGAAGAAAAATGACAAGCTCAAGCCCAAATGGGAAGGTCCCTTCGTTATTGTAAAAGTTCTGACCGGTGGAGCGTACCGTCTGCGGGATGCATCGGACAATCGACTCGAGCCAAACCCATGGAACGCAGCCAGACTCCGAAGGTTCTACGCCTAGTGCCGGACTCTGTGTTCGTCTCCTTACCTCCTTCAGTTTTTTATATATATCCATTATCTGTCTTTTCTTTCTTTCTTTCTTCCCTTTTTCTTCACGGCCTTAAAAGGTTAAAATGTGTCTTGACTACACAATCTTGACGTGCTAGGCGTGCTCATTATACCTGGGGGCTTCTTATACAGAAGCTTAATATAACTATGTTCCGGGCTCTATGCCCCCCGCACATGTGTTACTTTTCCACATGTACCTTTTCTTCGCCATTATATGCATCGATATTACTTAAGTTTTGGCCAAGCTGGGTTGCCTGGCTCTTGTGTTTATGCCCTACGTTCCCGTTAATTCGGCTAGGGCATAAGGGGAGCACCTCTGCGATTGTTACTTCCAGGTCAGCCGGATGTGTACCTCAGACAGGGTGAAGCCGAAAGCTAGCATTCTTAAGGGAATATTCGGTCGGTGAACAACATATGACTTTTACTTATTTCAATAAATGCCCCCGGATGTTTATATCCCGCGTCTCTTTTCGCAGTTCAGACAGGCACATTAATGCATGCGTACCCAGGGAAAGGAACCCTTAACAGAACTATTCTCCCTGGAAGATGTTTCTTACTATCCATGTAATATAACATAGCTAGTTGGGAACTTGTCTATTCAAGCACTTATGACCCCTACGCCTGGTTTCCACGCTTACCCCGGTTTTTACATAACTGAGCGGGTATTCGGATACACTCCGGACTGTCGGGTCCGGAGGTCGAAGCGAAAAGGTCTGCCATGACAAATGATTTACAATCCGGCTAGGGACAATATATGTCACTTGAAGTACACAGTCACTTAGACTGACTAAATTCTTCTTCTATACCATCCAAGAGGCTGTCTAGCCTACAATCCTGTTGGGAATACTTTGCGGCTAATTTCACCTGGTCCCACACCAAACTGACGGGTATCTCTTTCCCATCAGACCCCATAGGTCCGACCTCGGCCATGTGATTCGGGTCACCCTTGGTATATCGCGTCTTCACCATGGCCCAGTCTTCCCTTGCACCTTGTCGGCAGGTCGATATCTTCCATAATCAGAAGTGTTGTCGCGCTCCCTTGAGCATCTCTACGAGCTCCCCCATGCCTCCTGGCAGGGGAGGCGGATAGCCACAAGGCACAGGCAATGCCGCATCACCGCCGAACTTGTTCGTGCAGTTGTGAGAGCTCTTGCAGAAGATCGCCCGCAGATCCGGGCATCTCCTTTTCGGGGCGACCCTTCAGCATACCTCAGATATAACTCTATTAACCGATTTCTTTGCCGAACTCTATAAAAGTTTGTTCAAGCACTTACTAAAGATGTCGCGTCGAAGCCTCTTATTCTCCTTTACGGAGTCAGCAAGCTGGGCCCGAACATCTTTCAGTTCAACGCCCAGCCGGGTATTGGCATCTTGGAGATCGTTTTTCTCCCGCCTAACCCGCATAAGCATGCACTCGCCAGCCTCTAGCTGTCGTTGAGCATGTTGCTCATCCCCTCGCACGATCTTCGGATTCGCTCCGGGATTATATGCAGAATCTATTGTTAGATTTGCATGCATGCCGAATACTAACCGGTACCTGTCATTTCATTCTTTTCGATCAAGACAAGTATTACCAGATGGGGCCTTCTTGGACTCCTCCATTCCAGCAACTGCGGCCCATAGCTAGGCTTTGCATTCCTCCAGCTCTTGAGACAATTGGGTGTTCTTCTCCAAAAGAACCTACGCATGTAATGATCCTTAAATCAGTTGTGCCAACTGTTTCAAGTCTCAGGGGCTACTGGTATACATAATTATCAGATTTTCTTACCTGTATATCCTTTACATACTGGTCCATCCCTCTGGCCAGGCCATTTTGAGCAGGTCGGATGTACGCGTCTCCTGAGTTGAAGGCGTCAAACGCCTCTTCGGAGAAACTAGGGTCGCGGAGTACGGCCCGGCGACGCCTGTGATTCATGGCGCTCTCCACTTCGGAATTCGTAGCGGACAGCCTATCTGCATCCCCTGTAGGAGGAATATCCGGTGTTGTCCCCACGTTAGCATCTGCCCCTAATTAAGTCCGGCTCTAGAGTCCGGCTGGTGGAGGCGTGGCCGGCAGGCTCTCCGGGCATAGTCCGACAAGCGTTTTTTCTGCCAAGAACCATCGACGTTATTACATTTTAAGACGATAACCACGGAGCAGGGGTTTTTCATACCTCTACGACGGCGTCTCAGTCCTGACCGCCTTCCTTTTAAGCCTGCCCGGCTTCGGTGCCCCTTGTTGATGAGTCACCACGGGTTCAGCATGGCGCCCCAAGGGCCTTCCCCGTAAGACGCAATACCTGTGCGGTGGGTAAAGTGCAAAGAAGGGATCCTTCTCAAAATTTGGGACTCCGGTTTTACTTACATGCGATGCAGGGAGCAGGCCAGGATAATTGGCTATGATGGCCACCAAGGCACCGTCGCGGCTTAACTGATAGAACGTCCTGTCGACGAGCTCCACGAATATGTCCGGATCTTCTTCGAGTCCGGGGCCGAGGGCCCGGTCAGGGTCCTCTGGTTGTGGAGATGGGCTGTGGACCTCCCTCACAGCTTTTCGCAGTTCCTGCTATGAAATAGCAAGGTAAATATTTATGATGAAGAATGAGGGAAGTTCCGGAGTAAAAGGTAGCAGCTCACCCAGTTTGGGGGGTAGTACATGGAGAATCCACCCCGTGGCTTAATACGGATGAACTCCTCTTCCTCTCCTTTGTACAAATCGGACAGTATTTTCGCTAAAGCAGCAGCGGAGTCCGGACCTTTATGGCCGCAGCGGGTGGCATCGTCTTCTCCATTGAAGTGCCACATGGGTTTCCCCTGCTACGTCTTGAGCTTGCGTTGGTTTTCCCCGAAGAGGAGAGGATGATGCAGCAGAGCAGCGTAAGTATTTTCCTCAATTTTTGAGAACCAAGGTATCAATCCAGTAGGAGGCCACGCGTGAGTCCCTCGTACATACACAAAGCAAATAGCTCCTCGCAACCAACGCAAATAGGGGTTGTCAATCCCTTCACGGTCACTTACGAGAGTGAGATCTGATAGAGATGATAGATAATATTTTTGGTATTTTTGGTATAAAGATGCAAAGTAAAATAAAAGGGCAAAGTAAAAAAGCAATAATAAAGCGTAGGAAGATTAATATGATGAAAATAGACCCGGGGGCCATAGATTTCACTAGTAGCTTCTCTCAAGAGCATAGGTATTTCACGGTGGGTGAACGAATTACTGTTGAGCAATTGACAGAATTGAGCATAGTTATGAGAGTATCCAGGTATGATCATGTATATAGGCATCACGTCCGAGACAAGTAGACCGACTCCTGCCTGCATCTACTACTATTACTCCACTCATCGACCGCTATCCAGCATGCATCTAGAGTATTAAGTTAATGAAAACAAAGTAACGCCTTAAGCAAGATGACATGATGTAGAGGAATAAATTCATGCAATATGATAAATACCCCATCTTGTTATCCTCGATGGCAACAATACAATACGTGCCTTGCAACCCTTTACATCCTTTGGGTAAGGACACCGCAAGATTGAACCCAAAGCTAAGCACTTCTCCCATTGCAAGAACTACCAATCTAGTTGGCCAAACCAAACGGATAATTCGAAAAGACTTGCAAAGATAACTCAATCATACATAAAAGAATTCAGAGAAGATTCAAATATTGCTCATAGATAATCTTGATCACAAACCCACAATTCATCGATCTCAACAAACACACCGCAAAAAGAAGATTTCATCGAATAGATCTCCACGAGAGAGGGGGAGAACATTGTATTGAGATCCAAAAAGAGAGAAGAAGCCATCTAGCTACTAACTATGGACCTGAAGGTCTGAGGTAAACTACTCACACTTCATCGGAGAGGCTTTGATGATGATGTAGAAGCCCTCCGTGGTGGAATTCCGTTCCGGCGGAGCTCCGGAACATGCCCCAAGATGAGATCTCGTGGATACAGAAATTTGCGGCGGTGGAATTAGGTTTTTGGCTCCTTATCTGATCTGACGGGGGTACGTAGGTATACATAGGAGGAAGAAGTACATCGGCGGAGCCTCGAGGGGCCCATGAGGTAGGGGGCGCGCCCTGGGGGGCGCCCTCCACCCTCGTGGCCGCCTCGGAGCTTTCTTGACGGAGGGTCCATGTCTCCTGGGTCTTATCCAATGAGAAAATCACGTTCCCGAAGATTTCATTCCGTTTGGACTCCGTTTGATACTCCGTTTCTTCGAAACACTGAAATAGGCAAAAAACAACAATTCTGGGCTGGGCCTCCGGTTAATAGGTTAGTCCCAAAAGTAATATATATGTGGAAAATAAAGCCCAATATAGTCCAAAACAATAGATAATATATCATGGAGCAATCAAAAATTATAGATACGTTGGAGACGCATCAGGCATCCCCAAGCTTAATTCCTGCTCGTCCTCGATTAGGTAAATAATAAAAAGAGAATTTTTGATGCGGAGTGCTACTTGGAATAATTTCAATGTAATTCTTCTTAATTGTGTATGAATATTCAGATCCAAAAGATTCAAGACAAAAGTTCATATTGGCATAAAAATAATAATACTTCAAGCATACTAACAAAGCAATCATGTCTTCTCAAAATAACATGGCCAAAGACAGTTATCCCTACAAAATCATATAGTCTGACTATGCTCTATCTTCACCACACAAAGTATTTAAATCATGCACAACCCTGATGACAAGCCAAGCAATTGTTTCATACTTTTGACATTTTCAAAACTTTTTCAATCTTCACGCAATACATGAGCGTGATCCATGGATATAACACTATATGTGGAATAGAATGGTGGTTGTGGAGAAGACAAGAAGAGGGAAGATAGTCTCACATCAACTAGGCGTATCAACGGGCTATGGAGATGCCCATCAATAGATATCAATGTGAGTGAGTAGGGATTGCCATGCAACGGATGCACTAGAGCTATAAGTATATGAAAGCTCAACAAATTAAACTAAGTGGGTGTGCATCCAACTCGCTTGCTCATGAAGACCTAGGGAAATTTGAGGAAGCCCATCATTGGAATATACAAGCCAAGTTCTATAATGAAAAATTCCCACTAGTATATGAAAGTGACAAAACGAGAGACTCTCTATTATGAAGATCATGGTGCTACTTTGAAGCACAAGTGTGGTAAAAGGATAGTAACATTGTCCCTTCTCTCTTTTTCTCTTATTTTTTTATTGGGCCTTTTCTTTTTTTTATGGCTGTCGGGGGTTGGGTGCGACATATGCCAAAGGATGGCTTATCATGGAGGGGGCGAGTAGAACGTAGCCGGTGCCTGGAAACGGGATGAGGCGAAGATATGCACGCCGGCGAATCTTACCCAGCATCAGGGCTCTCCGAGGAGATAACACCCCTACTGCTGCTCCGCGGGGTCTCCGCATGATCACTATGGCAAAGTGAGTACAAGATGCTCCTTGAGCTGTTCGGGGTGAGGAAGGAGAAGGGCACGACTAGCTCTTCTCTCCCTCTATGCATGTGTCTAAAACTACTAGATTCCAACCCTTTGCATGGGTGCCCCGGGGGGTTTATATAGGCCTACCCCCCGGGGGTACAACGGTAATCCGGCTGGGTGCGGGTCCAAGCCGTCAGTCTCTAAGTCGCCGTCTTCTCCGCCGACTTCTGGGGCCCGCCGACTAGTGGGCCCGGTCGACGGCCCAGCATGGGGCCGACAGCCCTTGTCCGCCGCGGGCGGGTCTTGCCGGCTGCAGATTACTGTAGCCGTGCTTCTAATGACGCGAGCTTGGTCATGGGGTCATGGCAACAGCAGCGCCGCCGGCGATCGATCCTTTGCCATTCCCCGCCTTGTTCAGTTAATGGCGCGTGGAGCCCATGGGAGGGGCCGGCCGACTCCATCGGGTCCGTCTTTGGGGTGCTCTCGCCGTCTTCGGTTCTCCCGCCAACAGGCGGGTCCCGCCGCCTTCGGTCGTGCAGACAGGCCATCGTGGGTACAGGAATCGCCCACGGGCTGATGTCGAGGCAGCGTGGCATGATGCTTGCCACCGGACGGAGATCTCCGTCGATCTGGCGCTCGGTGGCCATACCTGCCCTTTATGGGCGGGGCAGGGATGGGCATGAGGCGCTTTTATCCCATCCTGCTCGTGAGTCGCTCGAGCAGGAGGTGGTTGGGGTCGCGGGCCGACTCCACTGTAGCCAGCCTCGCTGGAGGTCGGCTGGCTTGAGTCGGCTCGCCCCGAGGCCGCCTCTGGGACTCAGCCTCTGAGGCGGTCGGCGACTCTGTTGCCGACTCTCTGGCGCTCTTTGTCTTGGGGTCTTGAGGGGCGCAACCTGCCCCGATGTTTTGAAAGGTTTAGGGGCTCGGGTCTGCCTACCCGTGGCCCATTACTCCGACAGTAGTCCCCGAAGCTGGTGAGGCGCCGAGGGCAGCCTGTCGAGGAGACTCGACAGCTTCATCCCTTCGGTAGAAGAATCTGGACTCGGCCCGCCGTCTCCATCTTTGGTCGACAGCCGCAGGGGGCCGTCTTGCTCTTCAAAGGTTTCGAAGGTCGCAGCGGGATCCTGGCGGCGTGCCTGATAAGCTTCCCGGCAGCCGCTCGCTGCGGGCCCGCCACGCGACGCCATGTGGCAGGGCCAGTCTGCCAGCCCACGCGCGTGACAAGACAGGCCCGTCAGGCGGGGCCCGCCACTACCATGCCTGACGCGCAGCGGATCCGCTGTGGTCGTGCGGGCGGTTGGGCTCCCCACGCCGTTACTGCGTGCAGTAACGTCATGGGTTAAATCGTGGGGGTGTGGGTACGTGGGCGCAGTTAATCCCACGCCCGCCCCCTCGGCTTCGCAGCCTAGGCGCCTATAAGTAGGCGGGGGGAGGGAGGGGGCGGTGACGCACGCGCACTCTCTCATCCCCGCTCCCTGCCTCGTCTTCTTCCTCGCTCCACCGCGCCGAGCCTCGTTTTCTTCCTCGCTCCACCGCGCCGAGCCTCGCCGCGCCACGGAGATGAGCTCCTCATCCGCCGCCGCGCCTCCCACCGCGCGCTCCGGCGTGTGGGACGGCTCCATCATCGATGACGACATCATTGAATTCCTTCGTCAAACGCGCCGCATCCCCGGCAGCCACCTAGTGCGGACCCGCGCCGCGCCGGAGGGCGAAATCACGCCGGCGCCGGAGGAGGGCGAGCGGGTGATTTTCCGCTCGCACCTCATGCGCGGGCTAGGGCTGCCGGCGAGCGGCTTCTTCCGCGCGTTCTTGGAGTTCTTCGGGCTCCAGCCGCACCACCTCACCCCGAACACGGTGGTGCTGTTGGCCGCCTTCGTATCCTTATGCGAAGGTTTTCTCGGAGTTCTCCCCACCATCGAGCTGTGGGGGGAATTCTTCCAAGCGAAGCTTGGGACCCACGTCGCTGGCGTGCCGGCTCTGTGTGTCACGTTCATCGCCAAGAGGAGGCCGGTGCCCGAGAACCCTTTTCCTGCCATCTCCCTCATCAAGTCGGTGAAGATGTGGCAGCATTCATACTTCTACGTCAAGAACGTCGCCCCCGAAGGCGACTGGGTCAACTTGCCTCCCTACGTGGGCGGCGAGCTGGCGGGCCGACCCACCAGCTGGTCCTATAGGGCCCGGACGCTGACTCCCGCAGGCAACGCCGCCGTCGCGCGGCTCCGCGTGATGATACAGTCGGAGGGCCTGACTGGGGCAAACTTGCTGGCCGCCTTCGTGGCCCGCCGAGTTCTCCCTCTTCAAGGCCGACCTCATCTGATCTGTCAGATGAGCGGCCGCCGGGACCCCAGCCGGATGTGCTCCAAGGACATGCCCCACGCGGAGGTGGTGGACACGGTGAACTTCTTGGCGAACTGCGACCTCGCGGAGGAATGGCAGTTCGGCAAGGAGCCATACTTGCGCGCCAATCCCCCGCCGTTGGTAAGTCGTCTCTTGCTTCTCCGTTTCCTTCTTCAGCCGGATCCGGCTCTAATTTTCCTTGGTTTTTTCTGACTCAGAATCCTCTCATGCCACCTTCGGCCGGCGCCGCGGAGCTGGCTCGTGAATTCGTCCCCGACCGGGCGGAGAGTGACGCTGACGACCCCGACTTGGGTGTGGCAGCGATGGAGGCCAACGCCGAGGGAGGGGGAGGGGCAGACGACTTCAGGCCCTCGGCCACCTTTGCCGACTGGCCCGATGATGACGCCGAGAAGGAAGTCGCCCCCCGCCGCCAGCAGAAAGCCGGCCATCCAGGCGCGAGCTCCTCCGCCGCCTTGGGGGGTCGAGGCGGCGCGAAGAGGCGTCGGGCCGGGCCGAGTTAGCTGCGGCCAGGCCAAGAAATTCAGGGAGCGGCGCCGACTCAGTAAGAAGCGGTCGCGAAGGCTAACCGCTTCCGCAAGGAGGTGAAGAAGCCACCGCTGGTCTCCGCGTAAGTATTTTTTTTATTCTGTCTTGTTTCCTTCTGGTCCGTCTTGCCCGAGTCTTCTCATGTCCTTTTTCTCATCGGGCTCCCTCACCTTGGAGAGGGTCGCCGCCGCCGGCCATGGGGTCGGCGGAGACGTCCCGCCAATAGTCGGCGGGTTGACCCTCGGCGCCCCTCCGGGAGGCAACAGAGCAGAATCGCAGGAGAGGCGCGACGAGGTGGAGGCCGCCCGTCGGGAGAAGGCGGAGGCCGAGAAGGCGGTCGGGCCGCTGCCGCAGCAAAAAAGGCGAGCCGAGGAGGCCGCGCGCTTGGGCCGGCGCTGCTCGTCCTCCATTGAGCTCGGCGCCACCACCGCCAGAGTTCATGGGGCAGTTGGAGGAGTCGGTGGTGAGGTCCCGTCGCGAGGGAGGGAAGGCGGCGAGGTCTCTTCGCGGGCGCCCGCGCCACCTCCGCCGCCTCGCCGCAGTCCGAGATCGCGCGAGGCAAACAGCCGGCGGACCTGCCTGTGCCGCCGACCGACGATGAGGCTGTGGCGCAGCTGCTTCTTCAAGTCGCTTCGCCAGCGCGGCGCCGTCTTGAGAAGGCGACCTCGGCGCCGCGCCCCTTGGAGACCGGCGCCGCCAGCTCGGCCATCCCTGACGCTGAGGCGACAAGCACCGCGCCCGTTGGGTGGGTGCGAGGAGGCGGCACGGGCCCGCTGAACACGGCGCTCCTGGACGTCCAAGCGAAGCTGCGGGCAGAAGGCGACGCCCTCCAGAACCTTTCCAAGGCGCACCTGGCATCGCGATCCGCCATGCGGGTATGTTTTATTTCCGAATTTTCTCTTGCTCTTCTCTGTGGGGGCGCGCCAGCGCACCCATTGGGTGTAGTCCCCGAGTTTCGGGCCGGCTGCTGAGCAGGCGGCCCGGAACTTTATTTGCTTACTTCCAAGTTTTTTACCTATGTCTGGAATTCTTGTTACAGGAGTATCACAACCTCCGCGCTACTGCCTTCAACCGCAACGTTGAAGAACTGAACAAGCGGGCTGCTGACCTGGCGAGGAGCCGAGGTGAGTTTCCTTCTTCGCGGGGGCGCGCTGGCGCACCCGCGGGCTGTAGTCCCCGAGATTCGGGCCGACTGCTGCGCAGTCGGGCCGGATCTTCCTGGCGACCTTCTTAACTGACGACTTCGCGTCCTTCTTCTTTTTATTCTTCAGAGTCCAACGCCGCTCTGCGGGGGCAGCTGGGTACGGCCGAGACCGCTTTGCGCGCCAAAGAGGAGGAGTGCGGCAAGCTCGCCGCAGAGCGCGACCTGCTGGCTACGCAGCTGGCGGAGCAGAGGGAGCTGCTCAAGGCGGCGCAGGCTGAGGCGGAGAAGAAAGAGGCCGCTCTCCTGGCCGAATTTGAGAGCGAGCGCTCCGCCTGGACCGACAGGGAAGCGCAGCTGACCTCCGGCTTCCATGAAATCGAAGATATCGTCGATGGTAAGTTTGCTTTACTTTTTCTTTTGGGTTGCCGACTATGGGTTAAGCCGGCTCCTGTTTTTTCTGACTTGCTTTTTCTTCTTCTTGGCAGACTTCTTCCCTGGTCACACGCAGGCGGCCAATCAGGCCATCGAGGCCGAGCGCGAGGCGCGGAGGGCGGGTGGCACTGAGATTGCAGCCAACGCCCCCCGGACACTTGACGAGCAGCTCCTGAGCATTAAGGCTCGTTTGCGGCCGGCACATCGGATGCTGCGCCGTCTTCAGCGTGTCGGGGCCCAAGCGATTGCTGCCCTGTGGCCGGACATGCCGGTTCTGCGCACTCCTAGCCGGACCGCTGACTGACTGGAGGTCGTGGCTGGCCGTCTTGAGGCTTGGAAGGGCTCCGCGGCTCGGGCTGGAGCTCGCCGAGCCCTGGAGTTCGTCAAGGCGTGGTATCCAGGCTCGACCTGACCGGCTGGCAGCTGTTCGGTCGAAGCCTAGGCGGAGCTGCTGGCAGCGGAGGACGCCCTCGTCGGCGTCTTGGCGCGATCGCCGACTACACGGACACCAGTGTCTTCGTCCCTGAGCGGGCTGAAGACGGTGGGGAAGCACCGCCGGAGTGGTTCGGGATGAACCCGGACTACGGCGAGGACTCGGCGGAGGTGATCGACTCCAGCGCCGAGGATGAGGACGAGGCGGAGGACGGAGACGGCATGGAGGCGCCAGAAGATGGAGCGGGTGACCAGCCTCAGCTCGACCGCGCCTCCAGCAACGAGTCGCGCCCATCTGGGCCAGCTGCTGCCAGAGACGATCAAGCCGAGACCGTTCAGCCAGCCGCCCCGGCGCCTGACGCCGCCGCCGCCTCCGGCCTTCCAACCCCATCCGCTGCTTCTTAGGCCGCTGCCTTGCCTTTATTTTATCTGTTTGCTAGTCTTTTGAAAGAACTTTGTTAATTTGCACAATTCCACCCGCGGGATGTATTCTGAACCTCTGTTCGAAGATCCGGCCAAGGGCCTAAGTTTGTGTAAATATTATTCTAATTTTATGTTTCCTTGCTTATTGCTCTTGTGGCTTTTTCCTTTGCCGCCTTCCCTTAGATGCCACCTTGCCCATCGGGCAACCGCTCTGCGGATTGCCGTCTAGGTCAACTGCTTGGCTACTTTGAGAACGCAAGTACTTGGCCATTTTTTTAGAGTCGTTTAAGCAAGTTGGGTAGAAAACGGCAAGTCGGCTTCTTAAGAGTCGGTTTTACGAAACGGGCTGGAAGCCGATTTAAAATATGTTTATGCTTTGGGTCCTTAGCCATTTTTTCGTGTGGGCGCCCGCTCTACCTTACTCCTGCCCACCAAACAGTCGCTCTGCGAGCTGCGGCTTCTGACAGGAGACGGCTTAGGCACCGCACGCTACTTGTCTGACTTCAGGAAGCACTTCATAGCTCAAAGGCGGCGAGTCCCCGGGCCGACTAGTCGAGCCCGGTGCCAAACAGCATAATCAAAGGGTAACATACTCAAAGGCATAATTCTTATCATACAGATAACAAAAGAGGGCAGTCCCCGAGCTCGTCTCGGGGGGCCCGGAGTCTTGGTATTTCAAACACAAAAGGGTAGCGTGGTACATACTTCATCAACTGTAAAATCTTCGGAGGAGATTCACATTCCATGGCCGCTCAGTCTCCTTGCCGAGTCGTCCCTCTTGCGTGCTCGGGCTTCGAAAGGCCGATCAGTAGTAGGAGTCGCTGCCCAGCACTTTATCGATGATGAATGGGCCTTCCCAAGGTGCCGACAGCTTGTGCTGGCCAGCTGTTCGCTGGATCAGCCGGAGCACAAGGTCGCCCTCTAGGAATGATCTTGGCTTGACCTTCTTGTTGTAGTAGCGGCGCAGGCTTTGCTGGTAGATGCTGGACCGGCTGAGTGCCAATAGCCGGCCCTCTTCCAAAGAGATCGACGCCGCCTTGACGTGCTTCTTCCGCTTCCTCCTCGGTGTACATGGTGACTCGCGAGTCGAACTCTATATCCGTTGGGATGACGGCCTCGCACCGTGAAGCGAGGAAGAAGGGTGTGAAGCCGCTTGACTTGTTTGGAGTCGTCGCAGACTCCATAGGACGGTCCGACAACTCCTCAAGCCAGCAGCCGGCCGAACGCTCGATGGTTCGACCAATCGAGGCTTGATGCCGACAGATGAGGCCGTTCGCCGCTCCACCGGCCGCTTGATCGCGGATGGGCAACGGACGCTAAGTCCAGTCGGATGCCCTGCGTCGTGCAGAAACGGTCCAGGGTGCCTTTGGCGAAATTTGTGCCGTTGTCGGTGATGATGCTGTGTGGTACGCCGTACCGAGTCGTGATGTCGGCGATGAAAGTCACTGCCATAGGACCATTCAACTTCTTGATGGGTTTTGCTTCTATCCACTTGGTGAACTTGTCCACCGCGACAAGTAAGTGAGTTAGGCCACCTCGTGCCGTCTTGAATGGTCCCACCATGTCCAGGCCCCAAACAGCAAAGGGCCAGGCGATGGGGATAGTCTTAAGCGCTGAAGCCGGCTGAAGCGGCGTGGAGCGGAACACCTGGCACCCCTTGCATTTTTGAACTAATTCCTTGGCCTCTTCTAGGGCAGTTGGCCAGAAGAAACCGTGTCGGAAGGCTTTGGCGACGAGTGCTCTTGAGGCTGCGTGATGGCCGCACTCGCCCTGATGGATGTCTTCAAGGATTGCTTGGCCTTGCTCTGATTCGACGCAGCGCTGGTAGACACCGGTGACGCTGCGCCTGACCAGCTCTCTATTGACTATAGTGTAGGCTCCCGCTCGGCGTTGCACTTGCCGAGCCAAGGTTTCATCAGTTGGTAGCTCTCCGCTTACTAAGAACTTCAGGATGGGCTGGGCCCATGAGGGTGCTGCTATTTCTTTGACCGTCAGTACTGCTACTTGGACGAGGGCGGCTGGGCTGGGAGGCGGCGGGTTGGAGTCCGCAGCAGCTTGCTGGGTTGAAGAAGTCCCCGGGCCGACTGGCGCAGTCCCCGGGCCGAGTAATCGAGTTCGCAATGGTCGCCGAGTCCCCGGGCGGGTTACAAGTCCCCGGGCCGGCTTCGACTGCCGCGTTCTTGGGGGCGTCTGCAAGGATTCTTGTGCCGTCTGCTGAATCTCTGGAGTCGGATCCGACTTCTTCAGGGGGAGCCGGCACAAAAATGGAGTCTGACTCTGGTGACGGTTT
The DNA here is from genome assembly GCA_021605205.1 of Aegilops longissima. Taxonomy (NCBI): domain Eukaryota; kingdom Viridiplantae; phylum Streptophyta; class Magnoliopsida; order Poales; family Poaceae; genus Aegilops; species Aegilops longissima. The sequence goes on along the minus strand of CM038679.1, from coordinate 614,176,855 downwards.
GACAGATGGCTTGAGAAGGCGCTGAAGGGCGACGCCGGATGGTATTGCCTGACGGGTGGAATCGATTCTTGCCAGGGCATCTGCTTGGTCGTTGTCGTTTCTTGGCACGTGGAGGAATTCACATCCCTCAAAATATCCACTTAGCTGCTGTACCAGAAAGCGGTAGCTCGCCATATTTGCATCTTTGGCGTCCCAGTCGCCGGATGACTGTTGGACCACCAAGTCGGAGTCGCCATAGCACAGGATCCGGCGAATGCCAAGCTCTTTGGCGAGCCGGAGCTCGTGGATGAGCGCCTCGTATTCGGCGATGTTGTTGGAGGCGGCGAAATGGATCTGCAACGCGTACTTGAGCTTGTCGCCCTTAGGGGAAGTGAGGACCACGCCGGCTCCCAAGCCGGTGCGCATCTTGGAGCCATCAAAGTGCATCCGCCAATGGGTGGAGTCGGGCACTGGCGGCAGGTACTGGGTCTCGGCCCAATCGGCGAGGAAGTTGGCCAGTGCTTGTGACTTGATGGCGGTGCGGGGCTGGTAAAAGATGGTGTAGGGGGCCAACTCTATGGCCCATTTGGCCACTCGGCCTGAAGCATCTCGGCTTCCGATGATCTCTGCTAGTGGGGCCGTGCAAACCATGGTGATTGGATGCTCTTGAAAGTAAGGCTTCAACTTCTTGGCGGAAAAATGCACGCCGTAACACATCTTCTGGTAGTGGGGGTAGTTCTTCTTGGAGGTCGACAGTACCTCACTCAGGTAATACACTGGTCTCTGGACAGGTAGCGCCTTGCCTTCCTCCTTGCGTTCAACTACAATGACTGTGCTGACTACCCTGCTGGTGGCGGCAATATACAGGAGCATGGGCTCCTTTGGAGTCGAAGCCGCCAGCACTGGGGGAGTAGTCAGCATTCTCTTCAACTGGAGAAAAGCTTCGTCCGCCTTGGAGTTCCATTCAAAGAAGGTGGTCTTCTTCATAAGCTGGTACAGAGGAAGAGCTTTCTCGCCCAGCCGACTGATGAATCGGCTGATAGATGCCAAGCAGCCAGGGAACTTCTGCACATCTAGCAGTCGGCGGGGTACTTCCATCCTTTCGATCGCCTTGATCTTCACGGGGTTGCACTCTATGCCGCGTTCAGATACCAGGAAGCCAAGGAGCGGGCCGGCTGGTACTCCGAAGACGCATTTCTCTGGGTTGAGCTTGATCTGGAATCGGCGCAGGTTTTCAAAGGTCTCTTTGAGGTCTTCCAACAGCGTTCCCGCTTCTCCGCCTTCACCACCACGCCGCCCACGTAAACGGGCGTTTCTAAGCTGCTTGAGGAGGCACTTCGCATGCAGCGCTGAAAGGTGGCGCCGCGTTCCTCAAGCCGAACGTCATGGTCAGGTAGCAGAAGGCTCCAAATGGCGTGATGAAGGTGGTCTTCAATCAGTCGATCGGGTTCAGCTTGATCTGGTGATATCCTGAATATGCATCTAAGAAGCTCAACAGCTCGCATCCGGCTGTGGAGTCTATCACCTGATCAATTCTTGGCAAAGCGGACGGGTCCTTGGGACAGGCTTTGTTGAGGCTTGTGTAGCAATGCACATCCGCCACTGCTTGTTCTTCTTTAGTACCAAGACCGGGTTCGCCAACCATTCTGGAAAGAAAACTTCCATGATGAAACCGGCTGCGAGGAGCCGGGCTATCTCTTCTCCAACAACTCTTCTTTTCTCTTCTGACAGCCGGCGCAAGGGCTGCCTGACGGGCTTCACATCAGATCGGACATCTAACTTGTGCTCGACGAAATCCGTCGGTACACCTGGCATGTCTTTGTGGGACCATGCGAAGATGTCCCGATTCTCACGGAGGAAATCGACGAGCTCGCCTTCCTATTTGCTGTCGAGGTTTGCACCTATGACAGCGTATTTCTCCGGGTGCTCCGGGTCCAAGGGTATCTTCTTGGTCTCTTTGGCCGGCTTGAACGAGCCCTCAGCTTCTGACTCCTTGAGGTCGGGCGATATCTCTGGCTGCTTGCCGGCCACTGCCACAATCCGATCCAGGAGCCGCTTCTCAGCCGCGATCACCAGGGACTCGGCCAGCCGGCTGCTTTCAGCTGCACAGGCGGACGACTTTCTGTAGTCGCCGGCTACGGTCAGAATCCCCTTGGAGCTCGGCATCTTCATCTTGAGGTAGGCGTAGTGGGGGACCGCCATGAACTTGGCCAAGGCAGGTCGGCCAAGCAGGGCATGGTAGGGGCTTTCGAGGTCCACCACTTCGAACCAGACTGGCTCTCGGCGAAAGTGATCCTTGTTCCCAAAGAGTACGTCTATCAAAATCTTGCCAATCGGTGAGCAGGAAAGGCCGGGTACAATTCCGTGGAACACAGTCCGACTATGCTGAGGCTGTCTTTGCTTGATTCCTAGCTTCTCCATCGTATCCTTGTACAGGATGTTGATGTTGCTGCCTCCGTCTATCAGCACTCGCGAGAAGCGAGCGGCCCGCCTATCCGTGGCAAGGGTGGCTCCCAAGACCAGGGCGTAGGAGCCCGGATTCGGCATCACCTCTGGGTGATCAGCACGGCTCCAGCTAATGGGTTTCTCGGACCAGTGCATGAATTCTGGGGTATCTGATACTAATGCATTCACTTCTTGCTGCTGCTGCCACCTGCTGCGGCGATCATCAGCCACGCTGGTAAACACGACATAGGCGTCGTGCTCTTCTGGGTAATCGTCTTATACTGCGCCGACCGGCTCGACAGCTGACTCTTTGGGCGGTGGTGGAGGCGGCGCCCAAAGAAAGCGGAGGAGGGCAAGGCCGCCTCCTTGGCGATCTGGTGAGCCAGCGGCACTTCCGGTGGTGTGATTTGACGGCTTCACGCCGCTGTGGAACTTGCGAGGTCCGTCCGTAGTCTGCTTTCAGAAGAGAAGGCGGGCAACCAGTTGGACTTGCCGCCTTTCGCGCGCTGGTGAGGCTGCCCTCGGCGCTGGTTCGATCGCCGCCACCTGCCGGCTGTTGGAAGCGGCTGCGGGCCTTGCGCTTATGATCATTCTGCTGCTGTCGCCGACTGGCGTCGCCAGCCAGAGTTCTGGGAGCATGAGGAGCTACTTTGCCAGTCGCACTGACTTTGATCTCCGACTTCATGGAGGAGTCGGCAGTGGCGTACTTGTCTGCTATGACTAGCAGCTCGTCGAGGGTCTCCGGCCCGTCGCAAAGGAGCTTGTGCTTGAGGAGGGTGCCTTCTCTGCACCCGGCGGTGAAGTACTCGATTGCCTGCACCTCGTGTACTCCTTCACAGGAGTTCCGGAGCTCGGCCCAGCGCGTGGGGTAGTCGCGAGTAGACTCGTTGGGGCCTTGCACGCACAAGGACAGCTGACAAGGCTTGGGAGGTCGCTTGTATGTGCTCGTGAAGTTGCGGACGAAGGCCTCGGTGAAGTCGACCCAACTGTTGATGCTATGGGGCTTCAAGCTGTTCAACCATGTCCGGGCCGTGCCCTGGAGCATGAGGGGAACATACTTTACGGCAACGCGCTTGTTGCCGTTCGCTATGCTGACGGCCGTGGAGTAGTCCACCAGCCAGTCCTCCGGCTTCACGGAGCCGGTGTATTTGGGTGTGTCTCGGGGGAGTGTGAATCCTCGGGGGAAGGGCTCGTCTCGGATGCGAGGTCCGAAACAGGGCGGGCCCAACTCGTCTTCTTCTTCTAGTGCCAGGGATCGGTGGAGTCGCTCGATCCGGTGGCGGGCGTCATTTTCTCCGACTCCCTCTCGGCGGCCAAGGCGGTCGCCGAGAGTCGGATGCTCGATGGGTGGCGGGGAGACTCGCCTTTCTCTGCGGGGAGGAGGAGGCTGATAGTCGTCCCGCCGCTCCACTGCTCTTGGGCGGCCGTTTTGTCGCGCTCGATGGAGATGTGAGTCCGGCTATGGCTGACAGCCGGATCCTTGTTCTTTCTTCCGCGGACGCCGCCAGTCAGCGTCCGAGACGTCGCGCCTTGATCTCGGCGAGGAGGCAAGTCGTCGTGTTGTCGTCGTGGCGCCTCCGTGCGGCAACCGGCTTCGTCTTGCGCGGCGGCCGCATCGAGGAGCTGCTGGACTCGCTCCGTCATCAAGCGGCGCTCCTCGCCCTCGAAGTTATCTAGCTCGTCCGCCGCCGCCTGGGCAGCGCGAATGTTCTCCGCGGGCGTGGCGTACACAGGGCGACTGGCCCCAAACAGACTGGCGATGGCCACGACGCCGCTGCTGGACCGCGCCTAGGCGGCTAGGCCCAGTCGGAGCCGGCGAGCCGCCCACAGCGCGATCCATCTCGCGCTGATAGGCTTTCGACAAGCGTCTCATGCTTGCCAGCTTCTGTGCGCCCATGAGGAGCTGGAGGCGGCGTGCTTCCATCGTTCCGGCGTCGGCGTCCTCCGGAATGGAGGCGGTCAGGTCTTGCAGAACCGCATCGAGAGGGTCACGAGCTCCCTCGCCGGAAGGCTCGCCGTGGCGATGCGACGGTACTTCGCGGCGGTGCTCCCGCCGCTCTCCGCGAGGGAGAGGCTCGTCGAGACCACCACGTTGGTGGGGAACGCATCGAGCGACGCGGTGTCGGAGTCGACCAGCATCGGGTCGGTGGAGCCTACGGACTCCAGGTTGGCGGCAGGTTCGCCGGCGACGTGGAGCTACTCGAGGAGGCCCGCGAGGAGGCTTTCGGGGCCGTCCGTGCCTGCGTCGGATGCGTCTCTCGTCGAGAGGCGAACCTCGCCGACAAGTTCGCCAGAGCAGCTCGCCGCAGCAGCGAACTTCGACGCCATGCAGCGTCGGCGCAGACTCCGTCTGGCGTGCGGGCTGGCTGCGCTTCGCCAGGAGGAAGAGGTTCCGTCGAGCAGGTCTGCGGACGACGGTGCACCAGGCCCCACGGTGGGCGCCAAATGTCGGGGTTGGGTGCGACATATGCCAAAGGATGGGTTATCATGGAGGGGCGAGTAGAACGTTGCGGTGCACTGAAACGGGATGAGGCGAAGACATGCACGCCGCGAATCTTACCCAGCTTCGGGGCTCTCCGAGGAGATAACACCCCTTGCGCTGCTCTGCGGGTCTCCGCATGATCACTATGGCAAAGTGAGTACAAGATGCTCCTTGAGTTGTTCGGGTGAGGAAGGAGAAGGGCACGACTAGCTCTTCTCTCCCTCTATGCGTGTGTCTAAAACTACTAGATTCCAACCCTTTGCATGGGTACCACAGGGGTTTATATAGGCCTACCCACAGGGGTACAACGGTAATCCGCTGAGTGCGGGTCCAAGCCGTCAGTCTCTAAGTCGTCGTCTTCTCCGCCGACTTCTGGGGCACGCCAACTAGTGGGCCCCGTCGACGGCCCAGCATGGGGCCGACAGCCCTTGTCCGCCGCGGGCGGGTCTTGCCGGCTGCAGATTACTATAGTCGTGCTTCTAATGACGCGAGCTTGGTCATGGGGTCATGGCAAGTGCAGCCGCCACGGCGGCGATCACTGCTGCCATTCCCGTCTTTGTCTCGTTAATGGCGCGGAGCCCGCTGGAGGGGCCGGCCGACTCCCGGAGGCCGACTCCACCGGGTCCGTCTTTGGGGTGCTCTCGTCGTCTTCGGTTCTCCCGCCGACAGGCGGGTCCCGCTGTCTTCGGGTTGTACAGACAGGCCATCGTGGGTACAGGAATCTGCCCATTGGCTGATGTCGTGGCAGCGTGGCAACAAAGGTGCCGCGGACGGAGATCTCCGTCGATACGGCGCTCTGTGGCCATACCTGCGCTTTATGGGCGGGGCAGGGATGGGCCGCGAGGCGGCTTTATCCCATCCCGCTCGTAGTCGCTCAGGGAGGAGGTGGTTGGGGTCGCGGGCCGACTCCCTGTAGCCGGCCTCGCTGGAGGTCGCTGGCTTGGAGTCGGCTCGTCCAGAGGCCGTCTCTGGGACTCGGCCTAGAGGGGCAGTCGGCGACTCTGTTGCTGACTCTCTGAAGGCGGCTCTTTGTCTTGGGGTCTTGAGGGGCGCAGTCTGCCCCGATGTTTTGAAAGGTTCAGGGGCTCGGGTCTGCCTACCCGTGGCCCATTACTCCGACAATGGCCTCTTTTCTTTTCTTTTTTTTCGTCCGGAGTCTCATCCCGACTTATGGGGGAATCATAGTCTCCATCATCCTTTCCTCACTTGGGACAATGCTCTAAAAATGATGATCATCACACTTTTATTTTTCTTACAACTCAATGATTACAACTCGATACTTAGAACAAAATATGACTCTATATGAATGCCTCCGTGATGTGCAGGATATGCAATGATTCATAAGTGACATGTATGAAAGAATTATGAACGGTGGCTTTGCCACAAATACGATGTCAACTAAATGATCATGCTAATCAATATGACAATGATGGAGCGTGTCATAATAAACGGAACGGTGGAAAGCTGCATGGCAATATATCTCGGAATGGCTATGAAAATACCATGATAGGTAGGTACGGTGGCTGTTTTGAGGAAGGTATATGGTGGGTGTATGATACCGGCGAAAAGTGCGCGGTATTAGAGAGGCTAGCAATGGTGTAAGGGTGAGAAAAGTGTGTATGATCCATGGACTCAACATTAGTCATAAAGAACTCATATACTTGTTGCAAAAATCTACAAGTTATCAAAGCAAAGTATTACGCGCATGCTCCTAGGGGGATAGATTGGTAGGAAAATACCATCGCTCGTCCCCGACCGCCACTCATAAGGAAGACAATAAATAAATAAATCATGCTCCGACTTCATCACATAACGGTTCACCATACGTGCATGCTACGGGAATCACAAACTTTAACACAAGTATTACTCAAATTCACAACTACTCAACTAGCATGACTCTAATATTACTACCTTCATATCTCAAAACAATTACCAAGCATCAAACTTCTCTTAGTATTCAACGCACTCAAAAGAAAGTTTTACAAATCTTGAATACCAAGCATATTATCATTTTAAGCAAATTACCATGCTATTTAAGACTCTCAAAATAATCTAAGTGAATAATGAGAGATCAATAGTTTCTTTAAAACAAATCCACCACCGTGATCTAAAAGATATAAGTGAAGTACTAGAGCAAAACTATCAAGCTCGAAAGACATAAGTGAAGCACATAGAGTATTCTAACAAATTCCAATTCATGTGTGGCTCTCTCAAAATGTGTGTACAGCAAGGATGATTGTGGTAAACTAACAAGAAAAGACGCAAATAATACAACACGCTCCAAGAAAAACACATATCATGTGGTGAATAAAAATATAGCTCCAAGTAAAGTTACCGATGGAAGTGGACGAAAGAGGGGATGCCTTCCGGGGCATCCCCAAGCTTTGAAATTTTGGTGTCCTTCGATTATCTTGGGGGTGCCATGGGCATCCCCAAGCTTAGGCTCTTTCCACTCCTTGTTCCATAATCCATCAAAAAAATTCACCCAAAACTTGAAAACTTCACAACACAAAACTCAATAGAAATCTCGTGAGCTCCGTTAGCGAAAGAAAACAAAAGGTCACTTCAAGGTACTGTAATGAACTCATTCTTTATTTATATTGGTGTTAAACCTACTGTATTCCAACTTCTCTATGGATTATAAACTACTCCCTCCGTTCCTAAATATATGGTGTATAGTTTTTTGGCACGAAAATTAAAGAACGGACGTGGAGGGTAAATTTCACAAGTTTTGGGCGAGATTACACCTGACTAATTCACATGAGACAATAGAAGAGCTGTGCTAATGTAAGGAAATGTAATCAAATTCCTAAAAAAAATATCCAAACGAGTGGTGAGACGCAATACACCTTATATTTCGGATTTTTTCTGAAAAATCTATACACCTTATATCAAGGAACGGAGGGAGTATTTTACTAGCCATAGATTCATCAAAATAAGCAAACAACACACGAAAAACAGAATATGTCAAAAACAGAACAATCTGTAGTAATCTGTAACTAATGCAAACTTCTGGAACTCTGAAAATTTAGCCAAAATAGGACGACCTAGGAAATTTGTTTATTGATCAGCAGCAATTGGAGTCACTTTTTATCACGTTCTGGTGAATTGTAACAATTGTTTTCGTAAACCAAAAGTTTCTGGAAATTACAGCAAGATCAAATAACTATTATCCAAGAAGATCCTATAGGTTTAACTTGGCACAAACACTAATTAAAACATAAAACCACATCTAAACAGAAGGAAGATGGATTATTTATTCCTAAACAGAAACAAAAACAAAAAAAGCTAAAAATAAAATTGGGTTGCCTCCCAACAAGCGCTATCGTTTAACGCCCCTAGCTAGGCATAAAAGCAAGGATAGATCTAGGTGTTGCCATAATAGTGGTATGGAAAATCATGAAAACTTCTCTCATATTCTCTACGTTCAGCAGCAAGTTTTCTTTGAGGCAAGCAAAAATAATCAAAAGGGCTAAGTTTAATGGGACAAAAGTCCCCAAGATCAATCTCGGGAGGTATGGGTTCCTCCCTAGGACCTTTGTATTGCACAACCAATTCATCATTAAGAGCAATCTTTGGGAAAAAAGCTACAGGCCTTCATTCAAGAGGAAAACCTAGTCCATTATTCTGGATAGCAAAATCATCATTAAGCTCAGAAATTTTATCAACTAGAACATCGGCAGGAACCTTTTTCCTAAAATTTTCATTATAAGCAATATGATCTAAGATTGTAAACGCATCATGTATTCCTGATTAAAAAGGATAGCTTCAATGGGAGGATGACTAGCATCTACCCTATAATGCGCAAAGATTTCTTTGGCCTCTTTTATTATAAATCTAAACTCATGAGCCAAAAAGATGGTGGTGGCACCATTAACAAAAGAATGCTCAGTATTAGAGAATTCTAAGAAAATTCATTGTATGCAAGGATGCATGTGCATAAATTCCCTTTCAAGTTCAACTATAAGCATGGCAATAACGTCCGCAAGACTACTAGTTCTATGAAGAATAGAACCGCCCATAGAAGGCAAAGCACTGGCACAAGTAAAGAAATCTTGAATAACTCCTTTTCCAATAATGTTACCACTACCAACTCGAATTTTTTTTGTATGCAAGGTAGGGGGTTCATCAACGGGGACATCAGAATTTTCCATGATATTATTATTGTCAATATCGGCAATAATTTCCACAAATTCAGACATAACGACAAGCAAGCGAGAAAAAAGGCAAATGGAAAAGAGAGGGGGATATTGGGAAAGAGAGGACGAATAAAACGACAAGGGTGAAGTGGGGGAGAGGAAAACGAGAGGCAAATGGGAAATAATGTAATGCGAGAGATAAGGGATTGTGATGGGTACTTGGTATGTTGACTTTTATGTAGACTCCCGACAACGGCGCCGTAAATCCTTCTTGCTACGCCTTGAGCTTGCGTTGGTTTTCCCGAAGAGGAGAGGATGATGCAGCAGAGCAGCGTAAGTATTTCCCTCAGTTTTGAGAACCAAGGTATCAATCCATTAGGAGGCCACGCCATGAGTCCCTCGTACCTACACAAAGCAAATAGCTCCTCGCAACCAACGCGAATAGGGGTTGTAAATCCCTTCACGGTCACTTACGAGAGTGAGATCTGATAGAGATGATAGATAATATTTTTGGTATTTTTGGTATAAAGATGCAAAGTAAAATAAAAGGGCAAAGTAAAAAAGCAAAACAATAATAAAGCGTAGGAAGATTAATATGATGAAAATAGACCTGGGGGCCATAGATTTCACTAGTGGCTTCTCTCAAGAGCATAGGTATTTCACGGTGGGTTAACGAATTACTGTTGAGCAATTTACAGAATTGAGCATAGTTATGAGAGTATCTAGGTATGATCATGTATATAGGCATCACGTCCGAGACAAGTAGACCGACTCCTGCCTGCATCTACTACTATTACTCCACTCATCGACCGCTATCCAGCATGCATCTAGAGTATTAAGTTAATGAAAATAGAGTAACGCCTTAAGCAAGATGACATGATGTAGAGGAATAAATTCATGCAATATGATAAATACCCCATCTTGTTATCCTCGATGGCAACAATACAATACGTGCCTTGCAACCACTACACCATGACACTGCATTCCCCACAACCAAGTTAGATGGGAAAACAGCTTCCGCCGACAGCTAGTCGGTCGGGAAAAACTATTGCCGACCGATCATGTCTGTTGGGGTAAGTCCAGACGGGAAAACCCTTTCCCGACCGACATACTTTTCCCGACCGACTGCTTGTCAGCTATGGAGTATCTTTCCCGACCAATATTTTGTTGGGCCTGCCATGGGCCTTTCCCGACCAACAATCCATTGGTGCTGCTATGGGCCTTTCCCGACCAACTACCAGACAGGATAATCTTTCCCAACCAACAATTCATCGAGGTTGCCATGGGCCTTTCCCAACCGACTATCAGATAGGGTAATCTTTTCCGACCAACATTCTGTGGGCCATCCAAACAACCACAACGGCCTGGTGTTCTCACTACACCGACATTCTGCATGCTATATAAGATGTACATTTAAATCCATAAATTACCAAGATGCATAATCTTAAATCCAGAAGGACACAACGGAAATAATGATAGCATCATACATTAGCTCATCACACATACAAATAGTTCATTCATTCTCATGAGTCACTACACCTAGATTACTACAAAAACAAAGATAATTAAGTGCATTACACATATTGGTTGAGTGTCAAAAGACACGACATAGATCCAGTTTTACGAAATGAAAGCTAAAGATGCAGCATCTCCAAATAGCAAAGAATGTCCTCCATTACAAAATCATCCAGTTGATGCGGAAAACCGAATACTAGGTTCTTTATGCATTTCCTTCCCAACAAGATGTTAACAAGAACTTCTGCAATGGCATAGGGTCATTACACAAATTATCAAGGTATTCGGAGTAATATACTGAATACATGGTTGGTGTTTATCTTGCTAGATGGCCATGCAATGGACCTTGCACAGCCTCGCCAACATATCATAAACCATCATACAAATAAGGCAGTGTAGCATCCCTTGTAATCAGACCATTCACAACAACCTCATAAGTCTAGAAATTAGATAGACAGCAGCAGCAGCAGCAGGATTATAAACAAATAGAAACTTTAAATACAGATGGCATAGTCATTGCTTGTTAGAAATGCCCACGTGAAAAATCACCAACTATCTTCAAGAGCGCAAGGCAATAGCGGCTCGTGCCAAGTTGCCAAGTTGTAAATATTTCACAAGAAAAAAAATAAAGATTCGGGACTGATATCCTGAGTCAGGCTCAATTGTCGAAACCATCTGAAGAGAGCTCTAGCATTAGGCTGAGATCCGATCTTACCAAGCCTAGAGGATAATAAGGGTATACTACACAGCTATGGAAATCAGCACACTGTAAATGTATGTCAAACGGAATTTGGAAACAAGCACAACATAAAATAGTAGGCTTCTGCAGAAAAGAAAAGAAATCAAGAGCATTCAATCAAGCAGGGTTTTCTGCTATACGCCACAAGTATCTTTTTTCCAATCCAAGCAAAAACACTAGGTTATCGAAGGTTGTTTACAAACAGATATCATGATATTTACAAACAGATATCATGATATCAAAACTACAACAGTCTGCATTGACTTAAAATACAACAAAAAAATGTTCTCGTTCAACCACAATATTTGTAGTCCACGACATGAGAGCTAAATAATCCAGAACTAAAAATCCCTACAACTCTACATTTGTGTTTTTTGATCAAAATGTAGGACCTATAATTGAAATCTAAGACCTATATAAAATAAAGATCTGAAACCCAATTTGTGTGCTTGAAAAACAATTATATTACAAGAACACATCAGAGAAACATACAGTGCATATGAACAATACATGTATATATGCAGTTATACCACCAGTACATTTTGCTACTTCCAAATATGTATCTGATATGCGTGTGAGATAGGAATACCGTGATATGACAATATGTGCGCGATACAGGAATACCATGATATGTGAATTCCACCTGAGAAATACCTTTTCAAAAAACAGGCACCAGAAATCAGTCTTTGCTTTCAGCAAAAAAAAAGGCAACATGCACTACATGCATACCCGCAGCCCGTAGCCATCAATGTCATACCCATCAGGACCATAAATTAAATCATCGGCATCACAAGGATCCTCAGACTAAAAAGATCATTAGTTATATCAACCCAAAAATTATACACATAGTTAAGAGACTATTTTGAATCCCAAATAATAACAATAAGACTTCTATTACAAATTCTAAGTATAAGCCTCACATTACAGTGAAAATTCTACATGACCATGACAAAATACTAACCTCAACAAAGTGTAACCAGGAGGTCATGGAGGAATCTTCAAGTCAATATCCACAATATGTCTATGCTGCATAATGATAAATAAAATTAAGGCATGAATAAATCCATTTTAATTCATTACAATGCCTTGTAAATGACATGCAACCTATTGAATAGTTTCCTTACTATGTACTCCCTCCGTCCAAAAATTCTTGTCTTAGATTTGTCCAAATACGGATGTATCAAGTCACGTTTTAGTATTAGGTACATCCGTATCTAGAAAAATCTAGGTACATCCGTATCTAGACAAATCTAAGACAAGAGTTTTGGGACGGATGGAGTACAACTTACAGTGAAAACTTGGTCAAAAACTTCATTAGTCTGTGATATAGTCAATTATCTTTACATAATTGCCAAAGCCATGAGGAAAGCTAATGCCAAAATCATTACACAAAATTGAATATTGACCGTGTAAAAGATATCCTCAACCTCCCTCTTAAGAATGTCTGCAGGGAGGTTGCCTACAGAAATGGTGCAGCTGTTGTGCCTGCCAATTGGTTCTACCTTTAATAAACAAAATAAAGGCCATACGCCTATAGATGAATATTTGATGAAAAAACACTGTGCACTTTAATTTCTTGGGGAAAACATGCTAGCTCAAATGGTGCAGACCACTGGCGGAGCTTCGTGAGGGCAAAAGCATGCCATGGCCCGCCCAGCTGCTGAGGTAAAAATATAGCTATATACATGCAGGCCAGCCCATGACAGCCTCGCTCGCATGCTGTCTCGCCTCGTCAGGCTTCTCTCCTTGCATCCAGCCTCAGTCGCCCTCCATGCTAGGGCACGAGCCACACGTACAGCTGCACAGAGGGACAGAGAGAGGTGGGGCGGAGCCGCAAATTAAGGTCCAGCTGCCGGCCGCATCGAGTAGCAGTGTAGAGCGATGCGGACTACGGATGCTCCGGGGCGACCCATGCCACGGTGGCTTGGCCACGCCCCAGGCGGCAGCTAGCAGCGGCTGCGCCCAGCCGGGTGACGGCAAGTGGAGACCTAGGCCACGAGCGCTGCTGCACTAGCACAGGCACATGCACAACCCGCAAACTCTCATCTCCCAAGCAGTCTAATTTTCCTATAAAATGTAGGCTATAGCACTCTGAAATTCAGTGAATTGATAATACACATCCTAATTTGGATAGTAGATAATTGCCATAGGCACTTGGTAGCAAGGCTAATCAACGCAAAATCGATTTGGTTTTCAAATGAAAAAAGAGATGTACGTTACAGATTAAGTTGAGGAAGACTTTTCAGCAGCAGCTCTTCATCCATTCCTTGGGTTGATTTTTTTCGTGTTTTTTAGATTGGCCCGCCCGGTCTTTCCTTTGTAGCTCCGCCACTGCAAACAAACATTAAAAGCAATAGAAGAAAATAAAATTGCCGCCGAAGTCATCATCAGGAAAGAAGAGCATAATGCCAAATTTCATACTCTTGTATGTCTACTAGATTTTATCAATTATACTACAGAATCGCTAGAAACTACCAAACCACAACCTTACACCTATCAAACCATGACCTGACGTCTATCTTTTCACTATAAGAATTAGTAGTACAAATTTGCAATTGTTTAATAGATTCTGGACAGTTGAACAAAATACCGTATAACCTAAACCACTGGTGGAAAAAAGGCCTTTGGTCGCGGTTCGCAACTGCCATTAGTCGCGGTTGGGCAACCGCGACCAAATAAGCGCGACTAAAGCCCTCCACCTTTAGTCGCGGCTGCTTAAGAACCGCGACTAACGGCCCGTCCACGTGGGCGCCAGGCGGTTGTCAAGGAGGACCTTTAGTCGCGGTTCTTCTGGCCAACATGCGACTAAAGGCGCCACAGGTTTAGGTTTTAGCCCCCCTAAACCTGTTTTCTGTTTAATTTGTATTGTTTTATTTCTTTTGTGCTTCATTTTAATTTTGAAGGAGTTCCATATATTCTACGGTACTACATACATGCATATGAATGTACAATTTCAAATAAATTTGAAATTAGAACCAAAAAGAATTCAAGAGGAATATACAATATATATTCAATATCATCGGATGACCATATACAATTTTGAACAAGTTTCCATACATGATTTAATGCATATAAAGTTCTACGCCCTCGTAATAGTGTTCTCCTTTAGGATGGAGGACTTCCTGCTGAACCATCCAGCTAGTTCCTCTTGAAGTGGTCGGAAGCGAGCTTCGACTAAGCATCATCCGGAGGTTATTCCTCCGAGCATTGGTATCACTCGGAACCCGCCAGAGGTGTATCTCGGATCATCTCACGACATAGTATCCACATAGATTGGTCTCCGTGGCTGAATATCCCCAGCATTCTTAGCCTTTGACCTTTTGAATTCTAGCTCTTTTTTGAATTCACCGACCTTTGTATCTACGAACCGTCTCCAAACCCTACGAGGCAAAGAAAATTAAATGAACAAGAGAGTTATTAGTTACTTGATATTAGGAAATGAACGAAATAGGCCGATCGATATAGAGCGCAAATGAATGAAAATAATTACTTCTGCAGCATTCTTCTCATGCCGCCCCAAAGCTTTGGATCCATATTCAGAGAGTCGTGGACGAGACATTCTGAGGTGTTAACTTTAATTACTAGCAGAATCCAGTGGAACCTGCGGACACGATACATGCACAGTACGTCATGCATAACTCATCGATTAGCCGGCCACATACCATGCATGGAGTAAACAAAAGAGAATGTGCTCAAGACAGAAACACTCACCCAAAATGGTAAGGAAATAGAATATCACTTTTGAGTTCCTGCTTTGTAAGAAACTGCCACAGGTCTGCCTCCACGTCGGCGGGGTGACGCTCCAACACATGTCCATTAACGATGTGTGGGTCAATGAACCCAACATCATGGATGTTCCTTACTCTGCATTCCTTAATCTTCATTCTGCATGTATAATAGCGGACACAACAATATAGTTAGGACATATATATAGTGCAGGCAATATGAACGAGATGGGGTAGAAATTAATAAATCACTTACGTAACGTAGCAACCGATGATAGATTTGTCGAGCTCATGCAGATTGAAAAGCTGGAACAATTCACTCAGTTCAATTTGTACATAGTAATGTTTGAAGTGATGCTCATGTCTAACTTCCGCATAAATATATTCTTTGGCGTTTTATTTTTATGTAAACCTTGTACCATTTCAGCAGACCTTTCATTTGTGGAGGTAGATCCTTTTCTCGCGCAGGCTCGACGAGAGGCCCATTCTTGACATATGTAATTACTACCTCCTTCATCGGCGCCTCATCAAGGCCTAACAGTTCACGAAGAGTAATACCTAAGTTGGCCGCTTGTTCTCGCACTCGTTACATACAATCCTCAGTGCCGCAGCTTGTATGATCTCGGGGCATCCGGACAGAAGGCTTCCACTATAAGCGGGCAATCGATTGTTTACTTTGTTCCCGAGCTGGGCAACTTGTTTCCGCTTTTTTACTTTCGCCTTCTCCGCTCTTTGTTCTCCTTGAACATGAGTGCCTGCCTCAAGTTCACGTGCATAGTCGTTAGGCAGATTCTTCATGGCTTGGGACGGTGTGCTCAAAATGACTTAGCCCACTTCTTTTGCTCATCGAAAATACTGGCTTGGGCTCGGGCTCTCTTTTCTTCTTGCAGTCCGCCTTCCATTTCTCCAAATCAGCAGCCGCGTCGCGTCGACTTCCTCGGCACTACGCTCCCAAGGCCTTGTGGGGAGAGGCTTGATGATGGCTCCGCACCTTTGTGGTCTTAGGTACATAAGGGTCCGGGTTAATAATCCAGGACTGCTTCGCTTCTTTGCCGGAGGTGGATTGGGGCGGCATCCGATCACCCGCCGGACGAGGATCGGGGCGGCGGCTGATCACCCGCCGGACGTTAGGATCTGGGGCGGCGTCGGTGACGTGACGGAGGTGTAGGTGAACCGCCACCACCACCACCACCACCACCACCGCCACCGCCACCACCACCACCATAGGGGTGGACTTGTTGTCCTTGGCGCCGCCTCGAAACTTGATAAACTTCTTTTGCCATAGAATGAAATGGCGCTTGACATCTCCAAGTCTTTTCTCCCTTCGTGTAGCAATGTCAATCTCCGTGTCCTCAAACCCTTGGCCTATGTCCTCCACCGTGACACGAGCATAGCCATCTTGAATGGGGTTGTTGTGGTGGAGTGCTCCTGTAAACATGGTAAAGCACTGCCGATGGCTACCTTCATGGACATGTTCCCGATAGGATAATACAGATGACATTCTTTCATCTCCTTTATATCGCCCACGGGTAGCGAGGAGGCTCCGGTGCAGTAATTTCGACCACCGAGGCTCCGTGCAGTAATTTCACCACCGAGAGGCTCCGTGCAGTAATTTCGATCGTCGGTGCATCTGCACCAGCCGGTGGGCCTCCGTGGAAGCCACGCTGCTTCTCCGCTGCTGGCTTCCGAGATCCGCTGGATGATCTTCATGCTGCACCGAGCTGCATCTCTTTCGCTACTAGTACACTCATGGTTTTCTTCATCACATCCATTTCGATGCCAACCGCGCCACAACATCTGCTTCCCGATCCATCTTTCTCTTACGGCTTCAGAATCGTCAGGTCATCGCTCGGGGAACCCTATTTTCCACGGAATGTGCGCCATGCCTCGTACACGCCCTCCGTGTTCAGGATTCCCGAGGGCTTTTGTCGCCGCGTCGTTCTCTCTGTTGAACTTGATCTTCCCTGTTGAGCATCCTTCATTGCGCCAATAAGGGCTTGGGTGGGTTTAATTAATTTGCCCCGTAAACACACTCCCCTGCCTCCGGTTCAGCGTTCCCCATGCCCGCATTCACCAGCTTTTGGCCCTTGGGTCCCATCCTCCGAACCTGGACGGATTCTCGCGCCTCAGCTCGTTCTCCATCTTCTCCAACCTAGGCACCCAAATGCGATACCCTCCTGGCCCCATAACATGATTGTACTCCTTCTTAGCCGCATTTTCCTTATTTTTTCGATATTTGAATGAACTGCTCCGATTTCTTTTGCTTCACAAATTCTGGCCAATCATGTTTCAGTTTCTCATATTGTCCTTTGAAACCGGAGTCTTGTTCTGCTTGACAAAGTCATGGGCTAGATTTTGCTTGAATTTCCGGAATGCGCCGGCCATCTTATGAAGAGCGAACTGTTTGACTAGCCTCCTCCTCTCCTTGTTTTCCTCAATCTTGTTACCCTCCTCATCGAATTTGTTGTATTCCGGAGGTAGAACGAAATGTTCCATAAGCTTCTTGAAGCAATCTTTTTTGTTCTCTTATCGACAAAAGTGAAACCATCAATTCGTGCCTTCTTTGGCTCATTCCACTCTGGACGGTGATCGAGACGTTGTCTCTAACAATGGCTCCGCATTGGCTGACAAACTTGGTGGCGTTCTTGCGGGCTCCAGCGCCTCCCGTTGCAATCGTCGACAACCTCGATGGTGCATGTTTCTCCTTGTTTCATCGTCTTGGTTGCGCCACGCTTTGACGACATACTCGATTGTTTCGACGATCCGCCGAGGGCTAAAATAAGAAAGAGAGTCGCGCTGTTAGTACACACATATTTATTCAAATCAGTTAGTTTGTATCACCGAGGCTCAATGTATATATATACCTCGCGCGGAGGTGGTTGCTACTTCCATTTGAAGATCGCTGTTTATCGACGCTTGTTCGGCATCATCTTGTCGACGGCGCCTTCATCTTCACCGTCAAGGTTCAGATAAGAAGAGATATCATCTTCTTCTTCTCCGGTCGGCACATATAGAATATCGCCGCTTATGATGCCGAACATATGTGCTTCACCGTCCGGATCATAGTTGTCCATAATCGGTCAGCTCTATCGTCCGCCATTATGTCAGTCCTGAAAACATGTAGTAAAAACAAATTAATTAAGTGAAGAAGGGGCGGTGGCGGTGGCGGTGGCGAAAGGCGGTGGCAAAAGGAGGGGCGAGGAAGGGTGGGAGAGGGTGTCGCGGTAGAGCGCGAGACGGGCGGCAGACGACGGCGTCACGGAGAGGGAGGCGAGGACAACACACATGTATAACCTCGCCGCCTCTCGATCCCAAAAAAACCACAGCATCGCCGCCCCTCGCCGCCCCTCGCCGCCTCCATTTTATTTTTTTTTTTCTTTGGCGGTTTTCTGTTGTTTTTGTTTTTCACTTTATATGTATTTTTGATTTTATTTCTCTTTCAAATTTCGTCAAATTTTCTTATAAAATTCTAAATTTTTTGAACTTCCCTTAAATTGACAAACTATTTCAAGCTGTGAACTTTTTCCGATTCCAGACACTTCTTTTTCCAAAACACGTGAACTTTTTTTCAAAATCCTGAACTTTTTTTAAAAAATCGATATACATTTCGAAAGAAAATCAAATTTATGTCAAACTTGATGAACTTTTATTTCCAAAATTTATGATCTTTTTCATGGCTGATCAACTTTTCAAATTTGTGAACATTTTAAAATTGAAGAACTTTTTTGTAATTCCTGAACCATTTTTAAAAATCAAGAATTGTTCATTCTGTGAACTTTTAAAAATTGATGAACCGAGGCCGGTCGGCGGGCGCTTGAGGGGCGGCGAGGAGGCCCCACACGGCTTGGGCGGCGAGGGAGGCCGGTCGGCGGCGTTGAGGGCGGGCGAGCGAGGCGGCAGTACCGAGGCCGGCCGGCGGGCGCGGCTGGGCGAGGGCGACGGCGGCGGGCGGCCGCGGGCGAGGGCGAGGGCGACGGCGGGCGCGCGAGGGCGCGGGCAGAGACGAGGCGAGAATCGAATCGGAGAAGACGAGAATCGAGCCTTGTATTTATAGCCCCCTTTTTAGTCGCGGTTGGCGACGCGACCATGATTAAAGGTACCCTTTAGTCGCTGGTCGCCTGCCCATCCGCGACTAAAGGGTTTTTATGGGTTTTTTATGCTCCGCCCCTTCTTTAGTCGTCGCGTTGGGGAGGCGACCATGATTAGTAAGTAACCTTTAGTCGCGGTTGGTCTGGCCAACCGCGACTAAAGGCCGCCATGTGTTTAGGGTTTTAGCCCCCCAAACCTGTTTTCTGTTTAATTTGTATTGTTTTCTTTTTAATTTGTATTGTTTTCTGTTTAATTTGTATTGTTTTATTTCTTTTGTGCTTTATTTTAATTTTGAAGGAGTTTCACATATTCTACGGTACTACATACATGCATATGAATGTACAATTTCAAACAAATTTGAAATTAGAACCAAAAAGAATTCCCACAAGTTCTTCCCGCCTCTGTCTTCCCACAAGTTCTTTCCGCCAGTCTTCCCGCCATTCTTTCCCGCCTATGTCTTCCCCGCCATTTCTTCACGCCTATCTTCGCACAGACGATTCTCCTTTTATAGGCACGGCGCCGCTTCTGCTTTGTCTTGTTCCTCCGACAGTATGTCAGGCGCTACCCACGCATCGCGTCTGTCTAACCTTTAGTCCCGTTGCACCAACCAACCGGGACTAAAGGTTAGATGACCAGCTCGATTCCTCTTCTTCCGCCATTTCTTCCCTGTCTTCCCGCCTCTTTCTTCCCGCCACTTTCTTCCCGCCTCCTGTCTTCCCGCCCCCATTTTTCCCGCCATTTCTCACTACATATATGTAGCCCGGCTTGGCCAGCATTATCACATCTCTCATGGCTTCCACCGCACCCACTCTAACCTACCAGCAGGTGGAGGAGCTTTGCGCGAACTACCCTTGTCCACCGGGCTATCAAGGCCCCCACCGGCTGGAGCCTAAGCGCCGGCGGCGTGCAGTCCCTCCCGTCCCTCGTGTATGCATACGCGGGCGGCCATCACGAACCACTACTACCTCAACCTCACGCCGAGCAGCGGATGAATCTCGCCGCATCCCGATAACCAGCATACTTGGGACGCTTTCTTCATCAATCGGCGTGAGAGGGCGCCGCCAGTATGAGGGGGACGGTCTGCCTCTGGGAACTTCCACGAGGCCGGCCGTCGGCTATGGTGGTATGGCCGACTCGCAGAGCGCCATGGACTACATCACGGCGGCGATATCCCCGCCTGCGCTACCCTCGCTTCGAGCCACGAGCGCCGCCCGACGATAGCGACGACAAGAGCGATTTACAGCAGCGATTTACGCGGCGGCAACTTAGAAGGCGGCGACTACCAAGACAACGACGACGGCGGCTATGAAGACTACGAGTATGCATATTATACGCCTAGGCAGGAGTATGACTAAATCACTCCAAATTTCATGTATCATCAGTGGTATCTCGAATCATTCGAAAATGGACACCAAACACATCACGGGTAATATAATTCACATGATCCATTCAACAAAGTTTGGTACAATAAATTATTACACATCATTTCTTCCCTTGTGTCCCTGCTTGCTTACGATTGTGCCGTATCCATGGAGCATCCTCATCATTTAACTTAATGCTTGGGTCGGTGTTCACTTTGAAGGGCGGAATTTCAGCAAACATATTATAATCTTCTCGACATGTCTGTCTTGTCCTCCACTCCCACGATGTTTCTTTTCCCGAAAGAACAATGTGGCGCTTTGGATCATCGCATGATGTACTGATCGCTTTTCTTATCTTTCCATTTCCTCGGTTTGCTACTCATGTCCTTCACATAGAAAACCTGAGCGACATCTTTCGCTAGGACGAATGGTTCGTCAAGGTAACCAAGATTGTTGAAATCCACCATTGTCATTCCGTATTGCTGGTCCACCTTTACCCCACCTCCTGTTAGCTTGAACCATTTGCACCGGAACAAAGGGACCTTAAAGGAGGGTCCATAGTCAAGTTCCCATATCTCCTCTATGTAACCATAATATGTGACCTCTTGCCCATTCTCGGTTGCTGCATCAAAGCGGACACCACTGTTTTGGTTGGTGCTCTTTTATCTTGGGCGATCGTGTAAAATGTATTCCCATTTATCTCGCACTTGGAAAGTCGTTATAGTCGAAGATGGTGTCTTGGCCAACATGTACAGCTGATCTACAACATCATTGTCATTCATTAAATGTTTTCTCAACCAACTGCCGAAAGTCTCCATGTGGGCCTTCCTAATCCAGGATTCAGGCTTCCCCGGGTTGTCAGAACGTAAAATATTCTTGTGTTTCTCAAAGTACGGAGCCACCAAGCTGGAATTGGTCAAGACAAAGGTGGTGTGCTTCAATGAGAATGGTCATCCATACATATCGTTGATTTCCTTCCGATCGTGTTTTTCCACTTAGTCTCCCCTCGTGCGCGATCGAGGAAGACCAATCGCTTAAGGTCAGGAACAAAGTCAACACAAAACTCAATTACCTCCTCATTTCCATAGCCCTTGGCGATGCTTCCTTCTCGCCTAGCACGGTTACTTAACATATTTCTTTAATACTCCCATGAACCTCTCAAGGGGAACATATTGTGTAGAAATACAGGACCGAGAACGAAAATCTCTTCGACTAGGTGAACCAGGAGGTGCGCCATAATATTGAAGAAGGATGGCGGAACACCAACTCGAATCGACAAGACATTGGATCACATCGCTCAGAACCGTGGTAGAACTTCTGGATTGATTACCTTCGAGAGATTGCATTGAGGAATGCACATAGCTTCACAATGGCTACTCGAACATTTTCCGCAGAGAGCCCCTCAAAGCAATCGGAAGCAATTGCGCCATAATCACGTGGCAGTCGTGAGACTTCAGGTTTTGGAACTTTTCTCCGCCATGTTTATTATTCCCTTTATATTGGACGAGAATCCAGACGGGACCTTCATACTGCTCAGCATTCAAAAAGATGACCTTCTCTTCTTTGGTCGAGCGTAGCTGGCACGACCTTGAAACCATTCCGGATGCCGGTCATCGTGGTCTTTCAAACGTTGCTGGTCCCGCCGTGCTTCCTTTGTATCATTTGTCTTCCCATACACGCCCAAGAAGCTTAGGAGGTTCACGCAAATATTCTTCGTAACGTGCATCACGCCGATTGCAGAGCGGACATCTAGGACTTTCCAATATTCTAGCTCCCGAATATAGATTTCTTCTTCCACATGGCTGCGTGCCCGTCGCCTCCTCCCTTCGAACTGATTGTCCGCCAGACCCTTTCCAAAGATGACTTTCAAATCCTTGACCATATCAAATACCTCAGCACCAAGCAGGTTCCGCAGCTTCGCCGGTGATCTGCCTTGCCGTTGTAATGCTTGCCTTTCTTTTCATCGATGAATTTTCGAAGAAATCGACGATGCCCAAGGTACACGCTCTTCTTACAATTTGGCAAATGTACACTTTCAGTCTCATGTAAGCAGTGCGTGCATGCATTGTATCCCTTATTTGACAGTCCCGAAGGTTACTAAGAGCAGGCCAATCGTTGATGGTTACGAAAAGCAACGCCGAGGTCAAATTCCTCTTGTTTGTGCTCATCCCACACACGGACACCACCCCACAGCTGTAAAAGTTCATCAACTAATGGCCTTAGGTACACATCGATGTCGCTGCCGGGTTGCTTCGACCTTGGATGAGCACCGCATCATAATGAACTTCCGCTTCATGCACAACCAAGGAGGAAGGTTGTAGATGCATAGAGTCACGGGCAGTGCTATGGCTGGAGCTCGCTCGCCAAAAGGATTCATGCCATCCGTGCTTAGAGCAAATCTTATGTTCCTTGCGCCACCTGCAAAATCTTTGAACCATCTGTCGATCTTTCTCCATTGCGCTCCATCTGCGGTGTGTCTCAACTCCCCGTCCGACTTACGGTCCTCTTTGTGCCATCGCAACAACTTGGCATGCTCTTTGTTCCTGAACAGACGTTTCAACCGTGGTATTATAGGAGCATACCACATCACCTTGGCGGAACCCTCTTCCCGGGTTTCGCCCTCAACATCGCCACCGTGGTCATCGCCTCGATCTTATAACGCAATGCAAGGCATACCGGCATTCATTCAAATTCTCGATTCACCATGGTAGAGGATGCAATCGTTGATGCATGCATGTATCTTCGTAACCTCTAAACCTAGAGGGCGACAACCTTCTTTGCTTCAGACGCGTCAAGGGGGCAACTCGTTATCCTTTGAAACATATTCTTCAACATTTTCAGCAAGTTTTCAAATGCCGAGTCAGCTACACCTGCCTCTGCCTTCCATTTCAGCAAATCCAGCAGTGCAGCCCAGCTTTTTCAGACCATCATCGCATCCGGGTACAGCGCCTTTCGTGATCCTCTAACATGCGATCCAAATTCTCCTCTCCTTTTCAGTTTCGCAGCGCTCCGCATCAGCAATGGTCCGACCAAGATCATCAACGGATCATCACGTGCCTCTTCTTCACCTTCCCTTCACCTTCAAAGATCCTCCATGAAAGTATCACCAAATGAGCAAGATAGCTTTCATCGATGAAATCATCCCTTCTTCATCTTCTTCCATTATAACCCTCTTTCTCCATGCTTGGTCCAACAATTATAGCTTGGCATGAAACCGCGCGAAGCAGATGCATGTGAACATCTCTTGAGGAAGAGTAACCTTCCGATTCTTACAGATAACACATGGACAGATAACAAAACCCCCGCTTGTTCGCATTAGCCACTACGAGGAAATCTTTCAAACCCGTAGTGAACTCGCCGGAGAGTCGGTTACCGTACATCCATTGCCGATTCATCTGCATTATTATAATATAAAATATATAATTAACCATCATGCATTTGTTAAACTAACTAGCTACAAACAATATAAATTAAACAATGAACTACACACATGCATATTTTATCAATGACACATCAAAGGTTCATCAAGTTGCTAACATGATCGAGGAGTGTGGCTCCAACACTTCATGTCATGTTTGTTTCATGCTCTTGGGGCATTTCATCAAACACCTTATGTGCATAAGAGGAACCAAAAGCAAACCTACACCCACTTGTGAAGAGAATGGCTCCAAATGGCTAAGTGTTGGCTGCTGGATGGGTATATATAGGGAGGGCTTTAGTTGCGGTTGGCCTGGCAAACCGTGACTAAAGGTGCCCAAGGCCTTTAGTCGCCGTTGTCCTGCCAACCGCGACTAAAGACCTCACGCGCGCCACCTGGCCACCGAGCGCTGGCTCAGCCTTTGGTCGCGGTTCACCTCCGTAATCATGATTAAAGGTCCCATTAGTCGCGGTTCCTACAGCTTCGCGACTTATGGGGCTGGACGGAAGCCTGTTTTTCCACCAGTGAACCAAATCTTACATTCTGCTCCAACTCCCAACCGAAGAGATGCTCGCTGGATAGAAGAATTACCACAAGTCATGGCGGATTTGAAGAGAAAAAGGAAATGGAACAAATCAAACCACGGTAGCACTGATTGGGAAGGGGTGGAGAGGGAGCAGGGGAGGGAAAATACCACTCACCGTCGGGGGAGGGAAAGCACCGGCAGTCAATGGCCAGATTCTCCTTGAACAGATCCGGAGAGCGCAGATCGATGGAGGCCCCTGGCGTGGCGGCAGCGGTGGAGGCGCCTTGGTGACGAGAGCGGGGGCTAGTTCTCTCTCCCAGGTGACCCACCTCTCTATCTCACCCCCGGATCTGAGAGGGGCGGCGGCGTTCACCACCGCTCCTTGGCCTCTCAGCGTCGGTGCTCTGACTTCATGAACATGCGGCCCGAGGGTTAAAAGTGTTAGTAGTGGGGGTGCCTGAGGATGAAGGGGGCAGGGCAGAAACCTCACTGCCGCGGTAAGGCCGTGCAGGCGACGGCCGATGGCGTGCGGGCTGCTAGATTGCTAGCGGTCGTCGGCGGCGGGACGGGGGGAGGGAGCACGCCTGAGAATTTAGGTTTGGGGAATTTGTACCCGGTCGTGACACTTGTAGGCCGAATAGAAAAATACGAGGGAGGGTTGGTGCTAAGTTTTCGGCCTGCTCGCGCGCAAAGATGGGCCGGCCCGATTCGCAACTAATAGTCGGTCGGCAATATTCGCCGACCAACAGTGTGATGGAAACAAGAGCTTTCCCGACCGACGGTCTGACGTCAAATATCAAAGTATTCCCGACCGATGGTTGGTCGTGCTACGTAAGTATTACTGACCAATAGTTTGATAGAAGTTTCTCCGACCAACAGTCCGTTAGCAAAAGAAACTTTTCCCAACACACGCAGTAGGGAAATCTAGTGCGTGGTGTAGTGAACCCTTTCTGTCACTGGGTAAGGACACCGCAAGATTGAACCCAAAGCTAAGCACTTCTCCCATTGCAAGAACTACCAATCTAGTTGGCCAAACCAAACGGATAATTCGAAGAGACTTGCAAAGATAAATCAATCATACATAAAAGAATTCAGAGAAGATTCAAATATTGCTCATAGATAATCTTGATCATAAACCCATAATTCATCGGTCTCAACAAACACACCGCAAAAAGAAGATTACATCGAATAGATCTCCACAAGAGAGGGGGAGAACATTGTATTGAGATCCAAAAAGAGAGAAGAAGCCATCTAGCTACTAACTATGGACCCGAAGGTCTAAGGTAAACTACTAACACTTTATCGGAGAGGCTTTGATGATAATGTAGAAGCCCTCCATGGTGGAATCCCCTTCCGGCGGAGCTCCGGAACAGGCCCCAAGATGGGATCTCATGGATACAGAAAGTTGCGGCGGTGGAATTATGTTTTTGGCTCCGTATCTGATCTGACGGGGGTACGTAGGTATATATAGGAGGAAGAAGTACGTCGGCGGAGCCTCGAGGGGCCCACGAGGTAGGGGGCGCGCCCTAGGGGGGCGCGCCCTCCACCCTCGTGGCCGCCTCAGAGCTTTCTTGACGGAGGGTCCAAGTCTCCTGGGTCTTATCCGATGACAAAATCACGTTCTCGAAGATTTCATTCCGTTTGGACTCCGTTTGATATTCCGTTTCTTCGAAACACTAAAATAGGCAAAAAACAACAATTCTGGGCTGGGCCTCCAATTAATAGGTTAGTCCCAAAAGTAATATAAAAGTGGAAAATAAAGCCCAATATAGTCCAAAACAATAGATAATATATCATGAAGCAATCAAAAATTATAGATACGTTGGAGACGTATCATCCACCAATATTGAAGTGGCTGCACCCCATGCATTATACATATTGACATAACCTCGATTATCGTCTGCCCTAACTTGGCTAGCATTTTTATCCTGCCCATCTGGAAAAGGACTTCTCTTTTATCTTCCTCCTGGGGGGCTCCGAGGGCGCCAGCTGTGGCGTTTCTTCAAAGGGGCATTATCAAACTCAGGAAGGCCCATCCGAATAGGGTCTAGAAGAGGGACGTCCTCCATATAAAACCTCTCCGAAGGCCAGTCTTCGGATCTCTTCTTCGGAGTACCGGACAGGTATCCGGTCCCGACAATGTGCCATATTTCGGCTCCGCCCACTTGATATATTGACCCCTCCTGTGTACGGGGTACGAGGCAGAATAGCCTCTTCCATAGCTCGAAATGAGCTTCGCAGCCCAGAAACAGCTCGCGGCCATAGAACTCCAGGAGCCCGCGGAGGAACAGATGGATTGGAAATCCGAGTCCCCTCAATAAGTAAGGGACAAGGCATACCCGCTCCCCCCTGGATGGGTTGGGAAAGCTCTCCGCTTGCTCCCCGCCATTATAAGTGGCTTGTCTGGCTCGGACGGGGACCATATACGTAGGAGGGAGAAACCCCTGGGTCTGCAACTCTACTAATTGGCTATGGGGGACGGAACACTTCTCCCAGTTGCCTGGCTGGGTACTATGGGAGCGAGAGGAGGATCTGCAATGGCCGGCCATGATGGGATGGTCTTTTCCGGGCGCGCTCTGAGGGGTACTCGCTATGGGAGAATGGTGTGATCTGGATCTGAGGATCCCTGTCCCTTTAAATAGGCGACTTACTTACATGGTTAGGGTGGCAAATGTAAAAATGCCCCGACTTCTCGCATTCGCTCGACACACGGAGATAGCCATTATTAAAGCACAGAAGCCGAGGAGTGCAACATTCATGGGAAGCCGGACACTAATCGACAGGTACTCAGAATTTGGAGAAGAACCCGCCTTGCAATGCCGAAGACAATATGTGCCGGACTCATGATCATTGAAGCATGGTTCAGGGGCTACTAAGGGAGTCCTGGATTAGGGAGTCCTCGGACTGCCAGACTATATACTTTTGCCGGACTGTTGGACTATGAAGATACAAGATTGAAGACTTCGTCCCGTGTCCGGGTGGGACTCTCCTTTTGCGTGGAAGGCAAGCTTAGGAATTCGGATATGTAGATCTCTTCCCTTGTAACTGACTCTGTGTAACCCTAGCCCCCTCCGGTGTCTATATAAATCGGAGGGTTTAGTCCGTAGGGCAACAATCACAATCATAATCATAGGCTAGCTTCTAGGGTTTAGCCTCTATGATCTCGTGGTAGGTCAACTCTTGTAATACTCATATCATCAAGATCAATGAAGCAGGAAGTAGGGTATTACCTCCATCGAGAGGGCCTGAACCTGGGTAAACATTGTGTCCCCCGCCTCCTATTACCATTAGCCTTAGACGCACAGTTCGGGACCCCCTACCCGAGATCCGCCAGTTTTGACACCGACACCGGTCCCCAGGCGGGCTTCTGCCATCGCTGGTATGCCAGATCGCGATGCCGTGGTCAAGGCCAGGAGGTGGGTGGCCCGAGGTCAAGTAAGAGCCCCTGAGGCATGATGCTCAGGGGGTCCCCTTTGGCGCGCAAGCGGTTCCTGATAGACTGAAAGGAAGGCATCCTTGCCTGAGCAAGATTGCGAGAGGCATAATACTGATCATAGGGTTCACGTTCGTGTGCAAGGGGTGACTTATCTTGGCGAGCCAACGGCGATCCCTTTGCCGCAACGACAGCCTTTGGCATGATGCCCGGCTGTGCCCCGATGGCAGCGGTGCTCCCAGGCAAGACCTGCGTCAACTCGTTCTTCCTCGCTCATCTGCGTTCTCTACATCCTTCGGTCCCGGCCCTCGAGTGAGGCTCAGCCACCGCTGGTATTCCAGGTCGTGATGCCGTGGTCAAGGCCAGGGGGTGAGGGGTAGAGGGCTGGTAGGAGCCCCTGAGGCGCGTTGCTCGGGTCCCCCCTTTAACGTGCAGCGACTTGCGAGAGAATAGAGTGGCAGGCCTTGCGAGGGGTTGCAACCAAAGGTGCTGGCGAGGCCACGTGCGACCCCGTCTCCGGAGGTTCCTGCATGTTAGTCGCAGAGGAAAACATAGCTGCGCCTGCTATTCCGCCGGCGACGCTTCTGCTGTGGTCCTGGGGCGACGGTGACGCTTTGTCATAATTTGTTTCCTTCTCCACGGCGACGCCATAACCAGCGTCCGAGGCGACGGCGATGCTTCTTCCTAGTTTGATCCTGTGACATTTACCGTGCCTCGTGGAGGTGAGAGAACTTCCGTTTCGAACTTATGAGACATTATGCTTTGTAATAATTTGTTTCCTTTCCATTTTCCTTAATGTTCTGCGTCAGTAGGGCCCGGCCTCGCGCATACCTCAGGTGCCGTTGGCGCGTCTGGATAACCAGGACGAGCTCAAGGGGTGAGGGGCTACGTGACCGGTGAGGCCCCTGAGTCGCGAAGCTCACGGGTCCCCCTTGACATATGAATAGGCTCAATATTCTGCGAGTTAGATTGTCACTAGGGCGCCGGTGGTCTGCGTCGGCAGGGCCCAACCCTGCGCATACCTAATCCACCATTGGGGCGTCCGGATTGCCAGGACAGGACCAAGGGGTGAGGGGCTATGAGGCCAGTGAGTCCCCTGAGTCGCGATTGTCAGGGGTCCCCCTTGACATACGAGTTGCCCTCATGAGCTCCACACCTTTTCCCGTCAACCTTTGCCTAGGAGGGGCGCACAAGGACCAGATATAAGGACCTAGTGAGGTGGCGTGCGCCAGGTTGAGCCTGGGCGCAGCCCCCGTGTCAAGCCCCCGCGCGCTCATCACAGGGAGAGGTTGACCGGTCGGCCGAAAGGCTATCCTGAGGTTGGTGTAGCCTGGAGGTGCCCTCAGTTGTTTATCCCTAGCGCGGAGCATTGGGCTTCCACTTGGAATGGGCATAGCCGCTCCTCGACCGTGTTGTCCGCCAGTGCGGAGCATGGGGCTTCCACTGGATGCGTGGGTGGGAGGTCCCTCTGGGGGATCACTCTGGGCGTGTACAGCCCAGCATGAGGAGGTGTATATGGGCACCCATGAGCCAGCGCAGGACTCACGAGGCCCTACCAAGGCGGGTTGCACCTGGTCTTCTAGCGCTTTGGGTAAATGCTGTGACCTGCGCCGAAATGAACCTCTAGAGGCCATTGCATGAGAAGACCGAACACCAAGGACCTCAGGAGGTGACGTGAATGGGACTGGCCCGCCAGATAGAGCTCAGTTGTTTGGGTTTATCAACGCTGCAAGGACGGACCCGAGCACAGGTGCCGTGCTTAGGCTTCTTCATGCAACAATCCACGGGAGGAACCCCCGGCGCATGGTTCCCGCGGAGGCGTCCCATACCGCAAGGAAGGAACCAGATTTCGTGTCCTGACTTTTTAGTCAGGGCACGGCGACACTCTAGGTGACGAAACACCGAACGGGCAGGTTTTAGAATGCAAAAGAAATCCATCAAAAGCAACGCCAGTTCTGATTCACACGCAAAACGATACAGGCTGCATGGGCGGACCCTAACAGCTTGAGGAAGATGCAGCCCGAGGGGCGCCCTCAATTGAACAAACCAAAAAGTCACCTGGCACCGTCGTTGTAGAAGTGTCGGGGTAGCTGAAGATGCTCGCGCAGAGGCCGTTCCTCAAGAGCCGTCCGGCTCCCGAGCCCTGTGAAGCTCCGATCGTCAAGGAGGCTCGCGGGAGTCCAGCACCTCCCTGGTCTGGATCTCCTGGCGCTTGTCCTCGTGAGCCTCTAGGATGGCCCGCATGCGGCGCTGGTGTACTGCAGTCGCATTCGGTAGGCCGAAGGGCATGCGAATGTAGCTGTGAGGGGGGCCTCCGCACCGGCCGATGCCGGACGGCCAGAAAAGCTCCTAAGAAGCGGCACTGTTGAGCCCTGGGACGTTGACGAAGACGCGCAGCTCGCCACCCATGTCCGTGGCGGCAGCTTCACAGGGTGAGGTGGTGCAACACCCACCACGTATGGCACGCGCCCCCTAAAGCTCCTCCATCGCCTTGGTGAAGAAGTCCTTAGCACCTAGCACCTCGCGCCCTACGCCTCATTCGCGGAAACGCGTGCTAGAGCACGCCTCCACATGGTACCCGAATGCCTCCCTCATGGTGCTGGCCAGGTCAGAGGCCCTCCAAAGGAGAGCCCCTGAGCCCAACCTAAGAGGGGTGCCAGGCGCGCCTTCCTATGCGAGAGAGGGAGGCGCCCCAGCCATGGGCGCAGGTCCTGAGGCACGATCATCAGTCACCTCACCCTCTTGAGGTCCTCGCTGGAGTAGCTAGTTCTTCTTATTCTTGGGTATGACCTCAGGGGGTGGAAGGTGCCCTCATCATCGAGGTTCTCGACCGCTGCGGCCTGATAGGTGCACTCGAGGTAGCACACCGCATCCTTCTTGTTGTAGGCGACCGTGATGATGCCGCCGCTTCCTGGCATCTTAAGGACGGTGTAGCCATGATGAGTCACCACCATGAACTTGGCCAGGGCTGGATACCCCGAGGATGGGGTTGTATGGGAGACGAATGTCGGCAACATTGAAGTCGATGAGCTCGGTGTGGTAGTTGTTGCGATTGCCGAAGGTGACGGGGAGACGGATCAGCCCTATGGGGACGGTGGAGCCGTGATGTCTACTACGCAACGTTCTCCTTGTAGACATTCTTGGGCCTCCAAGTGCAGAGGTTTGTAGGACAGTAGCAAATTACCCTCAAGTGGATGACCTAAGGTTTATCAATCCGTGGGAGGCGTAGGATGAAGATGGTCTCTCTCAAGCAACCCTGCAACCAAATAACAAAGAGTCTCTTGTGTCCCCAACACACCCAATACAATGGTAAATTGTATAGGTGCACTAGTTCGGCGAAGAGATGGTGATACAAGTGCAATATGGATGGTAGATATAGGTTTTTGTAATCTGAAAATATAAAAACAGCAAGGTAACTAATGATAAAAGTGAGCGTAAACGGTATTGCAATGCTAGGAAACAAGGCCTAGGGTTCATACTTTCACTAGTGCAAGTTCTCTCAACAATAATAACATAATTGGATCACATAACTATCCCTCAACATGCAACAAAGAGTCACTCCAAAGTCACTAATAGCAGAGAACAAACGAAGAGATTATGGTAGGGTACGAAACCACCTCAAAGTTATTCTTTCCAATCAATCCATTGGGCTATTCCTATAATTGTCACAAACAACACTAGAGTTCGTACTAGAATAACACCTTAAGACACAAATCAACCAAAACCCTAATGTCAGCTAGATACTCCAATGTCACCTCAATTATCCGTGGGTATGATTATATGATATGCATCACACAATCTCAGATTCATCTATTCAACCAACACATAGAACCTCAAAGAGTGCCCCAAAGTTTCTACCAGAGAATCACGAAGAAAACGTGTGCCAACCCCTATACAAAGGTTCATGGGCGAAACCCGCAAGTTGATCACCAAAACATACATCAAGTGAATCACGTGATATCCCATTGTCACCACAGATATGCACGACAAGACATACATCAAGTGTTCTCAAATCTTTAAAGACTCAATCCGATAAGATAAATTCAAAGGGAAAACTCAATCCATTACAAGAGAGTAGAGGGGGGAGAAGCAACATAAGATCCAACTATAATAGCAAGGGTCGCGATACATCAAGATCGTGCCAAATCAAGAACACGAGAGAGAGAGAGAGAGAGAGAGAGATCAAACACATAGCTATTGGTACATACCCTCAGCCCCGAGGGTGAACTACTCCCTCCTCGTCATGGAGAGCATCGGGATGATGAAGATGGCCACCAGTGAGGGTTCCCCCCTCTGGCAGGGTGCCGGAACAGGGTCCCGATTGGTTTTTGGTGGCTATAGAGGCTTGCGGCGGCGGATCCCGATCTATTCTGTTCCCTAATCATTTTAGGGTATATGGGTATATATAGGAGGAAGAAGTATGTCAGGGGAGCCACGAGGGACCCACGAGGGTGGAGGGCGCGCCTGGGGGGTAGGGCGCGCCCCCTACCTCGTGGCTTCCCATTGTCACCATAGATACGCACGGCAAGACATACATCAAGTGTTCTCAAATCTTTAATGACTCAATCCGATAAGATAACTTCAAAGGGAAAACTCAATCCATTACAAGAGAGTAGAGGGGGGAGAAGCAACCTAAGATCCAACTATAATAGCAAAGGTCGCGATACATCAAGATCGTGCCAAATCAAGAACACGAGAGAGAGAGATCAAACACATAGCTACTGGTACATACCCTCAGCCCCGAGGGTGAACTACTCCCTCCTCGTCATGGAGAGCGCCGTGATGATGAAGATGGCCACCGGTGAGGGTTCCCCCCTCTGGCAGGGTGCCGGAACAGTGTCTCGGTTGGTTTTTGGTGGCTACAGAGGCTTGCGGTGGCGGAACTCCCGATCTATTCTGTTCCCTGATCGTTTTAGGGTATATGGGTACATATAGGAGGAAGAAGTACGTCAGGGG
Source organism: Aegilops longissima (assembly GCA_021605205.1). Taxonomy (NCBI): domain Eukaryota; kingdom Viridiplantae; phylum Streptophyta; class Magnoliopsida; order Poales; family Poaceae; genus Aegilops; species Aegilops longissima. The sequence goes on along the minus strand of CM038679.1, from coordinate 614,144,048 downwards.
AGCCACGAGGGGTCCACGAGGGTGGAGGGCGCGCCTGGGGGGGAGGGCGCGCCCCTACCTCGTGGCTTCCTTGTTGCTTCTTTGACGTGGACTCCAAGTCTCCCCGGTTGCTTTCCTTCCAAAAATAACTTCTCCAGAAGATTTCATTCCGTTTTGACTCCGTTTGATATTCCTTTTCTTCGAAACACTAAAACAAGGAAAAAAACAAAAACTAGCACTGGGCTCTGGGTCAATAGGTTAGTCCCAAAAGTGATATAAAAGTGTAAAATAAAGCCCATAAACATCCAAGATGGATAATATAATAGCATGGAACAATCAAAAATTATAGATACGTTGGAGACGTATGAAGCCGTCGGTCACTCTTGAGAAAGGCTTGTTGGGATGAAGCTGGTCGTAAGGCACATGAAGCGTGTCAAACATCTCGACGAAGAGGACGTTGAGCCCCGCTCCACCATCGATGAGTGTCTTGGTGACGAGGACGTTGCTGATGGTAGGCGAGCAGAGCATCGGGAGCGCGCCAGCAGCGGCGGTGCACTTAAGCTGGTCCAAAGAGTCGAAGGTGATGGTGTACTTGGACCACCTGAGGGGACGCGTCGCTTCGAGCTTGGGGAGGGCCGCGTTCACCTCGCGAGCGATCTGCTTGAAGACGCGATAAGAGGCAGGGGCCTGAGCGCCGCCCAGGATGCAGGCGATGGCACGAGGCTCCTGGAAGCCCCCAGCCCCCTCTTCTTGGCGATGGTTGTCATTCCTCCTTGGCGGTGGCGGCAGAGGAGGAAGGCCGGTGTTACCCTGAGGGCGATCCTCACGAGGCTGATCCCTCTAGTGGGCGTCGCGAGGCTGGCCCTGCTAGTGGTCCTCGCGAGGCTTGTCACGCCAGTCCTGGCGGGGGTCGCGGTTGTCTGAGTGTCCTCTGCCACGACCTCCTCCGTGACTGTAGCCGCGGTCGTTGCGTTCATTACGGCGGCCAAGGCACCCGTCTCGGATGGCCCTGAGCTCAGGGCAGTCATTGGTGTTGTGGCTGTGGATGTCGTGGAAGATGCAGAACGGGCGACTACCTTTGGAGGACTCGGGGTGGTCGCAGCCGCGCTTAATCTCGGGCTCGGCCGCGAGCTCGGCCGGGCCCTTGCGCTTCACATCCTTGGCCTTGGCCTTCTTGTCTTTGGGATCGGCTTCTGGAAGCTCAAGGAGTGAGATGCGACCTTCTTCTGCCCTCACGCACTTGGTCGCCATGTTGAACATCTCTAGAGCCGAGCATAGGTCCTTATGAATGGTGAGTTCTTCCTTCATCTTGATGTCCCGGATGCCATAGGTGAATGCTGAGATGATGGCCTCATACGAAACCTTGGGGATCTTGAGGCGAACATTGGTGAAACGCTGGACGTATTTGTGCAGGGTCTCCCTTGGCTGCTGCTTGATGCGCCAAAGGTCGCCCACAGTTGGAGCACGGTCGCAGGTGCCATGGAAGTTGGCGATGAAGTGCTCGCGCATGTCTTCCCAGGAGGAGATCGATCCCGCGGGGAGGTTTAGGAGACAGGAGCACACACCATCCTTGAGGGCCATGGGGAACCAGTTCACCATGACCTTCTCGTCACCATTCGCTGCATCGATGCTCATCTCATAGAGCTGGAGGAACTCAGCGTGGTCATGGTTGCCGTCGTAGCATGGAGGCAGGTCTGGCTTGAACTTGTCAGGACAAATGACGCGGCGCAGCTCCGGTGTGAATGCTCTGCAGCCTGCCCCGCTCACGGGGCCAGCCGCGGAGGGGGAGCCTGGTCTTAGTGCTCGCGGGCCGCCGCCTCGGGTGGCACGCGGTCTTGACGCGACGGTGCTGGGAGCGCACGTGCCTCTCCTTGGGGTCGGTGCACCACCTGGCGACTTTCTTCATCGCGTGCTGGCGCCCTGCGCGGCGGATCGCACTGAGGGGCCTCTTGTCTTGGCTCGGGGACAACATCGCATTGGAGAGGAGGAGGAGGAGGTGCAATGTGGGCCATGCTGCCCGCCTGTGGTGGCGGGGGAGGCAGCGAGTGAGACGGTGCAGGGGCCTCTCCAGCGGCACTAACGAGCTCGGCAATGAGGTCCAGCCAGTCCTCGTAGAGGTCGTCGGCCGGGTGGTAGCACAGGAGCTCGCGCGCCATGAGCAGCGCGGCCTGCGCGTTCGCCGGACCGCGACGAGCATTGGAGGAGGAGGCAGTGGCTGGAGCCAGCGACGGAGTAGAGGTGCGACCATCGCAGCGCATGGATGGTGGCAGCGATGAGTCTTGCTACTCGTGGACCGCCGGGCCAGTGGTGGCGTTCGCCGCAGGTGACTGGGAGCGGCGGGGGACGCCATTGCCCGCAGGCGATGTCTGAGCGACGAGGGCGGTGAGGGCCGCCCAGCGCTCAGCATGAACTCGACGAGCGTCAATCATGCGAACGGCGGAACGGCGCCGAATCGACCGACGAAAGAGGGGCTTCGACACACCCCTACCCGGCGCACCAAATGTCAGATTCAGGACTCCGCAGACCCAAGAATGGTTCAAACGCAGGGGTGTGTGCGGAGGACTCAACCTCCCCAGTCTATTGACTCGTCGCACTAATGGCCTAGCTCGATGAACACGAAAGGAAAGAGACTCAGCAGTTTACCCAGGTTCGAGCCACCTTACGGTGTAAGACCCTACTCCTACTTTGTGGTGGATTAGCCTCGCGGGGCCTGAGGATGAACTAGTATAGAGGAAGAACTACCTCAGGAGGTGTGTTCTTGGGTGAGCTAGCTAGGGTTCGAAGGTTGGATCTTTGATTCGGTCTCCTCCTTCTCCCTTTTCCTTCTTCCTCTTTTCTCCTTCTTCCTCTTTTCTCCTTCTTCCTCCTTTCTCTATGGTGGTGGCAAGGCTATATTTATAGTGGCCTTGGTCCTCTTCCACAGAAAACAAAGGCGGGAAGGGATACCACAACGGCCAATTTGAAAGGGACAAGAAGTACATGTTATCCTGACAAAAGGTGGTCTTCGCCTGCAAAGCTTATAATTGTGACGGCGTGGAGGGCTCGGGGATTACATCCATCATGTCGTCCTCGCGGTCTTGGTCTTGTTGCACAGGAATGGAAACCTTTGGCTGATTCCTCCGGATTCTGTGCTTGCGCTTGCCTCCTTAGCACCAAAGAGGAAAGCTGCTGCTCTGCGCCCGCTGGCGCCCGCCTGGCCTTGGTCGTCATGGCTTGCGTCACTTGATCCTCACGAGGTGGGACCTTGCATAGGAATCTCTACTCCTCCGGAGCCAGCCTAGGAGGTTGCTCCTTCCGGAGGTCTTGGCATCGTCCACCTCATGAGGCTTGGCCCCTTGCGAGGGTCTTGTCTTGTTGATGCTAAAAATGGACCGTACCAGGCCGTCGATGGAGCCACGCTGTGGGCCGCAGGCAGGCAAGTCTAGGTACCTTGGTTTCCAGGACGCCAACCGAGGGAGTCCTGTACTAAGGGGTCCTCGGGCGTCCGACCTGTTAGCCATGGGCTGGACTGATGGGCTGTGAAGAATACGAACACCCAAGACTCCACCGTTTATGGATGGGACTCTCCTTTGTGTGGAAGGCAAGATTGGCGATCAAACATGAAGATTCCTTTCTCTGTAACCGACCTAGTGTAACCATAGGTCCCTCCTGTGTCCATATAAACTGGAGGCTTAGTCCAGATGAGGAGACTCATAACCATAGTCATACAAGCTAGACTTCTAGGGTTTAGCCATTACGATCTCGTGGTAGATCAACTCTTGTAATACTCATATTCATCAAGATCAATCAAGCAGGAAGTAGGGTATTACCTCCATAGAGAGGGCCCAAACCTGGGTAAACATTGTGTCCCCCGTCTCCTGTTATCATCGATCCTAGACGCACAGTTCGGGACCCCCTACCCGAGATCCGCCGGTTTTGACACTGACATTGGTGCTTTCATTGAGAGTTCCACTGTGCTGTTGTCAAGAGGTTTGATGGCTCCTTCAATCATCTGCAACGATGCTGTCCAGGGGGAAGTCTTCCTCCCCAGACAGGTCTTCATATTCGGCGGCTTCACACTGCGGGCCAACTTGCTTGGCCATCTGGAACAGATCGAGAGCTACGCCCCTGGCTGTCAGGTCAGATACGGGAGCTTGAATTACGTCGCGGACATCCGCGGAGACTTGATCTTCGACGGATTCGAGACCGCGGCAGCCGCTCCCTGTCAACTCGATGAACATGACTTCAATCTGTCATCGAACCACATCTAGGAAATAGACTACTCTGGCCTTAGATCCGGAGCAGCTCGCGCCATCCAAGGACGGGAAGCTCAACCCCTCCATGGAGGCCACAGATTCCGCGGCATTGGAGCCGCACACAGACTTAGCCTTATGTGATATCTGCGTCACCGGAACTCCGGACTCATTTCTGGCTACAAGCTCCGAACCATATGCGTCTGCGGATGCCGAGCTCGATCGGTTATCGATCTTCGAATTCAGCACCACAGACATCTTCCAGCACTCGCCTTGTGGCGACGTGCTAAACTCACTGAAAAATCTATCCTGGGCGGGTGACTCTCAGCCGAACTATATCCGGTTTGAACTAGAGGCTGATGACGGAGAATTCTGTTTCCCACCCACCACCCACTTCATAGCCACTGTCGATGACTTAACCGACACACTCGATTATGACTCCGAAGACATCGATGGTATGGACGACGATGCCGGAGAAGAGGAGGCCCAAGCCACGTCGTTCACCGGACGATGGACGACCACTTCCTCATATGACGTATACATGGTGGATACGCCAAAAGATAATAGCGGCGACGACAAGGAAAAACCAGTAGAGGATAGCCCCCCTAAGACACAACCAAAGCGTCGGCGTCAGCGGCGCCGCTCTAAACCACGCCGTATCAAGGACAGCAACACCGGCACAGGAGACGACAACAGTCCGGACAGTGCCGAAGACATAGAAGACCACGACGAACAAACTTCTGAACAGGACAATCAGGAGGATGGGCAAGTCAGCCCTGACGAATAGGCCATAAATGAAGACTCAGAGGAGGAGGTGAGCCTCGGCAACGAGGAATTTATCGTGCCTGAGGAGCCCCTCGAGCAAGAGCACTTTAAGCGCCAGCGAATAACAACTGCAAGGCTTCTGAAAAAGAAGCAGCAATAGCTTCAAGCTGATCAAGACCTGCTCAACGATAAATGGACTGATGTCCTGGCAGCCAAAGAATACGGCCTTAAGCGCCCAGCCAAAATTTAGCCGCAGCGTAAATTGCTACCTCAATTTGATGATGAGGCGTTGGAGCCCATACCATCATTGTGCAATGCGGCTGGCCGACCACCACGGGGTCGGGACAAAGCAGCAACTCAAACCGAACACCAGCCTGCTCCACCTCACCGTAAAGGTAAAGATCAAACAGCTCGGGGACATACCTATGTCCTACGGCAAAAACTGGACAATAATGCAGGACATACTAGATCGATCTATGGATCGCGAAGGCATGCCCCGACACGTGAAGACGACCACCTATTCGGACGTAACAAGCCCAGTCACGCCCAGGCCGAACTCCGCAGATGGACTCCATCGGAACTACGTCGCGATATGGCCCGATATAGAGGCGCTGCACACCCTCTTCGCTTCACTGATGAAGTAATGGACCATGAATTCCCAGAAGGGTTTAAACCCGTAAACATCGAATCATATGATGGGACAATAGACCCTGCGGTCTGGATAGAGGATTTCCACCTCCATATCCATATGGCTCGTGGCGACGATCTCCACGCCATCAAATATCTCCCACTAAAACTCAAAGGACTAGCTCGGTACTGGTTGAACAGTCTGCCAGAAAACTCTATCAGCAGCTGGGAAGACTTGGAAGAGGCCTTCTTGGACAATTTCCAAGGAACATATGTCCGGCCTCCGGATGCAGATGATTTAAGTCATATAGTCCAACAGCCCGGGGAATCAGCCCGGAAATTCTGGACTAGGTTCTTAACTCAAAAGAACCAGATCATTGACTGTGTGGACGCTGATGCCCTAGCGGCATTTAAGCATAGCATCTACGACTAATGGCTCGCCCGACATCTCGGGCAGGAAAAGCCGAAGTCCGTGGCGGCCCTTACGCCACTCATGACCCGCTTTTGTGCGGGCGAAGACAGTTGGCTAACCCGTTGCAATAATAATGCAAGCGAACCTGGCACCTCTGAAGCCAAGGGTAGCAACGGCAAGCCCCGACGAAATAGACACAAGTGTCGAATCAATGGTAATCATACCGATGACACGGCGGTAAACGTCGGATTCAGTGGCTCTAAGTCTGGTCAGCGGAAGAAGCCGTACAATAAGAACAAGTCGGGCTCATCCAGTCTGGACCGCATACTCGATCGTCCGTGCCAGATACATGGCACCCCTGAAAAACCAGCCAACCACACCAACAGAGATTGTTGGGTCTTCAAATAGGCCGGCAAGTTAAATGCCGAGAACAAGGAGAAACAGTCGCAAAGCGAGGACGAGGACGAGGATACCCGGCCACCGAACACAGGGGGACAGAAGAAGTTTCCCCCTCAGGTCAAAACGGTGAACATGATATATGCTACACACATCCCCAAAAGGGAGCGCAAGCGCGCACTCCGGGACGTCTATGCGATAGAGCTAGTCGCCCCAAAATTCAATCCATGGTCATCGTGCCCTATCACTTTTGATCGCCGGGATCATCCGACTAGTATCCGGCATGGAGGATCAGCCGCACTAGTCCTCGACCCAATAATTGATGGATTCCACCTGACGCGAGTCCTCATGGACGGTGGCAGCAACCTTAATCTGCTCTATCAGGATACAGTGCGCAAGATGGGCATAAACCCATCCCGGATCAAACCCACAAAGACTACCTTCAAAGGGGTCATACCAGGTGTAGAGGCCTGCTGTACGGGCTCAATCACACTAGAGGTTGTCTTCGGATCTCTAGACAACTTCCGAAGCGAGGGTTAACCTTTGATATCACCCCCTTCCGCAGCGGCTATCACGCACTGCTTGGACAAACTGCATTTGCTCGATTCAACGCGGTACCTCACTACTCTTACCTCAAGCTCAAGATGCCCGGACCACACGGCGTCATAACAGTCAATGGAAATACGGAACGCTCCCTTCGTATCAAAGAGCATACCGTCGCCCTAGCAGCAGAAGTACAGAGCGGCCTTTTCAATCAGAACCTCAATTTGGCGGCCAAGCTCCCGAACACTGTCAAAAGGGTCCGGACTATTCTGCAGCATGATAGCTCGGCTCGTCAAGAGCTCGATTAGCAATTCGGCCTCCGTCCTGGTCCCGATCAGGTGTCGGCATTAGTATCGTGCGTACATAACTACGCACTCAAAATTCCATGGGCATCGACGGAGGCATAGCTAGCTCGTGATCCACAGTATGGCTCGACCGACCCCCGATACACACATGCGTTCACTTTTCCCCTTTTTCTCCTTTTTAGGTTTCTTCTCCACAGGCCCTCCCTGAAGGCCGAATCACCTGCCCTTTCAAAGGATAAAAAACACCAAGGCGGCAAGCAGCTCGGACGTATAAGGGAAGCTCTAGGCGACCCCTTCAACGATCACTCTACCTGTTTTCGTACCCGCACGCAGCTTTGCCTTGGTTGTGGCATGTTAAATAGCCCTATTGCTTATTGCACTACTTGTACAAATACGCTTTGACGCATTAATTATGCTATTATGAAAACTAGTTCGCAGTCCCAATATTCGTGGCACTGGCTTACTGTCCCTTTCCTTTTTCTTTTTCCTGATACTTTTATCAATTGCACCCGTACACTCTGGTATGCTTTCATTCGCCAGGGGCTTCATTATGCCCCATAATACGGCAACAAAGTCTGAACACTTTTACAGTATAGTTCGGCACCCCAATCTTTAGCATTATATGCATCGGCTCCGAATCATGTCTTTGGTCAAGAGTTGGGTTGCCCGGCTCCTGTGCTTACTACCTTACGTTCTGTTATATCGGCTAGGGTAGGAAAGGGAGAACTACTACGATTGTGCCCTGGTTCATCCGACTGAGCACCTCAGTAGAGAAAGCCGAAAACTGACTGTCATGATGCGGCGTGAGCCGATCAGCTGTTCGAGAGGTTACAAATCATTAGAGGTTTTTTCCGCATTTCACGAAGGATTGATTTTCACCCGATCAGGTGTCTACAGCATCCCAAGTTTGGACTTACGAACACTAGGGGCTGCGCCTAAATTTTTATCTATCAAACTCCTATGGCTAAGTGAGGGTGGTAATGCCGTATAGTTCGATTGCCTGGTTCGCAACGCTAACACCTCCTTAACGGACCAAAAATCTTTGGATCAAGTGTGTTTTGGCGCCAACCGAACACTCCTGTACTTCCTACATGGGGGCTGAAGCCGACGACTGGCCAACTCTCAGATTTAATAAAAACAGCCGCGTAGGAGGTAAAACAAAATCTTAAATACAAGCATTATATTACATAACGGCTCTGTTTTTTCATACAAGGCAGGGATAATATGAACGTATTCATTCAAAAACAATATCCTTAGCACATTGGTCTGCCACAATGCGGGATCCCTCCAGGACACTATCAAAATACAGTTCGGGCTTGCGGTGCTCTTTGCCCTCAGGCGGCCCCTCGATCACAAGCTTGGCGTCCATCTTCGCCCACCACACCTTGACTCGTGCGAAGGCCATGCGCGCGCCCTCGATGCAGACTGATCGCTTGACGACGTCCAGCCGAGGACAGGCATCCACCAGCCGCTTCATGAGACCGAAGTAGTTGCTGGGTATAGCTTCGGCAGGCCACAGCCGGATTATCAAATCCTTCATGGCCAGTTCAGCCACCCTATGCAGCTCGACAAGCTGTTTGAGCTGATCGGTGAAGGGCACCTGATGTTCTGGTGTAAGGTATTGCAACCAGAACAGCTTCTCCGTTGAGCTCCCTTTTTCGGCCCGGAAGAACTCCACAGCATCAGAAATGCTACGCGACAGATCCGCAAATGCTCCGGGAGAACTCAAAATCCGGGTTAGTAAGAAATACTTCTTTACATATTGGCTTTGCATGCTAAACGCCTTACCCGCCGTGATCTTCTTGGCCTCCTGGATCTCTTGGAGGGCACCCTGGGCTTCAACCCGGGCCTCTTCTGCGCTTTGGCGCGCCTCGGCGAGTTCGGTGCTTCGAGCCGAAACATCACCCTCCAAGGCCTCGCATTTTTTCACAGCATCGAGGAGCTCTTGCTGAACCTCGTTAAGCCTGGCCTTGAGCTTCTTACGGGCGGCTTGCTCCTCGACTGCTTTCTCCTCGGCTTCGGCCAGGGCCTTCTTAAGGGCCTCGACCTCGGTCGTAGTTCCTTCATATATCAGGACACTATGGTCAATAAACATCATTTATTATTTCCGAATATATAGAAAGTCATTACATACCATGCTGGTCTTCTAGCTGCTTCCTCACTTGGATGAGATCGTCCTCGGCCCGCTCCAGTTTCTGCTTCAGTCTGGAGACTTCGGCAACATGTGAGGTCGCGGCCAGCAGTGATGCTTTCTCAGTCACATAAGACATATCTAGTTAGTTTCGTGCAGGGTATTGATCCTCTGTCCGGTTTTTCTTTCCGAACACTGGGCAGTGTCTCAGGGGCTACTGTCTATATTGGCACTTTTTATTTTGTGTCACTTACCTCAAAGCCGGTCAGCAGATCGCTGTAGGCTTCGGTCAGTCCGCTCTTGACGGACTAAACCTTCACAATCACCGTACCAATAAGGTTACGGTGCTCATCCACAATGGAAGTGCCTCGTAGCGCTTCCAGCAGATTATCCGGTGCCTCTGGATGGACAGAGGTCACCAACGGAACAGGCACATCTCCTCTTTTCGGGGAAGGCTGTTCGCTTGACTCCGGAGCCGTGCAGGTCTCCGAAATGGTATTCGCTGGGGGACGAATTGGACATGGCCCTCATCGCCAGTCTCCATGGGGGCTTTCTCCCCCATGTTTCTGGCGACCGAAGAGTCATCCTCGGGCGCGACCTGGACAACCCCTTGAACCTCTCCCTGGCCTAGGAAGGTCCTTTGGGACACCACCTCGTCGCCCTTGGCCGTGGGAGAGTGAGCGGTCGGCGGTGACTCACTGGCCATTGCCTTTGAATCTAGCGAACCTCTTGATGAGTATCGCAGCGAGCTGTCGTGGGCCGGACTGTAATAGCACAATTAAAAATATAAATACCATGAGGCTGGACACATGGACATGCACAAGTTTTTAGTACTTACGACGCGGCCAGGGGCTTGGTCCTGGGGGGGCGCTCAGGACTGCTGTCGACATCCCATGCGGAGTTATCCGCGAGGGGGCCATTTCCCCTCTTGGGCGCCTCCGCCTCCAAATTTGTAGAGCCCGCCCTCTTCTTCCTTCTCCCCTCAGGGGGGAGTTGCTTTCTTCCTCCTCTTCATCGTCTTCGGTGGCTGAGGAGTGAGTTTGGTCTTCGGACGACATGTCCGAAGCTCCCTTACGGCGGGGGCTACTTCGGACCCCCTTGGCCTTCTTCTTGGCCTTCTTCTCCGGCGCCTTGTAGGGCACTGGAACCAGCATCTTCTCCAGGAGCGGGATGACTGGTTCTTCGGGCAGCGGAGCCGGACATTGAATCTGCTCCGCTTTCTCTGTGCATGCCTCAAAAGTGAACAACAAAGTTTTTTAGATATCTTCCCTGAATAACTAAGAGGAGGATGCACCTTGAGACATAAATGACTTACCGCACTGGCAGGGTGGGTAAGATCGTGCCTGCGGTCCGAGTCTATGGCCGGCGGCGTCTCGGTGCCCTTGAAAAGCAACTTCCAGACATCTTCATGAGTGGTTCCGAAGATCCTCTCCAAAGTCTGGTGCTTCTCCGAATCAAATTCCCATAAAGGGCATTTTTGGCTCTGGCATGGAAGGATCCGGCGAACAAGCATCACCTGGACCATGTTGACGAGCTTGATGTTTTTATCCACCATGCTCTTGATGCACGTTTGCAGCGCTGTGTGTTCGTCCGACGAAGATCGGTCCAAGCCCTTCTTTTGCCAGGAGGTGAGCCGCATTGGAGCTCCGGACTTGAACTTTGGAGCCGCGGCCCAAGTGGCGTCACGAGGCTCTGTGATATAGAACCACTGCTTCTGCCACTCCTTGACGGTCTCCACAAACGTACCTATGGGCCATGAGACATTGGGCATCTTGCTCACCATGGCTCCTCCGCACTCCGCGTTTTAGCCATCCACCACCTTCGGCTTCACGTTGAAGATCTTGAGCCACGTCCCGAAGTGAGGCTGGATGCGGAGGAAAGCCTCGCATACGATGATGAATGCCGAGATGTTGAGGAAGGAGTTCGGGGCTAGATCATGAAATCTAGCCCGTAAAAGAACATCAGTCGGCGGACGAAAGGGTGGAGTGGAAACCCTAGCCCGCGGACGAAATGAGGGAGGAACACCACCCTCTCGTTGGGCTTCGGTGTAGGGACGACTTGCCCCAAGCCGGTGGGTGATTTCTTTCGCCAGATACCCGGCCTCTCGAATCTTGACGATGTCCTTCTCCTTGACGGAGGAGGCCATCCATTTGCCTTGCCCTCCAGATCCGGACATGGTGGAGTGCTTTCTTGGGGTGGAAAAGGCAATAACTAGGGCGCTGGAGCTCGAGAATGGAAGTGCAGAGAGAGAAGGCATGGGTGAAGAAATGGAATCCTTATCCCCTTATAAGGTTAGTAAATATCAAGCGCCTTCCCACTCGCCTTAAAACTCGCCTATTCCCAAGGGTTGTGCAAATGGCACGGTTGGGTTACCCGCGCCCGTATTGATGAGAATCCCGCAATAAGGGGACATGATCTCTACTTTGACAAGACGTGCCAATGGAAACCGCATCTCGAAACGCAGAACGGCAGACGAAAACGGTTCGAAATAATGACTCCGTGGATGTGATGTCACATTACGAAAAAGTTGTCAGCAGATTGGACTCGTGAAATATTGTACTCTCTACAGCTGTGTGCGTGTGGTATTTATGTTGCAGATCCGAACACATCTCTCGGAGACTATCTTGGAGTTCGGAAAGGGGAACCCGCCTTGCAATGCCGAAGACAATTTGCTTGCCGGACACCTCGTCATTGAAGTATGGTCCAGGGGCTAATGAGGGAGTCCTGGACTAAGGGGTCCTCAGCCATCCGGCTTGTTAGCCATGGGCCGGACTGATGGGTTGTGAAGAATACGAAGATCGAAGACTCCACCCGTGTCTGGATTGGACTCTCCTTTGCATGGAAGGCAAGCTTGGCGATCAAACATGAAGATTCCTTTCTCTATAGCCAGCCTTGTGTAATCCTAGATCCCTCCGATGTCTATATAAACCGGAGGGCTTAGTCCGGATGAGGAGACTCATAACCATATTCATACAAGCTAGACTTCTAGGGTTTAGCCATTACGATCTCGTGGTAGATCAACTCTTTTAATACTCATATTCATCAAGATCAATCAAGCAGGAAGTAGGGTATTAGCTCCAGAGAGAGGGCCCGAACCTGGGTAAACAATGTGTCCCCCGACTCCTGTTACCATCGACCCTAGACGCACAGTTCGGGACCCCCTACCCGAGATTCGCAGGTCTTGACACCGACACCGACAACCATTGGTATGAAAAGTGACCTAGCTTTTATTGCAATCAATAACAGCCCCTGCAGTATTTAAAAAGGGTCTACCAGGAATAATCACATATTGTCGTCCTCGGGCATCTCAAGTATAACAAAGTCAGCTAAAATAGTAACATTGGCAACAACAACGGGCACATCCTCACAAATACCAATATGTATGGCAGTTGATTTGTCAGCCATTTGCAAAGATATCTCAGTAGTTGTGAGCTTGTTCAAATGAATTCTTTTATATAAAGAGAAAGGCATAACACTAACACCATCTCCCAAGTCACACAAATCAGTTTTCACATAATTTATTTTTATGGAGCAAGGTATAGTTGGTATTCCCGGATTTTCAAATTTTTTAGGTACTCCATCCTTAAAAGATTAATTAGCAAGCATGGTGGATATTTCAGCTTTCGGTATTTTCCTTTTATTAGAGATGATGTCTTTCATGAAATTTGCATAAGGGGCCATCTTTAAGATATCCGTCAAACAGGTACCAAAAAAACTTGCCTAAGCATTCCAGCAAAGCGTTCAATTTCTTCATCATCTTTCTTCTTAGTTAATTTAGGAGGAAAAGACATGGGATTTTGCACCCATGGTTCTCTTTCTTTACCATGTTTCCTAGCAACAAAGTCTCTATTATCATATTTTTATTTTTAGGTTGTGGGTTATCAATATCAACAGTAGGCTCTATCTCAACATCATTATCTGGTTCATTATTATTGACTGGTTGGGTGTCTTTATGAACAACATCACTATCCATTTCATTATTACTAGATGTATGTTCATTACCAGATTGAGTTTCAGCATCAGAGATAGAGACATTATTAGTTTCAGGAGGTTTTTCTATCTCAGGTTCACTAGAGGTGTGCAAAGGCCTACCATTTTTCTTCTTCTTTTTCTTTCTAGAAGGACTAGGTGTAGTCGTGTTAAGTGAGGGAGTCCTAGATTAAGGGGTCCTCGGGTGTCCGGCCTATGTGACATGGGCTGGACTGATGGGCCATGAAGATACAAGATAGAAGACTTCCTCCCGTGTCCGGATGGGACTCTCCTTTGCGTGGTTGGCAAGATTGGGGTTCAGATATGAAGATTCTTTCCACTGTAACCTATTCTGCACAACCCTAGGCCCCTCCGGTGTCTATATAAACCGGAGGGTTTAGTCCGTAGAGGCAATCATAATCATACAGGCTAGACATCTAGGGTTTAGCCATTACGATCTCGTGGTAGATCAACTCTTGTAATCCTCATATTCATCAAGATCAAGAATTAGGGTATTACCTACATGAAGAGGGCCCGAACCTGGGTAAACATCGTGTCCTCCGTCTCCTTTTACCGTCGACCTTAGACGCACAGTTCGGGACCCCTACCCGAGATCCACTGGTTTTGACACCGACATTGGTGCTTTCATTGAGAGTTCCGCTGTGACGTCGACTACATGGTCGATGACTCGCCTTGTTATCAAGGACAGTATAACCTCCGGAGGAGCCCTGGCCTCAGGCCAAACCCTCCGGCTGGGCGGCTTTACCATGTCCGCCCGTTTGGCCGTTAAGCCAATGATGACTTCTCAGGTCATCGAAAATTATCTCCGCATGGACTCCGAATACTCCAAACGGATGGATCTTGCGGAGTTATCATCTGTAAACGAACTTTTGGGTCGCATCGCCGCCAGGGGAGTCGCTACAGACTATGATCAGATTGGGCTTAAACCCGATCAGAGAGAAATCAAATCTCCGCCGATCACCCATCAGATAGCGGTTGTAGAGGAACAAAACAACAACTCTCCCCCTATGTTGAAGACAAGCTATGTTCGGATTTCCGAGCTCCAAGAGTCGGACACCTGTCTGCGGGATGACACTCCGAACTTCGAACCAGACGCCAAGCATGGAAAATCATCTGACATCCCAGAGCCTGAACTAATAAGCTAAGAAGTTTTTCAAACTCCGGACTCCACATCGGGTCAGGGTTCGGATTTAAAGCCACCCACCCACCACAAGCAATATTCGCCAAGCAATTCCGGCCATCCAGATATATGCGACCTCATGTACGTACAACAGCAGTCTCAGGAAGCAGTCCATCACTTTTGGGCCAGATTCCTCCTTGTCAAAGACAAGATTAAAGATTGCCACGACGAGGACGTGATTCCAGTATTCTGCAATAATTGCATGGACGAAGGAATCCTCAACGCCATCAACCGCCGTCGCATATTACACTTCGCTAACTTGGCAACCATAGTACATAAGTACTGCGCAATGGAAAGCGCCTGGAGAACTCAGACAGCTCACTAGGAACCACCAGTCTTCACGCAACTCCTCTGGCGGATAAAAAGGATGCACCCTCGCGGGGCACCCGACCCCATAGTGAAGAAAACTAAGCTCATTACGGGACGCGGAACTGTTCTGGAGGAATGGCTCGATAGGCCATGCAAAATACACACAACTCTGGATACCATACCAACTCGCAGCCTCAGAGCATGTTGGATACTCTGACAGGTGGCCATGAGCGGTGAAGATATCCTCACCAAAAACACCTCATAACAACACTCCCCGGAAGACGATGACCTCAGAATATTGACGGTCTTCGAGACTTACGTCTCGAATAATCGGCGCAAGAGGGCGCACCGCGACCTCGCCGAAGTCTGCCAAGCTGCAGCAATAAACCCCTGGAACGACACGACCATAACCTTCAATGCCAGTGACGAAACAAGATTCCGGTCAGTCCGGGCACCAGCCGCCTTGGTCCTCAATCCAATTGTGGATGGCTTTCGGCTCACCAAAGTGCTCATGGACGGCGGCAGTGGGCTACACCTCATCTATGAGGACACGCTCAAAAAAATGGAAATAGACAGGAACTACATCGAACAAAGCAATACAACGTTCTAAGGAATGATTCCTAGCCGGGAGGCGCGATGCGCGGGGAAAATTACACTCGACGTGGTATTGGCACGCTGGAGAACTATCGGTCCGAAGTGATAACCTTCCAGGTGGCCCCTTTCAACAGCGGATATCACGCCCTGTTGGGGCGAGACGCATTCATGTGCTTTCAAGCTATACCACACTACGGTTATATGAAACTAAAGATGCCCGGGCCCAACGGTATTATCACTCTCGCCAGTGACCCGGACATAGCACTCCGCGCCGAAAACAAAACCGCATCCCTGGCCCTCGAGGCACTATCCGAGGCCCTCGCGTCTGAAGAGTTAACCGCACTACGCTCCACGATGGATAGAGACGACGTAATCCTTGATAAGCAGCCAAAATCCGCCTCCTGGAAACCAGGAGACGAAATAGTCAAATTCCAAGTCCACCCGACAGACCCCAAGAAGACATCTTCCATCGGGGCACAGCTGGAACCAATGGTCGACGCCGCACTACGAGCGTTCTTGCGCGAGAACTGGGACATATTCGCCTAGCGCCCCTCTGATATGCTAGGAATCCCACGCAGGTTGGCCGAACACAACCTCAATATAGTGAAGGGATATAAGCCGGTCAAGAAAACATTGCGGCGCTTTTCTGAACCCAAACGACAACTTATGGGGGAGGAGCTAGCCAAGTTAATCGAGGTCGGATTCATCAGAGAAATAAAATATTCAGACTGGCTAGCAAACCTGGTGACGATGCCAAAGAAGGACAAATCCTGGCGCCTGTGTGTCGATTTTAAAGACCTCAACAAGGCCTGCCCTAAGGATCCCTTCCCCCTCCCCCGCGTTGATCAGATCATTGATGCTACTGCAGGACATGACTCACTATGTTTCCTCGACGCATACTCTGGATACCATCAAATAAAAATGAAGGAATCTGATCAAGCCGCAACAGCATTCATTACCCCATACGGCCCCTTTTGCTTCAACACTATGCCCTTTGGGCTCAAAAACGCCCGGCGCTACCTACCAACGCATGATGCAAACATGCCTGGAGAAACAAATCAGCAAGACAGTTGAAGCATATGTTGATGACATCGTCATCAAGACTAGACATGTCGAGTCATTAATAGACGACATGCGTCTCACATTCGACGACATCCATCTCAATCCGGAAAAGTATGTTTTCGGCGTTCCCGCTGGAAAACTGCTGGGATTCATCGTTTCCAATCAAGGAATGGAGGCAAATCCAGCCAAAATCCAAGATTTGTCACAATTGGCTATGCCAACAGATCTTAAACAGGTCCAAAAAC
The DNA here is from genome assembly GCA_021605205.1 of Aegilops longissima. Classification (NCBI taxonomy): domain Eukaryota; kingdom Viridiplantae; phylum Streptophyta; class Magnoliopsida; order Poales; family Poaceae; genus Aegilops; species Aegilops longissima. Next base: position 614,127,278 of record CM038679.1, on the reverse strand, counting down.
TAGCTGGATGCGTGGCAGCTCTAAGCCGCTTTATCTCCAGACTAGGAGAAAAAGCATTGCCACTCTATCGCCCTCTTCGACACAGCGACCACTTCGAGTGGACGGATGCAGCAACGGCCGAACTGGAAGAAATAAAGGCTCTTTTAGCAAGAAACCCAATCCTGGCCGCGCCATACGTCGACGAACCAATGTTATTATACATCTCTGCAACACACCAGATGGTGAGCGCGGTGCTCGTCGTTGAGCGAGAGGAGGACGGACACAAATTCCAACTTCAGAAACCGGTATACTACGTATCCACTGTCCTCACACCATGCAAATATCGGTACCCTCATTACCAAAAGATAGCATACGCGGTCTTCATGGCATCACGGAAGCTACAACACTACTTCCAAGAGTGCTCGATCACGGTGGCTTCCGAAGTACCACTCAATGACATAATCAACAATCGCGATGCTACAGGCCGGGTTGCCAAGTGGGCCATTGAGCTCCTACCGTTCGACATAACATACAAACCACGCCGAGCCATTAAATCCCAAGTCCTGGCCGACTTCGTCGCCGAATGGACAGAGGCCGAACTCCCTAAAGAGTAGGACACATATTCCAACTAGGTCATGTACTTCGATGGCTCTAAAATGCTGGCCGGCTTAGGAGCGGGCGTTGTCTTAACGTCCCCCACTAGAGACACAGTCCAGTACGTACTCCAGGTATAATACACAAACTCTAACAATGCAGCCGAATACAAGGCATTATTGCACGGTCTTCGGATGGCTGTCTCCATGGGCATACAACGCCTGGAGGTGCGCGGGGATTCAAATCTCGCAATATCCCAAATAAACGAAAACTTTCATGCAAAGGATCCGAAGATGGCAGCCTATCGTAACGCCATACTCAAAATGTTAGCTCGGCTCGAGGGACTCGAGTTTCATCATGTGGCTCGAGAAAGTAATCAAGCGGCGGATGTCCTTGCTCGCATGGGCGCTAAGCATGACTCCGCCCCTCATAACATCTTCCTAGAAAGGCTTTTCAAGCCATCCGTGGTGTGGTAGGATGAGAGAGGCAACACCAGTCCGGATCCGATTATACCCCCAGATTCCGAACACAATACCAATATCGCCGGGGGCTCAGCCACCGATATAACACCATTGGCCCATCTAATAATGGCAGTAATGGCCCCATGGACCGAACCCTTCTTAGCCTACCTTAATAGGCGAGAGCTCCCCGAGGATCAGAATGAGGCTCGCTCCATTGTTCGGCGCTCTAAAGCCTATAAGGTCCATGATGGAGAGCTCTACAAGAAAAGTGCTACCGGAGTCCTTCAAAGATGTATCTCCGAAGAAGAGGGACGGCAGCTCCTGGCCGAAATCCATGCTGGTCTCGGCGGTCACCACGCCGCGGCTCGGGCACTTGTAAGTAAGGCCATCCATACAGGTTCCTTTGGGATGACGGCTCGAGCAGACGCACATGACCTTGTCCAACGCTGTGCGGGATGCCAACTTTTCGCCAACCAAAGCCATATGCCGCCTACCGCTCTACAAACAATCCCCATTACTTGGTCTTTCGCGGTCTGGGGGCTTTATATGGTCGGTCCCCTCAAAAGAGGAAGCCATAAGAAAAAAATATGCTGGTCATGGTGGACAAATTCACCAAATAGATAGAGGCCAAACCAGTTAAAATGGCCGAAGCCGGACCAATGATAGACTTTATATCTGGTGTCATGCACCGTTATGGTGTCCCACACAGCATCATCACCGATAATGGCTCCAACTTTACAGCCGATGAAGTGAAAAATTGGTGTGCTAACCTGGGCATTAAGCTCGATTATGCTTCCGTCTATCACCCACAGACAAACGGTCAAGTCGAACGAGTCAATGGTCTTATCATGAGCGGAATTAAACCAAGACTAGTGCGGTGTTTGAAAGAATCAGACAAGCACTGGGTTGAGGAGCTCGACTCCGTACTCTGGGGGCTGTGGACCACGCCCAATCGCACTATCGGATACACACCATTCTTCATGGTATACGGCGCAGAGGCCGTTTTGCCCTGCAACATTATTCATGACTCACCTCTAGTGCGCATGTATGAAGAGAGAGAGCCCGAGGTTGATCGGCAGGACAATTTAGATGCCCAGGAGGAGGAGCGTGATGTTGCAAAATCCCGTTCTGCATTCTATCAACAACAGGATCGCAGACACCAAAGCAGAGAAGTGCGGGCCAAGACTTATAATGTTGGTGAACTAGTTCTACGCTTGCCAGAAAAGAAAAAGGACAAACTCAAGCCCAAGTGGGAGGTTCCCTTCATTATAGATGAAGTTCTCACTGGTGGAGCGTACCACCTGCATGATGCATCAGACAATCGCTTAGAGCCGAACCCGTGGAATGCCGCCAGACTCCAAAGATTCTACGCCTAGAGTCGGACTCTTTGTTCTTCTTCTCCTCCATTTGTTTCCAATTTTTCTCTCTTTAAATGTTTTTTTGCTCTATAGCTCTTGTGCGGCTAGCTCGCGCACCTATGACGTACACATCCTTAAATGTATACGCCAATAATACCTGGGGGCTTCTTTTACAGAAGCTTATTATTATTTGTCAAGCATCAAGCCCACCACATATGTGCCTTTTATTTGCCATTATATGCACTGTTATGACTTAAGGTTTTGCCAAGCTGGATTGCCTGGCTCCTGTGCTTGTGCCCTACATTCCCGTTTGTTCGGCTAGGGCATAAAGGGAGCACCTCTACGATTGTTACAGCCAGGTCATCCGGATTTGTACCTCAGACTGGGTGAAGCCGAAAGCTAGCATTCTTAAGGGAATATTCGGTCAGCGAACTAAAGACATTTTACCCTCATTACACTAGGAACCCCCGAATGTTACGAACACTATGACTTTTCAGTCACAGCACGGGCATGCATACTAACGCATGTTCACGCAGGGAAAGGAACCCTTAACGGAACTATTCTACCTGGAAGATGTTTCTTAATATCAACAAGTAATATAACATAGCTAGCTGGATACAACTTGTCTGTTCAAGCAAATATGACCCCTACGCCTGCTTTCCACGCATACCCCGGTCTATATTGCCACTCCGGTATTCGGAAACAATCTGTACCTTCGGGTCCAGAGGTCGAAGCGAAAAGGTCTGCCATGACAATTGTTTTACAATCCGGCTAGGGAAAAATTTGTCAATTGAAGTACATAATCACTTGGACTCAAATTCGGCCTGTCGTTTATCCACCTACGCGACCTCCAGGTCCTCTTTCGGTTGATCGACGGATCCTATTGTCGGGGAAGCTGGTCGTGACCCACGAACACCTATGGGACCTGGCGGACCGAGTCCCTTGTGGTTCGATGGGGGGCGGAGATTGCACACAGAGCAGATCGAGGCGATGCACACGAGCTGTTTACCCAACCGGAGCTCTCCGAGATATAATACTCCTCTTGCTGCTTGGTTGATTGTATTGTGTTCTTGCTAGGGAGCAATGAGAGCTACAAAACCTAGCTTGAGTGTCTCTGGTCTCGAATGTGTCGAATCCTAAGCTGAGCTGAACCGAACCGAACCCTTTCTCGTTGCATATGGGCCTCCTTTTATAGGCTCAAGGGGTCACCACAGGTGACAAGCGTGTGAGGGCAAAATGGGAAAACAGTGGTTGGTACACCGACTTGTACGATGTACGAGTGCATTATACCTAACTCACGGCGGCAAGGGCGGGATCAATAAATGCCGTCCTGTCGCCTAAACAATATAACGAGGGACCGTCAAGTGCACCACCGTTTGCCACGATGGTAAGCTTATCGGCACCGCTTATCGCTGTTCTCCGCTGGCTGCACAGCCCTTTGACCTGCGATGCCTGGAATAGCCTCCGCGGCGACGTTGGCGGATGAGCTGGAGGCGGAGATGAAGAGTTTGCTGCGCGACAAGCGCCTTGCCGCCAGCTGAACCCTTGTCGCTTTTCGGAAGCTTGTAAGCTCACGAGCCTTCCGGCAAGCTCCTCTTGCCGGGTCTCGTTTCCTTTGTGCCTTGAGTGGCCTTCCGGCAAGCTCCTCTTGCGGGGCCTTGAATACTTTGTTCTTGAATGGCTCCAAAGGAGCCGTGGAGGACATGGCGGTCACTAAGCAAGCCTGCCGCGGGGTGCTGCAACTGTCCGTGCTGCGAGTTCGGGATACTAGGGTACCCCTACTCTAGTACACCGGCAGGAGCCCGAACTGGGCCACACAGCGCTGAGCCTGTTGGGCGAGGCCCAAAACGATCTGCAGACGCACGCGGCCTAGATCGCGCAGTTATTCGCTCCGGACCCACCACGTCTCCCACGAACAGCACGCGTCGACTGCGGCGTCGTGGGGAGAGATCGTGGGGGCTTTCTTTAATTGGAAAAGCGGAATGTCCGCCCCCTCTCCCTCCTTATAAGCAGGGGAAACAGGGGCAAGACGCCCACCTTGCCATTGCTGTCACATCTCAAAAACCACCGCCGCTCCGCCCTTCTTGTCAAGTCCGAAGAGAGCGACGCTCCGCCCCCCCATTGCCACCGGCGCCATCAACGCCGTCGGACTCCTCCACCACCTCCGCCATGGCTCCGAAAGCCGACAAGGGGAAAGGCGTGAAGTCGGCCGAGGCGCAGCGGCTCGGCGGCCTGCGGAAGGCGGGTCACCCGACCCCTTTCGGCGCCTGCAGGAGCTGCGGGAGGGTACTACCTCTTGGTCGGCGGAGGCAGGCGCACCAGCGCCCGAGGTGATTTCGCCGCCGCATCCGAGAAGGTTTCATCGGGTACCCCTTCTTGGCGCTTTTCTTCTCTGCGGGCTCTGCCGCCCTTTTCAATTCTTTTGCGACATCATGAACACCTCGGCCTCCGCCTCCTTGATTTCACCCCCAACGCTGTCGACCATGGCGATTTTCGCACACCTCTGCGAGAACTTTGTGGAGTCCACCCAAATGTAGCCCTTTTCGCCATTACTTCATGCCCAGCGTTGAGAGAGGAGAGCCGCTTGCGGAGGATTGCTTGGATCTCGGGATCGGCAAGAAAGAAGCATATCTGGAAGGAGCTCCGTAGCAAGTGGGAGGAGTGGAGAGTCGATTGGTGTTGGATCATAGAGGAGAACCGCAGCCTTTCACTGCCCAGCGCCAAAATCCCATAGTCTTGGCAGCGATTGGAGCAACTTGGCACGGAGGATGCGAGGTTGAAGATGCCGTGACCGGATCTTGCGCCTCGGGCATCACGGGACTCACTGTAGGTGCTGTTGGCGCGGATTTCCTTCGTCGCCATCCGCTCCCTTGCAGGAGAGGAGGAGGCCTGCTTGGGAGTTCAAAATGCGGCGGACATCATGAGGCTGCGCCGGGCCTCAAGCTGGAATTTCACTCTTGGAGCTGGATCACGATGCTCTTGGAGCTATTCAAGCCCGACCCAGATCGCCCAGTGGTTCATGTTGCGAGGGTCGTTCCTTTGTGCAACAACTCTTGGCTTGACCGCATTAGATGCGATGATGCCGTTGTCACGATTCCCATGGGATCGTTCCAACTTGGCAAAACCGCCCGGCGACATCGTGCAGCAGTTCTTGACAGCTTGGAAGAAGTGCCGATCTGTGCCGGCAAGCAAAGTGGCTCACCGCGACACCACCGGCCTTGAGCTGCAGCGCGCCACCGAGGCTAGAAGGCGGCGGAAGCTGCTGCCGCCCGGTGAGTTTGGGTTCACTGTGGAGGAGGCCGAGGCAGCGAGCGGCAAGCCTTGCTGACCGAAGAGCTTGCCCGGCCAGCGGAGGAGCAGGCGAGCTGGCTGAGCGAGCGAGCCTGCGAGCGCCTCCCTTCCGCCTTGGGGTAGCTTGCAGCGGAGGAGCCAGCGCCCCGCCAAGCGCCTCCGCAAGAACCGGGGAAGTGGCGGGGGCGGCGAGGCAGGCCAACAACCGTCTCGCCCGCGCCGCGCTCCCATGACAAGCTCTATTGCAGCAGGGGCGCCTCACGCCGCCACAGCAAGCTGGGCGGGGCCTTGAGGGGACCACGGCTCCCGCTCCCGCCAATCGTCCGAGAGCCTACTCTTGCAGCTCGTCGCACGGGGCGGAGCAATTGACTTCTCGCTCTCAGCTCGAGGAAGAAGAAGAGTAAGATCTTGTCATTGTGCTTGTAATCCTTCAATTTGCTGCTTTGTCTTGTACTGACTTGCTTCATTCTGAACTCTTTCCTTTCTCAGGGCCTTCTAGCTCGAGGCGTCGAAGAGCCAAGACCCCAGTGGTTGTCATCGAAGGCGATCCCCAGCGGCTGACAGGGCGCGTCTGAGACTCCCTTGCGGACCAGCAACCCTTCATCGAGCAGCCCCAGCTGGCCCCAGCGTAAGTTCTTGGTTTATTTCTTACGGTTAGGTGTGCATGGGTGCTCCTTCTTTGCTGATATCTGACTTGTTGATTTGTGTAGGAAGCGAGCAGCCTCATCGGGAGGCCCGAAGTCGCTCGAAATTCTGTCTGCTTCAACTCGCCCGCCAAGGAGAACTCTCCGGCAAGGGCGCTCTCCGACAAGGGAGGCCTCTCCGACAAGGGAGCTTCTCAGACAAGGGGCAGCGCATCTGACCCTGCGGTGGTGGAGACCCGGCTGACTCTGAGATCCCATTGCAGGTAATCTTCTTACTTGAAAATTTCCCTTGGGTTCTTTTTCTTTTGTTCTTCTTTTCGAACATTTGCTTGACTTGTTCTTTCTTTTTCTGATCGTCAGATCCATCGGCCGGAGAGCCGATGGAGACTGAGGTTGCCGGCGAGGAGGACGTGCGGCAATAATGGCGCGCCGCCAACATGGAGGAGGAGGCGGAGCTGATGGGTCCGCCCGAGGAGGCCGCCGAGGCCTCTTGGCGCAAAGGCTGGGAGAGTGCAGTGATCGTCTTGGCGACCACGAGGCTGCGGGGCGCCAGCGCTATGCCGACCGCCGATCCCTCCGCCACCGATGCAGCACCAGGCTCCGAAGAGCCCCAGCTTGGCGCCTATCTGAAGGCCAGCGATGGTGTATTCATCAAGCTTCCATGGGAGTCGAGTTCCAGGGCGCCGGTCGAGGGAGAGACCTTCGACGAGGAGCTGCTCGCCTCCATGGGCTGTCGCTGGTTGTGCGCGCCAAGCAGCAGCGATGGCGAGTCGAGGAGGAGCAGCTTCTTTGAAGAAGTTCTTTGTCGCTCTACCGCCCGACAAGCTAAGCTGGAGTCCCGGGAAGCACTTGTCGCGAGGGCGGGAGCGGACATGGAGAAACAGGTAGAAGAGCTCTGGCGCGCCAACAAAGAAGCCCTCCGGGACGTAGCAGAAGCACGGGAGCAACTTGCTGAGGAGCGCACGGCTTTCATCCTGAAGAAGGCTGAGGTTGAGGAGCAACAAAGGCTTGCCGGCGAGAAGCTATCTGCGCAAGAAGGCGAGCTGGCGCAGCGGAAGATCAACCTTGACAGCTATGAGGAATATCTTGCCGCGCGCGAGCAATCATTTGGCGGAGCACTCAAGGAGGCAAAGGACGCTGCCGCAGCTGTCGAGGCCGCCAAGAAGGAGTTAGAGACAAAAATGCGCAGCTGGAGGCCACCTGCGAAGAGCGGCGAGGAGGTCACTGCTGGCTGAAGCACGAAGCCTTGAAGGACGCCTACACTCTTGGCGAGTTGCAGGGGCCGCCTTGCTGAGAGAATCAAAGAGCTCGGCGCCGCCAAGGACTCAAGGCGGATCTTGAGCTGAAGCTGTCCACCACAGCGGAGGCGGCGGACGGCGCCAAGGAGGCGGGAAGTGGGTTTGTTGGAAGATCAAGGCCAGCGAGGAGCGATGGCGAATGCCACGACCGCCCACAACACCCTCGGAGAGAACGTGATGCTCGGGCGGAGGGTCTTGTAAATACAGCCGCCGCCATCGACAAGGAGCTGATGGAGCTGGGGATGGTGGATCTCGGGTACCCCACCGACGAGCATCTCCAACCCAGCGCCAAGCTCAGCCTGTTCTTCAAGGGCGTGGTGGCGGCTCTCCAGCGGCTCCGGGAGGAGATCCCAAAGCAGCTGGCCGACGAGTCGCGTCAAATCTGTGCAGGGGCTCTTCAGAAGGTGTTGATGAAGGTGGCCTTCCGCAATCCAGGCGTCAGCTTCGCCAACGTCCTCAAGTCCCTGCCGCCGACTGCTGACGTTGAAGCGCTCAAGGCCCTTGTCGCACCCATTGTGGACAGGGTGGCGAGTCAGAGGTTGATGGCGACCGCGTGGACTAGGCCGCCAATTTTATCTTTCCCTTGTCGCTGCTGATCATGTTTAGGAGAACAATTTATTAGATCTGCGACAAGTTATTTTTGTAATATACTCTATCTTAGGTAACAATTGCAATGTTATTTCCTTTACTCGATTCCTTCCCTTGTATGTTTGTGCCCTACGCTTTTAGGGAACTTGTCGGCGTGGGCACCTTTGCCGCGAGCGCTGAGTGCGGAACATCAGCAGCCTGCTGGCGATGCCGCCTCCGACAAGCAACCTTGTCGCAACTAGTTGCAGCTCACTTAAGTTGTTGAGCGGACTCGAAACAAAGTAAGGGCGCAAACTAGCTACGAGTTGGTTCCTCCGCCGCATGTGTTTTCCATACAAAGTACTATCGTTCGAGGAAGATAACTTAAAATTTAAAACTGATTGCTTAAACTTAGCAACTTAGCTTTTCATCGTTTGCTTCCGCGAAGCGATACTTCCTCGGCGACACTTGGTGGCCCACACCATTATCTTCTCCTTCCCCGGCTAACTTGTGGGCGAAGGAACCTTCCTTTCTTATGAGAAGAAAGAAGAGAAAATAAAGTTATGGAGCCTAGTGGCTCGTTATCGCTTACCGGGTGTGGATGCTGCACAAAATGTCAGATAATACATGCGAAATAATGATGAAAGCATGAAATTGACAAGTTGCGCGCAACACATGAGCTTTACTGATGCACGGGGTCTGCGCCCGGCTTTGTACAAAGGATTACATGCAACATCGGCAAGACTTGTACAAAAGGGTGGTTGCGAACGGTTCCGCAACCGCCGCCTATGGGTAAAACTTACGAAGATGCTCTATATTCCAGGAGTTGCTCACGGAACGCCATCTTCGGTCTCAAAGGCGGACAGCGCCAGCCTAGTGACTCGTTTCACCCGATAAGGGCCTTCCCACTTCGTCAACTTGTTGGAATTCTTGGCGGACTGAGCGCGAAAGAACAAGGTCGCCTTCCTCGAAACTTCGGCACTAACTGCGACTATGGTAGCGGTGCAAAGCTTGCTGGTAACGAGCAGCTCGCCAAAGAGCTCAAGACGATCCTCCTCAAGGAGCAGCGCGTCATCTCGTCGCAGCTGCTCTTGCTCAAGCTCATCATAGCGAGTACTCGAGGTGACCCGTATCTGAGTTCCGTGGGGAGAACTGCCTCTGCTCCATAGACTAGAGCGAAAGGTGTCTGGACAGTGGCTTGATTTGGCGTCGTCTGATCGACCAAAGAACCACCGGCAGCTCCTCAATCCAGTTTCTTCCGCGCTTGCGCAGCCTCGCCGAAAGTTCTGGTCTTGAGTCCTCGCAGCACTTCAGCATTTGCCCTCTCCGCTTGACCGTTGCTCCTCGGGTGAGCAACAGAAGCGAAGCAGACCTTAGCGCCAAGATCTTGGACGTACTGCATAAGGTGCGACTCGTGAATTGGGTGCCATTGTCGGTGATGATCCGGTTAGGAATCCCAAAGCGGCAAACAATTGACTGAAGAACTTGACTGCCGACCGTCTGTCACCTTCCTCCTGCTTCCACTTCCGGCCACTTTGTGAACTTGTCGATTGCGACATACAAGTACTCAAAGCCCCCGACGGCTCGGGGGAAAGGGCCGAGGATGTCGAAGCCCGGACCAAAATGGCCAGGATAAAGGGATCGTCTGGAGAGCTTGAGCTGGCTGGTGTATCTGCTTTGAATGGACCTGGCATGCTTCACACGTGGTTACTTGTGCAGTTGCATCCTGGAGGGCTGCCGGCCAGAAGAAACCTTGCCGGAAAGCCTTGCCGGCAAGTGCTCTTGCGCCAATGTGGTGACCACATATGCCTCCGTGTATCTCTGCCAACAGCTTCTGTCCATCTTCCCGATGAATACACTTCAATTTCACACCGTTGAGTCTTCTTCTGTACAGGATGTTGTCGACAAACTGGTACATACTTGACTGTCGGGCTACTCTTTCCGCTTCTTCTTGCTCTTCGGGAAGTTCTCCTGTCTGAAGGAAATGGACGATCTGCTGCGCCCATGTTGGAGCTTGCGGCTCGACAACAAGGACTAAAGGCACATCTACCGCTGCGGGAACATCAGCTTCTACGGCAAGAACCTGCGGCTCGGCCGGAGCTTGATGATCCCCGACAAGCTCGCCGGAGCAAAACTTGTCGGGAGCGTCTGCTTCAACAAAACAAACCCTAGGGCTTGTCGGAGCAGACTGCTCCTCAGCACTCTTGGTGTCGAACTTGGGGACCTTTTTGGTGGCGGCTTCGGGAAGCTCTGCCGGAAAATAGTCACCCGAAATCAACTTTCTCTTTTTGTTCTGTCCAGTTGATGGCGTTACAGTAGGTTGAGTCAGCTTGAGCACAAAAAATTCCTGGTTCCACATGTAACTTGAGTGCGGTGCACTTTGACAGGCCATCAGCAATATCATTCTGAGCTCTTGGAACATGTTCCATTTGTAGGCCGTCAAAGTGTTCCTCTAGCTTTCTCACTTCATCAACGTAGGCTTCCATCAACGGACTCTGATAATCTTTGTTTACTTGGCGGACGACAAGCTGTGAGTCACCCCTAACAATAAGCTTCCTGATCCCAAGGTCTACTGCAATTTTGAGACCGGCAAGCAAACCTTCATACTCTGCAGTATTATTTGTTGCTTGCTCCTTGGGAAAGTGCATCTGGACTATGTACTTGAGGTGCTCTCCAGTGGGTGCGATAAGCAGCACGCCGGCACCGGCGCCTTGCAGTGAGAAGGCGCCATCAAAATACATCAACCACTCTTTACTTCCCTCCTTGACGGGGATGCTCGTCTCTGGAATTTCTTCATCTTGCGTTGGCGTCCATTCTGCTATGAACTCGCCGGTGCTCGCTTTGGATAGTTGAAGTGCTTTCAAACTTGAGGCCAAAGCTTGACAGTTCGATGCCCACTCGACAATCCTGCTGTTGCTTCGGATTTTGCAATATCCTCTTCAGCGGAAAACGAGTGACAACTGTTATCTCATGTGCTTGGAAGTAATGGCGCAGCTTTCTCGAGGCCATGAGGAGGCCGAAAAGCAATTTCTGCACACCAGAGTACCTTGACCTAGCCCCCTGCAGAAGGGAACTGACAAAGTAGACTGGGCGCTCCACCATCCTTTTCTGCATCTTCTCGCGATCCAGCGCAGATCTGTCCTTGTCGGGACCAGAGCTTGTCGGTGAAGCCCCCTGCTTGTCGCTGGATGCATCTGCCTCGGTTGCCGGCTCATCATCTGCCTCCCTTTCCGCTACTAACGCAGCACTAACCACTTGATTGGTTGCCGCTATGTATAGCAGCAACTTCTCTTGTGGCTTAGGTGCGACAAGTATTGGAGTGGAGGACAGGTACCTCTTTAAGTTCTGCAGTGCAGCCTCCGCTTCGGGAGTCCATCTCATTGGACCTGCCTTTTTCAGAATCTTGAAAAATGGCGGCGCGCCGCAGCAGACCTAGAGATAAAACTGCTGAGAGCAGCCACGCAACCGCAAGTCTTGAACATCCTTGGCGCTTTGGTGCTTCAATCTGCTCAATGGCCTTGATCTTGTCGGGATTGGCTTCAATTCCCTGTGAGACCACGAAGAACCGAGAAGCTTGCGGAAGGGACTCCAAACACGCACTTCTCGGGGTTGAGCTTGAGGTTGATCTTGCGCAGATTTGCAAAGGTCTCATCTAAATCTTGAACCAGAGTTGCTTTGTCCTTGCTCTTGACCACTATGTCATCTATGTAAGCTTCTACATTTCTGTGCATTTGCGGCTCAAAAGCGTCGTGGACTACTCTTGTAAACGTTGAACCAGCATTCTTTAGCCCAAAAGGCATCCGTATAAAGCAGTATGTGCCACATGGGGTGACGAATGCGGTTTTCTCCTCATCCTCTTCTGCCATGAAGATCTGATGATATCCTAAATATGCATCAAGAAATGAAAGCAAATCACATCCAGCCATGGAGTCAACAATCTGGTCGATACGTGGCAAGGGAAATGGGTCTTTGGGACAAGCTTTATTAACATCTGTGAAGTCAATACAAAGTCTCCATTTCCCATTTGCCTTGCATACAACTACCGGATTGGCCAACCACGTGGGATGGAGCACTCCTCTGACAAGGCCTGCTGCTTCCAACTTCTTGATCTCTTCTGCTATGAATTCTTGGCGCTCCACTGCCTGTTTCCTGACTTTTTGCTTGACGGGCCGCGCATGAGGACAGACAGCTAGGTGGTGCTATATTACTTTCACAGGAACACGGGGATGTCGGGCGGTTGCCATGCAAACACGTCGACATTCGCCCAGAGGAAAGCAACGAAGCGCCTTCCTATTTAGGGTCGAGAGTGGCACCGATGGTGAAGGTACCACCAAGTGCCATCCTCCTTGGCGGGCACCTTCTTGGTCTTCGGTGGAGCTGCCATCATCTTCTTGCACTTGCCGGTGGAGCTCGATGGTGCGTCCTCGACGGTAGCGCAGCACTCCGAAGAGGTGCGCTTGCCGGAGTGGCATCAGAGCTCTTGCCGAACTTGGTCTTCTTCTTCCCCCCGGGAGCTTCAGCGACAAGTGATTTGCTATCTGCTGCAGCTCCTGCTTCCCGGTAAATCTTGTCGGCGCAGATAAGAGCATCTTTCTTGTCACCATGAACAGAAATGACACTTATCGGGCGGGCATCTTGAGTAAGTTGTATGCATAATGAGAGGCTGCCATGAACTTGGCGAGTCTTTGGGCGACCAAGTATTCCATTGTAGGGCAATGGGAAATCGATAACGTCGAGCGTGACCCTCTCAGATCCTGAAGTTTAGCTCGCGCCAAATGTTACCGCAACGTGATCTTCCCTTCGCTTGCTCCTTCCTGGGTTGATTCCTTGAAAGTGCCGGTCTCTTGAGCTCATTGTCGAGGATTTGAAGCTTCGGAGCACTGCGAGAGGAGATCAGGTTCAAGCCGGCCCGCCGTCAACCAACATCTTAGTGACTTTGAGGTTGCGGATAGTTGGTGAGACCAACATCGGCAAGCACCCGACCGCAGTTATGCGATCAGGGTGGTCCTCAATATCAAAGATGATGGGCGTGCTGGACCACTTCAGAGGCTTGCACGATTCTACGGATGGTTCTGCTGCATTAACCTCCCGCATCCATTGCTTGAGCTGGCGGTGCGAGGTATGTAGAGAAGCACCACCATCAACGCAGAGGACCTCCGTTGCTTTCTGAAACTCCTGCTCATCAGCTTCATCGTCTTCCATATCTTCATCGTCCTCGTCGTCTTCATCCTTGTCGCGGCCGCGGGGAGGTCTGTCTCCTTGCCGCTGCTTGGCCTTGCCGCGGCGTCCTCCCCGGCTGGGTCGCTTCTTGCTAGCTGCCCCAGCACCTTCCTGGGCCTTCTCCTTGTCTCGCTGCTCGTACTCAGCCTTCTGCTGTTCAACAAGCTGCTCGACCTTCTTGCAGCTCTGGAGGTCGTGGCCCTTGGTGCGGTGAATCTTGTAGTACTGTTTGTTGGAGCTGTCCTGCTTGTCGGCGGCCGCCACAGCCTGGCGGTCAGTGTCAGCGGCAACCTCCTTGCCGGAGCTACCAGCTTTGGCCTTCTTGGCGGCGCCACCGTTGCCGGAATGCTCGGCAACTAGTACTTCTTTGCTTTTCTTCTTTCTGTTGTTCCGCCACCGGCTCTTCTTTGCCGGGGCGGTCTCCTCACTGTCAGATCCTGCTTCTGCATTCTCTCCTGGGAGTCTCCTCCCTTCTTCAGCGCGTGCGCACTTGTCGGCCAGAGCATATAGCTCACTGACATCCTTGACTTTGCACATCGCCATCTCTTCCCTCATCCTGCGGTTCCGCACGTTTTGATGGAACGCGCTGATTACCGCGACAGGGTGGACATCTGGGATGTTGTAGTGCACACGGCTGAATCTTTGAATGAACTTGCGCAGGGACTCTCCTTCCTTCTGGGCGAGCAGGTGAAGGTCACTCTCTTGGCCATGAGGTTTGTGGCCGCCTGTGAAGGCGCCGACAAACTGATGGCATAGACCTGCACAAGAAGATATGGAACTGTCCGGCAAGTGCATGAGCCAAGATCTGACATTTGGCTTGAGTACCAGCGGGAAGTAGTTGGCGAGGATCTTGTCGTCTCGTCCCCCCGCAGCTTGCACCGCGATGGTGTAGATGCTGAGGAACTCCGATGGATGTGTCCTGCCATCATACTTCTCCGGCACATCTGGTTTGAAATTTTTCTTGTCGGGCCACTGGACTTGCCACAGCTCACGAGTGAACGCAGGGCAACCTACCGCGTACGGCAAGTCACCTAGTTCCCCTGGCGCTTGCATGTCAACAGCGGGCCCAGCGCGCTGGTCGGATTGACGCCGCGCTTCTCTTCGGTGCTCGATGCGAGTTCGAGCGTCTTCTTGTTGCCGTTCTTGAAGAACTTGGCGCTAATCACGGCGAGTTCGTGGATCCGATGACGCGGTGGAGTCGCTGTTGAGGTGGATCCGAGGAGCTGGCGATCTTGGCCTTCGGGAAGGGGAGTGCATGGTGGTCGCACCCCCGCATGTCTCGTCGCCACCGGCTCGTGCCTTGTCGTCTCGCCGCGGCAAGGACGCAGTTGGTTGCCGCAGAGTATCGCCGTTGGCAAAGCCGATGAGACTCTGGATGGTGGCCCTCCATTCGTCGACCTTGTCGGTCGTTGGAGGGTAGTCCAAAAGCAGTTGAGCCCTCGCCAAGGCTTCTGCTGGAGTGGTGGGTGGCAATGGCGTACGGCGCGAGGAACGGGATATGCTCGGACTTCTAACCAAGTTAGAAGGAGCAGCATCCCGTCCAGGTGATCGTACTCCGCTCGTACCAGCATGCTGGCGTGCATGCTGGTCTCGAGGGCTTCGGGATCCTCCAGCATGGCCTTGATCCAACGAGCGTATGGCGCTGCGAGCACCATGACGCTGTCGGTCTCGCGCCTCTTGAGATGGACGCGGTACGTATCCGGACGCTGAGGTCTGCGCCGCCTTGTCCTTGGACTTGGCAGCGTTGTGGGCTCCCTCGACGACGCCCGTTCCTCCGCCAGCGTCTTCCCCACCACTCGTCAGCTCTGGTGGTGGTGGGTTTGATGCGGACGGCTCTGCTGCCGCCGAAGCTTTCTTCTTCGGTGGCATGTTGTTGAAGGTGATGAAGATGTTGCTCGTGTGAACACTGGATCAGGTTCTCACAGCCGCGACGCCCCCAACCTGGCGCGCCAAAGATGTCGGGGAAGCTGATCGTGACCCACGAACACCTATGGGACCTGGCGGACCGAGTCCCTTGTGGTTCGATGGGGGGCGAAGATTGCACGAAGAGCAGATCGAGGCGATGCACACGAGCTGTTTACCCAGCTTCGGAGCTCTCCGGAGAGATAATACTCCTACTGCTGCTTGGTTGATTGTATTGTGTTCTTGCTAGGGAGCAATGAGAGCTACAAAACCTAGCTTGAGTGTCTCTGGTCTCGAATGTGTCGAATCCTAACTGAGCTGAACCGAACCGAACCCTTTCTACGTTGCATATGGGCCTCCTTTTATAGGCTCAAGGGGTCACCACAGGTGACAACGTAAACGAGGGCAAAAATGGGAAAACAGTAGTTGGTACACCGACTTGTACAGTGTACAGTGCATTATACCTAACTCTGACGGCAAGGGACAAGATCAATAAATGCCCGTCCCTGTCGCCTAAACAATGTAACAGGGACCGTCAAGTGCACCACCGTTTGCCACGATGGTAAGCTTGTCAGCGCCGCTTATCGCTGTTCTCCACTGGCTGCACAACCCTTTGACACGCGTGCCTGGAATAGCCCCACGGCGACACGTTGGCGGATGAGCTGGAGCGAAGATGAAGAGAGGTTGCCTGCCGCGGCAAGCGCCTTGCCACGGCTGAACCCTTGTCGCACTCGGAAGCTTGTCGCTCACCGAGCCTTCCCGGCAAGCTCCTCTTGCCGGGGTCTCATTTCCTTCGTGCCTTGAGTGGCCTTCCCGGCAAGCTCCTCTTGCCGGGGCCTTGAATACTTTGTTCTTGAATGGCTCCAAAGGAGCCGTGGAGGACCTTGCCGGTCACTAAGCAAGCCCTGCCGCGGGGTGCTGCAACTGTCCGTGCACGAGTTCGGGATACTAGGGTACCCCTACTCTAGTACACCGACACCTATCATCAGAATCGTAGCAGTATTAACATTACTTGTACATGATTATACTTTTTATGGATGGGGGAGAACATTACCAGGTGGCGCGTCTTTGGACTTCCCCAGTTCGACGGTAGCACCAGCTAGCTGAGTCCGGCACTTTTCGAGATCATGAGATAGCATTTTGTTCTTCTCTGTGAGTACCTGGTTATACAACGATCCTTAAATCAGTTGTTTCAACTGTTTCAAGTCTCGGGGGCTACCGGTACATGATTACTAGATCTGTACACTACGTACTTACCCGCATATCTTTCAAATATTGGTCAGTGGCTCTGGTAAGCCCATCCGGGGCAGCTCGGATGTACGCATCACCCGATCTGAAGGCGTGAACGCCTCTTCAGTAAAGCCAGGGTCGCGAAAAGCGGCCCTCCGGCGCCAATGATTCATGGCGCTTTCCACTTCAGAGTTCATGACTGATACATTATCCGAATCCTCTGAAGGAGGACAATCCGGCATCACTCCCGTGTCAGCCCCCGCCCTAGAGGCACGGTCTGGAACCTGACTGGTGGAGGCGCGGCCGGCAGGATCCCCGGACATAGTCTGGCAAACACTCTTCCTGATAAAACCCAGTGGACAATGTCACAATTCGATGTGACTGCCAGGGTGCATATTCAAAGCCATACCTCTTTGATGAAGGCTCGGCCATGTTGTCATTTGCCTTCCTCTTAGAAGACCTGCCTAGCGTAGGCGCCGCTCTCTTAGGAGACGCCTCTGGTGCGACATGATGAGCCGAGCGCCTCCCCTTTGGAGCACGAGACAGTGCGGTGTGTGAGGCATAATGAGGAAGATCTTTCGGAGGAGATGTGTCCTAGCTACTTACATGTGAGGCAGGAAGGAGTCCAGGATAATCGGCCATGATAGCCACTTCTATGCCATAATAGCTCGCCTGGTAAAAGACTCCTCCTTGAGCTCTACGAATATATCCAGATCTTCTTTGAATCCGGGGTCGAGGTCCCGGTTATGGTCCTCCGACTGTGGAGGGGGGCTATAAATCCCCGCGGCGACCCTCCGCCATTCCTGTTTGACGGACGAGTTAATGTCGGTTAAATATAACTCGAAGAGAGGATTGAATAAAGTAGTAGGATTAAAACTCACCCAGCTAGGAGGATTGTACATGGAAAATCCCTCTCGGTGCGTAAGACGAGTAAACTCCTCTTTCTCCCCTTTATACAGATCGTCCAATATTGCGGCCAGGGCGATGGGGAATCCGGACCGTTTCGTCCGCAGCGTGATGCATCATCTTCCCCATTGTAGTGCCACATAGGGAGCCCCCTGAATTGAAGCGGCTGAACACCTCGCGCTATGATAGTGGACATTACCTCGATTATTGATAACCCGGCTGGGCGAGTATCCTTATCTTGCCCATTAATTGTTGGACTTCTGCACCGTCTTCCTCCTCGAGGCTCTGAGGACGCCAGCTGTTGCGTTTCTTCAACGAAGCGATGGAAAATTCAGGAAGGCCCATTCGAACTGGGTCGGGGAGAGCGACATATTCAATATAAAACCACTCCAAGGGCCACTCTTTGAATGCCTTCTTCGACGTGCCGGACAAGTATCTGGTTTCGATTATGCGCCATATCTCGGCACTGCCCACCTCGAATATGGATCCCTTTTGGTTACGAGGGATGAGGCAGATAAGTTTCCTCCATAGATCAAAGTGGGCCTCGCAGCCCAGAAATAGCTCGCAAAGAGCGACAAAGCCCGCGATATGCAGGATGGAGGCCGGAGTGAGGTTGTGCAGTTGGAGGCCATAGTACTCCAGGAGACCTCGGAGGAAAGGGTGGATTCAAAACCCGACGCCCCTTATTAAGAAGGATATGAAGCACACTCTCTCCCCTTTGGTTGGATTAGGGAAATTTTCCGCCAGGGCTTCACCTATAAAAGAGGTTAATCCTGTCCGGAAGGGGACTAGATCCGCAGGGGGGAGGAATCCCTGCGTTTGAAGCTTACTCAGTTGGTCATGGGATACCGAGCATTTCTCCCAATCGCCTTTTTCGGAGCCATGAGGGCGGGAGGAAGAACTGGGAACGCTAGCCATGCTGGAATGGTTTCTCCTAGCAAGCTCTATGGATTTTCCGCCTGGCGTGAGATGGCATCTGAGATCCAGTCCATTTAAATATACGCCTTTCTTCCATGGCTAGGGTGTTATGAGCAAAAAAACTCTGACCTTTCGTGTTCGCTCAACACGTGGAAGCCGAAGCAGTGGAGGCACAGAAGCCAATGGGTACAACATTAAATGGACGCTTCAACGTATTCGGAGGAAGAACCCGCCTTGCAATGTCGAAGACTATCAGCGCGCTGGACACATCGCCATTGAAGCCTGGTTCGGGAGCTACTGAGGGAGTCCTAGGTTAAGGGGTCCTCGGGCGTCCGGCCTATGTGACAAGGGCCGGACTGATGGGTCATGAAGATATAAGATAGAAGACTTCCTCGTGTCCGGATAGGACTCTGCATTCGGATATGAAGATTCTTTCCTCTGTAACCGACTCTGTACAACCTTAGGCCCCTCCCGTGTCTATATAAACTGGAGGGTTTAGTCCGTAGAAGCAATCATAATCATACAGGCTAGACATCTAGGGTCTAGCCATTACGATCTCGTGGTAGATCAACTCTTGTAATCCTCATATTCATCAAGATCAATCAAGTAGGAAGTAGGGTATTACCTCCATCAAGAGGCCCCGAACCTGGGTAAACATCGTGTCCCCCGTCTCCTGTTACCATCGACCTTAGACGCACAGTTCGGGACCCCCTACCCGAGATCCGTCGGTCTTGACACCGACATTAAGTCTTTGTGAATCTTGTTTAATTCTCTTAGGATGTCCCTCAAGATAAAGTGGTTCCTGAGTCATTCTACCTCCTCTAGTTACTATTCTAATAGCATGATCATTCATATTATCATTCATCTCATCAAGTAATTCTTACTAAGATTTAGCAACTTGTTCTAACTGAGTTTGAACCATAGAAGCATGTTTTCCCACACCCCTAACATCATTAGAGATTCTAAAAAACAAGTCACTCAAGAGAGCAATCATAGCAGAGTTATATTTCAATTGTTTCATAACATTAGCATTGAAGTGATCTTGTTTCTAATATAACTAGCAGTGTGACACGCGCATTTGCGCGGCTAGATCTTATTTATTTGTATATAGACATCCTCATAGATTTTGACCCGCTTTTGGGCGCACATTTTTTTAATTATCTATTTCATGGATGTGTCTGGATAAAATTATAAATAATATCATCACAAAAGACAATCTGCAAGGAAAATAAAATGTACATTTTACTTGGAAATTAAAATAATCTATGTGTAACACCCAAAAAATTTAACCAGATTTTAGTTATTAAAATTTTGCCAAGAGTTTAAAATTTTGCCTGCAAGAATATCCCTATTGATTTCAAAACTTTTCCTTTAATATTAAGGAATTTATCCCAAGTGGATCCCTCCAAAATATATTGGACTTCTATGCCCTCTCATTAAAACAATTTCCAAATCAGTAGGTTTATTTATTAAATTATTTCACCCTGAGCTTTATTCAATAAAGTGACTTGTTTTAAGTTTTGGAGCTCTTTTTGTACTACAACCATTTGATAAATTTAACTAAAAATCCAACAAAAATTTGGAGATGTCATGTGATGTCCCCAAATCACTTTTGTGCAATAATATAGTTCATTCATTGCATATTTTGAGTGCTACACATGTTTTTCTTCTCTGGTCCAGTGGGCAATTTTACACTACAACCCTTTTAAATATTTCTTTCTAGCATCCACCAAAATTATGGGATGTCAGTAGCAGCATATGATTCCATTATATGCAATAATCCAAGGATGTTCTTTGAAGATTTTGAGTAAATCAACCTAATCTTCAATCTGGTCCATCAAGATGGTTTGTACAACATCCCTATTATTGCTTGCTCTTTGCCCCTTGATTCCTTCTCCTACTTGTAGTCCTCCATGCTAAACCCCTAAGTCCAGGAGCATGCAACCATTGGCATATTTTTGGTTCATGAAATAATGCCACTCACATCCTGTCCAGATTTGAAGTTCTGCAAAACTTGCACTAGCAAGTTTGTGCTTTCCACCAACTAACCTCACCACCCTCTTGTGCACCCACAGAGACCCCACTCTGGAAGTTTTGGTCACTCCAAGAAATGCCTAAGTGCATCTGGCATTTTGTCAAAGACCCTGTGGGCATGGACAGTTTTGGCATGATTGTAAGTTTGTGTTGTGAACTTTCCCATCTGTCCAAACCAAGTTGTCCAGTAGCCTGCTAGTGGCCTCTAACCCACACCTGTGGATTTGCATTTGATCTCTAGCAGTTTTGGCCACCCTGGCATTTTGTCGAGCAGACGCCGTGCACGCCCGGAGCGCGAGCAGAGCACGCATTTTGCACGTGCCCGCGCCCGAGCAAGCTCGCCCCTGGATAAACCTCCCCGAGCTCATCCTGATCCTTTCCCCCTCGCCGCGTCGCGCCAAGAGCCCCGACCGCCCCTGGCTCGCTACTGATGGCGCCAAGCAGCAAGCTCCTTGGCGGCACGCTTGCGGCGCATCCATGGACGGCGCCGCCCAAACCTCCTCCGCCGCCACTGCCCCTTACATCTCTAGCTCGGCGCAGCCGTCCTCTAGCGCGTCGCCGCCATCGTCGCCATTGCTACAGAATGACGGTTCGCCGCCATCCTTATCGCCGGCCGCCTCGGAACCGACCTCCACCGCGTATATAAGGGCCCCGGAGACCAATCGAGTGCTCGGGCAACCTCTTCTGATCCCCCTAGAGCTGCCACGGCCAGCAGTCGAGGAGGGGAAGGCCTTCTTCCCCGAGTCCGGCCGGTTCGGTCGCCGCCTCGCTCCGGCCGATTCCGTCGCCACCAGTGCCCCTCCCTCTCCATTCTATCCACCAAGAACTCCCCCTCCCTCTCGTGAGTACAACCCCGCGCTCAATTTTGGTCGGAGACCACCGTAGCCCCAAACCCACTACCCACCCGAACGCTGGCTCCGCCGCGAAGCTCGTCGCCGGCAACTCCGTCCACGTCGGCGACCATGGCGGGTACCCACAGACTCGTCTCGACCCCCTGAGCACACCCATATCCTCAGATCGCCAAGAGACACCCCCGTTCGCCGGCAAAACCTCGCCGGAGCTCCGCCACCGTTTGGTCAGAGGGGAACGGCGCGCGCGTGGCTGGTCAAACCTGATCAGTGGGCCAGGCGGGCCCGCCATCAGTGACCCAGCGCCTGTCCGCGCAGGATTAAGTGGAAGCGCACTTCCGAAGTACGCTTTCGACCTCTATATTTTTATTTGAAACTTTTTTCTTTTCTGTTTTATTTTATATAACAGATTTTGACCAAACTTTGACCTGCTGTATCTTTTTAAATATAACTCCAAATGAATTAATTCTTTTTCCTACCTCTCTCAAATATTGTCTAGTTTATTTTAAGATTTATTTGAAAAAAATTCAGAACAACGTTTTGTGCTGTTTTTATTTTTGTGTTAATTCATTTATATTTCCAAAATAGGATTTTTGAAGAGAGGAGAAGTATTTCAAGAGTTTGAAATGCACCCTGCCTTCCCATGACCTGAAGGCAAGCATTCTGAACCCCGGCATAATACTTTTGTGTGTTCGTTGACACGCTTATAACACTACCTCATTTTTGGAAGACTTGTTATTTCATGTGAGATGATCATGTGCATGGATGCATATTTGTGATTTCCATGCTGTCGGGAATGATCACACTTGTGATAATAATCATCCTCATGTGCCTTGCTTGCATGCCGGAAGGAAACCGGGAAAACCTCTGCCTTGGGTAGGCATGATTTTGACGCCGGTCTCCGTCGGGACGATTATGTCTGGTATGGCATGGTAAGGTAATATGAGCGGTGACTCTGTTGGTTGAAATATATTCGTTATGCTAATCACGCAGGGAATACTTAAACCTCCTGAGTCGACCATAGATCGAGTCTTGTTCCAGTAACCCCCATACTTGTTTCGTACTACCACTCGTCTCTACAACAAGTAGAGTACGGTTCAGTAAGTTGTCAACCTCTTTCTAGCACACACCGTACAGAGAGGCCAGGGTGGAAGATACCGGTTGTAGCTGGTAGGCAGGCCACCTGGTCCGGGGGCATGGGTGTTTCCGGTTGATACCGAGAGGGGAGGCCACCCCTTAGAGCGTGCGATATAAATTTGATCCCATGCTACGCGAGGTTGTAGCCTCCCCACTTAGAGTTTGCTTGACAGGTGTCGTGGGTGATTCCAGACACGTGTGAGGTAAGCTGGTGTGTGCAAGTTAGGTGTGTTTTCAACAAAAAGACCGTAGACGGAATTAGTCCCGATGGACTAATGAAATCCGTTACTCGTGGGTAAAGAGTACACCCTCTGCAGAGATTAAACCTATTCGAATAGCCGTGTCCTTGGTTAAGGATTACAGTCTGGGATGGGTCAAGTGTTGGTCTTAGTGTCGGTCTTCGGAGGCGAAACTGTCAAACCAGAACTCGAATTACCACTTGTGACTTGCGATAATTATGATTATTATTACTGTTGACTAACCCGTGATATTATTGTTATCATCGAGTATCTCTAGGATGGTTCTACCTCCGGGATATTCACTATGATTGTTTCATTTAAAGCCCTTTATGTGGTGTCGCTCAGACGCCCGACTGTGGCATTTCTTTTATAAGCCCTTTATGTGGTGTCGCTCAGACGCCCGACTGTGGCATTTCTTTTATAAGCCCTTTATGTGGTGTCGCTTAGACGCCCGATTGTGACATTTCTTTTAAAGCCCTTTATGTGGTGTCGCTCAGACGCCCGACTGTGGCATTTCTTTTATAAGCCCTTTATGTGGTGTCGCTCAGACGCCCAACTGTGGCATTTCTTTTAAATCCCTTTATGTGGTGTCGCTCAGACGCCCGACTGTGGCATTTCTTTTAAAGCCCTTTATGTGGTGTCGCTCAGACGCCCGATTGTGGCATTTCTTTTAAAGCCCTTTTTGCGGTGTCGCTCAGACGCCCGATTTTGGTATTTCTTTTGAAGACCTTTATGTCATTTATATCATAATCCTGATACTATCATATTATTGCATATTCT
The DNA here is from genome assembly GCA_021605205.1 of Aegilops longissima. Taxonomy (NCBI): domain Eukaryota; kingdom Viridiplantae; phylum Streptophyta; class Magnoliopsida; order Poales; family Poaceae; genus Aegilops; species Aegilops longissima. Next base: position 614,103,872 of record CM038679.1, on the reverse strand, counting down.
TAATTAACATGCTTGCATGCATCTGAGTTTATTTACCTTTTGTGACTGACATCATGGGCATAAATATTTCAGAACATCATTGCAATATTATCCCTGTGTTCATAATGTTTGCGAGTACATTCAAAGTACTCACTGGCTTGTCCCTGGCTATTGTCTTGGCCAGATTTCTTGCGCGGAGAGGAGCGACCGTGATGACAGCCCCGGAACCTAAGCAACGGTGATAGCAGCCTCGCGAAGATAGGAGTTAATCTGGTCAGCTGTTCCCGTGGGAAATGGAGTCCCATAGACACTGATGATTTTCAGCCCGCTTCCGCCATCAACCACTAGAAACCATTTGTTGTACTCACAGGCCAGAACGGTCTTGTACTACATATTTTGTATTTGCTTGGAATTTCTGTATCAAGTTGGTGCCTCATCAGCTAACAGTTATCCTGGGGCTGATGAGCACAAGGGCCATTTTCTGGGAATTAGTACCCGGAGAACAGGTCCCCACACTATGGTAATGCTAATGTTAGAAAAGTTTGAAGCACACATTATTGTCGCTATATGCATTTATGTTTTGTCACCAATATGTAGTTAGAAAACTAAAGTATGAACATGTTCTGATGCTTTCTAAATATCTCCTTGAGAAGTTTCCATCCAGAATTATATCAGTTTAAACTTCCTTTCATCCACCTGCCACATCATCTGTGATATTAATTACAGATTACATTGTTCTATTTCTGTATCTAAATGCTTTACAAAAAATAACAATTTTCCGAAATGCATGTCGTCAATTGGCCATCAACTTAGTGCCTTCATCCTTATATAATGACCAAAATTTACTAACTATTCTTCAGCGCTTAAATACTCTTACTTCTGTAAATTCTGATTGCCACATGTCGTTAGTGTCAAATTTCATTCCTAAGGAAAACTAACTTGACTTATTATTATACACTTCCAATGATTTGTAATTCCGAGATTTATTATTGTTGCCACAACAACATTTTCCTTCTTTGACATGGTATGCTCCATCTTATACATATCACCCTCCCAGAGATCTACCGATTCACTTTACCATATGATGTCCATACCTTTTTTTTTATATGTACAGATGCAAATACGCTTGTGTCCCTTCTGAATTTACCACTTCCTGGCCGCTTTCATACATTGGCCTTTTTCCTCTGTTAATAAATATTGCATATTGTTGACTTCAAATGATATTCAAAATATGTACATTGAAATTACTTCCCACCTGTATATACCAATTAGAATTTTGTATATAGTAATCAGATCTACGATGTGATATTAGAGTATATTTTGAGCTTTGCTATTTATGAACTATATATATATATATATATAGGAAAATGGGTTGGTACACCTAGGAGTACATATTCCGGTGCCACGTGTATATAATTATCCTTTAATTAATTGGAAAGTTTCTTCCACAATTATAGGGAGGATAGGCTTCCTACAGGCTTAGATTAATAAAAATTCCCAACCCCAAAGGAGACCAGATGTGGCCGTCACTGTGGGTCGATAGGGGCTTTGACGGCGAACAAGGGATACGCTGATGGAGAGTTCATCGATGACGGAAATGAGATCTGTAGCAGTGTCGATGAATCTCCTAGCTAACCATTGACGTTCGTGTCCCCCATCGGCATTGATCATGGTAAGGTATCTTCGCTGATTCATGTGCATGCATACATGTATGATGAGACCACACGCATCTGTTTGACTAGCTATTTTAGGACGCGGAGGAATTGATCCCGGGCACCAGTGATCCCGGATGAACAATAAAATCCGAAAAAATAGTAAAAAAATTCAAAAAGATCTAATTTTTTTGTCAAGAAACTTTGTTGTTTTTTCTACATGCGTGCCGATTTTTGTGATGAAATGACATTTGTGGAGGTGTCAGCAAAAAAACAAAATCATGCTCCAAAAAAACTGTTTTTTGGAAGCATTTTGAAGCATATATAGGTTGCTACTTTCCTTTTTATTGAATTTCAAAAATCACATATAAAAAGATATGTATTATTCATCTATACAAAAATGAATATTTAATATAGCTCATTTTGAATTAGATTCTATAGTTTACAGCTGGGATTTTTGTACAAAAGCCAAATTACTAACATTAGTTCTCTTTCAAAAATTCATTTGTAAAATAGTCACATTCTTAACATTGTAGTTGAATTATTTTAACTAAACAGTCACGTTCTTTAAATTTTACAGATATTTCAGTTTAAATTATGCAACAAATTCCAATTTGAAAAATTATATTAAATTGGTTGGTGCTGTCAGCACCAATGATGTCAACTGCTAACATGACCCATGATGTCAGTGATGCAACGCAGCACCGACTGCTATTTGGTTGGCCGTAAAGCCCTTTTTTTTCTTCCTTTGCTTTTTTTTTTTGCATGAAAACTTCCGATCTATTCATCAACTGTCAAGGTAGTACAAAGAACACTAGAAGTAAAAATTACATCCAGGTCTGTAGACCACCTAGCGATTTACTACAATCTCGGAGCGAGCCAAGGCGCTGCCATCGCCCTCCTCGTCGGAGCAGGGCAAACATTGTTGTAGTAGACAGTCGGGAAGTCGTCGTGCTAAGGCCCCATAGGATCAGCGCACCAGAACAGCAACCGCCGCCGATGAAGAGAAGCATAGACTGGAAGGATCCAACCTGCGATACACGAGGCGTGAGCGGCGAACACGGATCCCGCCGGATCCACCGAAGACAAACGCCGACCGGATCCCATGAGATCCGCCGGAGACAAACCTCCACACGCCTTCCGACGATGCTTGAAACATCACCGGGACGGGGGCTAGGTGGGAAGAACCTTATTCCATCTTCAAGAAGCCGCCACCGCCCCATCTTCTTGAGCATGGCACAAACCCTAACAAAACTCAGAAAAGCATCTAAAAACGGAGCCCTCCCGTCGGCAAGGGCCGGGATCCACCGTGCCTCCATGATCCGAGGACCATAGAAGATAAGGCGGACCGGCGGCGCCGGCGAGAGGCAAGGAAACCCTAGATGGGAGTTGGGCGTGGGTAGGAGGAGCTTTCTTATATTTGGTGCGTCGTGTTTCCTCTCCTTTCTTCCTTTGCTTTTTGTTTTGAACTGTCTGCTTTGCTTTGTGATTTACTGTAGATTCTAATATGGACATGTATATGCAGGAGCTTGATTGATTTTTCTGTCTCGTATCTCATAAAAAAATATACTTTTTTATTCTAGGGAACACGCACATGTAGCACATCTTTGTGCCATGTCTTTTGTTTCCAGGATAACTGGTGACACGATGGCTGGCTAGATAATAATACGTGTCTGATGCAAATAATTGTTTTGTTTTGACCGAGATGTCTGATGCAAATAATTGTAAATCCTATTGTTTTTGGTAACTTTTTGGTCTTTCAACTCAACCACTATTATCTAAATCAATGGTGTATATATTTTTAACCTTTGTCTTAGAAATCGATATATGTCAAACTACTAATATATAGTAAAAGTAATTGTTTGTTAAAAAGAGAAAAATACGCTTAAAATCACCTCAAAAGCATATATAAAAATTTGTTAGCTGAACCATATATAAAAATTTACAGTGCAGGTTGAACTGTTGAAGAGAGAAAAGAAATATATTCTCAAGAATATCACATAAAAGCAAAGCATGAGGAAATTCATTTTGTAGACCTTTAATACAGTCGATCATCGCAATTTCATTTTTTTAAATCTATCTAAACATTATATGATCATTGATTCTTAATCCAATGGATTTTGTAAGAAAAAGTCCAGAACATTGGCCATCTAAGAAATACGTAGTTACTTCACAACCGAATGATTTCACCCACATGCATAATGCATATCCCATCTAGAAAATTAAAACAAATGCATATACCACTTCAAAGAAAAAACAAGCATATATCTCGTACCACTGCAAAAAAGAAACACATATGTCTCACAAACGCATGGCATGCATACATAATATGTAGCCTAGCTGGTATAACGCATGCAGTAGTTGGTACCACGTAGCGTGCTTAGCGGGAGATAGATCAATCAACGCGCCTTGTTCACATCTAGACACATGTGTACGTGTGTGTTTGTGTTGTGCTCGGTCAAAGCACCCAGTGTTTACCTCGGCCATAATCGCCGAGTCCTTCCGTGGCCACACCGTCTGCGTTTTTGTGTAGCCACATGCGCCTCTTCCATTGTCGCGTACCCACACTGCCGCTGATACAATTATACATATCCAGTAGCTAAATAAACAATGCTTTAGGTACAACCGTAATTGCAGTTTGGCCGCTTACCGGCTTGCAGGCGGCTAGATCGCGTGAAGCATGAGGTAGTCATCACATCGAAAAGCTGGAATCCTAGTGTTGAGTATTATGTTTAGTTGGGAAATACGAGATAGACTAAGATATGTTCCTGCTTGTCTTGTACTTCAAGTTGACCGTGTACCTTTATATATATACACACGAGGGTCAAGTAATACAATGAATTATTCCATCAAACCCCTCTCTCCCTTCTACTCCCTCCGTTCCTAAATAATTGTCTTTCTAGAGATTTCAACAAGTGACTACATACGGAGCAAAATAAATGAATCTACACTCTAAAACATGTCTACATACATCCGTATGTTGTAGTCCATTTGAGATGGCTAGAAAGACAATTATTTGGGAACGGAGGGAGTAACATGGTATCAGCCTAACCGATCCAAACCCTAGCCGTCGCCCCCCGCTTCCGCCCCGCGCGCCGCCCCTGGGACGGTCAGCCTACATGATCGTCGCCGGGGGCCACGCCGCCCGTACCTAGGGTTCGTCCGCCGATCGCGTTGATCGGCTACCCTAGAGAGTTTTTTTCCCGATCCTTTGATCTGGAGTTTTCTCTCTCAGACCGGTCGTCAGGCCGGTCGCTTTGATCGGCGTTTACTCTTTTGGTTATCTAATCTATAGATCGGTTTGCGTCGCCCGTCCGCCGTCGTCTCACCGCGCGTCTCTGCTCCAATATTGGATCGTGGCCTCCACAACTCTCCTCCGTCCAGATCGGTTGCGGCACCCCGGCTTCACGCATGCATCAGCGCGCCACAAGTGCGCGGCCCTACGATGCTTTGTTGCGCCACGCCGCGTGGCCAAGGAACCCCGCGCGGGTGTCCTTGATTGCTTGCGCTTGTGTGGCCGGCCGCTTAAGCTGGTGCATCTGGCCACGTTGCTTCGTCCTATAGCTATATGCACCGATGCACCGTCCTGGACGAGGACGTGTTGGACGTCGAGAGCTGGATGGCTCTCCATAACCACCGCATCCAGTGTACAGCGCGGCCGTCGTCGCTCCTGTTCTCGAGTACAGCACGCTCTTCATCGATAGAGCAACGGGCAGCTGCTGCGTCGCTCCTTCAGGCTGTAACATCGCTGCCCCGTGGTTTTTTTTGTGGCTGCACCGAGTCCGCACCGCCGCTGCGTCACTCTCTCGGGCCATAGCGTCGCGGCACGTGGTCTTCGTCGCTACCCTGAGGCTGTTCTCGTGATTGCACCATATCGCGCGCTATTGCTGCATCGCCCCTTTGGGCCGTAGTGCCGCGGCCCACGGTCAACCGCCGTATCGAGGTTGTCCGCTCCAGGCCGTCCCCAATGCTGCACCGACCCTCGCGCTGCCGCTGCGTCGCTCCGTCGGGCCGTAGCGAGCGTGGCACGCGATCCCTGCAACCACGCCGAGGTCTTCCCCGATGTCGCCCCGACCAGCCCGCCGCCGTTGCGTCGCCCCTTCGGGCCATAACGCTGTGGCCTGCGGTCCACCGCCGTCCACGCGCGTTGACTTCCACGTGATATGCGCCGCGCCGCCTCTCCTGGCGCGGGCACGCCACCGTCCGCGCAGGTCTTCGTCATGATGTCGGGTTCTCCTCGCCTACTTCGAGCACCGCCGCCGCGATTCTAACCTAGCCGCCGCCGCCTCCTCAGGCCGCCGCCGCCGCTCTTCTTCCCGGTCCACGGCGCCTTCCTCGACACCGACCACGGCGTTCTTCGCACGGCTACCTCGAATACAGCTACACCACCTACGCTCTCGGCTACATCGACAAACGGCACAATGAGCTACCGCCTTGCTTGAGGAACCTCGTCGGGTTTCCACTCCAGCCACGACTTCCGCGATGCATCGACTGTTACGACTGTGGGGGGTGTCCGTTGGCTTGCCTTCGGATTCTTGTCCAGTCTCACCGTCTGCGTCGCTACCGTTGTGACTGCGGGGGGATGTTGAGTATTATGTTTAGTTAGGAAATACGAGATAGACTACGATATGTTCCTGCTTGTCTTGTACTCCAAGTTGACCATGTACTCTTATATATATGCCCACGAGGCTCAAGCAATACAACGAATTATGGGTCGCGCTAACTGCCACACGTGTGGCAGGAAGGGAGACGCACCACACGTCTCTAATGTAAACAGATTGCCACGTCATCGCATGCATGCATGCAGGAATCTTTTGGATTTTCAGTTTTAAAATGTTTTATCTCTTAAACAAAAATCCGATTGAAAATCCGCTTACCATTAAATCCTCGCGATGAGATCTTCGAAACTAGATCACATGTTGATATGTTTTGATGAAATTTTTTTTGGATTAAAAGTTGCCATGTCTATTGCATATGAATTGCCATGATGTTTACACTGAAGTTGCCATGATATGTTTCAGCTATTTTCTTCTACGTTTAAAAGTAAATTTTGACATTTATAAAACCGGGAATTAAGAAACTAGAATTGCCATGAACCATAAACTAAAATTGCCATGATACATGCACGTAAAATTGCCATGGTTAATACAAAAAATAATTTTCATGATCAAAGTACTGGAATTGCCATCATCAAAATACTAAAATTGCCATGATCTACAAACTAAAATTGCCACATGGCAACTTTAGTTTTAGCCCTATGGCAACTACAGTGTAAACATCGTGGCAACTTCTGGCAAAAAAAAATAAATCATCGAAACATATCAACATGGGGTCTAGTTTTGAAGATCTCGTCGAGACGGATTTAATGGTGAAAATGGATTTTTAGTTCGTTTTTTTATTTAGGAGATACAACATTTTTAAGCCGAAAACCAAAAAAAATTCTGCTGGTGTCATCTATTCATACGTGGCAAAATGAGTGGTGATGAAGGCATGTGGGCGGTGTGCAAACGCCCACACGTGTGGGCGTTAACATTTCCGCGAATTATTTCACCAAACCCCTCTCTCCCTTCTAACACCTAGTTATATATGCATGTACCATCGATCCGGATAGTATTGCTAATAATCTGTCCTTGTCCTACTCGTAATAGGATTTGTCTGGCCTACGCACGTACGCCGCACAATAGGCTTCGACTTGCCTATAAACGTACGCTGTAGCATGACTTTTTTTTATCTCCGGCCGGCTTACCCCTTCTAATTTCTCTTTTCTTCCTTGCCAATCTTTTTTGAGAATATATTTTTACAGAATCTCTTGCCAATCTGAACTTCTCAGTTTACCTCTTATGTGATCCTGTCCATCACGTTCGGCCACGGTTGGAAAACATAGAGCTATTGGTACGTGACATGGTTAATTGTTGGTACATAACAATATTTGTGTGTAACGTTTACATCATTAAATCTCAGCCGTTAGTATATAATATTAATGGTCAAGATAATTTAATCTAGGTGGACGAATGTAATGGCTTGTTTGCCTCTTGTTTTAATTAAAATAATAGATAATAGATAATAGATAATAGATAATAGATAATAGATAGATAGATAATAGATTATCAAACTCATAAAGGCATTGACTAAGATGTTTATTGTAAGAGATGTCTACTTCATCAAATTTCATTAAAGAATTTACCTCTACCACCTTGGGTGGTTGTCAAGTCCAGGAATTTCTTCAATAGGTGTTAAATTTTTAACATCCTCTGCTTTAATACCTTTTTCCTTCATACATTTCTTTGCCTCCTGCATATCTTCAGGACTGAGTTATGAGATGCCCCTCTTCTTCGGAGTTGGTTTAGGTGGCGGTTCAGAAAGTGTCCAATCATCGTAATTTTTCAGTATGTTATTCAATAATTCCTTCGCTTGTTCAACAGTTCGTTCCCTGAAAACACAACCAGCACAACTATCTAGAAAATCCATAAAAGCATCGGTTAGTCCATTATAGAAGATATCAAGTATTTCATTTTTCTTAAGTGGATGATCAGGCAAATCATTAAGCAATTGGAGAAGCCTCCCCCAAGCTTGTGGGAGACTCTTTTCTTCAATTTTCATAAAGTTAAATATTTCCTGCAAGGCAGCTTGTTTCTTATGAGCAGGGAAATATTTTTCAGAGAAGTAATAAATAATGTCCTAGGGACTATGCACACAACCAGGAGTATGAGTATTGTACCAAGCTTTAGCATCACCTGTTAATGAAAACGAAATAATTTAAGGATATAATAAAAGCGAGTTTTCTCATCATGAGCAAATAGGGTGGCTATATCATTTAATTTAGTAAGATGTGCCACTACGGTTTCAGTTTTATAGCCATGGAAAGGATCAGATTCTACCAAAGTAATCAACTCTGGGTCGACAGAGAATTCATAATCCTTATCATCAACACAGATAGGGGAAGTAGCAAACTTAGGATCACATTTCATTCTAGCATTCAAAGATTTTTATTTCAGCTTGCATAATAATTTCTTAAGATCATCTCTATCATTGTAAGCAAGGAAGTCTCTAGTTGTCTCTTCATCCATAACATAACCTTCAGGTACTTTTGGCTATTCATATCTAGGATGGCTAGATCTAATAGGTGTTTCAAAGTTTTCAGTTTCAAGCACTTCATCAGTTTCAACAGTCTCATCGATTGTAGCATTCTCAATATCATTAAGTCTAGCAAGTTGTTCATCAAGTAGTTCACCCAATGGCACGGTCTTATCAAGCAATGTACTAGCATCATCATAAGCACCATTCGTATCATAGCTCATAGCAGAAGTAGCATCATCAATAACTTGCGACATATCAGGATTAATAGCAGATTGTGGTGTAGCAAGCTTACTTATAACTGAAGAAGAATCAAGTGCAAAGCTAGATGGCAATTCCTTACTTCCGCTCGTCTTCGAGGGAAAGATCTTAGTTCTTTCATCCTTCAGATTCTTCATAGTGATAGATAGATAATAATCCCAAGTGAACGACTCAACAAATATAGCTATGCTCCCGACAACGGCGCCAGAAAAAGGTCTTGATAACCCACAAGTATAGGGGATCGCAGCAGTTTTCGAGGTAGAGTATTCAACCCATATTTATAGATTTGACGCAAGGGGAGCCAAAGAATATTTGCAAGTATTAGCAACTGAGTTGTAAATTAGAGATTAATTACCCACAACAAAGTGATCAGTAGTACGATAGTTTTGATAGTACCGGTAACAGCAGCAGTAACGGTAACAGTGATAGTAGTGATTTTGTAACAGTAGCAATAGTAACAGCAGTAGTAGTAACTTAGCAAGATCAATATGTAGGAAATTTGTAGGCATTGGATCGGCAATTTGTTGGATGATATTCATAATGTAACAGTCACAACATAGGGCAATACTAAACTAGCTCCAGTTCATAAATGTAATGTAGGCATGCATTCCGTAAATAGTCATACGTGTTTATGTAAAGAACTTGTATGACATATTTTGCCCTACCCTCCTGTGGCAGTGGGAATATTGGAAACTAAGGGATATTAAGGCCTCCTTTTAATAGAGAACCAGAACAAAGAATTAACACATAATGAATACATGAACTCCTAAAACTACGGTCATCACCGGGAAGTGTCTCGAATTCTGTTACTCCGGGGTTGCCGGATCATAACACGTAGTAGGTGACTATAACTTGCAAGATCGGATCTCGAACATAGATATAATGGTGATAACAACAACGGTTCAGATTTGAAATCACGGCACCCGGGCCCAAAGTGTCAAGCATTAAGCATAGCAAAGTCATAACAACATCAATCTCAAAACATAGTGGATACTAGGGATCAAGCCCTAACAAAACTAACTCGATTACATGATGAATCTCATCCAACTCCTCACCGACCAGTGAGCCTACGAAGGAATTACTCACTCCCGGTGGAGAGCATCATGGAATTGGCGATGGAGGAGGGTTGGTGATGACGAAGACCGAAGATTCCCCTATCTGGAGCCCCAAACGGACTCCAGATCTGGCCTCCCGATGAAGAACATGAGGTGGCGGTGGCTCCATATCGCGAAACGAGATAATTCTTCCTCCCCAATTTTTTCTCCGAAAATGTGAATTTATAGTATCAGGGTTGAGGAATGCGGGGCCACCAAGTGGGGACAACCCACTTGGGCGCGCCAAGAGAGGGGCGCGCCCTGGTGGGTTGTGCCCACCCAGGTGCCCCCCTCCGGTGGTTCTTGCCTCCAGTAATTCTCTTTTATTATATAAAAAATCCTCGCAAAGTTTTGTTCCAATTCGAGAACTTTTATTTCTGCACAAAAACAACACCATGGTAGTTCTGCTGAAAACAGCGTCAGTCCGGGTTTGTTTCATTCAAATCATGCAAATTAGAGTCCAAAATAAGAGGAAAAGCATTAGGAAAACTAGATACGAAAGAGACGTATCATGCCACCACCAAGCCAGGTCAGCAGAAGAAACCTCCTGTCAAGAGAGCTCTCATGTCTAAAGCCACACAGTCCACTTTTGCTCAAGATGCTGAACCTCCAAAGAAGAAAGAAAGGAAAAGAGGAAGATGGTGCTTGTTGACCCCATGGCTGAATTTGGAAAGCACACTACTTTAGAAGAGGAGGAAGAAGAGCCTGTTGCACCTCCTGCCAAGTCACAAAAGTTGATGGGTGATGCTATCAAGTCTGGTGCTGCTCCTTCCAAGCCCAAGCCCACAGCTCCAGCTAAACATCCAAGCCCAAGCCTTCAGCTCCAAAGAGATCCACCAGAAATATCCCAGCTGCAGAGAAGAACAAGGCCCCTGTGCCCGAGTTTCCAGAGGATGATGAGCCACTAGTGCTCAGGAAATTGAAGCCCAAGATTCCAGATCATAATGATGATCATCCTGTGGCACAAAACATGAAGTTTAGGAAGGATCATGGTCTAAGACTATGGAGACAGACAGATCCATATGCCACAAGGAGAAGGACTGTTGTTGACTACCATTTTCATACCAGAGACCAGGACTTCTATGAGACTGTTTTGTTGGACAAGAAGCCCATAGTTTGTGATATGAAATGGGTTGATTGGAATATATTGATAACAGTGAGGATTATTTTCCCCATGTGCATGAGATCTTCAGGTTGAATGGAGTTGACAAATTTGTTGGACAAGAACTCACCAAGTGGAATGATGCATGACTTGATTATGCAGTTTCACTCCACTGCCCACTTCTACCCAGGTGAGAAGATAGTGTGGATGCACTACAAAAAAAATACACTTCTGTGATTATACGTGTTTGTCACAGTATGTCATGTTTTCTGTCATGCCTGTACATCCATGACAAATTTATGACAGAATCAAGATAGTCATACCTATGCTGTCGTAGAAGTGTTCCATGACATTACCAGAATTATCATGACGGAAGTGTCCACTACCATGACAATAAATCGCGCGTCACGAAAGTGCTTTCGTCAAGGGTGACCGACACGTGGCATCCACCGTAACGGAATGCCGTTAATCTATCAGGTCCGATTTTGGATCCGATAACCCGTTAACAGCCACGACCAATGGGGGAAACACGTGTCGGCTCACCATTGGGATAGATGTCATCCACTCATTGGACCCAAAGCGCCTATGATACGTCGACAGGTGGCACGGCCCAACAGAGGCCCATTCCTGTGAAAAGGCCGGCCCATTTGACTTGGTCAAAAGGTGGCGGGCTAGCCCACGGTAAGCGTGAGAACGGCCTGTTCGCATATAGCCCATTTACAGCCCGCTAACCGAGGGCCCGTTTATGGCCTATCTGAATTAGGCCGAGTAGCGTCATCTGGGCCGTCCAATACAATTCCAGCCCGTTTTAACTTCCGGCCCATGTATGGCCCATGACGTCTTTCGGCCCATATGAGGCCCTTATTACTCTCGGCCCATTAACGACCGTGGTAAAACGGCCCGTAATGAACAAAGGTATCACTTTATACCCATTAACGGCGTGGTGAAACTAGGCCGTAATGAACGAAGTATCACTTTATACTCATTAACGACCCATTATTCCGTTGGGCCGTTTCTAGCCCATGTTATCTTTCGGCCTTCTCGGGGCCCATTTATTCTTGAGCTCATTTCCACATTCATTTACTTACGGCCCATTACTGTCATTTTCTACTTATGGGCCAAATTCAGCCCGTGGTTACAGTCGGCCTGTTTGTGGCCTGATAATACGTTGGGCCGTTTTCATGTCAAAAAAACCCGTTGGGTTGTTTTCATAGAGTTGTCAAATACGGCCTATTAACGACCTGTTATTGTCCATGAATAGTACGACCCTTGATTGGCGAAATGATGATGCTCCCTGTAGAAGGCCCATGGATCCTACGGCCCATAAAAGGCCCATGAATCGTCGGCCCGTAGAAGGCCCATGGATCCTACGGCCCGTATAGAAGGCCAATGGATCCTACGGCCCGTAGAAGGCCCATGGATCATACGGCCCGCAGGAGGCCCATGGTTACAACAGTCCGTGTGTTGCCATGATTATTTTGGCCTAGTTTTCAAAGATAGGTTATTGTGGCCACTAGAAAAACACAGAAAAAGAACTGCAGTGACTACAAGCAAACAACTAAACAAGGCAATAAGGAAACAAATAAGCAAGAAATTAATGCTAGCCTATTACCGCTATTACACATATTACATCCACTGGGCATCAAAGTTCGCAACCAGTGCAAATATAGGGAACAAAGTAGCATATTACATACACGGCCGTCAAAATTGGCCACCGCTCAAATAAATGCGGCAAGAAAACAAGAGCATAATCAAACAACTTCAGAAGAGCTCAAGAAACGTGGTATCCACCATGCTGGCAATAAGCTTAGCAAGCTTATTAGCTTTGTCCTGTTTGGCGCTAAAATTCTCCAACACTTGTTGTTGCACTAGAAAGTATGCATCTGAATGCTCCAGGGACTTCCATGATCCTTCCGCTTCTTGTCGCAAAGACAACCGATCGATGTCTTTCAGCTTGTAGTTGAGACTCAAGAAACCAAGCTGTTTCAGACAGTGAGTTTGAATAGCTTGTGCAAGTAGTAGTGGCCAGTAACTCCAACACTAAACCAAGACAGGACTTTGGGGTTGTCTCACTGTCTTCAAGATAGTCTTCCTTAGCTATTTTATCGCCTTTGTTGGAGACCAACAAGGATGTGTCACTATCCTGAACCTTATCTCGCATTACTTCCTTTACCATTGCTTAATAAGGCACTCTTCCCCAATATTCTCATTAGCATTCTAAAAGAAGAAACAAGCGGACACATAACAGTTTAGCATGTACTAGTATATGAAACTCATTTCGTGAACCAGTTCATTAGTAAGGTGGACAGGATTAAACTACCAAGTCTTCTATTGCCAAGTACTAGTACATAATAAAAGCATCAAACAAACATATATCTATGTCCTATGGTCACTGCATTGTCTTGCCAAATCAAAATAGAGACACGGTTCAAATCATATCAGTTCAAGACAAAGAAGCAGTGAAAGAATACAAAGCGTGGGAAACTACACGTCACAACAAGATTCCAGATGGGTACCACGGGTCTACATGTACAACAAGACTATTTGCTTTGTTGTGATGCTAGTAATGTGGATGATATGAGAAGTCAACTGTATACACAATTGAAATTGAAATCAATAGAGCTATTGATAAGAGCAAGCACATTAAAGAAACATGCGTGAACATACATGTTGTGCCATTGGAGTCTCGATTGATCCTTCAATTTAAAAATAAGTTTGTATGAGTAAATACAAGTGATACAAGAGCAAAGCAGTATGCACGATAGCAATCATAGTTAAAAAGGCGCGCCTAAGCGAAGCGCTTAATCGCGCTTAGGCTCTAGGCGTTATAAAACACATTGCGCATAACTACTCTTAATCTGCATAATCGCATAAGCATGCGCTTTGGTCAGTAAATCGCAAAGCGGTGGCAAAACGCACAGTTAATGCCTAGTGCTTTTTGGAACTATGATAGCATTGGAATCTTAAGTTAGAACAGTTGTTCTTCACGTTTAGACACTTGTTCTACATGAACAGAGTACAGTAAGACGCAAGAATATAGTACTTAAAAATAGAAAATGAGTTCATAGACCTTACCACATTCTTGGTTCGTGACCAAGATGTAACAAGGCATTCCAGTCATCATCCAAGAAATGTAGCTCAGAGAACGTTAGGGAATTTGATGAGTTTCTTTGCGGTGAAGTACGCTTTCTTCGTGTAATTCGATATCGCCACCAAGCATTCTTGAAGGTAGTAGAGGTATTAGCACAGGTTACCTCATCCTGAGTTTCCAAATCGGTCCTTCTCTATAGAGAAAAATGGGAAAATTTGTTGTATTATAACCATCATGGAGGTAGGATGTATGGGACAAAGCAATGTAATTGCCATGAATAGCATTACTTACACATAACTCCTGGACAAACACCTGCAACTGGCATTTTCCTTCATCTTCAGTATAATATTTCCAAGATGGGAAGATACGCACATATGATTTAACAACATCAAATGTGTTAGATGCTAAAGTACGACTAGCTGTTTGTGCTTCCTCCACAAAAACAGGCGTACTAACTAGTGGAGTTGGGGTTCGCCGTGGTAGTATTGGCCCTTTGGGCAATGGAGCTGCCTTACTAACTGCTCTTGTTTGGGAGCTCTGTGGTGGAGATGGTGCTATGTCAACAGGAACTGGGTTACTATCTGCTGGGGTTGGGGTTAGATTGGGTGAAGCTGGTTCTCTATCCATCGCAGTAGGGGTACAATCTGCGAGAGTTTGGGTTATGTGCGGTAGGGCTGGGTCTCGTGCATGTAAAACCGGGGTGCTATCTCCACCTAGAGGTAGCACTGTTTTATTTGAAGACCGTGTTTTTAGTCTGCTAGATGCTGGCATCACCCGCTCCAATTCAAATGGCTGATAAACAGGAAACATAGTTGAATGTACATACATTGTATGAGAGACAGATGCAATAGATAGTGTGGGAAAAAGAGGACATGAAATAGTTGACATGTATATTGTTTAACTAAAACGGATAGCATGACCTAATTTCACATATATGATGTCTAATTAAACTGGATAACATAGCATAACATAATTCAAAGATATGATGAATAACTAAAACGTCGTGCCAAGTTAGAGCATACACCTCGGTTGGGGAATAGGACTGGTCATCTGTCTCTGAATCCATCTCTGAGGAGCTATCGGGGCCCAACAAGAGATCTGCTTCGACAGGTAGCATTGTCTGCTCTGAAGGCCTTGTTTTCACTCCAGATTTTTCAATCTCCCACCCAAATGGCTGATTCACAGGAAGAGTAATTTAATGTACAAACATTGTCGACAAATGGAAATGTAATGAAGAAAAGGATGGGCAAGATATCATTCAAATATATGATGTCCGGTTAAATAGGATGGCATTGCACATTTCACATATATTATGGCTGACTAAAAGACATGAGACTACATATTTCCCATATATGATAGAAACTAAACAGGTGGTGACAAAACATGTCTAAACTAAGAAGATCACATATTGATGTCAAAAGTAGGCACTGCAAGGCAACATATGCATGATATGACTAACATCATTATGCCAAGGTAGAGCAAACACCTCGGGGGATAAATATGAGTGGTCACAAGGCGTGCAATCCGCCTCGAATGTATATATTCCTCTGGATTATAATCTGGAGAGGGGTGGGGAGGGTTTGCCATTGAACCCATCATGGAGTGATGTCTGCATGTCATTGTATTGCCGTGCAAAACTCTTCTCTTTTTATCTACATGTTCAGCATGACTGTGTACAATATCTGACATGCATACGAAAAAAATATGGTGAGATTATGTAAGGAGAGTATGCAGAAATTTAGAGTGATGGTAACAACCAGTGGATGGATCCAAAAATAATGATAGCAGGCTGATGATTGCTTTCATTTAATAAAAAGACAGATGATGGTTGCTTTACTATTTGTTTCCCACCCAATATGAACAACATAGGCATACCCTAGGTGAACCAGATATTAGACAGAGAGACTATTCATTGCTTCCTTGATATGTGCCCCACAACTAATTTAGAACTCAACTTTGAACATTAATTTGGACCTGACTTGGAGTCCAAGAGGTGAACAGAATGATAAAGTAGCAGGTAATTTTAAGCAATGCATAACATAAGCAGAATCAAAAGAGTGCGACCTCTCTTGTGGACCCGTGTACTCCTCAGGTTCATCTGCTGAGTCGATGATGGTGATGCCGTTGCGATGGGTGCCTGCGGCAGGTAAGGAGATCTGAGGCGGCGAAAGACATTAAGGAGTCATGATGTCTGGTTTGGTGGATGTTTCTGTCGATGGAGCACCTCAGGTGAGGTGGACGACGTCATGGTAGGAGCAGGACAAACCACACAAAGTTCCCTTCGACACCTACCCATAACTGAAGTAATTCTGTAAGGGCTCATTTGGCTTGCATGATTCTAAAAATGCAGGGATAGGAAAAGCACCGGAATTGGATAGGAATGCACATGGTAAACAGAGCATTTGTAACACAGGATTTTTGTCAACTTGGGTGTTTGGTTTACAGGAATTGGAAGAGCAGAGGAATGCAAAGAAACATGGCCAAAATAAAGTGAAACCATATGAAAGCATGTACAGTTAGAATGTTATGCTGCCACTAATGCACTTGGTCTTGTTTTCATGCATAGGATTTTGAAAAGTAGGTCCAAGTGGATGTTTTGCTTCATTCCTTTCAACAAAATGCATGAATAATTGAATAGTAGAGTGCCATTGGAAAATTCCCTATTTCTATGTTTTTCCGTCGAACCAAAATTGCCCTAATGGATCGACATGAATGTATAGTAATAAGTGATGCAACAAGTGTACAACCTCTTTGCTGTAGCCGTGTCGACCTTGGCATCATTGGGTTGGTCGCTGAAGCAGTTGAGGCAGAGGTGGCTGTCGGAGGTGTGGAGGAAGATCTGAGGAATTTGTAGACGGCGTCCAAGGAACCGCTCTGTTGTGATGGATCGTTCTGTCGTTGGAGCAGCCTCGGTGAGCCGTAAGACGTTAAGGCTGAAGCAGCACAAGACATACATCGTCAATCTCAAGTGGGATTCTAATAGCATCTCCAATAGATGATGTAAAATAGATGTAAAATTTACATCACCAAAAACCACCTGACTACAACAGATGAGGTAAAAACTGTTGACTCTGAACTTAACTGTCAAAACTGAAATTTACTGTGGAATCTGAATGTTACTGTCGAAACTGAACGTAATGGTAGCAGAGAGGCACTTAACATGTAGTTTAGGGAGGGCCTGCAGTTCATCTTCAACCTACACCACCAGCAGATCCAGAGCAGCAGCGCGAGCGAGCGAGGGAGAATCGGAGCACCACCAGCAGATCCGGCTGGTATGGATGCCGCCGCCGAAGGGTCCTCGCACTGGGGGAGAGCCGCCGTGGAGATGTCGCCCGCGGCGCCAGCTTCTAGGTAGTCGCTCCATGGGGGTGTGGTATGGAGCATCGTCGGCGCCGGGAGGTCGAGCTAAGGAGAAGGTGTGATGCGATGAGTGTACAACCTCTTTGGTGGCGCCGAGTAGGCCTCGGCTTCGTCCGAGGAGTTGGTGAGGATGCTGCTGTTCCGGTGGAGCAGGTTAAGTCGGCGCTGTGGGGATGGAGCAGCCATGATAGACGAGGTGATCGTCGAAGCAGCTCCTTGGAGGTGGAGGACGTGGCGGCTGAACCAACGGGACAACGAGATGGACAACGGATCCTCATCCGGGGAGGTGGACGAGGGACGTCGAGCTGTTGCGGTGGATGATGTCGTCGGGGATGAGGCTCTGGCTGGGCAGCAGTGAGGTGGCAGACGGAGGAGGGTGGGGTTTCGCGGCTGGAGCGGAGAGGTTATTGCGGCCTAGGATTTCGAATGGCAAAAAGGAGGCGATGGGAGGGGGTTAACCATGACTTAGGGACGCGCTTGTCCAAAATGTAGGGTGTGTTACAGAAGTACCCCCCACCGATTTGAACTAGCAGCCCTTTCGGCTCAGGGTTAGAAGGGGGATTTCACGTGTCGGGATTTGGCAGCTGGAGGGAGTTTTTGCGCACGTTGTAATTTCGGGATAGCAAGGCGCGGGTTGTGAAGGCGCCAGTTTTGGGAGCACGATATCTGAATTTTCAGGATACAACAAGGTGCGGGTTGAATTTTAGGGACAAGCCTAACGTGTAATATTGTACTTGTACGTACCAAATCAATTCGCACTTCCCTCAACCAAAAAGAAAACGAAAAAAATAAAACTATTCACACCACACAAAGAGAGAGTCTTGCCCCGTTTAACAATAAAAATGCTATTTAAAGCTACTCGTACCAACAATTTAGTGCAATTAAATGCTGTTCGGTAGTATGAATCCATGGTAACCTACTCCCAAATTTCTATGCTATCGCTGCAATTCGAACTGAATTTGAATTTGTTTCTCTGTTTCAATAGCAATCTACAATCATGATTGTTGCCAAGTTCAACCATCATTCGTGTATTACCTTAATAACACATCACATGATTACTATAGAGATAGATATGAACTATGTGTACTACATGAACTCGAATTCTATTTTTTGAATACACTTGATGTTGATTCCAAATAATAGTACATTTGATGTACTAACTATATATTCATAATCTAAACTATGTTCCATACGTGTACACCGTGTTTATCACACATAGTATAGTGCCCCGTCCCCTACATTATGAAAAGTATTTAGACCTGAGCTGCAAAAGCCACACATTAGCCCAAATTATGATCAATGTTCTATATATTATACGTAGTACTAGCAAGATTCCCATGCGTTCCACAGAACATCAACATGATCAAGGGGAGGCCTAATTTGCAAATATTGAGAGGGGTGTGGGTATCTTTTTTCAAAATTGCCATAGTTTCCTTCCTATCCGTCAGATATAAATCGGACGGCCTATATTGCAGGATGGCAGGCACACCATCATCAACAACTCCGTTTTTATAAGAGTAGAGATAAAATATATTATATGTAGTATAACATGTTCATAACCACACCATGTGTATCATCGTTATATATATTCACACATGTGTTGCTTTAAAACACTATGATAAATTCTTCAAATATCCGCATTCACTTTTTATAATAAAGTATGATCTCTCTTCGTGTTTTACACCCACACAATCCGCTTATCTTTGTAGCTAGCTAGCGCTAACTTTCTCTCGTGCATGCACACAACCGCATCACGCTCACCCTCCCTCAGCATTTTCTAGCTCCATCGCGCAAATTCGTCTTTTCACTTTAGGTCGTTCACCCACGGTGTATGTAGGCCCCCCAGCTCCTTCTTTATGGCACACATCGATCGATATGCCTCTCTAGCCAGGTGTGCCTAGCACAAACACAAGCTTCCCATCTTCTCTTATCACCGTCCATGCCTCACTCCCACCACTCTTTTCATCGATCTCGTACTCGCACACTCCTTCCCCCTCGATATAGTATGACTCTCGCACCACCTCCTAGATGCATCCCTCTCTATCTATCCTTCTCCCCGTGCCTCATTTGCTTGTAACACACACATGCATGTATACCGATCGATCTCCCAACATATACCTAGGTCGACTTTAACTATTCCCCCCATCGATCGACGCACCTCACAAGTTATGTCTCTCCTTTCTCTGACAAAGGACGATTGATCTTCCTATGTAGTTATGTCTGCTTACCACAGCCATATCGTCCCCCTCATCATTCATGCATGCCTCCTGACCCGTCTCTCACACGCACATGCATGCAGTGCAGCCATCCCTCTCTTATTGATATTGCAGGCGTGCCTCCGGTTGTCTAGCAAGCCTATCCCACCATTTGTTAGAAGAAACTCCACTACCACCCCCTCCAACACTCTAGCTCTGTCTCTCTCCCAACCTTATTCCTCTCCTACACATATGCATGGAGCCGATCGATCTCGCTTAATACATGAGGTAGATCGATCTCCCTTAATACATGAGGTAGCCCCCTCTCCTCCTCCACACATATACCAGCCATTGTACATCTATAGTTAATTAGGCCTCCCTCCCCCCCCCCCCACCACACACCGATAATCGAGCGCTGTAGGTAAGTATCCATGCCACAGAGACAAACTGCACATGTCCCCTCTCTCGTTCTAGTAGGCCAGCCACTCTATATCTTTGACGTGGGCACACACAACGATGGCACTCTTTATCGACCGCACGCGCGCGCGCGCACACACACACACATCATCCCTCTCTTCGATTCTATGGACACCTCAAGTCGATGATACCTCCACTCTCTTCTCGTGGATCACCCCCTCTATATATATATGATATATGATATATCCATGACTCTATTTCACAGACATTGCATATGTTACATTTTCCGACCGACCCCCAAAAAAACTCTCACGAACCCACACACTATATCTCTCAGACGTTTGTATCTCTCTCACACAACCCCACGTAGGTGGTGTACGATGCAAGAAGAGAATAGGTGCACTGTGCACGCACTCACGCTTGCGCCCAGCCACACCAGCTGGTACATCGATGGAGCTCATTTCAAGATGCGAAATGGCAGCCCACGTGCTAATTTGAACGCGTGTAGCGGTTGTTTACCTACGGAGGTCGTGTACCACGCGTGCACGAAACAAGGTTCGACTTGATGCGTTGGCGCATTATTTTTAAATAAAGTTATATCGCTGAATGGCATGTGCACAGAATATAAAATGATTTTTATGGAGAAAAAGGTAGTCCGCTCTACTATATACAATGGAGCCTCCCTGCCTGGTTTTCTCTCTTCAGAGTATCTCACACAAGGATGGGGTGGCCTCTCTCTCTCCCACCGTTCGTCACTGATCCGGCCGCATCCCGTCCGCCGGCGGAAAGGGAGGACGTGCATCATTTCTCCGTTCGACGGTGCCAAGGAAGCACATCCCGATCTACGGTACACGCCGTTCACTCTGACCAAGCTCCGGCGTGATAGGGCCTACGCCACCTGCTCGCTGCCGCAGTATGGGCAGATTCCGCCCGCCGCCACTCACCTAGTTACATCTCGACGACCTCCAGGTATCCCCTCCAGCCTTGCTCCATTGCCCGTCTTCCCACGTCGCTGCATGTGGATCTTCCATAGTTCTTTGCACAAAATGTAGCTCGTCCGGCGTACTTTCCATATTGCAATATCGTCCTCACACCATTTTAGACAAACACAACCGTGTTGTTATGTTCCCTTAGGACAAGGAATATGCTTCTTTTTTGTCGTCGCAACTGTCATCAACAATATTTTTCTTTTTACAAATTTCAAATAGGCATATTTTAGAGTGTAGATTCACTCATTTTGCGTCGTATGTGTACTCCCTCCATTCCTAAATATTTGTATTTCTAGAGATTTCAACAAGTGACTAAATACGGAGCAAAATGAGTGAATCTACACTCTAAAATATGTCTATATACATCCGTATGTAGTAGTCCATTTGAATCTCTAAAAAGACAAATATTTGAGTAGTCACTCGTTGAAATCTCTAGAAAGACAAATACCGGAGTATATTTAAGAACTGAGGGGTAGTGCACAACCGCATGGGAGACTCAGACCGGTCGTTGTGCCGCATTAATAGTGAGTAATGAGCAGTCAAATCATAAGCCCCACCTTTCCCACTGTAAGTTGCTCGGAATAAGCAACCATCAATACGCTCTTCTTTGAATCCGCTCATACTAATCCATCTGTCACTGTTTATAGAGCGCGCTTCAGAAAAAGGGAAAATCTCTGGGACCAAGGCGACTAGTGATCGGCATGAAAAAATTGCATTGGTAGTTATAGCACGGCGTCTATTACTAAAGGAAATAATCCGTACACACATGCATGTAGTGCTTCCACCCCGGGTACACACATGCATGCACTTACTCCACTCCGTAGTACTACATCGAGAGAAAATTGCGGTTACCACGCCCTAATTAATTGAGCATTAAACCACGCGTCTAAAGTCTCTCTGGTGGTGGAAATGCATTGAGAGAAATGCATCATAATGAAGCGCACCCTATAAACTGTGACGGAGGGAGGAGTAGTATGAAGGTGCAAAACCAAGTACGCATATGGCCAGTCGGTCAACGCACCTCCTCTTGGCATATCACTAACATGTGGGATCGGAGTGTGAGCAAACCGATCTCAATTGACGGCAAAATGGCCAACCCGCCGTTCCTTGAGAGAGACGAGGAGCAAGAACACACAGACGGGCTCGCACGGAGGCAAGATATATTCGAGCATGGTTGATCGATATCATCATTACATGTTGGGCTGCCATTTTTCGCCCTTCTCCGGAATAAATGTGTACTTTATCAGAGATTAAGAAAAATAAGAGTACAGAGGCTCCACCATGCGGTTCTAGTAGTAGTACACTTGTACTACTAAACCTTGCGCTTGGCTCTTCGCCTCTTCATGAAGTCAAACAATGATGGTACTCCGCATGTTCGGTACTACAGTGTATGCCTCTGGCAATCTGACACCGAATGAACTGATGCATGTCCACCGCCTGGGCGAGGGTACGTTGCATTAGTCAAAAGGCGTAAGCGAGATTCACCTTGTCCTGCAAGCTTCTCCTCATTCTGCGATTTGACGGGACACACCAACAAGTAGTGCTAGTCCATACTCCCTCCTTTCCGGTTAATATGGCTTAATCTTTTTTTGTGGGTAAATGAGAGAGCTTTATTCATATATAAGCATTCTTAGGACGATCAACCAAGACACTGGTCACTAGGAAGCGAGGTACCCCGCAAAAAAAGAAGTAGGAAGCGAGGTGTTTCATCAAGCCAGCTCTCGGCCACATTCAAAGTGCAGCAAGCACGGTTCACACAATGATGTGCCACAAGGTTTGCTGACCTATTTACATGCTGAATAACAGAAAAAGAGGAAATATTACCGAGCGCTCCTATTTGTAACAAGAATTGTGGCGAGTGTTCCATGCAATCAACTTCCATTATCACATGCGAGAACCCTCGAAGAGAACAAAATGTGTTGAAGATTGCTTTATCACATTTTAAAAATATAATAAGAGTGCAGACGCTCCTTATCGGGGGTTGGGTGCAACATATGCCAATGGATGGCTTATCATGGTGGGATCGAGTAGAACGTCACTGGTGCCTGGAAGCGGGATGAGGCGTAGACACGAACGCCGGCGTACTTTACCCAGGTTAGGGGCTCTCCTAGGAGATAACACCCCTAATCCTGGTCTGCGGGGTCTCCGCATGATCACTAAGGCACAAGTGAATACAATGGTGCTCCTCGAGTTGTATGCTAGAGGTAGGAGATGGCAAGGCTATCTCTCTCCTTCCTCTATGGGCTGGTCTAGTTCTATCAGGTTGGGAACCCTTTGCATGGGTGCCCTGGGGGGTTTATATAGGCCTACCCCCCAGGGGTACAATGGTAATCCGGCCGGGCATAGGGCCCGGCCGTCAGTCTCCTCGGCCGCCGGCTTCTTCGCCGACTGCTCGGGCCCGCCGCCTGGTGGGCCCCGCCGACTAGTCAGGTACAGGGCTGACAGGCCGCCTCCGCCGCTCTCGGGTCTTGTCGGCTGCTGTTCACTATAGCCACGACTCTAATGATGCAGGCTTGGTCAGGGGATCGTGGCTACAGCTCCGCCGCCTAGCAAGCGATTACTGTAGCCACTCCGTGTCTCATCTGTTTAATGGCACGTGGGTCCCAAGGAAGGGGGAGGCCGACTGCTGGGGGCCGACCTCCCTCGGGCCGACTGGTGGGGCTCTTGCCGTCTTCCGGGCTCTCGCTGGCTGGTGGGGACCGTCGTCCTTGGGCAGTACTGACAGGCCGTCGTGGGAGCAGGGCTCCACCTACTTGCGGTGATGTCAGGGGTGGCATGGCAAGTCTTGCACGCGGTGAGATCTCCCCAAGATGGTGCAATCGTGGCCACGCTGTCCTCGGATGGGGGAATGGGCTATACTGTAGCCATTCCCTGTCTTGTCTTTCTTGATGAGGGCCCGGGCTTCGTTGGCACCACAGGCCGACTACCAGTGCCGGCTTCTGTAGAAGCCGCCAGCTAGGAGTCGGCTTGTCTTGACGTCGGCCTCCGGGACTCGGCTATCTACGGGGAGTCGGCTATTCCTCTAGCCGGCCTCCAGAAGGCGGCACTTCATCTTGGTGCTTTGAGGGGCGCAGCCAGCCCCGATGTCTTGAAAGGTTGTGGGCATCGGGTTGGCCTAACCGTGGCTCATTACTCCGACAGTAGTCCCTGAAGCTGGTGAGGTGCCGCGGTTGATCAGCCGAGGAGCCTCAGCATTTTCTTTCTCCGAGTGCTAGAGGTGGAGCCTCGTCCGACTTCTACCGGGCTGTCTGGCAGGAGTCGGACTCGCCCAATCTGTCTTGTCCAAACTCCGAACGCATTGGTGGGAACCAAGTAGTGTGCCAGCTAAGCCTCCTGGCCGCCGCCCGTTACGGGCTTGGCACGTGGCGGCGTGCGGCCGGGCCAGTCTGCCAACCCACGCTCGTGATGGGAGATGCCTGTTGGTGGGGCCCGCCACTACCACGCCTCGGCACGCGAGCGGATGCGCTGCGGCCGAGGCGGGCGGTTGAGTTTCCCGCGGAGTTACTACGCACAGTAACTCGCGCATTAAACATGGGGGCATAGGGTTGTCGGCATAGTAAATCACACGATCGCCCCCTCGGCTTCGCAGCGCATAGGCCTAGAAGTAGGGGAAGGAGGGGGGAGCGGCGGAGCACGCGCGTCCCTCCTCCCCATTCTTTCCTCCTTCTTCTTCTTCTCTCCATTGCGCCTCCAAGCTACGCCCAGCGCTGCGGTGGTTCGTTCCCGATGAGCTCTTCTTCCACCCCTACGCCCCCACAGCGTGCTCTGGAGCATGGACGGCTCCGAAGTTCATGACGACCATGTTGATTTCCTCCGCCAGACGCGGCGGCTGCCCGGCAAGGATTACGTGAGGGTCCGCCTTGCGCCGAGGGGGAGATCTTGCCCGCATCGGAGGAGGGCGAGCGGGCCGTCTTCTGCTCGCATTGCCTGCGCGGCCTCGGCTTGCCGGCGAGCAACTTCTTCCGGTCCTTCCTTGAATTCTACAGTCTCCAGCCGCACCACCTCACCCCGAACACGGTGGTGCTGCTGTCCGCCTTCGTCACCTTGTGCGAAGGCTTCCTCGGCGTCCTCCCTACCATCGAGCTTTGGGGGGAGTTCTTCTACATCAAGCTCGGCACCCTCGTCACGGGTGTGCCGGCCCAATGCGGCGCGTTCATCGCGGTGCGGAGGTCGGCGGCCGACAACCCATTTCCTCCCATCATGCTGATCAAGTCGGTGAAGATGTGGCAGCGACTTCGCGGAGTTTGATTGGGTCAACTTGCCGGCTTACGAAGCTGGCCCGCTAGCTGGGAGGCGCCCAACCGGTCGCATGCGCTGTGACGCCGTGTTTCGCTCGAGCCGCCGCCATCGCGCGGCTCCGAGTGTTGACACAGTCGGAGGGCCTGACCGGGGCCGACTTGCTTTCTGCCTTCGTGTCATGCCGAGTGCTTCTGCTCCAGAGCCGCCCCCACATGATCTGCCAGATGAGCGGGCATCGGGACCCAAGTCAGCTGTGCACCAAGGAGATGCCTCATGCAGAGGTAGCTCTCATGGTGAACTATCTTGCGAACTGCGAGCTCACGTAAGAGTGGCAGTTTGGCAAGGAGCCATATTCGCGCGCCAACCCCCACCTATGGTAAGTCCCCTTGTCTTTTCTCTGTCTCTTTGTTGCCGAGTTCGTCTTGTCCAGCCTGACAAATCGGCCTTTGAGCAGAGCCCCCTCCTCTAGCCAGCAGCCGGCGCCGCGGGGCCTGAGCGTCGATTACTTCCTGACCGAGAGGAGAGAGGCGTCGACGACCCCAACTTGGGGGCGGCGGCCTTGGAGGACGACACCGAGGGAGGAGGCGGCAACGCAGGCGGCTCGAGGCTCGGAGCCAGCCTCGAGGACTGGCCTGACGATGACGCGGGGGAAGTCGCCCTGCGCCACCAGCCAGGGGTCGGCTAGCCGGGCGCGAGCTAGTCTGCTGCGCCAGACGCCCAAGGCGGCGCGAAGAAGCTTAGGGCCGCGCCGAGCTTGTTCGGCAGCCGGCCGAAGAAGCCCAAGGGCTCGCCGCGGCGACCAAGCGGGATGAAGCGGCCGCAAAGGCCATTCGCTTCCGCAAGGAGGTGAAGAAGCCGCAGCTGGTTTCTGCGTAAGTACCGCTTTTATCTTGTACCTTCATTTTTTCCTTGTTGATCTCGTCTGAGTTTCTTCACTTTGTTTTCCTTGATATAGGGCTCCGCTCTCTCTCGAGAAATCGGCCGCCGCCTCCATCGCGGGGTCGGTGGAGACCTTTGGCACCACTCGGTGGATCGATCCGGCTACCGACCTCCCGGAGGCGAGGGAGCGGAACACGCGGGAAGTGCGTGAGGAGGCAGAAGCCGCCTGCCTGGAGAAGGCGGAGGCCGCCGCCCTGAAGAAACTGGTGGAGGCCGAGGCGGCCGACGCAGCGAAGAAGCAGGCTGAAAAAGCCGCGCACCGCCATTCGGCGATTTTTGTCATTCCCCTGAACTCCGCGCCGCCACCTCCGGAGTTCGTGGCGCAGACTAGGGAGACCGGCGACGAGCATCCGATCATGGAGAGGGACGGCGGCGACGTCGCTATGTCGGACGTGATTGTGCCTCCACCACCGCCGTCCAGGAGCACGCAAGGCGAGCAGCCGGTGGACCCGCCGGTGCATCCAACAACAAACGAGGTGGCGACGGGCCTGACTCTTGAGGTCGGCACACCGACAGGTCACCGACTTGAGAAGGCAGCCTCGGCGCCACGCCCACTGGAGACTGGCACCGCGAGCTCCTCGATCCCGGACACCGAGGCGACGAGCGCCGCGCCCACTGGGTGGGTGCGAGTCGGCGGGACGGGCCCTCTGAACAGGGCGATGCTGGATGTTCAAACCAAACTCCGCGCTGAAGCCGACGCCATTAAGAAATGCAACAAGGCGTATCTGGCATCGCGAGAGGCCATCCAGGTATGCTTCTTGCTTTTTCGTTTTTAACTCTTGTATTGCTTCGTGGGGGCGCGCCAGCGCACCCACTTGGTGTAGTCCCTGAGTTTCGCGCCGGCTGCTAAGCAGGCGGCTCGGAACTTTAATTAGCAGGCTCTAAGTGCTGATATCCTTGCCGCGGGATTATCATAACCTTCACGCTGCCGCCTTCAACTCCAAGGTCCCGGAGTTGGATCAACGCACTGCCGACTTGTGGGAGAACCGGAGTAAGTCATCTTCCCTTTCCACGGGGGCGCGCTGGCGCACCCGCGGGCTGTAGTCCCCGAGATTCGGGCCGACTACTGAGCAGTCGGGACGGATCTCCCCGGCGGTTATTCTTCTTTCTGTTGATGACTCCTTTCTCCACGAGGGCACGCTGGCGCACCCGCGGGCTGTTGTCCCCGAGATTCGGGCCGACTGCTGAGCAGTCGGGCCGGATCTCCTCGACGACTGTTCTTCTTTGTTGGCAACTGACGCCTTCCTTTCTTCTTTTCTTCTGCAGAGGCCAACGCCACCTTGCAGCAGCAGCTGGGCGAAGCCAACACTGCGCTGCACGCTAAGGAGGAGGAGCACAGCAAGATGGCTAAAGAGCGCGACCGGCTTGTCGCGCAACTGGCGGAACAGAAGGAGCTCCTCAAGAAGGCCCAGAAGGAGACGGAGGACAAGGAGACCAGCCTCCTTGCTGAGTTTGCGATCAAACGCTCCGCCTGGACCGACAACGAGGTGATGCTGATTTCTGGCTTTCACGAGATTGAGGACATAGTCGATGCTGACCTTCATTATTTTTCCTTCTTTGAGCTGCCGGCTGTTGGTCGAGCCGGCTTCTCATCTTTAACTTTGGTTCTCTGCTTTCTGTCTTGGCAGACTTCTTCCCTGGTCACTCGGACACTGCCAACCAGGCCACTGAAGCTGATCCCGAAGGACGACGGGCGAACGACGCGGAGATCACCGCCGATGCCCCCCGAACCCTTAGCGAGCAGATCCTGAGCATCGAGGCCCGTCTTCGGCCGGCTCACCGGATGCTGCACTGCTTCAGCCGTCTTGGGCGCCAGTGATCGCCGCCTCATGGCCGGACATGCCGGCACCGCAGACTCCTGGGCTTGGATCGGCGACCGGCCGGGAGGTGGCGGCCAGCCGTCTTGAGGCCTGGAAGGGTTCCTCGGCCCGGGCTGGAGCACGCCGGGCCTTGGAGTTCGTCAAGGTGTGGTACCCTGGGCTGAGCCTAGCCCAGCTAGCCACATTCCGGCTGGAGGCTCAGGAGGAGTTGGCGGTCATGCAAGATGACCTCGTCAAGCACGCGGCGTCAATCGCCGAGTACACCGACACCAGCATCTTCGTCCCAGAGCGGGCTGAGAATGGCGCCGAGGCACCACCAGAATGGTCCGGGCTGAAACCGGAAGACGGCAAGGACTCGGCGGAGGTGATCGACTCCAGCGGCGAGGAAGAAGGCGAGGCGGAGGAGGAAGGCGAAGAGGAGGCACCAGAGGTCGGAGCGGACGGCCAGCCTCAGCTCGACCACACCTCTAGCAATGAGCCACGCCCAACCGAGCCGGCTACCACTTGAGGCGACCAAGAGGAGACTGACCAGCCGGCCGCTCCACCAACCGGCACCACCGACTCCTCCAATCCACCGAACCCGTCTGCCGCTCCCTAGGCCGCCAGCTTATCTTTTGCTTTACCTGCCTACCAGTCTCGACGAACTTGTTAATTTTGCACAATTCCACCCGCGGGGTGTATCTCAAACTTCTGTTGAAGGTCGGCCAAGGGCCTGTGCTATGTAAATATTTTTTCTGAGTTCTATCTTTCCTTGCTTGGTGCTCTTTGACTTTTTCCTTTGTCGCCTTCCTTCGGTTGCCGTCTTGCCAGCTGGACAGCCGCTCTGCGGACTGTGGCTGGGTCAAGTACTTAGCTACTTCTGGGAAGGAAAGTACTTAGCCGTTTTTAGAACATTCTAGCAAGTTAAGTAGAAGCCGGCAGGCCGGCTGCTCAACAGTCGGTCATAGAAGGCGGGAAGCCGGCTTAAACTATGCGCATGCTTTCTGTCCTTAGCCATTTTTCATGTGGACACCCTTTCTACCTTGCTCTTGCCCACCTGACAGTCACTCTGCGAGCTGCGGCTTCTGGCAGGAGACGGCTTAAGTGCCAACATATTACTTGTCCGGCTGCAGGAAGCATTTCATAGTACAAGGCGGCAAGTCCCCGGGCCGAATAGTCGGACCCGGTGCCAAGCGGCATAAAGAAAATGACATACTTATAGGCTTGATTCTTACCATATAGATAAAAGAGGGCAGTCCCTGAGCTCTTCTCGGGGACCCAGAGTCTTCGTTAATACAAAAGGTAGCGTGGTACATAATACATCAACTATAAAATCTTTGGAGGAGATTTGCAATCCATGGGCGCTCCGTCTCCTTGCCGGAGTCGTCCATCTTGCGTGCTCGAGGCTTCTGAGCGTCGATCAGGTAGTAGGACTCGTTGCCCAACACTTTGCTGATGATGAAGGGGCCTTCCCAAGGCGCTGAGAGCTTGTGCTGGCCGGCTGTTCGCTGGATCAGGCGGAGCACAAGGTCTCCTTCTTGGAAAGATCTCGGCTTGACCTTCCGGTTGTAGTACCAGCGTAGGCTCTGCTGGTAGATGCTGGACCGGCTGAGTGCCAACAGCCGGCCTTCTTCCAGCAGATCGATGCCGTCTTGACGTGCTTCTTCTACCTCCTCTTCGGTGTACATGGTGACTCGAGGGGATTTGAATTCTATGTCCGTTGGGATGACGGCTTCGGCACCGTAGACGAGGAAGAAAGGCGTGAAGCCGGTTGACTTGTTCGGAGTTGTGGGCAGGCTCCAGAGGATGGCCGGCAGCTCGTCGAGCCAGCAGCCGAACGAACGCTCCAGAGGCTCGACAAGTCGGGGCTTGATGCCGGACAAAATGAGGCCGTTTGCTCGCTCCACCTGGCCATTTGACTGCGGATGGGCAACAGATGCTAAGTCCAGTCGGATGCCCTGCGTCGCGCAGAAACGGGCCAAGGCGCCTTTGGCAAAGTTTGTGCCATTGTCGGTGATGATGCTGTGGGGTACGCCATACTGGATGGTGATGTCGAAGATGAAAGTCACAGTTGTCGGACCATTCAGCTTCTTGATTGGTTTTGTTTCCATCCACTTGGTGAACTTGTCCACCGCGACAAGCAGATGAGCCATGCCACCTCACGCTATTTTGAATGGTCCCACCATGTCCAGGCCCCAGACAACAAAGGGCCAGGCAATGGGAATAGTCTTGAGTGCAGAAGCCGGTTGATGTGGCTCAAAACGGAACTTCCGGCACCCTTTGCATTTCTGGACCAAGTCTTTGGCGTCTTCTAGAGCAGTCGGCCAGAAAAAAACATGACGGAAAGCTTTGGCGACAAGTGCTCCTGAAGCCGCATGGTGGCCACATTTGCCTTGATGGATGTCTTTGAGGATTGCTTGGCCTTGCTCCGGCTCCATGCAGCGATGGTAGACACTGGTGACACTGCGCCTCACAAGCTCTCTGTTGACTATGGTGTATGCTGCTGCCAGGTGTTGCACTTGCCGGGCGGAGATCTCATCAATCGGCAGCTCTTTGTGTACCAGGAAGTTGAGGATGGGCTGGCCCCACGAAGGGCTGCGATTTCTTTGACTGCTAGGACTGCTACTTGTACAAGGGCGGTTGTGCCGGGAGGCGGTGGGTTGGAGTCGATTGCCGCTTGCTGGACCGATGAAGTCCCTAGGCCAACTGCCGCAGTCCCCGGGTCGGTCTCTGAAGTCCCCGGGCTGGCCGCTGCAGTCCTCGGGCCGGGTTCTGAAGTCCCCGGGCCGGGTGCGACTGCCGCGGCCCCTGGGCCGCCTGCTGGAGCTCTCAAGTCGGATCCGACCACTTCAGGAGGAGCCAGCACGAAGATAGAATCCGACTCTGGCGATGGCTTGATAGACGGATTGAGGAGGCGTTGTAGGGCGATGCTGGTCGGTATTGCTTGACGGGTGGAGCCGATTCGTGCCAAGGCATCTGCTTGCTCATTGTCATTTCTTGGCACATGGAGAAACTCGCACCCTTCAAAATATCCACTGAGTTGCTGTATGAGGAAGCAGTAGCTCGCCATGTTTGCATCTTTGGCGTCCCAGTCGCCTGACGACTGCTGGACCACCAAGTCCGAGTCACCATAGCACAGGACCCGGCGAATGCCGAGCTCCTTGGCAAGCCGGAGCCCGTATATGAGTGCCTCGTACTCAGCGACGTTGTTGGAGGAAACAAAATGGATTTGCAACACATATTTGAGCTTGTCACCTTTGGGAGAGGTGAGGACGATGCCAGCTCCCAAACCGGTGCGCATCTTGGAACCATCGAAATGCATCCGCCAATGGGTGGAGTCGGGTGCTGGCGGCAGGTACTGGGTCTCAGCTTAGTCGATGAGGAAGTTGGCCAGCGCCTGTGACTTCATGGCGGTGCGAGGCTGGTAGTATATGGTGTAAGGGGCCAAATCTATAGCCCATTTGGCCACTCGGCCTGAGGCATCTCAGCTTCCAATGATCTTGGCAAGCGGAGCAGTGCAGACAACAGTGATCGGGTGCTCTTGAAAGTACGGCTTCAATTTCTTGGCAGCAAAGTGCACGCCATAGCACATCTTCTGATAGTGGGGGTAGTTTTGCTTGGAAGCTGACAACACTTCGCTCAGGTAATACACCAGTCTCTGGACTGGTAGTGTCTTGCCTTCCTCTTTGCGCTCTACCACCACGACTGTGCTGACCACTCGGCTGGTGGCGGCAATGTAGAGGAGCATGGGCTCCTTAGGAGTCGGAGCCGCCAGGACGGGTGGAGTAGTCAACATCTTTTTGAGCTGGAGAAAAGCTTCATCCGCCTTGTCGTTCCACTCGAAAAAAGTGGTCTTATTCATGAGCTGGTACAGGGGAAGAGCCTTCTCTCCCATCCGACTGATGAAACAGCTGATGGACGCGAAACAGCCGGTGAATTTCTGCACATCCAGCAATCGGGTGGGTACTTCCATCCTCTCGATGGCCTTGATCTTCACAGGGTTGCACTCTGTGCCTTGCTCTGAGACCAGGAATCCAAGAAGCTAGCCGGCTAGTACTCCGAAAACGCATTTCTCCGGGTTGAGCTTGATTTGAAATCGGCATAGGTTCTCAAAGGTCTCTTTGAGATCTTCTAGCAGTGTTCCACGCTTCTCCGTCTTCACCACGGCATCGTCCACGTAAACATGGGCGTTTCTGCCGAGTTGTTTGAGGAGGCACTTCTGGACGCAACGTTGAAACGTGGCGCCGGCATTCCTCAAGCCGAACGTCATGGTCAAGTAGTAGAAGGCTCCAAATGTTGTGATGAAGGCGGTCATCAGTCTGTCGGCCGGGTTCAGCTTGATCTGGTGATATCCTGAATATGCATCCAAGAAACTCAACAGCTCGCATCCGGCTGTGGAGTCTATCACTTGGTCGATTCTCGGCAAAGCAAACGGGTCCTTGGGGCAGGCTTTGTTGAGGCTGGTGTAATCAATACACATGTGCCACTGCTTGTTTTTCTTCAACACAAGGACCGGGTTGGCCAGCCACTCTGGAAAGAACACTTCCATGATGAAGCCGGCTGCTAGCAGTCGGGCTACCTCATCTCCAACGACTCTTCTCTTCTTTTCTGACAGGCGGTGCAAGGGCTGCCTGACTGGCTTGGCATCAGACCGGACATGTAACTTGTGCTCGGCAAAATCCGTCGGAACACCTGGCATGTCTTTGGGTGACCATGCAAAGATGTCCCGATTCTCACGGAGGAAATCGACGAGCTCGCCTTCCTATTTGCTGTCGAGGTTTGCACCTACGACAGCGTACCTCTCTGGGTGCTCCGGGTCCAAGGGTATCTTCTTTGTCTCTTTGGCCGGCTTGAACGAGCCCTCGGCTTCCGACTCCTTGGGGTTGGGTGGCATCTCCGGCTGCTTGCCTGCCATTGCTACAACTCGGTCAAGGAGCCGCTTCTCGGCCGCGATTATAAGGGACTCGGCCAGCCGACTGCTATCTACCGCACAATCAGATGACTTCTTGTAGTCCCCGGCTATGGTCAGAATTCCCTTAGAACTCGGCATCTTCATCTTGAGGTAAGCATAATGGGGGACCTCGATGAACTTGGCCAGAGCAGGCCGGCCAAGTAGTGCATGGTATGGGCTCTCAAGGTCCACCACCTCAAACCAGACTGGCTCTCGGCGTAAGTGATCTTTGTCTCCAAAGAGGACGTCTATCTGGATCTTGCCGATTGGTGAGCAGGAAAGGCCAGGAACTATGCCATGGAATACAGTCCGACTGGGCTGAAGCTGCCTTCGTTTCATTCCTAACTTCTCCATGGTATCTTTGTTCAGAATGTTGATGCTGCTGCCGCCATCCATCAGAACTCGGGAAAACCGAGCAGCTCGCCTATCAGTGGCAAAGGTGGCATCCAGGACCAGGGCGTAGGAGCCGGGGTTGGGCATAACTTCCGGGTGGTCAGCTCTGCTCCAGCTGATGGGCTTCTCGGACCAATGCATGAACTCGGGGGTCTCTGATGCCACTGCATTTACTTCTTGCTGTCATTGTCGTCTGATGTGCTTATTGTCAGCCACACTGGTGAACATGACATTAGCTCCATGCTCTTCAGGGTACTCGTCTTGTATGGCTCCGACTGGTCGAACCGCCGGCTGCTGGGGCGGAGGAGGAGGCGGCTGCCCAGCAGGCGGAGGAGGCAGAAGGCCGTCACCCTTGGCGATCCTGGTGATCTAATGGCACTTCCGAGTGGTGTGGTTGGACGGCTTCGCGCGCTGTGAAATTTGGTAGGCGTCGAGAGTCTGCTCATCTGAGAAAGCGGCAGCCAATTGGGCTTACCGCCTTCCGGCGCTTTGGGTGGAGGCTGCCCTTCGCTGCTTTGGTCTTGATCAGTCGCCACCTGCCGGCTTGTGGAAGCCGGCTGCATGGCCTTGCGCTTTTTATCGCTTGGTTGCTGGCGCCGACTAGTGTCACTAGCCGGGGTTTGAGGAGCTTGAGGGGCCACTTTGCCAGACGCATCAACTTGGATTTCTGCCTTCATGGAGGAGTCGTCCATGGCATATTTATCTACTATGATCAGCAGCTCGTCGAGGGTCGCCGGCTCATCGCAGAGGAGTCGGTGCTATAGAAGGGTGCCCTCTCGGCACCCAGCAGTGAAGTACTCGATAGCCTGCACCTCGTGCACGCCTTCACAAGAGTTGCAGAGCTCGGCCCAGCGCGTAAGGTAATCGCGGGTCGACTCGTTGGGGCCTTGTACGCACAAGGAGAGCTCGCGAGGTTTGGGCGGCCGCTTGTACATGCTGGTGAAGTTGCGGATGAAGGCTTCGGTGAAGTCAACCCAGCTGTTGATGTTGCGGGGCTTCAGACTGTTCAGCCATGTCCGGGTTGTGCCTTGGAGCATGAGCGGAACGTACTTCACAGCAACACGCTTGTTGCCGTTTGCTATGCTGACGTCCGTGGAGTAGTCGACCAGCCAGTCCTCCGGCTTCATGGAGCCGGTCTATTTGGGCATGTCTATTGGGAGTGTGAACCCCTTGGGGAAGGGCTCGTCTCGAATGCGGGGGCCGAAACAAGGCGGACCCATCTCATCTTCCTCTTCTAGCGCCAGGGACCGGTGGAGACGGTCGATCCGGAGGCGGGCATCGTTCTCTCCGACTCCCTCTTGGCAGCCAAGGCGGTCGCCGAGTGTCGGGTGGTCAATAGGCGGCGGGGAGACGCGCCTTTCCCTGCGAGGGGGAGGAGGCGGACAGTCATCCCGGCGTTCCACTGCTCTCGGGCGGCCGTCTTGGTCGCGCTCAATGGTGATGCGAGTCCGACTGCGGCTGGCAGCCGGCTCCTTGTCTCTTCTTCCACGGACGCCACCAGTCGGCGTCCGAGATGTCGCGCCTTGATCTCGGCGGGGAGGCAGATCGTCATTTTGCCGGTGGGGCGCCTCAGTGCGGCAACCGGCCTCGTGTTGTTCAGCAGTCGCGTCGAGGAGCCGCTGGACGCGCTCTGCCATCTGGCGACGCTCTTCGCCCTCGTACTTGTCCAGCTCTTCTACTGCCGCGTGGGAAGCTCGGATATTTTACGCGGGCGTGGCGTAGACGGGGCGATCCGCCCCAAACAGGTTGGCGCTGGCCACGCCACGCTGCTGGACCGTGCCAAGACGGCTGGTCTAGGCAGGAGCCGGCGTACCGCCCACAGTGCGGTCAATCTCACGCCCGTAGGCTTCCGAAAGGCGTCTCATGTTGGCCAGCTTGTTGGCGAGGTCCGCCTCTCCGACGAGCAGGATGCGGCGTGCTTCCAGCATCTCGGCGTCGGCGTCTTCTGGGATGGGTGCCGTCAGGTCTTGTAGTGCCGCGTTGAGAGGATCATGAGCACCTCCGCCGGAGTGCTCACTGTGGCTAATGACAAGCACCTCCATGACGGCGCTTTCGCCGCTCTTCGTGCAAGGAGGCGGCTCGTCGTAGACCACCACGTTGGTGGGGAACGCGTCAAGAGACGCTGTGTTAGAATCGACAAGCATCGGGTCGGTGGAGCCGACGGATTCCAAGTCCGCAGCAAGCTCGCTGGTGACGTGGAGCTGATCGAGGAGGCTGACGAGGCGGCTCTCAGGGGCGTCGGTGCCCGCATCAGACGCGGGCTCGTCGGAGAGGCGGACCTCGCCAACAAGGTCAGCGAGGCAGCTCGCCGCGCAAGCGATCTCCGCGCTACGCAGCACGTCGGCGCAAACTCCATCTGGCATGCCGGGCTGGCTACGCTCGCCAGGGAGAAAACGGTTCCCGTCCAGAACAGGTCTCCGGACAATGGTGCACCACAGCCCATGGTGGGCGCCAAATGTTGGGGGTTGGGTGCGACATATGCCAATGGATGGCTTATCATGGTGGGAGCGAGTAGAATGTCGCCGGTGCCTGGAAGCGGGATGAGACGACGAATGCCGGCGTACTTAACCCAGGTTCGGGGCTCTCCTAGGAGATAACACCCCTAATCGTGCTCTGCGGGGTCTCCGCATGATCACTAAGGCACAAGTCGATACAATGGTGCTCCTCGAGCTATATGCTAGAGGTAGGAGATGGCAAGGCTAGCTCTCTCCTTCCTCTATGGGCTGGTCTAGTTCTATCAGGTTGGGAACCCTTTGCATGGGTGCCCTGGGGGGTTTATATAGGCCTACCCCCCAGGGGTACAATGGTAACCCGGCCGGGCGTAGGGCCCGGCCGTTAGTCTCTTCGGCCGCCGGCTTCTCCGCCGACTACTGGAGCCCGCTGACTGGTCGGGTACGGGGCCGACAGGCCGCCTCCGCCGCTCTCGGGTCTTGTTGGCTGCTGTTCACTGTAGCCGCGACTCTAATGACGCAGGCTTTGTTAGGGGATCATGGCTACAGCTCCGCCGCCTGGCGGGCGATTACTGTAGCCACTCCGTGTCTCATCTATTTAATGGCACGTGGGTCCCGAGGAAGGGGCGGGCCGACTGCTGGGGGCCGACCTCCCTCGGGCCGACTGGTGGGGCTCTAGCCGTTTTCCGGGCTCTCGCTGGCTGGTGGGGCCCGTCGTCCTTGCACCGTACCGACAGGCCGTCGTGGGAGCAGGGCTCCGCCTGCTTGTGGTGATGTCAGGGATGGCGTGGCAACAGTGCCGCGCCGGGCGGAGATCTCTGCCGGTACGATGCACTGTGGCCATGCCTGTCCCTGGATGGGGGGAATGGGCTATACTGTAGCCATTCCCTGTCTTGTCTTTCTTGATGAGGGCGCGGGCTTCGTTGGCACCACGGGCCGACTACCAGGGGCCGGCTTCTCTAGAAGCGGCCAGCTAGGAGTCGGCTTGTCTTGACATCGGCCTCCGGGACTCGGCCATCTACGGGGAGTCGGCTATTCCTCCAGCCGGCCTCCAGAAGGCGGCACTTCATCTTGGCGCTTTGAGTGGCGCAGCCAGCCCCAATGTCTTGAAAGGTTCTGGTTGGCCTACCCGTGGCCCATTACTCCGACACTCCTCCATCCGGTTCCTAGTACTAGTATAGTAGTACATACCTCTATAGACTATAGTAGTAGTACTAGTACTAGTAAACTTTGCGCTTGGCTGTTCGCCTCTTCGGGAAGTGCAACAATAATAGTACTACTAGTATAGTGTATGCTTCTATAATCGACACCGAATTAAGCTGTTGCACGTCCACCGCTGAAGCGAAGGACAGCTTCGTTAGTCAAAGTTTCTCCTTGTCCTGCGAGCCACCGCGCAAGCTTCTCCCGTCCCCGCAAGCTTCTCCTTGTTCGGCAAGTTAACGGGACACAACAAAGTAATGCTAGTCCATACTGCCTCCTCTCCGGTTAATATGGCTTAATTTCAAACGAGATAAATACAGCATGCGCCATGTATATTTGTAAAAATACGGTCGATGGACTCCATAATCGCTCATTGCGCTCAATATATACATTTTCCGGTGTTTATACGGTCACTAGCTCACCCTGGCTGAGTATGTGTGTGCATGCACGTGTAGGTTCGACACTTGAGTGTGACCGTGTGTGTTCCGTCGTGTGCTCGGACATGCATGCATTAGGGCGTCGCGCGCGTTTTTGCGTCCATGTGTAGGGGCCACTAAAGGAGCAGTCAAATCACACAGTAAGTTAGTCGGAAGAAGCAACCAGCATTTCACTCTTAAATGACACGTACGCAATATAAAATGGTTGATATGGAGAGAAAAATAAAACCACTATATATACACTATCAGGAGCCTAAGATACAAGCCTGCTTGCTTGGGTTGCTCTCTTCACAAGCATAGAATGACGGTGGTCACACCGCTGGTCACATATCCGGCCTGATCCCGCAGTTGGGGGAAGGGAACAATGTTCTGCATAGATGCGGTCGACATCGGCGAGGGAGGAAATCCACTGTCGGTGCGTCCCAATCGGGGGTCACCGTGGTATGGGTCGATGCCGCGTCCCAACCGCCCTTCTAGCTACAGCCCGACGTCCGTTTCGAAAATATTAGTGCATGTCAACAAAAATTATACTAGTATCACTGTTCCGTTTTAAAAAAAGCATATAAGCTGTTACTTCTTACCCAAAGGATCTTTATATCCAACAGACACAAAATATCCATTCGACTGTTCGAAATTACTTTCACTACTGATCTGATGTCGAGGTAATTGCTGCATCGCCACCAAAACCCACCATCTCTTAAGCTAAAGTAGACCGAGCTAACCCCTATATTAGCATATTAATAAGATAAACAGAAGGCACTGTAGAATCATTTAGGATGTGAGCTTGTCAATCTGAATGTGGAGGGACACCAGCTTAGCCCCGGCCAGCAGCTTGGGCGAAACTATGAAGAAGGTCAGCTCCTGCACGGCGACGTCGCCGGGATCCCTACTGCTTGTCACCTCCATTTCCACCTTGACGGCGTCGGTCCTGCCTTTGGGCTCCCCCTGCGGGCCGTTCGCCCACAGCTTGGCCACGTAGTGCGGCAGTGGGGATGCCCCCGCTCTGATGCAGATGACCGACACGGCGATAGGCGCGCTGATGTCGAGCACGCCACAGACCAAGAAAAACGTGCGGCCGTCCCCCTCCGTGAACAGCAAGAGTCGTGGCTCCGACAGTGGCACTTGCAGCTGGAGCGCCTTGCCGTACTGGATCCTGTGCACAGGCATGGGATGCAAGGTGCTGATGTGGTGGGAGAGCACCGGCGGTGGGCCTTCGTAGCCGCAGACGGGCACGGGGCATTTGCAGGGCGCGAGCGGACACACGCTCTAGTGATCGGCGAGCTTGTGGTAAGTGACGTAGAGCCTACAGCCTTCATGCGGGCACTCCACCCTCCTTCGCACGTCGAAGCCAGCGCCACGCTCGCACTTCCGGCACTGCCGCTGGTTCCTAGGGTGCTCGACGCGGCAGTCCGCGCAAGCCAGGTGCCCTCCCTTGCACTGCACAAATCAATCGAACAACACATCAATCAAGAAACCTGCAGCTTGCTCGATCAGCCGAACGGACGAGGTGTATTAGAACCTCATACACTGGAGGCTTCAAGGGGCGGAGGCACAAGGGGCAGTGGAGCAAGGTGAGGTCCATCGAGACCATATAGAGCTCCATCGTCGGGTCCTGTTCCGTCTGCATGATCTCGACCTCCTCGTGCACAACCATCTCTCGCTTTTTTAGGGCCGGGGCATTACAAAGCTTTACCGTGACATATTCATACTACTTCAAGGTGCATTAAATCAACACATGCAAGTATCAAAAGGAGAGTCACGACATGCATGCATGCATTGTAATTAATGCATCGGTAAACACAAATTCTTGAAATATATCGAGTGGAGTGCTTTTATGTGTCGCATCAACTCGTACAAGGCCGATAAGTTTGATTACTACAACGCCCTCTCGCCTTAACTGCACCTGCCTTTGGCTGCATGACAGGTGGGCCACCGACCTGTTGGGCCCACCTGTCATTGACGCAAAGGCAGGAGCTGTAAGTCAATGAAGTTGCGTCCCTCCCTCGCCCATGAGCGTGGTGGCTGGCAGGACTAGGAGAAGCTTCCGTTCGCTACACGCTCTCCCTCCCGTACGCGGTGGACATGTAGTAGTTCAATCGGTGTCAGATGGCTAGAAGGATATTGTAGTACTCCTCCACTGCAGTAGTACTCCTGAAGAGGCGAAGAGCCAAGTGCAGCCCGGACGCTCGTGTGGCAGTTTCATGTGTAGAGTAGTCTAGGATAGCGTGTACCATGCCTGTAAGCTTAAAATCATTGGGGTCGGCTCCATGCTATATCTTTTTGGTTAAAATAATCTTCTGGCCCTACCTGTCATCCTGGTGATTCTAGTTTGCACGCTCATCTGGTCAAGACAGGAATATATATTTTAATTTGTGGTGGGGTAAATGTTAGATGTTGCTGCAAATGGAGTATTGTACACTCGGGTCTTTCAGCCAAGTTTAGAGGCAACCATGTGGGGCCAGTGCTATGATGTGTCGTGTCAACTCGTACAACGAGGACAAGCTTGATTTTACTACTACATGCCTTCTCCTCGCCCATGTGCGCGGTGGCTCGCAGACGAGGACAGGCTTTTGCTTATAGTACTACAAGAAGCTATCCCTCCCGCTTGAGGTGAACGGACATGCAGCGGTGGATTCGATACTATAGAAGCAGTAGTAGTAACATCTTTGTTCGTCTTCTCGAAGAGGCGAAGAGCCAAGTGCAACCCGAACGTGGCAGTTGCGAACCGTGGAGCACGGATATAGCCAGGCTCTTGCATGAGACAAAATTGCTGTGAGCCCACTATTGTAGTACTCCCTTCGTCCAGAAATACTTGTCATCAAAATGAATAAAAGGGGATGTATCTAGATGTATATTAGTTCTAGATACATCTTTTTTATCCATTTTTATGACAAGTATTTTCGGACGGAGGGAGTACTAGCAAGTATAGCCCTGTAAACCAGAAAGGAGTATTTGCCTTTCTAGAGATTTCAACAAGTGACTAGACTACACCGAGATTTGAGTACATATGGAGCAAAATGAGTGAATCTACACCATAAATAAATACGTAGTTCTCTCGTTTTCCTCTCGGCCTTGGTCGCGGTGCACAATATTGAGTATACTAGTACTATCATCTTGAAATTTATGAAGTCACCATAGGCAGCTCGTCATCGATGGGAACGTTTCCTGACACGCGATAGACGCGAGCGGCAGTCTCCTCCATAGGTGCTTGAATGCCAAGGAGGGAGAGGGTAGCGGTTCCCGAGACGTTGAACGGTCTATGATGCATCCTCAAATTACTCTACATGCAGAGGGAATTAATTGGAGAAGCAGAATAGAGCCAGCACAATGTGAATGCAACAGAGTTTGGATTCCCATATAAAGGCGCCCCACCACTCCAATCCATCTACTCCATAGTCTCTACACAACACTGCTCAATCCAATCAAAGACCAAGTGACCAGAAGCCAGAAGCACCTACGGAGGCGATGGACGCGAGCGGCAGCTGGCTGTGCCAAATCATCCAAGGCGCTGGCATGCGGCCCTGCACCGCGCAGCGTTTCCAGACGGTGCTGGCGACCGCCGGTGTCGTAGCCTTCGCCGATGCCGGCTTCGCCTCTCGCATGGATGACATGATGGTCAACTCCATCTGCAAGTTCGCCGCCGTCAAGAAGCGGGCGGACGACCTTGCCGTACTGCTCCAGCCCGCGCGCCCAGGCTCCTCATTGTCTGTCACCCTCATCGGCCTCCATGGTGACGAACTCTTTCAAGCCCTGGTAGCCCTGCAGTTGCTGGAGGTCGCGATGAAGAATGTGCACCTCGAGGCCGCGCTCGTCGCGCAACGCCTCGCCATTCAAGAAACCGTCGACCTGCACATCAACGTCTATGAGGAAATCATCTACATAGGCCACTACAAGGCCAGCGGGGACAAAAAGACGTTGACCTTCTTCCAGCGGCTGGAATGTTTGGACGCCATTGTTCAGAAGCACGTCGACCTGGCCACGAAAGCCGCTGCTACTTAGCCGCCGTTCGGTGGGCCGGCGCCCTGAGTCGAGGAGGTGGATGTCGTCGATGGATGCATCTCTTCTTTTTGCCTCCTGTAACCAGCACTACATCGCCTCGTGGCCTTAATGTTTTATTAGTATAGGAGTATATGGCATTTTTATTCCAGTAGTAATGTTTTCACTCTGAGGTGGGGCCGTAGTTGAGCAAATCGACCATCGGCAAATCCCCACCCCGCCCACCGAGCATCGGCTGAGTTTAGAATTAGAAGAGAGAAACGAGGGAGAAGAGCTAGCTGTAGCACGGACGCTGTTGTCAGATGGGACTCACATTGATAGAATAGGAGTAATGAGCACTCGTACCTCTTTTTTTAGGGATAAGCAGTCATATGTCTAGTACTACCACTAGTTGGGTCCGTGCGACCTATACCTGTCATCACTTTAGGTCTCCTTTTCAAAACGCAGCTACACTTCACCGGTACATATTTTTTCACGCATTTATCCTCCTATATGTACTCCTAGGCTATTTCCACGTGCTCCCTTTCGCCGACATCTGGGACATAGAGCATCTGGGTCATAGTGCATGCACGACTCGGAGCATATGCCAGGGTACTTTACATTTCAGACCTCACAAATTACATGCAAACCCCCCGCAGAAGAATAAATAAATAAATGAATTACTACATGAAACCGGATTATTTTCATAGAAACCATAGCACGTTCATTAAATTTTGGACATAACACATTTATAAAAAAATACTGGACCTAAACAAGTCTAAGGGCCTCTTTGATTCGCAGGATACTGAAAACACAGAAATGAGGAAAGTATGATGACGATGAACCGAGACGAGGAGAAGTCTACTAACTCAGTTAGAGGTTAGAGTCAGATTCTAACCCTGAACTAACTCTAAACCAAAGAGGTGTATGGATGGCAGGGTTAGATTGACAATAAATGTTCTTTCTCAATCACTGCGCAACACTGCTCACTCCAATCCAAGACCAAGTGACCAGAAGCCAGAAGCACCTATGGAGGCGATGGTCACGAGCGGCAGTCGGCTGTGCCAAATCATCCAAGGCGCCGGCCTGCGGTCCCACACCGCGCAGTGTTTCCAGACGGTGCTGGCGACCGCCGGCGTAGAAGCCCTTGCCGACACCGGCATCGCCTCTCGCATGGACGACATCATGGTCAACTCCATCCGCAAGTTCGCCGCTGTCAAGAAGTGTAACGCCCACGATGCGGCTATATCTCTCACGTGTCGAGGCACGACTTGGGAGGCATAACCGCATGGTGGTTTTGTCTCAAGAAGGGTCATCTTCACACAATCCCATGTAATGAACAAGAATGGAATAAAGAGTTGGCTTACAATCGCCACTTCACACAATACATAAATTAAACATACATCATTCAGAGTACAATCAAGGTACGAGTACGGAACCAAAATAAAAGAAGACAACCCCAAATGCTAGATCCCCGCTCGTCCCGACTGGGCTCCACTACTGATCATCAGGGAAAGAAACATAGTAACGACCACGTTCCTCGTCGAACTCCCACTTGAGCTCGGTTGCGTCACCTGCACTGGCATCATCGGCACCTTCAACTGTTTTGGTAGAATATGTGAGTCACGAGGACTCAGCAATCTCACACCCGCGAGATCAAGACTATTTAAGCTTATAGGAAGGATGGGGTAATGGGGTGGAGCTGCAGCAAGCACTAAGCATATATGGTGGCTAACATACGCAAAAGAGAGCGAGAATAGAAACGATGCATGGTCGAGAAGCTAAATATGATCAAGAAGTGATCCTGAAGCTACTTACGTTCAAGCATAACACAAGACCGTGTTCACCTCCCGGACTCCGCCTAAAAGAGACCATCACGGCTACACACGCGGTTGATGTATTTTAATTAAGTCAAGTGTCAAGTTCTCTACAATCGGACATTAACGAGTTCCCATCTGCCACATAACCATGGGCACGGCTTTCGAAAGATAATACTCTGCAGGGGTGTCCCAACTTAGCCCATCACAAGCTCTCACGGTCAACGAAGGATAATCCTTCTCCTGGGAAGACCCGATCAAGCTCGGAATCCCTGTTACAAGACGTTTCAACAATGGTAAAACAAGACCAGCAAGACCGCCCGACTGTGCCGACAAATCCCGATAGGAGCTGCACATATCTCATTCTCAGGGCACACCGGATGAGATAGGCTACGAGTAAAACCAGGCTTTGAGTTTCCCCGAGGTGGCCCCGCAGGCGGCTCGGTTCGGACTAGCACTCAGAGGAGCACTGGCCCGGGGGGGGGGGGGGGCTAAATAAAGATGACCCTCGGGCTCGTGAAAATCCAAGGGAAAGGTATATGTGGTAGGTAGTCAAATGGTAAAACCAAGGTTGGGCCTTGCTGAAGGATTTTTATTCAAATCGAACTGTCAAGG
Organism: Aegilops longissima; assembly: GCA_021605205.1. Taxonomy (NCBI): domain Eukaryota; kingdom Viridiplantae; phylum Streptophyta; class Magnoliopsida; order Poales; family Poaceae; genus Aegilops; species Aegilops longissima. The sequence continues at coordinate 614,059,843 of CM038679.1, read as the reverse complement.
GGGTCCCATAAATCACCCAACCGCGTAAGGAACGCAAAATCAAGGTACATAACACCGGTATGACGGAAACTAGGGCGACAAGAGTGGAACAAAACACCAGGCATAAGGCCGAGCCTTCCACCCTTTACCAAGTATATAGATGCATTAATTAAATAAGAGATATTGTGATATCCAAAAATATCCATGTTCCAACATGGAACCCACTTCATCTTCACCTGCAACTAGCAACGTTATAAGAGGGGCTGAGCAAAAGCGGTAACATAGCCAGACAACGGCTTGCTAGGAAAAGTGGGTTAGAGGCTTGGCATGGAAATATGGGAGGCATGATATAGCAAGTGGTAGGTATCGTGGCATAGCAAAAGAGCGAGCAACTAGCAAGCAAAGATAGAAGTGATTTCGAGGGTATGGTCATCTTGCCTGAGATCTCGCAAGGAAGAAGAACGAGTCCATGAAGATGACCAACGGACGAAGTCGAACGAATCCTAAAAAACGCGACGTTATCGGAAGTAACCCGAAGAGCAACACCAGAAAGAAGCAAACAACATGGTAAACAAACATCACATGAACATGGCATGATGCACAATCAAGTATGATGCATGTCCGGTTTTATGAGGCATGGCATGGCAAAGTGCACAAACAACACTACAAATTAAGTGGAGCTCAATATGCAACGACTTGCATATTAACGAAACACCACATGACTCATTTAGTTCTCTCTCGGTTATGTACCCAAAAATATTAAATGTTATTAAACATGGCAAGGGTTGAAGCATATGAAAACTACCTATCTAGGCACGTTTAAATGAGGCCGGCACAACACACAACAATTCTGAAAAATCCCCATGTCCTTTTTTCGAATTAGCTACTGTTCTGCCCTAAAACATATTTTAATTTTATTAAACAGTAAAACAAAGTGCACCATGTTAATCTATGCATTTTTCTACCTCATTTACATATAAAGTTTATTAAACTCCTAGTTACGGTTAATTAGTTATGAAATAAATCATTTTAACATGGCATTTATGCAAATTTAAACAAACATCATTTTAAATATTTTAAACATGGATGAAAATAGCATATTATGAAACTAGATGAAATTCTAAGCACTTTACATGTTTAAAACAATTCAATTCGATGAACGGTTGTTGAGTTATTATATGCATGAACATGAGGGTGCAATCTGTAAACATGCAGTTTTCGGGATAATTGGACAAATTCGCAGCAGCAGAAAAAAAATACTACGGGTCGAAACTGGCTACTACAACATGCACATGAGAGGGGCGGGTGCTGCTCACCATGGGCCATGGCCCAGTTGGTGGAGAGGCAGGCTGGCAGGGCGCTGGCTGGGGCTGATCTGGAGGCCAGCAGGCGACCCACGCGTGAGGCGGGCGCAGTCAACGCACGGTCGAGCACTGTGGCGCGCTGCTCGACCTGAAGCAGGGGATGTAGGGGAAGCAGGGCGGCGATGGTGCTGGCGGTCTCCGGTGGGGCGGCGCGACGATTTGGAGGCGGGGATGCAAGGCCTTGGCGTGACGGCAACGGTGCCGGAAGCAGCAGAAGCAGCAGGCAAAGCGGCTCCATGGACTTGCGGGGTTGAGCGGCGCTCGATGCAGAGGCGATGCAGTGGCTGTGGCAGGCGCGAGGTTCAACGAGACGGAGACGACCGGATCCGGCAAGTAGGCGTCGGAGAGAGCCGGATTTGGGGTTCGGGAGGCGTCCAGAGATGCTCCCGGGGCGGCGGCTGCATCCTGGTACAGAGAGAGAACGAGAGAGAGATGAGATACAGAGAGGAGGAAAATGGAGGAACGAGAGGGCGCGACGGGGGCTCGCCTGGGTGGCGGAGGGCGTCGGTAGGAGGAGCTCAGCTCCGGCAAGGTGGAACTCCGGCGTGACACACGAAGATGACGGTGAGACAGAGGACGCGCGGGTGTGGGGAGACTCGACGGGTGGTCTCGATCCAGACGGGAGCGGGACCTGGTGCCCGAGTCGCGGCGATGGGACAAGCTCCCGAGGTACAAGGCAGAGTGGGTGGCGGCGGCGGGGAGGATTAGATGGATGGGACAGGGCTAGGGTTTGCACTGATTTAGAATGTAGGTGGTCTTTATATATAGAAAGGAGTGAGTTTTGGATCATCCGATCCAGATTGGATGGCTCCGGGTCAAACGGGTGGCCTAATCAAATAACCGAAAATATTGAGGGGGATGTCTGAGGTTGATCCAGACCCAACGGTGACGATTGAGCGGTTCGGGTTCGGATGAGTTTTGGATGCGCACCCAAGGGGGTCTATGCACTGTGCAGAGAGATAAGGCGGACAAAGAAGAGGGAAACGAGAACCCGGTTGGTCTCGAAACGGTCAACGAAAGCAAGGGGGGGAGGGGGACGCGGCACCTACGAGCGGATGCAAGTTTGAAAACAATGACGGCAACAGAGTGCCGATGCAATGCGAATGATGCGATGATGAATGCAACAAAACAAATAAAACACACAGCAACAACGAAATAACAGGAAGGCTTCTAAAGCGTCGGTCTCGGGGCGTCACAAGAAGTGTGTAGAGAAAGCTCCTACTAGTCCTACTAGCCACCACGCTCATGCTCGAGGGAGGGACGCAGCTTCATTGACTTACTGCTCCTGCCTTTGCGTCTATGACAGGTGGGCCCAACAGGTGGTTGGCCCACCTGTCATGCAGCCAAAGGTAGGTGCAGTTAAGGCACCGGAGCTCAGTCCGTGAGGGAGAGGCGTTGTAGTAATCAAACTTCTCGGTCTTGTACGAGTTGACGCGACACATCAAAGAACTGCACTCGATATAAGTCTTTTTACACATTCCAAATGGCTACTACATATGGATGTATGTAGACAAATTTTGCTTCGTATGTAGTCACTTGTTGCAATCTCTAAAAAGACTTATATTTGGAAACGGATGGAGTACAACACATGCAGGCATGCCGTGACTTCCCTTTTGATACTTGCATGTGTTGATTTGATGCACCTTCCCAAATTTTGACTATAAATTTAACTAACCAAATTTTCATGCAAGTCACAAAAAATTACGGGGCTGTTTGGATTGTGACTATGTTTGTCTTATGTTGCCACATTATTTTTCCCACACTTGCCACACTTGCCTAACTTGAGTTGCTCAAATTGTTAGACACACTTTGGCTTGCCTAAGGGAATCTTGCCACACTTTTTGTGTCTATGACATGTGGGGTTCACTGCTAATAAAAAATTCTTGTCTTAGGTGTGGCTAATAAAAAGGACTTATATATTTAGGAACAGAGGGAGTAGAAAATATAAATAATAATGCATGTTGGGGCAACCCACGTTTCCGATAATTTTAGCCGTGGGCATGTTCACAATTTTTACGAGGGGGTGGTTGCTCATTTAATGGAGGTACTTGTACCAGACTTGAACGATACAAAGTGCGACCTTGCATACCGTAACACCACTTGGAACAAGCGGGTAGCTATCTGAAAAAACAATCAATAACTAAAAAAACGGCGACCTGGCACGTAGTACACTGATACGTCTCCGTCGTACCTACTTTTCCAAACACTTTTGCCCTTGTTTTGGACTCTAACTTGAATGATTTGAATGGAACTAACCCGACCTGACGCTGTTTTCAGCAGACTTTCCATGGTGTTATTTATTTGTAGAAACAAAAGTTCTCGGAATGACCTGAAACTCCACGGAACATCTTTTTGGAAAATATCAAAAATACTGGAAGAAAAATCCACGTCAGGGGGCTCACACCCTGTCCACGAGGGTGGGGGTGCGCCTGTCCCCCTGGGCACGCCCCCCTGCCTCGTGGGCCACCTGACGCTCCACCGACCTCAACTCCAACTCCATGTATTTACTTTCGGGGAGAAAAAATCAAAGAGAAGGATTCATCGCATTTTACGATACGGAGCCGCCGCCAAGCCATAAACCTCTCGGGAGGGCTGATCTGGAGTCCGTTCAGGGCTCCGGAGAGGGGAATCCGTCGCCATCGTCATCATCAACTCTTCTCCATCACCAATTTCATGATGCTCACCGCCGTGCGTGAGTAATTTCATCGTAGGCTTGCTGGACGGTGATGGGTTGGATGAGATCTATCATGTAATCGAGTTAGTTTTGTTAGGGTTTGATCCCTAGTATCCACTATGTTCTGAGATTAATGTTGCTATGACTTTGCTATGCTTAATGCTTGTCACTAGGGCCCGAGTGCCATGATTTCAGATCTGAACCTATTATGTTTTCATGAATATATGTGAGTTCTTGATCCTATCTTGCAAGTCTATAGTCACCTACTATGTGTTATGATCCGGCAACCCTGAAGTGACAATAATCGGGACCACTCCCGGTGATGACCATAGTTTGAGGAGTTCATGTATTCACTATGTGTTAATACTTTGGTCCGGTACTCTATTGAAAGGAGGCCTTAATATCCCTTAGTTTCCATTAGGACCCCGCTGCCACGGGAGGGTAGGACAAAAGATGTCATGCAAGTTCTTTTCCATAAGCACGTATGACTATATTCGGAATACGTGCCTACATCACATTGATGAATTGGAGCTAGTTCTATGTCACCCTATGTTATGACTGTTACATGATGAACCGCATCCAGCATAATTCTCCATCACCGATCCAATGCCAACGAGCTTTTCATATATTGTTCGTTGCTTATTTACTTTTCCGTTGCTACTGTTACAATCACTACAAAACCCAAAAATATTACTTCCGTTACTTTTGTTACCGTTACCACTACTATCATATTACTTTGCTACTAAATACTTTTTTGCAGATACTAAGTTATCCAGGTGTGGCTGAATTGACAACTCAGTTGCTAATACTTGAGAATATTCTTTGGCTCCCCTTGTGTCGAATCAATAAATTTGGGTTGAATACTCTACCCTCGAAAACTGTTGCGATTCCCTATACTTGTGGGTTATCAAGACTATTTTCTGGCGCTGTTGCCGGGAAGCATAGATCTATTCTTTGAGTCACTTGGGATTTATATCTGCTGGTCACTATGAAGAACTTGAAAGACGAGAAAACAAAAAATTTATCCCTCAACTACGAGGGGTGAAAGTGCGTTATATCGACTAGAGGGGGGGTGAATAGGCGATTTTTATGAATTCTTCACTGAGGAATTTGCCGGTGAGGAAATTCCTTAGCGAAGAACTACTTGCAGCGGAATAAGTACTCAGAAGTAAGCATAACAGATTACAAGCATTGTCATCATGATGAAATGAAGACAATCACGAGCCGCGAATGCGTAATCACAGGATAACACAAGATGAAGACAAATGATGAAGAAATTGAACGAGGAAATTGAGAAAGTCTTGATCAAAGTCTTCAAACACAGATATGAACAAACACTCAACACAAGAATGAGGAAATGAAAGGGTTGAGGAAATAGAACCAGTTAGGTTGGTGAAGACAATGATTTGGTAGACCAGTTCCAACTGCTGTCCGAGTTATACGTCTGGTTGGAGCGGCTGAGTATTTAAACTCGAGGACACACAGTCCGGACACCCGATCCATCGAGCACGCAGCTCAGACACCAAGTCCTCACCGTATTCTCCTTGAACTAAGGTCACGCAGACCTCGTCCAATCACTCGTGGTAAGTCTTCAGGCGACTTCCAAACCTTCACATACTTGGTCACTCGGCGATCCACAATTCCTCTTGGATGCTCTAGACCTTGACGCCTAACCGTCTGGAAGAAGCACAGTCTTCAAAGGTAACAAGCGTCGGATCCACGCAGGATCAATTTCTTCAGTGATGCTCAATCACTTTGGGTTTGTTGGGGTTTGGTTTTTGGGTTTTTCCTCACTTTTGGGTTTTTCCTCACTTGATGATTTTCGCTCAAATTCCTCAGAGGATGGGTTGCTCTCAAATGACAAGTGTCAAGTTCTCTCGGAGCAGCCAACCAGCTAGTGGTTGTAGGGGGCGGCTATTTATAGCCTAGGGAGCAGCCCGACATGATAAGACATAAATGCCCTTCAATGATATGACCGTTAGGTGGATAAGATATTTTGGGGACAGCTGGCGCGCAGCACAGCAACGGTCGGAAATTTGAATATCAAATTCCTCAGGGCTATCATGTTCCTCACTGTGTAGGCAATTCGCACTGGCGAATTCCTAACTCCTCAGTCAGAACAAATTCCTCAATGACGTAAGAGCTTCGTCTCACATCAAGAAATTGACTGAAGCTGTATGAGATTTCAAAAGCTTCACTCGAAGGAATTGGTAGGTGTAGGATTTTGAGTTGAGCATCAAATGGAAATTTTTCCTTAGTATTTCCTCGACCCCCTTTAACAGTACGGTGTTTCCTATGACTCAAGAAAGAGAAAATGAAACTACGAAAACAAAAGTCTTCACGCTTCATGTTCCTCAAATGAATACCAAGTCTTCAAGGTCACACCAATTTCTTCACTTTCAAAGTCTTGAAAAGTCTTGAATATCAAAGTCTTCAGTTGAAGAACTTCATTTTTAGGGGTCGAATTTCTCTGTAAATATCAAACTCCTCATAGACTTATAGACCTGTGTACACTTACAAACGCATCAGTTTCTTAACCTATAAGTCTTCAATACACCAAAATCACTAAGGGGCACTAGATGCACTTACAAGGGGAGGTAAGGAACTGCCATCTAGCTCTGCACTTGATTCACCTTCTATTTTGAGTAAGCTTGCGACACCTAAACCTGCTTCTATTAGCTACGATATGTCATATTATTGATGATGCCACTTCTGCTATGCATGATACTTATGATGAAACTACTTCTATGCTTGATACTACTGTGCCACTTGGTGAATTTATTGATGAACAACTTTCTAGGGTTAGAGAGAATGAAATTATTGGAAGTGATAACATTGATGAAAGTGATGATGAAGACTCTCCTTTTTTTCCTGAGGGTTATGTTTTTGAAAAAGAAGCTGCTCTAGCTATTTTAGCTTGCAAAGATAGATACGAGATCAAGAGGTTATTAGCTAAATGGAAGCAGCAATCTCTTAATGCTAGAATGAAACCTGACCCTGCTTTTGCTACCTCACCTATCTGTTTTACTGATAAGGATTATGAATTCTCTGTTGATCCTGATATAATTACTTTGGTTGAATCTGATGCTTTTCATGGCTATGAATCTGAAACTATTGTGGCACATCTTACAAAATTAAATGATATAGCCACCCTGTTCACTAATGATGAGAAATCTCGCTACCTTTACATCCTTAAAATATTTCCGTTCTCATTAAAGGGTGATGCTAAGATATGGTTTAATTCTCTTGATCTTGGTTGTGTACGTAGTCCCCAGGATATGAGTTATTACTTCTCTGCTAGATATTTCCATGCTCATAAGAAACAAGCTGCTTTGAGGGAGATATATAATTTTGTGCAAATTGAAGAAGAGAGTCTCCCACAAGCTTGAGGGAGGCTTCTCCAATTACTTAATGCTTTGCCTGATCATCCTCTCAAGAAAAATGAAATACTTGATATCTTTTATAATGGACTAACCGATGCTTCCAGAGATTACCTGGATAGTTGTGCTGATTCTGTTTTCAGGGAAAGAACACCGGATGAAGCTGAAATTCTATTGAATAATATGTTGACAAATGAAAATAATTGGACTCTTCCCGAGCCAGCTCCTAAGCCAATTCCTGAGCCTATTCCTAAGCCAACCCCGAAAAAGAGAGGAATTCTATTTCTCAGTCCTGAAGATATGCAAGAGGCAAAGAAATCTATGAAAGAAAAAGGTATTAAAGCTGAAGATGTTAAGAATTTACCTCCTATTGAAGAAATACATGGTCTTAATTTACTGCCCGTTGAAGAAACATATGATCTCAATCCATCACCTATTGAAAAAACTCATGGTCTTGATAACCCGACACAGGTAGTAAAGGTAAATTCTCTCTATAGACATGATAAAGCTGAAATCCCTCCTACTAAGTTTGCTAGCCAATGTTTGGATGAATTTGATAGCTTTATGGTTAAGCAAGAAGATTTTAATGCTTATTTTGATAGACAATTAAAAAAAATGCTTATATGATTGAACACTTGGGTGATTATATGTCTAGAGTTAAAGGTGAACCTAACCTCATTAGTAAACATGCTTCTATGGTTACCACTCAAGTAGAACAAGTACTTAAAGATCAGAATGATTTGCTCAATGAATTAAATAGTAAGAATAATGATTATGCTGTTAGAGTGGCTACTAGAACCGGTAGAATGACTCAGTAACCTTTGTATCCTGAAGGCCACCCTAAGAGGATTGAGCAAGATTCTCAGAGAAATAATATTGATGCACCTATACCTTCTAAAAAGAAGAAAAAGAAAAATGATAGGACTTTGCATGCTTCTAGTGAACCTATTGCTGAACCACCTGAGAATCCAAATGATATATCTATTTCTGATGCTGAAACACAATCTGGTAATGAACATGAACCTAGTGAAAATGTTAATGATGATGTTCATGATGAGGCTCAACCTAGTAATGATAATGATGTAGAAATTGAACCTGTTGTTCATCTTGATAACCCACAATCAAAGAATCAATGTTATGATAAGAGAGACTTTGTTGCTAGGAAGCACGGTAAAGAAAGAGAACCATGGGTTCAGAAACCCATGCCTTTTCCTCTGAAACCATCCAAGAAAAAGGATGATTAGGATTTTGAGCGCTTTGCTGAAATGATTAGACCTATCTTTTTGTGCATGCGATTAACTGATATGATCAAAATGAATCCTTATGCTAAGTATATGAATGATATTGTTACTAATAAAAGAAAGATACCGGAAGGTGAAATTTCCACCATGCTTGCTAATTATACTTTTAAGGGTGGAATACCAAAGAAACTTGGAGATCCAGGAGTACCAACAATACCATGCTCCATTAAAAGAAACTATGTTAAAACTGCTTTATGTGATCTTGGAGCCGGTGTTAGAGTTATGCCTCTTTCTTTGTATCTTAGACTGGACTTGAATAAGTTGACACCTACTGAAATATCTTTTCAAATGGCTGATAAATCAACCGCTATACCTGTCGGTATTTGTGAGGATGTGCCTATTGTGGTTGCAAACGTTACTATTTTAACGGACTTTGTTATTCTTGATATTCCCGAGGACGATAGTATGTCTATTATTCTTGAAAGACCTATTTTGAATACTACAGGGGCTGTTATTGATTGCAACAAAGGCAATGTCACTTTTCACGTTAATGGTAATGAGCATACGGTACACTTTCCGAGGAAACAACCTCAAGTTCACAGTATCAACTCTATTGGAAAAATTCCATCGATTTTTTTGGAGGTGTTGAATTTCCTCTTCCTACTGTCAACAAGATATATGATATTCTTATTATAGGGGATGTGCATATCCCCATTGAGGTAACATAGTGTTATTCGGAATTTCTCCGGTTCCAAGTTAGTCGGAATGAGTTTGTTAACAAGACCTGATCAACCTTGTTAGTGGATTCCTTTTGATGAGCATGAGATGGATGAAGCTAGAAAGCACAACCTTCTGTACCCTCTCTCTACTTTCTGTTATTTAGTTGAAATAAAGTAAAAATAGTATTTTTCTGTCTATTTCTGAATTATCTGTGCAATATAAAAATACCTCGAAAATAAAAGTTCTCCAAATCCCCTGAAAATGGAATATGATTTTTTCTGGAATATTTGAGAATATGTGGAACTGAGAACACAGCAGGGGGAGCAAACACCTGGCCACGAGGGTCCCGGGCGAGCCCACCCCTACAGGGCGCGCCCCCTACCTCGTGAGCCCATGGTGGCTCCCCTCCACTTATTCCTGCACCCACACACTTCTTCTTCCTCCCAAAAAATCACCATCCAGCTCAAGTACGAGTTCTAGCTTATTTTGCTACGATTTTCGATCTCCTTGCTCAAAGCACCTCTCACAAAACTGCTTTGGGAGATTGTTCCTTGGTATGTGACTCCTCCATTGGTCCAATTAGTTTTTGTTCTAGTGCTTTATTCATTGCAAATTTGTGATGTCTAGGTGACCATGTTCTTGAGCTTGCATGTCAAATTTATATGGTTCCAAGTAGTTCTAATGCATGATATAGGCTCTAGGCACTTGTAGGACTAGTTGCTATCAATTTTGATGAGCTTGGTTCACTTTTATTTCGAAGTTACTAAAAATTTCAGAAATTTTTCAAAGGAAGAAGTATGGTTAGGAAAATGTTCCAAGGTAGTTCTTCAAGGAAGCGAGGGCCCAGGCTTGCAATGCGTGATGCTGACGATGAGCCACCAAGGGACGCTCCAGTACGGCCTTGTGAATGGCCTTCAGAAAACTTTATGGATCGAGCGAGAATCAAGGAAGAATTTAACGCATATTTGCGTAATGCTGATCTTGTGAGCTTCGGGGAAGAAAAGTGCCGCCAGTACCACTATCTCACTAGTTCCTTTGTGAGGAGGTTTGAATTTTCATCTTCACGTAATTCTCCAACTGTCCTGTTTGATCTTTATGGAAAATCTTATACGATGGACTTAGAGGATTTTACTACTGCTTGCAAGCTTCCACATTGGGGTAGTGCAAGTGAACCCCGCAAATCTGAATTTAGAAATTTTCTTGCTAGTATAACTGTGGGCGAATCTAGAGATATAGCACAATCTACCATAGAGAGCTTTCATTTTCCTGTTATACATTATTTTGCTCTCTTCATAGGTAGGTGCATAAATGGTAAAGATGAAGCATTTCACATGTGTGTCTCTGATCTTAGTATTCTTAGGACTGCTGTGTTAGGAGACAAATCTTATAATTTGGGAGCCATTGTTGCACTTAGGTTGCATCATAATAGATTTAATGGAGATTTCTTTGGTGGAATTTATGCAACCCGCTAAGCTGATTTTCTTGGTGTGGACATACATGAGGATGATATTGAGTTGCCTCCTGCTTACCTAGACTTTAATGCTATGGTTCACCACCAGTTTGTTGAGAGGAATGAATCACCTCTCCATTATCGCTTAATCTTTGACAGACGTCGTGCTGTCCGTATTACTCTCCCTGCTCCTGCCTTCTTTGATTATCAGGCAAAAGGAAGACATTTTATTGACAGAGAGGAGGCAGATGAGTACGAGAGGAGGGCGGAGGCAGGTCGCCGCCACGCTGCAGCCCAGGAGGCAATAACCGTTGCATCTCAGTACGACCCCGGCCACAACTATGGATATCCGCTAGGCCATCCGTGGCAATAAACCAACTTAGGCCAAAAGCCTAAGCTTGGGGGAGTACGTATTTCCCACCGACATTACATTTATGTCCACACACACTCATTGCTAGATGTCGGTGTTCATACTCTTTCATTGTACTATCCATGCTAGTTTATTTTATTTTTCTTGCTTTCTTCTTGTGTGTTTAATAAATCTTAAGAAAAACCAAAAAAAAATTAGTTGTAGCTTTAGCTAGTTTACTTTTCTTGCTGTAGTAGTAATAATTAAAAAGAAAACCCAAAAATATTTCCCGTTCTTCTTTTGCTTGTTGGGAGCTTTCCCGTGTAAATAGTTTTATTTCTTTTATTCTCTTTGGGGGTCGATAGGAGAAGACCATAATTAAATTCTTGAAGTAGCTCTTATATGCATTATTGTTGATTTAACCAAGAGCTCATATTGCCTTGTTTTCTCCTGTTTATGGAATGCTCGCAGATTCCAGCTTAGTCCAATGCACGTGTACTCTTATTATTTTCACATCGTTCGTTCGTGCAAGTGAAAGGCAATTATGACGATATATGATGGACCGATTGAGATGAGAGAAGCTGATATGAACTCGACCTCTCTTGTTTTTGTAAATATGATTAGTTGATCGTTCCTGATTCAGCCTATTATGAATAAACATGTTTGCAATGACAACTAGAGATCATAGTTGCTCGTGCCATGCTTGATTAGCTATGAGTTATAATGGTTTACCTTGCATGCCAACATGCTATTAAAATAGTTGTGATGTGGTATAGTGGGGTGGTATCCTCCTTTGAATGATTTAAGTGACTCGACTTGGCACATGTTCACACATGTAGTTGAAACAAATCAACATAGCATTCACGATATTTATGTTCATAGTGGATTATATCCTACTCATGCTTGTACTCAATGTTTATTAATTTTAATGCATGTTCATGACTGTTGTCGCTCTCTAGCTGGTCGCTTCCTAGTCTTTTGCTAGCCTTCACTTGTACTAAGCGGGAATACTGCTTGTGCATCTAACTCCTTAAATCCCAAAGTTATGCCATATGAGTCCACCATACCTTCCTATATGCGGTATCTACCTGCCGTTCCAAGTAAATTTGTATGTGCCAAACTCTAAACCTTCAAATGAAATTCTGTTTTGTATGCTCGAATAGCCCATGTATCAACTAGGGTTGTCCGTATCTTCCATGCTAGGCGGGTTATTCTCAAGAGGAGTGGACTCCGCTCCTCATTCACGAGAAAATGGCTGGTCTCCAGGATGCCCAGTCCCATGCTTTATGCAAATCAAATCAAAATAATTGCAAACAAAACTCCCCGTGGGACTGTTGCTAGTTGGAGGCACTCGTTGTTTCGAGCAAGCCATGGATTGATGCTTGTTGGTGGAGGGGGAGTATAAACTTTACCATTCTGTTTGGGAACCGCCTATAATGTGTGTAGCATGGAAGATATCGCCATCTCTTGGTTGTTATGTTGACAATGAAAGTATGCCGCTCAAAATATTATTTATCTCTATTTCAAAACCGAGCTCTGACACCTCTACAAATCCATGCGTCCCTCTGCGAAGGGCCTATCTATCTACTTTTATGTTGAGTCATCACCCACTTATTAAAAAGCAATAGCTGGAGAGCGCTACTGTCATTTGCATCCATTACTATTTATTTATATTGGGTATGACTATGATTGGACCTCTTTTACCATGAATTACAATGTCTAGTCAGTCCTTGATCTTTAAAGGTGCTCTGCATTTATGTTTTGCTGTCTCAGAAAGGGATAGTGAGATACTATCTTATTATATCATATCATGATTGTTTTGAGAAAGTGTTGTCATCCGAGATTTATTATTATGGCTCGCTAGTTGATTATGCCATTGATATGAGTAAACATGAGACCTAAGAGTTATTGTGAATGTGGTTAGTCATAATCTTTGCTGAAAACTTGAATGTTGGCTTTACATATTTACAACAAAAAGAGCAAACAGAGTTCGCAAAAGTTTTTCTTTATCACTTTCAGTTTATCAACGGAATTGCTTGAGGACAAGCAAAGGTTTAAGCTTGGGGGAGTTGATACGTCTCCGTCGTATCTACTTTTCCAAACACTTTTACCCTTGTCTTGGACTATAACTTGCATGATTTGAATGGAACTAACCTGGACTGACGCTGTTTTCAGCAGACTTTCCATGGTGTTATTTATGTGCAGAAACAACAGTTCTCGGAATGACCTGAAACTCCACGGAACATATTTTTGGAAAATATCAAAAATACCGGAAGAAAAATACACATCAGGGGGCCCACACCCTATCCACGAGGGTGGGGGGCGTGCCAGACCCCCTGGGCGCGCCCCCCTGCCTCGTGGGCCCCCTGACGCTCCACCGACCTCAACTCCAACTCCATATATTCACTTTCGGGGAGAAAAAAAATTAGAGAGAAGGATTCATCCCGTTTTACGATACGGAGCCGCCGACAAGCCCTAAAACCTCTCGGGAGGGTTGATCTGGAGTCCGTTCGGGGCTCCGGAGAGGGGAATCCGTCGCCATCGTCATCATCAACCATTCTCCATCACCAATTTCATGATGCTCACCGCCTTGCGTGAGTAATTTCATCGTAGGTTTGCTGGATGGTGATGGGTTGGATGAGAGTAATTTCATGATTCTCTATCATGTAATTGAGTTATTTTTGTTAGGGTTTGATCCCTAGTATCCACTATGTTCTGAGATTGATGTTGCTATGACTTTGCTATGCTTAATGCTTGTCACTAGGGCCCGAGTGCCATGATTTTAGATCTGAACCTTTTATGTTTTCATGAATATATATATATGTGAGTTATTGATCCTATCTTGCAAGTCTATAGTCACCTACTATGTGTTATGATCCGGCAACCCCGAAGTGACAATAATCGGGACCACTCCCGGTGATGACCATAGTTGGAGGAGTTCGTGTATTCAGTATGTGTTAATACTTTGTTCTGGTACTCTATTAAAAGGAGGCCTTAATATCCCTTAGTATCCATTAGGACCCCGCTGCCACGGGAGGGTAGGACAAAATATGTCATGCAAGTTCTTTTCCAAAAGCACGTATGACTATATTCGGAATACATGCCTATATTACATTGATGATTGGAGCTAGTTCTGTGTCACCCTATGTTATGACTGTTACATGATGAACCACATCCGGCATAATTCTCCATCACCGATCCCATGCCTACGAGCTTTTCATATATTGTTCTTCGCTTATTTACTTTTCTGTTGCTACTGTTAAAATCACTATAAAACCCAAAGACATTACTTCGCTACCGTTACTTTTGTTACCCTTACCACTACTATCGTATTACTTTGCTACTAAATACTTTGCTGTAGATACTAAGTTATCCAGGTGTGGCTGAATTGACAACTCAGTTGCTAATACTTGAGAATATTCTTTGGCTCCCCTTGTGTCGAATCAATAAATTTGGGTTGAATACTCTACCCTCGAAAACTGTTGCGATCCCCTATAATTGTGGGTTATCATACACTATTTTAAACGATTGTTTTGATGGAGTGAAAAAGGAAAACTACCCCACTACGTATATATAGGCCGGAGCCCCCGCGCTTGCTTGCTAGGGTTGCTCTATTCACACACTCTCATCCTCTCCAGATCTAAACAAGATAGGGGTGGTAACACTATCTTTCTCCCTTCAAAAAACACTGGCTTTCTATCCTCACCGCTGGTTACAGATCCGGACGTATCGCCCTCCGCTGGTGTAGGGGAGGAGGGGCAGCGTTTAGGCCGTCGTCGACAGCGAGGGAGGAGACCCACTGCCGGCCGCACCGTTATTTCTGGCCGAGCGCCAGCGTGGGAGGTCCTTGGATCCCTTCGTCGTTGCCCTAGTGTGGGCGGATCCGGCCTCCCGCCGCCCACCTATCCACATCCCGACGACCTTCAGGTATATCTACCTCCTAGCCCCTCTCGATCGGATGGTCCAACGTCACCTATTTTTCTTCTTCTATTGTTAGAGGTAAAGCTACTTCATGGAGTCGAATCTTGTACTTGGTTCAAACAATAAATAAAGTGGGGGTGGGGGAATTTAGTATGTAGTACATCGGGCTTGGTACAAACAGGAAGGAAAGGGGGTGAAAGTAGTATAGACTGGTCATCCAACCGGTCTCTTGGTCGAAAAGGGAAATGTAAGGGTAACGATGTATACAGTGGTATGACCAGGACTAGATTTGCTATCCACACATAGGAGTAGGTGGCTAAAGTGAACAAAAATGGGACCAACCCAGATATGTTTCTTGGATGTTTGTTTCTCGGGGCAACAAACTATGAATCACCACTTTATGCCCCTGTTTAGGTACATGGTGCTGGACTGCTGGTGCACCCACTGTCCCATGCCCTTATACCAAATATTTAGCTGTTCTTAATCTAATGCCCCTGGTAAAAATGAAGCCATGCCACTGTTATAAGCCATGACAAGTTTAGCCAAATGTTTTTGCCTGTAATTGTTTGAGACTCTGACTGTTTCCTCTGTAGCTTTTTGTGCAAACAGGGATATCCATTTCACCTGGTTGCTGTTGTGACCTTTTGGTGCACTGCACAAAACTCTTCTTAAAAGAAGTGACTTTTGTGTTGTTTAACTGGAATGTCAGAATGGAACAGTTGGTTCATTTTTGTGGAACTACACAAATGGAGATATGTGTTCCAATCCTCATCATCCATATTGGCGCCATAACTTTCCTTTAGGCAAGAATGATATTTAATGCATGTGTTCATCTCTATTTTGCGACTGCCATGAGAAAATAATGCTATTTTTTACTAGTACACTTGTAGTCCCTCACTGACAAAACCAATTCTGAAATAGAAGGACAATCATGTACTTGGTTTCACCAACTGGTGCGGAGAATGAGAAACAGAGCATGAAGAGGAAGAAGAAGAAGAGTAAACAGTGCCAAGGCAATCTTGCTGAAGCCAGAGGCCTCAGCCGAGGCCATTCAAGGGCTCCGGCAATGACTACCTTACATGTGAGACAATCCTCCAGGTAGCCCTTCCACTTCTGCTGTCTCACTTAATTAATTAGGAGTACTTAAGTACCACTAATTTATTGCTGCCTAATTTTCCTGTCGGAGTTAAACAAATCTTTAGTAGCACCCTATTCTGAATCATGTACGTGTGTATGTTTGTCTATGGAGGTGAATCATGTGGTGGAGCAGGGAAGGAATATTATTAGTGTCATGACATAATAGTGCTATTGTTTTGCATGTCAATTTATTGCCATTGGTTCAATGAGGCAATGTTTTGCGTATTGTCCATCATGAATTTGATGCTACTTTAGAGTAATATGCTAATGTCTTTCTATCCTTTCTCACTAAGCTAATGAAGGTTTCACCTTGTTCCTACTTGTGCAAACAGGGATCATGTTGTGTCAATCATACATTTTAGTGGAACTACACAAGACAATACAATGAATTGTATCCCAGCCTGTGCTTTAATTCTGCTGGAAGTTCTTGATAATCTTTCGATATAATCTCAGCATTGGTAAACAAGAGTGATTTCAACCATACATTTGAAGTGCACAAAAATATATACTATTGAGTGATTCCAGTGAGTGCTTTATCATCTCTTATGGGACTACATGAATAAGCTTTTTTCCTCAGGTTGGTATGGGCCTAAGGCCTTCATCCATATTAGTTTGTTGTCATCTCTATTTGTATCGTGCTACTGTCATGATAAACTCCTTTATCTTTGCACGTTAAAGTTTTGCAACCTATGATACATGGCAATGCTTTGAGTGTTGAGCTAATTGGCACTGATTAAATAAACTAATACCTCTCTTTAAGCAAGACTGCTATGTTGCTAACTTTACCCATTAAGATAATGAGGGTGCTTCTATTTGTTAGTGTATGTTTCATCAACTAGTCCCACTATTATAGTAATCTCACTCTCTCAATATATGTGCCAACAGGGATGCTCGATTTTGGTGGAACTGCACAAAAACTTTGGGTGCTTCATTGCCTCGGCAGCTTCTGTCCTTTCCTGTCAGTCGCTAATCTGGGCCTGCTTTATTCCTTTGATGTCAGTCGCTTCGCTTATCTCGGCTTCCAGTCAAAGGAAAAAGTAATTGACATGCTACCTCACACAAGTTGGTACTGGTCTTTATCCTGATTATTGTGCTTGTCATGTATTGGTAACTTGGAGCCTGAACTCGCAGGAAAATCATTGCATTGGGTGATTTCAGTAGAACTGCACAAAAAGATCAGATGGACAGATACTTATGTTGCTGCTATGTACTCCAAAGTTCACTTAGACAAGCATCGATGTTGACAAGAAGTGCCTATATTCATTCGAGTATCAACCGGCGTCAACCAGTTGTCAAACTCCAAGTATAAGGAGAGTGAACGCTAAAAATATTGCTTGGCGCATAGCCCAAAAAAACACAGTCCAGTCTTTGGTCCCAACTTGTGCCTTTTGGTTCTCGGCAGATATGGTAGCAAACTGTATGGCATGGAGTCTAAAGATTCCAGACAAGTTGGTTTACGCAGATATTCACCGGCACTTAATCGATCGCGACGCTGTGAACTGCTGCATTTCAGTTGAACTGCACAAAAAATTTGGGTGGTTCATTTTCTCAACCGCCTCCTTTCTCGTCTGCAATGTAGAATTTTGGCGAGCTACAGGACCAAGATGAGCCAGTAAACTAGTTGGATCAAAGTAGTGGCCAAGTTGCTCAAACCTCCCTCGGCACGAGGCCACTATTTGAGGATAAACCTACAAGCAAAGTTCAGATTGTCTGTGCTGCCTCTTATGTACTCGAAAGTTTACTCGTACAAGCATTGATTTTAGCAAGAAGTACCTCCGACTGAACACCATTTACCAGTCTGCAATGTAGAATTTTGGTGAGCTACAGGACCAAGATGAGCCAGTAAACTAGTTGGATGAAAGTAGTGGCCAAGTTGCTCAAACCTCCCTCGGCACGAGGCCACAATTGGAGGATAAACCTACAAGCAAAGTTTTGATTGTCTTTGCTGCCTCTTATGTAGTTGAAAGGTTACTCGTACAAGCATTAACTTCAGCAAGAAGTACCTCTGACTGAACACCATTTACCAGTCTGTACCCTAGGTAATTAAAGTTCGTCCATGGATCATGTTGGCTATCTCAATCATTTGGATGCATAAACATACTGAACATGTGTATATCTGAATCTTTTTGTAAATTATCTATGAATATTGTTGTGTGATATATCAATCATTTGGATCCATAGACATGCTGAACTTGTGTATATATGAATCTTTTGAGTTGTTGATAGTGAATGTTGGCTATGAATATGAATGTGTCCTGTGAACCTGAGTTTGATACGAATGTTTACCTTTTCTGTTGTGCTTGTGTGTGAACTTGTTAGTATGCCTACTGTGGGGTATGTGACGTGTGGGTGTCAACAGCACACCTTCTTCCCGAGAAGAATTGCACCTTCTTTGTTAGGGTAGCAACAGCGCATCGGCTCTTTTTAATCTTTTTGCTCTGTCTTGTCCCCTCCCCCGCTCAACCCCTGCCGTATTGTTTTCGGCCTCAAAACAAACATAGTAATTGTGTTGTTTTGGGGCTTGATGAAAATCGAGTCTTTGGCTTCAGAGGTTGGCCCGCCCAGCAAATGGGCTGCTGGTCCACCATGGACTAGGAGGCTAAAAATACAAGTTGTATGGTGCAGAGGCAAGTAAAAAAACGACATCGAGGCCATCCACTGAAGAAAAAAATTGCTCCTGATGTGCTTCTTCAGTCGTGCCGCCGGCCCCCTCTATAATCCAGTTCGCTCGGGAATCTGGTATCATTTTTTCCAGAGGGTGAACAAGTATCAGCTAGGCCTAGGTTTTGTATTTTAACATGCGTAGCCCACGACATACTATGACAATGGTTTCTTATTTTTTGAGGTCCATACCGGCCTATGGGCTTTTTCTTAAAGATCTGCAGCCCAATGTATTTTTTAACCACATTATATATATTTATGTTATTACTATTATCGTATATTTTATAGAGACTTATATATACATTATAAAAACATCCCATGTGTTATTAACTTATAAAAGTAAATGTTCAACAGAAGTTGGCGAGGAAAATCCTTGTTGTTTTTGACTCACAGGCAAGGAAAATCCTGGTGATTGCGTACAAAAGCTTGCGAAGATTTTAAGTACCAATGTAATAATAACGCGCTGATTTTTATTTTGAGCAATAACTCGCTAATCTGTTAATTATGTATATAAAAAATATGCCTCTCCGGTTTATTTTTGATATTAATTGCTCCTACTAACATAACATTATATATATAACGAGCCCAGCTACACTACAAAAAAAAGACACATCCGTGACATTATGGGCCGAACGAATTTTTTTTCTGTCATACATACGACACTTCTATGACGATAATTGTGAAAAAACCCGGTATCATCATAGATGTGGTGGGCTCCTACTTCTATGACAAAAAATCATGACAGAAAATGGGATTTTCGTCCTGGGCGGGCCGGAGACGCAGCTACATGACATTCTTTGGACCGTCCATGACGGAAAAAACCATGGTAGAAGCGAGGGGGAGGAAAATTTCTGGGAGTTGCCGGTTACGGTGGGAGGTCGGGGGCCGAGCGATGTGCGTTTCTCTCGTACACGTACGCGCGTGTGTGCAATGCGTTGGTTTCTAATCGAACGGGCTCTAATCGAACCCGGCGATTGCACTACTACAACTACGCGTTCATCGAACCCGAGCGATCGATCGATGGTCATTAATCGAACCCGATGGAGTGATTCCTTTGCTAGTGCTGCTAACTGAAGCCGATTGATTGGATGAACAGTGAGCGTTGAGGGGGGGGGGTGGGGTTGGATGAACAATGAGCGGTGGCGTTGCCTCTGGATGAATAGGACCCCGTGGTGTGGAGGGCTGGATGAACAGTAGACGGTGGAGGGGTGGCCGTGGAGGGGTGGTTGAACAGGACCCTGTGGTGTGGAGGGTTGGATGAACAATAGACGGTGGAGGGGTGGTTGAACAGTAGCCGGTGGAGTAGCGCACGGTGGAGGCTGGATGAACAGGAGCCCGTGGAGGCTGGAGGAGGTCAATGGTAGCCCGTGGAGGCTGGAGGAGGTCGACGGTGGAGATGAACAGTATCCGTGGAGTCCGCTTTGCGATGCGCCACACCCTCCCGGCGAATAGGACCCCGTTTCGACCGTGGCGCCCAACACAAGTACGTTTCATCCGCTTTGCGGTACGCCACACCCTCCCGATCAACAGGACCCCGCTTGATCAGAGGAGGTCCGTTTAAATCCGTTTTGGCGATACGCCACAACCCTCCCGATCAATAGGACCCCCATTTCGACTGTAGGAGGTCCGTTTCCTCCGTTTTGCGGTACGCCACACCCCTCCCGATCAACAGGACCCCGTTCCGAACGTGGCCGGTCGAACACAAGGCTGTTTCCTCCGTTCTGCGGTATGCCAGGCCTCGTTTCCATCGCCTTTTCCGTCCAAGCCGGTTGGCTCCCACGCGTTCCGTTGCCTCCCGATGAACACGACACATTCCATTGCCTCCCCATGAACACGATGCATTCTGTTGCCTCCCCATGAACACGACGACGACTCTGTTTCTCCGTTCCGACCCAACCATGTACGTATGCGCGAGTAGGCGTTCGAGACCCCGTCCATATGTACGTATGTGGCCGTATTTTCTTTCTTGCACCCCGGCCGCTGTACATACGTGTACATGCTACGTGCGCGCCTCTACTACAACACGTGCGCGCTCTACATCGACCAAGATATATGCGTACGCCGCGACCAGAATGACAACGCTACGTACGCTTCGACCAGGTGGGTCCCGACTGTCAGGCAGTTCCTTGCGTGCGAAAATGTAGCTGGCGGGTCCCTTCAGTCAGACGCGCGAATCGTTTTTTTTTGCCCGGACGCACTTCCTTTGCGTGCGAAGATGTAGCTTGTGGGTCCCAGCAGTCGGGCGCGACGTTTTTGCGGGACGCACTTCCTTGCGTGCGAAGATGTAGCTGGTGGGTCCCAGCAGTCAGGGGGAAACTTTTTTTCGTGAAATACAGTGGCCCATCCGGTGGGTCCTCGCTGTAAGGTGGAGGAATCATTATTTTCCGTGTAATAAGGAGGCACTTCCTTGCTGCGGCGGTGGACCCAGCTGTCAGGCTCTCCACGTACAGTCCATGTCCGATGGAAGTCATTCCTTGACCACGTTGACCACGCCGCACCGAGAGCACCACGGCGGTGGACGACGGCGAGGCCTAGGAAGGGGACGACTCGGAGCCAGGGAAGACGCAGCAATGGATGCCCACGCGAAGAGGAGTACGAGGGTCCACTGGTTCGGCTGCGGTGTGAGGCTGCTGTCGCCGCAGAATAACAGGGGGTGTGGGTGAGTAGAGGGATGGCCTGGCCAGTGGTGGGAGTAGTAGTGGGCGGTGAGGCCTCCGCGGCATCACAGCCGGCCACGGGAGGCAGGAGCACGCGGAACGACCGGCGCTGGTTTGGGCGGCTGGAGCAAGAAGACCAGAGGTTGAAGAAGCACTACAACCGTTGGATGAACATCGTACGGTAACAGGAGCTAGAATTGTTCATATTGACTATGTTGACAAAGCCCTCCGTCCCCGTCAACTTGGTAGGCCCACAAGTCAGCCTCCCAGTATGCTGTTTTCCAGCTGGCAGGGGGAGTATTCATTTTTTTGTGCGTAATAAGGAGGCACTTCCTTGCATGCGAAGATAGCTGGTGGGTCCGACAAGTCAGCGGGGGGCACGTTTTTTTCGCGAAATACAGAGGCCCTTCCGGTGGGTCCCAGATGTCAGGTGGAGGAATCATTATTTTGTGCGTAATAAGGAGGCATTTCCTTGTGTGCGGCCGTGGACCCAGCTGTCAGCCTCTCCACGCACAGTCTACTTCCGATGGTATCGTTCGTTGACCACGTTGACCACGCCGTGCCGAGCGCATCCAAGGTGGTAGACGACAGCGAGGCTTGGGAAGACGCGGGAGTAGAGTCGCAGACAAAGAGGTGTATGAGGGTTAACTGGTTCTAGTGTGGTGTGGTTCGGCAGTCGGTGGAGAAGAACAGGAGGTGTGGAGGGGTGGAGGGATGGCCTGGCCAACGGTGTAGTAGCTCTTCATAGCGAAGCGTGCTAAGCAGAGTTGCTACCAGCAGGAGGCGGGAGGTGGTACCGGCGGCGCTGGAGAAGAAGACGAGAGATTGAAGATGGATGCCGGTCGTTGGATGTAAATCCAACGGCTAACATGTCAGAATCATTTGTTGACTAAGTTGACAACGACTTGCATTGGCTTCGACCTATTGGCCCACATTTCAGCCTCAAAAAATGTGGCACGTGTTCAACCCATTTTTTCAGAATTTACTGATTTTTTTTGCGGTAGAATTTACAAATCAATTTGATCTTTTTTTTGAATTACAGCCATTAGCTGGGCTGGGTGAACAATTAATGTAGCGTCCATGCGACCCATTTATTTTATTTCCTAAAAAATTACAGGCCATTTGCACTTTATCGAAATACACGATTTTGCTGGGATGATTCTAATTATAATGTTAGGTTGTGCCAGCAATGTTATCAAAAAATAAAAAAGGGCTGAGCATTTTGGTATAAATATATTTAAATAATAAGTGATATTATTACATTTGTCCCTAAATCTTACCAAGCTTTTGTACACAATCACTAGGATTTTCGTGCCAAAACAATCCAGGATTTTATTTGCTAAGAAATTATTTTATAAGTTAATAAAATGTGGGATATTGTTTTCTTACATATGTAAGTATCTCATTAAATATATGATGACAATAAAAATAATATATAATAACATATAAAATAATTTAAATATATATAATATAGTTAGAAGGAAACATAAGTTGTACCATGCGTTCAGATTCTTATATAGAAAATAGAACAGACCTCTGCGTTTTCTTCAAAAAAATACATAAATTGGGCTGCCAAAAATAAAACCTCGGATGGGAGGTCCATAGGCCGGTCGATACATGACGGCCCTAAGAAAATACAAACAGGCCCTCCCATCCGAGGTCGTGGGCTGCGCAAGTTAAAAATGAAAGCCTAGACGGGGCAGCCCAAAACCACGTCCAACACTTGCCAAAACATCGTCCCTCGTTTTCTCTGTGTTTCGCACACTCGACATTGTGTCGGCATTTTGACTGTGCATCATATGAAGATGTGCTATGCATGAATGGTGATCAGCATGATGTTAACTGGCTGGTAGTTCCATTTTCGACCATGAATAAAACTTCCAACATGATGTTAACCCTGTTTCAAAAGGCCGTGTTAATATAAATGCTCGCCTCAAAAGTTACAGCTTTATCTCGAATCTGAACTTGCGCTTTCTTATCTGAAACTGAAACTTGCAGTTTCTTCTCGTCTGCACTTTTATACTCCTACGAAACTACATTTTTTAAGTGCTAAAAATAGATCTATAGAATTCATAAAATTCATCATATGCTCAATACTGCAAATCTGAAATTCAAAAGACATTCATATCTGAAAGTACTCTCAAAATACACAACACAAAACACAATTCAAAACCTGCAAATACTGACAACCCTAAGCTCGTCCTGACAATTCACAACCTGCCCGACTATTGGGCTGGGGGGGGGGCATCCCCCTCCTATTCCTCGGCGGCAGACAGCCGCCCCGTGAGACGATGTGAACGGCGAGGGAGACGATGGCGGGGAAGCGTCGTCGGGCCAACTGGTTTTCTCCTCTTGCAGTTGGGTTCGGTCGACAAAGACTCCACCGGCTCGCTCTGGCAGGACACCCTCACAAACGGCACCCTGTATATGCTCGATCCTTCAATCTCTGGTGGATGCTCCATTTGGGATCGATACTCCCACCACCGCTCCCTCACGATCAGATTCAGTGAATCTGTTTGCTCCATGGCCCAGAGGAGCAGCTCTATGTACTCCAAATACGACTCCTCCGGGAGTATCGCCGCCTTTTCGCTCTGTTGCAGATATTCGGCCATGGATGTCACCGTCGCCGCTAGTTGGTCCTTGTTGTCAAACCAAGACTGTATCTCCAACATCCTAGCTAGCTTCACAGGGTTGCCGTCCGCGATCCTCACGTATCGGTTGTACTCCTCCATCGATCTACTTCTCCACAGCACCTTCACTCGCCGGCGGTGGTTTTTGAATGCAAGAGGAGAGGTGCAGCGCTAGTTTTGGATTAGAACGGGAGAGGAGCGATGCTGGTTTTGGACTGGAACAGGAGAGGAGGGGCGGTGGTTTTGAAATGGAAGAGGAGAGGAGCGGCGCTGGATTTAGATTGGAACAGGAGAGGAGCGGCGGTGGTTTAAGAGGAGAAGAGAGGAAGAGCGGCGCTGGTCTTGGAAGTATTTTGTTGTTGTTTTGCGTATTCTGGGTCAAAGTTTGACCACTACTTTATTTGACAAGCAAAATGTGAATGCATGTCACCAAAAATTGTATCGTTTGGTTCGTATCTGAATGTACTTTCAAATTATATTATTTTTGCAACGTACAACATATATTTTATGTGCGAAAATCAAGGTCAATTATGACCCAGAATAAAAGGGAGACTAGTTAATGTGGGGTCGCTTTCTTAATTGAAGGGTAAATTGATTTTGATTTTGATCCAGTCACAGCGTGCCGGCCCTCTGGCCCAATCCTAAATCGCTGCCGCACGCTCCTCTCCCTCTTCTCCATTGCAAAACCACCTCCTCTCCTCTCCATCACCTCCATTCCAAAACCACCGTCTCGCCTCTCCCTCTTTTGATCTTATCCATTGCAAAACCTCCTCCTCTCCTCCCCATCATCTCCATTCCAAAACCACCTCCTCTCCTCTCCATCATCTCCATTCCAAAACCACCGTCTCGCCTCTCCCTCTTCTGACATTCTCTCCATTGCAAAACCATCTCCTCTCCTCTCCATCATCTCCATTCCAAAACCACCTCCTCTCCTCTCCCTCTTCTCTATTGCAAGACCATCGTCTCTCCTCCCATCTTCCAAATGTAGCACTGGACCACTCAGAAGGACATCTATGGAGAGGATGCAGCTGCGAATCAGGCAATCGCCAGCGGCGACCAGGCAAAGTTAGCAAGGTTGAAGGAGATACTTAGTTGGTTTGACAATGAGTGGGAGATTTCGAGGACGGTGCGAGCCATGTGGCAATGTATGCGAAAGAGCGAGCCGGCGGCGATGAGGGCGGCGATGTACATGTACTCCTCGGCGGCAGTCACACTGCAGTCCTCCGAGTTCATGGAGTATCTCCTATGGGTGATGGAGCAGACAGATTCGCCCGAGGCGACAGTCAGCCAGAGGTGGTGGGCGTACAGGTCGAAGGTCGAGCACCCAGAGGATAACGAATCGATCGAGTATGGTGTGCCGTTCGTGAGGGTGCAGAGCCAGCCGGAGCCACAGGAGTATTCGTTCTCCGACCGCAAGAGGAGGCCGGATGGCGCGACGTCGCTTCCCCGCCATTCTCCACGGTTCCCACGACGCTCGCCTCGTTTCAACGGCGGCGGTAGGGTTTAAGGTAAGCTTCACACTAACCTAATCTTCCACCTGCTCATGCTTACAATCAGTGTGACAGCTAATGAAAATCATGCTTACAATCAGTCTCCGAGTAATACGCCAATCACCCTAAAATAGCTCTGGACCTTTGGGTCAAAGTTGTGACACAGTGTACAAATAAAGAAAATAGATTGGTGCTTCTTTCAGAAAAGAGTACTCCCTAGAAAACTGCCAATATAAGCTACTAGTATTTGGTTAGAGGATTTGCTGCCGAGAAAGATCCGTCCACAGAGAGCGCTACACATCCCACTGGTGGTGGTGGATGCCAATGCGTGCAATCAGCATGGTTGGCGTCGGTAATTTTTACTTGGCACACCTCGCACTCTGCATATATGCCGGTTCCATACGTACATTTGT
Organism: Aegilops longissima; assembly: GCA_021605205.1. NCBI lineage: Eukaryota > Viridiplantae > Streptophyta > Magnoliopsida > Poales > Poaceae > Aegilops > Aegilops longissima. The sequence continues at coordinate 614,033,777 of CM038679.1, read as the reverse complement.
GCAGTTCCACCAAAATGCAGCTGAATAACCCTGTTTGCACAGATAATGAAAAAGCGTGATTACATTATAGTGGCACTAGTTGATGAAACACACAAAATAAATAGAAGAAAATATTGCGATAGTATCATAGTATGCCATGCTGCGAGGGCGAGATGGGCCTCATGACGCCTCATCTTGGACATCGTCCCAAGTCTACCAGATACACCTTCGCCAAAGATGAACATCAGTGTACAACAGTAGTACAAGGAGGCGCCTTGAGACATTCAAATCTCTATTTTTGTACATATCAACTAAAATTAAGCACCCCAGTTTGCAGAAATGCTTAAACATTAACAATGGGACTAGTTGATGAAACCTACTTTAACAAAGAGAAGCACTTTGTTTATCTACATTGGAAATGAAATGATAGAGATGACACTCGCTCTATTTTAACTGTATTATTACTTCATTTTATTAGTGACACTAGGGTCAAGCAGGTGGCAAACGAGGTGTACCGTGCATCGCAAGGATGGAGGCCGGGGTGCTTAGATGGGATGCTGAAGCTGGCTCTTTCAATCACCAACATGGATGATTCAATTCATGGGACCTTTTGGCAGTTCACCTAAAATGAAGCAATGTCCCGTGAGGTAGCAGCTTCTTCTTCAATTTTTTTAAGAAAAGGGTTCAGCCCGGTTCCATTTCCATCGAAAACGAAACCCATGAGCTTCTTCTTCATTAGTTGCAATAAAATTGAGCAACATCAAGGTTGGTTGTGAAGCTCCTGGAATACTCAACTATAATTTGGATATCATTTGTGCCGTTCAACTAAGATCGACCGTGAAATGTATATCTTTGTTTGCACAAAAAAGGTGGAAAGGAGGGTGACTAACAAGTGATGAAACATGCATCAAATGAAAAGAAGCATCTTCCTTATCTGGATGGCAATCCTACAAGGACAGTAGCAATTTCTAAAGCAGTGGCATTGCTAGTTAGTATGGGCATTAGGATTAACTATGACAACCGTTAAATACGACATTACTTTGGGCACGGGAGAGTAGGCGGACCAGGACAGTTGCATTTCTAACGAAAAGAACCAACTTATCTTAATGGGAAATTTTAGCAGGACATGTAAAGAAGTGCCATTGATTCATATTACTGGAGGCATTACATTGAAAACAACATTGCTTTAACCTGTCCTTACTTTTAACAGTGCGACTGATACATTTTACCAATGGCATTACATAAGAGTGGCTCGGGGCAACAAACATCAGAACAGGATATCTGGGTTGGTCCCATTTTTGTTCGGTATAGCCACCTTATACTGTGTGAGGCTAGCAAATCTAGTGATGGACTTACTCTGTTGACTTGTCCCCCAGTCCCCACTTTCTTTCCTTTTACAACCAATAGATCGGGTTTATATTGAGTTGGACTGCGTTTCCCTTTATTTCCCTATTAGACCTAGAGACTAGTTGGATAGCCAGTCTCTGCTACTTTTCGCCCCCATTATTTCCTCTTTGACCAAGTCCTAGATTCAGTAACAAATCCTCCCCACCCCCACCCCTTTCTTCCTTGTTTGAACCAAGTAGTACTAGATTCGAGTGCATGAACTAGTTTTACCTCTTAAACATAAAAAAATTAGGTGGTTTTCGAACAGCCGATCGATCCTATCTACGAGGGGCCCTGAGAAATAGTAAAAGTTACAAATGCAGCAACGTCAGGAGCTCGGGAAGTAGGGCAAGGCCGGTTTCAAAGGAAGTTATACCTGATGGTCGTCGGGAGGTCGCTAGGTTGGCGGCGGAGGCTGGATCTGCCCACACTACGGCAGCACGGAAGAAGGGGTCGGAGGCCCTCCCTCAACAGCGGTGCTTGGGAGAGAACGGCAAGGCAGGCTGATCGGGATGCGCCTAGCAGCGGGTAAGAGCGGTCGCCGAGGACGACCGCGTGAACGTTGCACCTTCTCACCTTCCCAGGCGGAGAGGATCCGGCTGGATTTGTGACTAGCGGTGAGCAGAGAGAGAGAGAGAGAGTGTGGCCACCGCTATTGTGTTTAGATCTGGAGAGGCCGAGACATTGTGAAGAGAGCAACACTAGCAAGCAAGCGCGGAGGCTCCTGCCTATATAGTAGAGTAGTACTTAGTTTTATTTTGTCTATGGAGCCGACTTGACCTCGTCAATGACTGTCGAGAAGTCTTCATGCACGTGGCCCGGAGGCGTAGTTGTCGTCATTTTTATCTGAAGCGCCGGATTATAACATATAACACGAAAAAATGCCACATGACAAGAAATCATAACCTCACTGCCCAAAGGAGACAACATGAATCCCGACGGACAAACTAGACGAGGAACAAAGCTCAAATTAAAGATAAACTCGTAGAAAAGGGGTCCGTCGATAGATGTCCTAATTAACATAACTGTCGGTGTACTAGAGTAGGGGTACCCTAGTATCCCGAACTTGTGCACGGGCAGTTGCAGCACCCCGCGGCAAGGCTTGCCGGGTGACCGCCAAGGTCCTCCGTGGTTCCTTTGGAGCCATTCAAGAACAAAGTATTCAAGCCAAGGAGACAAGGCCCCGGCAAGAGGAGCTTGCCGGGAAGGTCAACCAAGGCATCGAGCCATTCAAGAACAAAGTATTCAAGCCAAGGAGACAAGGCCCCGGCAAGAGGAGCTTGCCGGGAAGGCCAACCAAGGCATCTCAAGGAACTTGCCGCGACGCGCCACGCGTCCCGGCGAGGCCCGGTGAACGACAAGCTTCCGGGCGCGACAAGACAACGAACGCGGCAAGGCGCTTGCCACGGCAAACTACCACTCTGTACCCGCGCTCCAGCACATCCACCAACGGGTCGCCCTGGGACCTTTCCAGGCACGCGTGGCAAGAGGCTGTGCGGCCAGCGATGCGCGGTGGCAAGCGGCGCTGGCAAGATTGCCATCATGGCAAGCGGTGGCATCCCTGACGGTCCCTTTTTGCACTATTTGGGTGACGTAGACAGGCATTTAATGCCTTTGTCCCCTGCCGTCAGGGTTAGGTATGATACACTGTGCAGGTAGTTGTACCAACCGCAATTCCTTTTCCATTTTTACCCTTGTCTACGTTGCCACCTGTCGGAGACCCCTTTAGCATATAAAAGGAGGCCCATGCGCAACGTAGAGGAGGGTTCGAAGGCAGAAAAACACTCACGCTCAGTCTCGTTAGCAGCTAGTGTGTCTTGTAGCACTCAGCGCCCCCGAGCAAGAACTCAATACACTCGGACATGCAGCAAGATGAGTGTTATCTCTCGGAGAGCTCGAAGCTGGGTAAACTGCTCGTGTGCTTCGCTTTGATCTGCTCTTCGGCGATCTCCGCCCCGCCGAACCGAAGGGGCTCGGTCCTCCGTCCCATAGGTGTTCGTGGATCAGTTTCCCGACATCTTTGGCGCGCCCGGTAAAGGCGCCGAGGTTGTGTGAACCTGATCCGACGTTCACACGAGCTAGATCTTCATCTTCTTCATCGACATGCCACCGAAGAAGAAGGCTTCGGCGGCAGCTGTTCCGTCCACGTCGATCCCACCACCACCGGAGCAAACGGGTGGTGGGGTAGACGCCGGCGGAAGAACGGGCATCGACGAGGGAGCCCACGGTGCTGCCAGGTCCAAGGACAAGGCTGCGCAGACCTCGGCGTCCGTACATGCACCGCGCCATCCCAGGAGGCGCGGGACCGACAGCGTCATGGTACTCGCAGTGCCATACGTTTGTTGGGCCAAGATCAAGCTGGTGGATCTCGGGGTGATCAAGACCAGCATGCACGCCAACATGCTGGCACGAGCGAGACACGGTCGCCTGGACGGGATACTGCTCCTTCTAACATAGTTAGAAGTCCGAGCATATCCCGCTCCTCGCGCCGTTCGCCACTGCCGCCCACCACTCCAGCAGAAGCTTTGGCGCGAGCTCAACTGCTCCTGGATTACCCTCCAACGACAGACAAGATCGATGAATGGTGGGCCACCATTTAGAGTCTCATCGGCTTCGCCAACGGCGACACTCCGCAGCAGCCGAATACATCGCTGCCGCGGCAGGACTGCCAGGCACGAGCCGATGGCGATGAAACCGGTGGTTGTGCAACCACCATGCACTCTCCACCCCGAAGGCCAAGATCGCCGACTCGCCGGATCCACCTCGACAGCGACTCCACCGCATCATCAGATCCACGAGCTCGTCGCGATCAGCGCCAAGTTCTTCAGGAACGACAGCAAGAAGACGCTCGAACTCGCATCGAGCGCCGAAGAGAAGCGCGGCGTCAATCGGACCAGCGCGCTGGGCCCTCTGTCGACGATGCATGCACCAGGGGAACCAGGAGACTTGCCGTGCGCGTAGGTTGTCCTGCGCTCACTCGTGAGCTGCGGCAAGTCCAATGGCCCAAGATGAAGAATTTCAAGCCGACGTACGAGAGAAGTACGACGGCAAGTCGATCCGTCGGTGTTCCTCAAGATCTACACCATCATGGTGCGAGCTGCGGGGCGGGACGACAAGATCCTGGCCAACTACTTCACCGGTGCTCAAGCCCAATGTCGATCTGGCTCATGCACTTGCCGGACAACTCCATATCCTCCCGGCAGACCTATGCCATCAGTTTGTCGGCGCTTTTACAGCGCCACAAGCCTCATGGCCAAGAGAGCGACCTTCATCTGCTCGCCCGAAGGAAGGAGAGCCCTGCGCAAGTACATTCAGAGATTCAGCCAGCGTCAGACAACATCCCAGATGTCCACCCTGCGCCGGTAATCACCGCGTTCCATCGAGCGTGCGAAACCGCAGGATGCGGGAGGAGATGGCGATGTGCAAGATCAGAGACGTCAGTGAGCTATATGCCCTGGCCGACAAGTGTGCACGTGCTGAGGAAGGGAGGAAACTCCCCGGAGAGAATACAGAAGCAGGAGGATCTGATAGTGAGGAGGCTGCCCCGAGAAAGAAAAACCGGCGGCGGAACAACAGGAAGAAGAAAGGCAAAGATGTGTTAGTCGTTGAGCAGTCCGGCAACGGAGGTGGCGCCAAGAAAGCCAAAGCTGGTAGCTCCGGCAAGGAGATTGCCGCAGGCACCAACTACCAGGCTGTGGCGGTCGCCGACAAGTAGGACGGCACCAACAAGCAGTACTGCAAGATCCACCGCACCAAGGGCCATGACCTCCAGAGCTGCAAGAAGGTCGAGCATCCTGTCGAGCAGAAAAAGGCTGAATACGAGCGACGCGACAAGGAGAAGGCCCAGGAAGGTGCTGGAGGAGCCGACAAGAAACGCCCCGGCCGAGGAGGACACCGCGGCAAGGCCAAGCAGCGGCAAGGAGACAGACCTCCCCACGGCCGCGACAAGGATGAAGATGACGACGACGATGAAGATATGGATGATGACGAGACCGATGAGCAGGAGTTCCAGAAAGCCATAGAGGTCCTGTGCGTTGACGGCGGTGCTTCTCTGCATACTTCGCACCGCCAGCTCAAGCAGTGGGTGCGGGAAGTCAATGCGGCAGAACCACCCGTCGAGTCACGCAAGCCTCTGAAATGGTCCGGCACGCCTATCATCTTTGATATTGAGGACCACCCTGATCGCATAACTGCGGTCGGGTGCTTGCCGATGTTGGTTTCACCAACTATCCGCAACCTCAAGGTCACTAAGATGCTAGTTGACAGCGGGCCGGCTTGAACCTGATCTCCTCCACGGTACTCCGAAACTCCAGATCCCCGATGGCGAAGCTCGAAGAGACCGCACATTCAAGGAATCAATCCGGGAAGGAGCAAGCGAAGGAAAGATCACGTTGCGGTGACATTTGGCTGCGAGTTGAACTTCAGGATCGAGAGGGTCACTTTTGACGTTGCTGACTTTCCATTGCCTTACAATGGGATACTTGGCCGTCCAGCACTCGCCAAATTCATGGCAGCCTCTCACTATGCATACAACATGCTAAAGATGCCAGGCCCGATAAGTGTCATCTATGTCCCTGGCGACAAGAAGGATGCTCTTATCTGCGCCGACAAGATCTACCGGGAAGCAACAGCCGCAATAGATCGCAAGTCACTTGCCGTTGAAGCTCCCGGGGCGAAGAAGACGACCAAGTCCGGCTAGAGTTCTGATGCTCACTCTGGCAAGCGCACCTCTTCGGAGTGCTGCGCTACCGTCGAGGACGCACCATCGAGCTCCACCGGCAAGTGTAAGAAGACAATGGCAGCTCCGCCAGAGACCAAGAGGGTGTCCGCCAAGGAGGATGGCACTGGTGGTACCTTTACCATCGATGCCACTCTCGACCCTAAATAGGAAGCGGCTCCGTTGCTTTCCTGCGGCGAACGTCGACGTATTTGCATGGCAACCGTCCAACATCCCGGTGTTCCTGTGAAGTAACCGAGCACCATCTTGCCGTCTGTCCTCATGCGCGCCCATCAAGCGTAAAGTCGAAGAAGCGAAGGTGGGCGCCAAGAATTCATCGCAGAAGAAATCAAGAAATTGGAAGCAGCAGGCCTTGTCGAGGAGTGCTCCATCCTCGTGGTTGGCCAACCCTGTAGTCGTGCGCAAGGCAAACGGGAAATGGAGGCTTTGTATCGACTTTACCGATGTTAATAAAGCTTGTCCCAAAGATCCATTTCCCTTGCCGCGCATCGACCAGATTGTAGACTCCGCATCCGGATGTGACTTGCTTTCAATTCTTGATGCATACTCAGGATACCATCAGATCTTCATGGCAGAAGAGGATGAGGAGAAGACCGCATGCATCACCCCATGTGGCACATACTGTTTCGTACGGATGCCTTTCGGTTTAAAGAATGCCGGTTCAACATTTGCAAGGGTAGTCCATGACGCTTTTGAGCCGCAAATACACAGAAATGTGGAAGCCTACATGGATGACATAGTGGTCAAGAGCAAGGACAAGGCGACTCTGATTCAAGATTTAGATGAAACCTTTGCAAATCTGCGCAAGATCAACCTCAAGCTCAACCCCGAGAAGTGTGTGTTTGGAGTCCCCTCCGGCAAGCTTCTCGGGTTCTTCGTGTCTCAGCGGGGAATTGAAGCGAATCCCGACAAGATCAAGGCCATTGAGCAGATTGAAGCACCAAAGCGCGTCAAGGATGTACGAAGACTTGCCGGTTGCGTAGCTGCTCTCAGCAGGTTTATCTCTAGGTCTGCTGAGCGCGCCCTGCCATTTTTCAAAATATTGAAAAAGGCAGGTCCAATGAAATGGACTCCGGAAGCGGAGGCTGCACTGCAGGACTTAAAGAGATACCTGTCCTCCACTCCAACACTTGTCGCACCTAAGCCACAAGAGAAGTTGCTGCTATATACAACGGCAACCAATCAAGTGGTTAGTGTTGCGTTAGTAGCGGAGAGGGAGGCGGATGATGAGCCAACAACCATGGCAGATGCATCCAGCGACAAGCAGGGGATTTCACCGGCAAGCTCTGGTCCCGACAAAGATGGATCTGCGCAGGCGCGTGAGAAGATGCAGAAAAGAATGGTGCAGCGCCCAGTTTACTTTGTTAGTTCCCTTCTACAGGGTCTAGGTCTAGGTACTCTGGGGTGCAGAAATTGCTTTTCGGCCTTCTCATGGCCTCGAGAAAGCTGCGCCATTACTTCCAAGCACATGAGATCACAGTCGTCACTCGTTTTCCGCTGAAGAGGATACTGCAAAATCCAGAAGCAACAGGCAGGATTGTCGAGTGGGCACTGGAACTGTCAAGCTTTGGCCTCAAGTTTGAGAGCACTTCGACTATCCAAAGCAGAGCGTTGGCGGAGTTCATAGCAGAATGGACGCCAACACAAGATGAAGAAATTCCAGAAACAAGCATCCCCGTCAAGGAAGCAAGCAAAGAGTGGCTGATGTACTTTGATGGTGCCTTCTCGCTTCAAGGCGCCGGTGCGGGCGTGCTACTTGTCACACCCATTGGAGAGCACCTCAAGTACATAGTCCAGATTCACTTTCCCAAGGAGCAAGCTACGAACAATACCGCAGAGTATGAAGGTTTGCTTGCCGGTCTCAGGATCGCAGCAGACCTTGGGATCAAGAAGCTCATTGTCAGGGGTGACTCACAGCTTGTCGTCCGCCAAGTGAAGAAGAATTATCAGAGTCCGTTGATGGAAGCTTACGTTGATGAAGTGAGAAAACTAGAAGAGCACTTTGACGGCCTACAGATGGAATATGTTCCAAGAGCTCGAACGACATTGCCGATGGCTCGTCAAGCACGCCGCACTTAAGTTACCTGTGGAACCAGGGATCTTTGTGCTCAAACCGACTCAACCGTCTCAGAACGCCATCAACCGGACAGAGCAAGAAGAGGAAGTTGATTTCGGTGACTATTTTCCGCAGAGCTCCCGAAGCCGCCGCCAAGAAGGTCCTCAAGGTCAACACCAAGGGTGCTTTGAGGAGCAGTCTGCTCCGCAAGCCCTAGGGTTTGTTCCGTTGAAGCGCACGCCTCCCGACAAGTTTTGCTCCGCAAGCTTTCCGGGAACGCTAAGCTCCGCTGAGCCGCAGGTTCTCGCCAGTAAGCGGATGTTCCGCAGCAGCGGATGTGCCTTTAGTCCTTGTTGTCGAGCCAAGCTCCAAAGATGGGCACATCATATTCTCCGCTTCCTTCAGACAGGAGAACTTCCCAAGAGCAAGAAGAAGCGGAAAGAGTAGCCCGGCAGTCAAGTATGTACCAGTTTGTCGACAACACACTGCATGTAAGAAGACTCAACGGCGTGAAATTGAAGTGTATTCACCGGAAGATGGACAAAAGCTGTTGGCGAGAGATACATGGAGGCATGTGTGGTCACCACATTGGCGCAAGAGCACTTGCCGCAAAGCATTCGGCAAGGTTTCTTTTGGCCGACAGCCCTCCGTGATGCAACCGCACAAGTAACCAAGTGTGAAGCGTGCTGTTCCATTCCAAGTAGATACACCAGCCAGCTCAAGCTCTCTAGACGATCCCTTTATCCTGGCCATTTTCGGTCTGGGGCTCGACATCCTCGGCCCCTTTCCCCGAAGTTGTCGGGGCTTTGAGTACTTGTACGCTGCGATCGACAAGTTCACAAAGTGGCCGAAGTGGAAGCGAGGAGGAAGGTGACAGCAGGTCGGCATCAAGTTCTTCAGTTGATTGTTTGCCGCTCGATCCCTAACAGGATCATCACCGACAACGGTACGCAATTCACGAGCCGCACCTTCATGCAAGACGCCCAAGATCTTGGCTCCAAGGTCTGCTTCGCTTCGTTGCTCATCCGAGAAGTAACGGTCAAGCGGAGAGGGCGAATCGTGAAGTGCTGCGCGGCTCAAGACCAGACTTTCGACAGGCTGCGCAAGTGCGGAAAGAACTGGATTAAGGAGCTACCGGTGGTTCTTTGGTCGATCAGGACGACGCCAAATCGAGCCACTGGCCAGACACCTTTCGTTCTAGTCTATGGAGCAGAGGCAGTTCTCCCCACGGAACTCGGATACGGGTCACCTCGAGTGCTCGCTTATGATGAGCTTGAGCAAGAGAAGTTGCGACAAGATGACGCGCTGCTCCTTGAGGAGAACCGTCTTCAGGCCGCTGTACGAGCTGCTCGATACCAGCAAGCTTTGCGCCGCTACCATAGCCGCAAAGTTAATGCCAGAAGTCTCGAGGAAGGCGACCTTGTTCTTCGACGCGTTCAGTCTGCCAAGAATTCCAACAAGTTTACGCCGAAGTGGGAAGGCCCTTACCGGATGAAACGAGTCACTAGGCCTGGCGCTGTCTGCCTTGAGACCGAAGATGGCATTCCGGTGAGCAACTCCTGGAACATTGAGCATCTTCGTAAGTTTTACCCATAGGGCGCGGTTGCCGGAACCTGTTCCGGCAACCACCTTTTGTACAAGTCTTGCCGATGTTGCATGTAATCCTTTGTACGAAGCCGGGCGCAGACCCCGTGCATAAGTAAACCTCATGTGCTCCGCACATCTTGTCAATTTCATGCTTTCTATTTTTTGCATGCGTTATCTGACACTTTGTCCAGCGCCTACCCCCGGTAAGCAATAACAAGCCGTAAGGCTCCATATCTTTATTTTCTCTTCTTTCTCTTTCTTAAAGAAAGGAAGGTTCCTCGCCCACAAGTTTGCCGGGGGAAAGGAGAAGATAATGGTGTGGACCAAGCGTCGCTCGGGAAGTTTCACTTACCGGAAGCAAACGACGTAAAAGCTAAGTTGCTAAAGTTTGAGCAATCAGTTTTAAAATTTTAAGTTATCTTCCTCGAACGACCGTGCTTTGTATGGAAAACATGTGCGCGGAGGAACCAACTCAGAGCTAGTTGCGCCCTTACTTTGTTTCGAGTCCGCCAACAACTTAAGTGAGCTGCGATTAGTTGCGATAAGGTTTCTTGTCGGTGGCGGCACCGCCAGCAGGCTGCCGACGTCCCAAGACTCAGCGCCATGCTAAGGTGCTCATACCGACAAGTTCCCTAAAAGCGAGGGCAAAAACATACAAAGGAAGGAATCAAGTAAAGGAAATAACATAGCAATCGCTACCCGAAATAGAGTCATATTACAAGATAGCTTGTCGCAGCTCCAACAGATTGTTCTCATAACATGACCAGCAGCGACAAGAAAAAGAGAAAACGGGCGGCCTAATCTACGCGATCGCCCTCAACCCTCTTGATCCCGCTCACCTTGTCCACAATGGGTGCGACAAGGGTCTTGAGCGTCTCCAGATCAGCATCCGGCGGCAAGGTCTTGAGGACGTTGGTGAGGTTGAGGCCTGGGTTGCGGAAGTCCACCTTCACCAGCACCTTTTGAAGAGCTCCCGCGCAGATCATGCGCGACTCGTCAGCCAGCTGCTCTGGGATCTTCTCCCGGAGTCGCTGGAAGGCCATCGCCACGCCTTTGAAGAACAAGCTGAGCTTGGCGCTGGGTTGGAGGTGCTCGTCGGAGGAATACCCGAGATCCTCCATCCCCGCCATGCGCCAGCTCCCCGCCGATGGCTGCGGCAACATCCACGAGACCCTCGGTCCAAGGCTCCACATTCTCCCTAAAAGCTGCTTCTGGCGGCAGCAGACTCGCCAAGAGCGCCTCGTCGGCCTTGATCTTCTCCTTCAAGGCCATCTCCTGCTCCTCGGCGCCGCCCAGCGCCTCGGTCAAAGTAGTCAGCTTCAACTCAAGATCTGTGTTGGAGTCCTTGGCGGCGCTTAAGCTCCTTGCTCCTCTCGGCGAGACGACCCTCGCAGCTCGCCAAGGGTGTAGGCGTCCTTCTCGCACGCTTGAGCGGAGCAAGCCCTCGCCGCCACCTTGAGATCGGCCTCCAGCCTGCGCCACCTTTGTCTCCAGCTCCTTCTTGGCGGCCTTGGCAGCTGCAGCAGATCCTCTCGCTTCTTTGAGAGCCCCGCCGAATGTTTGCTCACAAGCAGCAAGCTCCTCCTCGTGGCTGTCAAGGTTAACCTTCCGCTGCGCCAACTCGCCTTCCTGCGCAGACAGCTTCTCGGCAGCAAGCCGCTATTGCTTTTCAACTTCAGCCTTCTCGAGGAGGAAGGCTTTACGCCTCGGCGAAGTTGCTCCCGCCCTCTCCGCCAGGACCGAGAGCTTCTCGATTGAGGCCCCGGAGCTCCTCCGCTTCGATGTCCACTCCGCCTTCGCGACAAGCGCTTCGATACCAGCTTGGCTGTCGGGCGCGGTAGAGCGACAACAGCCTCAGCAGCTCCTCCTCCTCAGCTCGCCGCCACGCCGCTGCTCGGGCGCCGACCAGCGCCTCGCCCAGCTGGAGGCGAGCAACTCTTCATCAAAGGTTTCTCCTTCGATCGGGCGCCGAGCTCGACGCCTGTGGAGCTTGATGAAGACGCCATCGCCGCCTTCAAATAGGCGCCGGCTGGGGCTCTCGAGCTCGACGCTGCAGCAGCGGCGGAGGGATCGGCCGTCGGCGAAGCGCTCGACGCCTCCTCGGCCTCGGGCCGCCGCGGCGATCGCTGGCCTCGCCAGCTTCGCGGCGACAGCTTTGGCGGCCTCTCCGCGGCGGGATCATCAGCGCCGCTTCTTCTTCGATAGCGGCGCATCGGTATTGCCGCCACATTCTCCTCGCCGGCGACTCGGTTTCCATCGGCTCCGTGGCGTATGGACCTCGACGAATGTAAAAGGAAGAAAAGTCAAGCAAATATTCAAAAGAAAATCAGAAGAAGAAGCGCTCGAGGGAAGTTTTCAAGCAAGAGGATTACCTGTAATAGGATCTACAGTCGTGGTCTCCGCCACCGGGGTCACTGGTGCTGTCCCTTGCCGAGAACTGTCCCTTGTCGGAGAATTCTCCTTGCCGGGAATCCTCCTTGGCGTGTAGTCGAAGCAGATGGCATGTAGGAGCGGCTTCAGGCACTCCCGGTGAGACTGCTCGCTCCTACACAAACCAATAGTCGATGTCGCTAAAGAAAGAGCACCCATGCGCGCTTAACAGCAGGAAGTAAACCATATACTTACGATGGGGGTTGCGCTGGGGCTGCTTTGGAATAGTTGCCGGTCCGCAGCAGGTCTCGACACACCCCGCTGTCGCGTGGGTTCGCCCTGATGACAATCACCGACCTTGGCTCTTCGCCGCCTTCGGGCCGAGTCCTGAAAAGGAATGGGTTCGGAGTAAAGCAAATCAGATACAAGACAAAACAGCAAGAATTGAAGAACTACAAGTACAGAAAGAATCTTACTCTTCCTCTTCCTCGCCGGAGCTGAGCGCGGAGAGGTCGAAGTCCGCCCACCTTCGGGCGCGACAAGGCGGAGGAGAGGTTCCTTGGCCGCTTGGCGGGAGTAGAAGCGGTGGTCCGGAGGGCCCCACTCCAGCTTGCCGCAGCGGGCGTGAGGTGCTCCCAAGGCAACAAGTGCTTGCCACGGTGGAGCGCTGCGCGCGCGCGGCGGTTGTTGACCTGCTCTGCCGCCTGCCACGCCCCTGCCTTGCGGAGACGCCTTCTTGGTGGAGCTGGGGCTCCGCTATGGCGAGCTGTCTCAAGGTGAGAAAGAGGAGGAGTCGATCTTCAACGAAGTCACTGCACCTCGGCTGGCTCGCCGACCAGCTTGCACCAAAGCTCTCCCACGCCAAGAGCGCCACTTGCTCGGCAAGGCTTTCCGCCTCTTCGCCTCGCCTCCACGGTGAATCCAACCGCCACAGTAGCGCCGCCGCCGCTTCTTCCAGCCTAGTGGAGATGCGCTGCATCTCCGCATCGCTGGTGTCGCGAGTAAGGCTATTCTGTTCATCGGAGCGACCGGCATTTCTACCAAGTCGCAAAGAACTCCCGCACGACGCCGCCTCGCAGTTTCTTGCCAAGTTGGGACAATTCCATGCGAATTGCACATCGGCATCATTGCACGGATGCGGTCGAGCGAGGAGTTGTTGCACAGCGGAACGACACCCCTCGGCAACCTGAACACTTCGGGATGTTCAGAATCGTGCTTGAACAGTTCTAGGAGCATCGCATCTAGTTCCAGGACAGTAAAGTTGAAGTTGAGGCCCGGGCGCAGCCTCATGATATCCGCCGCATGCTGGAACTCCTGCCGGTCTCCTCCTCCTCAGTAGGGGCGCGCGCGCGGCGAAGAAAATCTGCACCAACGGCGCCTACGGTGAGCCCGGCAAGACTGAGGCATAGGATCCGGGTGACGGCAATCTTCAGCCTATCGCCTTCCGGGCCACGTTGTTCCAATCGCTGCCGCGACATCGGGCTTGGCGCCGGGCGGTAAATGGCTGCGGTTCTCCTCGACAATCCAAAGACCAGTCCGCTTCTCCATTCATCCCACTTGGTGCGGAGCTCTCCTCCGATAAGCTTCCTTCTTACCAGTTCTCGAGATCCAGCGATTCCGCTGGTTAAAGGCTCCCTCTCTCGACTCGGGCATAAAGAAGTGGCGAAAAAGAGCTACATTTGGATAGATTCGACAAAGTTTTCGCAGAGATGTGCGAAAACTGCCATGGTCGAACGGCGCTGGGGTGAAGTCAAGGAGGCGAACCCGTAGGTGTTCATAATGTCACGTAAAAACTCAGAGAAAGGCGGCAGAGCCCGCAGAGAAGAACAACGCGAAGAAGGGATATCCATTCGAGCCAGTTCCAAGCGGCAGCTGGGAGTACCTTCAGCGTGGATGCGCCGCCTCCGCCGACCGAAGAGGTAGTAATACTCCGCCTCCTTCAAGGCGAGCTGAGGGGGAAGGTTGCCGCGCCTTTCGCAGCGCCATGAGCCGCTGCGCCGGCCGACTTCACAACCTTCCCGGTTTTGAGCCATGGCGGAGGTGGTGAGAGAGATCGACGGCGCTGGTGGTACCGTGGCGACGGGGCGGAGCGCTGCCTCTTTCAGCTTTGGAAGAAGGGGGAGCGGCGGAGGTTTTTGAGATTGGAATGGCAACCGGGCGAGATGGGCGAACTGCCCTGCTTCCCCGCTTATAAAGAGGGAGGGGCAGACGCCCGTCTTTCCTAATAAAGAAACCACCCACGCATCTCTCCCACGACGCCGCATTCGACGCTGCGCCGCTCGGGAGGGCGCGGTGGATACGGAGGAGATACGGCGAACCCAGGCCGCGTGTCTGCAGCCTGTTTTGGGCCTGGCCCAACAGGTTCGGCACCGTGTGGCCCAGTGCCGGGGCTCTGCCGGTGTACTAGAGTAGGGTACCCTAGTATCCCGAACTTGTGCACGGCAGTTGCAGCACCTGCTGCAAGGCTTGCCGGTGACCGCCAAGGTCCTCGGTGGTTCCTTTGGAGCCATTCAAGAACAAAGTATTCAAGCCAAGGAGATAAGGCCCCTGCAAGAGGAGCTTGCCGGGAAGGTCAACCAAGGCATTGAGCCATTCAAGAACAAAGTATTCAAGCCAAGGAGATAAGGCCCCGCAAGAGGAGCTTGCCGAAGGCCAACCAAGGCATCTCAAGGAACCCACCGCGACGCCGCCACGCTGTCCCGCGAGGCCCGTGAACGACAAGCTTCCGGCGCGACAAGACAACGCATCATGGCAAGGCGCTTGCCGCGCAAACTACCACTCAGACTCAAGGCCCAAAGACATCCACCAACGTGTCGCCTCGACCTTTCAGCGCCGCTGGGCAAGAGGTCGTGCGCCAGCCGTGCGCTGGTGGCAAGCGGCGCCGGCAAGATTGCCATCGTGGCAAGCGTGGCGCCCTTGACGGTCCTTTTTTGCACTATTTGGGCGACGAGACGGGCATTTAATGCCTTTGTCCCCGCCGTGGGTTAGGTATGATACATCGCGTAGTTGTACCAACCGCACCTTTTTCCATTTTACCCTTCTCTACGCTGCCACCTGTCCGAGACCCCTTTAGCATATAAAAGGAGGCCCATGCGCAACGAGAGGAGGGTTCAAGGCAGAAAAACACTCACGCCGGTCTCGTTAGCAGCTAGTGTGTACCGTAGCACTCAGCCTCCCAAGCAAGAACTCAATACACTCGACATGCAGCAAGAGGAGTGTTATCTCTCCGAGAGCTCCGGTTGGGTAACTGCTCAGGTGCTTCGCCGATCTGCTTCTTCGGCGATCTTCGCCCCACCAAACGAAGGGGCTCGGTCCGCCGTCCCATAGGTGTTCGTGGATCAGTTTCTCGACAATAACCGGCTTGACCTAGATTGCAGCCGAGTAGTCACCGCTCGTGCATGTGCCCCAATGACTAGCCCAACTCGCTTGTCGCTGTTTAACCTCGCAGCGATCCGGCACATGACACCTAATTATGCGAGATGACAAGAAACCTTTTTTAGATTTCTCACCACAACTACAGCCATGTACAACACAGCTCGCACGATATGTAGACGATAGCCAATCCGTGCATGTCATCGAGTCTCGGTCACATCCATGGACGAACCGATCTTCCATGTCTTGCAGGATCGCCCAGCACCAACGTAGTACAACACTTCTAGTACTATCTCTCGCTCTCCCTCTTCTATTAAGTCACCCGACTTGCGGGGCCGGGGAGTTTGCCTATGGTCGGTTCTCAATTGTCATCCCACATGTGTGTGCGAACGCAATATGACGCGCGTTCCATTCGGAGAGTAGCGTGCCAGACCGACCGACCGTCTGGGGTGCGATGCGAACGCGACGGGCGTGCTGTATACTTCGTACATGTGTACCGCTGTTTTCTAGATGCTTTGCTCCATGGCGCGGGCGCAATCCATGGATACAAAATTAGTATACTATATACTATTTAAAAGTTGAGGGCGGGGCTTTTCCTGCCCGGTAGGCGGCGGGACATTTCCGCCTAGTCGGGTCGACAGAGATGCGAGAAGACGAGGGAGTAGGCTGCTGCAAACGTAGGGCTGTGTGATTTTACAGCGAGTTACTCCTGGACAGGTGGGGCCTCGTGATTTGACTTGCCATTATCATTTTAACTACGGCGCTGCGACCGGCGTGAGTCTGCTGATTCCTGACCACCTCCATACAGGTGCCTCTTCCAATGCTCCACCATGCAGTAGAGGCTGGCTCTTGCTTGAGAGCCCACTTCTCCACTTTTTCCTTGCCTCTCTTTCCTCCACATATGCAAAATGCCATGTAAAGCGCACTATTGTACTTACTTGTTCTATTGGTAAAGCTTAAGCTTGCCACATAGGCATAAAGTCCGATGTGGCAAGTTAATCAAGAAGAGAGAGACTAATTTGGTGACCCAAGGAAGAAACGGTGCTAAGCGCAGTACCTAGGTGAAAAGACAATTTTGAGTCTATAGCTAATTAAATGAAGCAAACTTAGCAACACCATTTCATTGGAAGAGGTCACCCTTGGCAAATGCAATAATACTAGTATTTCAGTCCTATTATATAAGAACGCTTTTGACACTACACTAGTGTCAAAAACGCTCTTATATTATGGGACGGAGGGAGTACGAAGAAAGAGATAGAGAGGAGTAAAAAAATATACACTTATAGCCAACCTTGTTGTAGTATGAGTGACTAAGTGATGACTATGTATGACATGCCAACATCAGATAGCCTAACGCACCGTGTTAAATCTCCAAGGGCGCGACATCGCGAGCGACGCGACGGTCGTGGTAGGCGCGACCATGATACGGGCTGCTGGCAGCCCTTGGATCTGAGATCAAACGGCCGCATGCTAAGTTGCTGAAAATTTGCAGAATAACCCTCCAGGATAGGATATTCACCCATAGGTCTAGAATCACGCCATGCAACCGTTCGATCTCAGATCCAAGGGCTCTCGGAAGCCCGTGATCATGGGAGAATGGAAAGTCACTACCTGCTGCTCAGATGCTGGCAGTTCGCTTCCTACTCGCCCCCGCACGCCCTTTAATACTACGACGGTTCGCTTCCTAGTCGTCCCGCCCATTCACATTACGGCAGTTCCACTAATCCTAACCTCCTCCCAAATCCATGGCGCCCCAAATCTCCCCGATCGGGCGGTGAGTACAAGGTTAGAACCATCACCGGCGATGAGTTCGACGTCATCTACACCCGTACTTCCGCGACGGTGAAAGGATGCCTTTCTCGCTTCAGACGCATGTTCGAAGTCTCAGATGATGAGTGGGTCGCTGGGCTAGATGTTGAGTACACCACAGTCATGGGAAGAGAGAAGGATCTAAAGGATGAAGAGAGGAAGAAGCCCGCCATGATCCAGGTTTGCGTGCATGACTTATGCTTAGTCTACCACGTATGCCATGCCGATGTTGAGTGCCAGGATTTTAAGGACTTCATCGAGAGCAACCTAGTCAAATTCACATCAGAGACTTTGGTAACGACAAAGAAGTCATGCGCCGATAGGCCTCGTTGTAGGCAACACCTTTGACCTCCAAAAGAATCGGCCGGTGTCCTCGCTCGCCCTTCAATGCTGACTTCGGCAGGAGCCATGGTTCATCCTTCAGACGTAAACCGGAGAAACCTCCATACACGCTTTCATCGCATGCATGGCAGCGGAATGTACTAGATATAGACCACATCCAAGACGCTGCAATGGATGGCTACCTTTGTTTCAATATCTACAAGGTTTGATGAAGAGCAACAACCAAGTTTGTTCAAGCAAAGAAGTATCGCCAAGAGGAAGAGGGACAAGGACAAAGTCGAGGACGGGATGAGGACTCCGAGTAAGGTGGCAATGTCGCTGCTCATGGTGGTTCTAAACTTCTAATGCAGTGTTCACCGGATTAGTTGCATAGTTTAATTTCAGGTGTGCTTAGTTTAATTTGAGGGTGTGTTGTGCTGAGCCCCAAGCAGAACTATGTTATGTTTCTTCTTGTTACTTTAACTCTTCAAAGACGCATAAACTAGTATTTCTTACATTTCATCTTTTAGTTGGTATAGTACTACCACTGCTTTCTTCACATTATATACGTACAATATATATGGCCAACATCATATAGCCAGCAGTTTAGTTGTCAAAGAATTTCAGGGTGCTTAGTTTTGTCAAAGAATTCTAGGTGCTTAGTTTTATTTGAGGGTGGGTTGTGCTGACACCATTATTGTGACTAGCCTTTTAATAGTACTATATGCATAATTTGGCAACGAGCGCTCTCTATATATACTACCTCGTCTGGTTTATAGGTCCCTTTAGTTTGTGTCAATTTTGATTAAAGATTTAACTAACAAAATATTAATGCATGTCAAGAAAAATTATCTCATTGGATTCGTACTTGAACATAGTTTTCAAAAATATAATGTTTGGTGACATGCTTAGACAGTTTGTTAGTTTAATCTATGGTCAAAATTTGGCACGAAATATAATGGGGACCAATAAACCCGGACAGAGGTAGTACCACCTTTTTTTTTATTTCAAGTTTTGCACCATGGCGCAATCCATCGATACTACTGCTGTACAAAAGTATACATTTTTTAAAAGGCTAGAGGGCGGGGTTGTCTAGCTTGGTCGGTTTCACGAGAGGCGAGGGCCTTTGTGATTTGACGGCTCATTACTACTGGAAGGTGGGGCCTTGTGATTTGACTGTTCGTATAAATGCGCCGACGACCTGATCGAGAAGGAGCAAAGAACCGTGCGGTATACTCAAGTTTTCCACTGTAGTAGTACTGCGGCGGAGGAGCATGAAACACGGAAGCCCAGTGCCATATGGCGATAAAAAATGATCTAATTTGCTAGTCATCTCATTGTCAGCATTGTTATATTCATTCCCTCAAAAAACAAAAACCATTGTTCTATTCATGCCTCGCAGAGAACGTGACACGTGCGGCGAAACACCCGAAGAAAAAGATGAAACACAGCAGCAAAAGAAGAAGGAAGATTATCACCCCAAATGATCTAATTCACCGCGGAGTCGTAACTGCTTCTTCATCGCCTCCACGACCTCCATCTCCTTGCGCGTATCCTCCGCCATCTTCTTCATTCTGTCCATGACGCAGGATTTCTCGACGCGAGCCTTCATCATCTGTTCCATGACCGCATTACGTACCTCGACAGCAGCCGGGTGCTCGATCCGGAGCTTCGCCAACTCCTCCTTCTGTTCCATGACGAGGGCCTGCAGCATCTTCATCGAGGAACTACTATTCTCATGCGGCTTCTTCCAGCCGGCGTTCTTATCCTTCAACAGGTCGATCTCATGGCAGAGCTTCGCCTTGTCCTCCTGAAATTGCAGATTCGACGGTCGCCTTCTTGTCCGAGGCAATACTCTTCTTCAGGAGCATCACCAAGCCGGCGGTCAACTCCCCCTCCTGATTGAGCTCAGCGGGCATGTCGTCGAGGCTCTTCTTCAGAAACTTCGTCAAGCCATGGATGAACTCCTTCTGCTTATTGAGGTGCTTATTGAGCTGATCGGGCATGCTGTCGAGGGATAACGACTCTAGCTCCGCTGCTCGGCATGTTCGCCTCATGGCTAGGGCGCCCCGAGAGCCATCTCCTGCCGTGAGAGATCTTTCGAGGTCTCGCGTGGCGGCGAGCCCTCTTTTTTTCTGCAGCCTTGGTTGCCGCTCCCTTGTTACGAGTAGTTCTCGACCCAGAGCTCGCCACCGCCATGGAAACGACGGACGAAGAAGAAGCACTTATGAGGAGGAAAGGTAGAGTAATTTTTGGTTAGGTAGTTCCCTTTTATAACCTAAGTACTAGCACTAGTAGTACTAATACCTGCATAGTGGGAACACGCTCAGGTTTGGTACGCATTAGTAGGTGTGAGCAGGCTTTGAATGTGATGGGAACAAGGTAAAGATTAATTGATGGTTTTGGTTTCGAGGCCCAAACGGCTCCCAATGAGTTTAGCGGAACATAAATTTCAAGTTCTACACTGCTCAAATTGTAAATATTATGTTATCACAAAATTGGCACAAAATACGAAGGAGACCAATGGAAGTACTACTAGCAACCCACGATTTAACTACTGCATGCGCCGCAGTGGAGTAATAATGTCTTTCTTCCGCCTCACGCCCACTCAATTTGCATGCGCTGTATTAATTGACCATCAATGAAGTGAACGACTTTACACGCGTCCAAATTATCACATGGGGTGGATCTTGGTACAAAATTGCGTCCGCCGTGTACCCGCTGCAGTGCGTGCGAGGAATGAGTGCGTAGGTGGCGTGCGTGCACATCTTCGCTTCGGCATGTACCGCCAAGATGGCTCGTGGAGGACGAGTACATTCTTCTCGAACCAGCAGCACGTCATCGTGATCAATCCACGCAAGGAGGTCGCGATAACGCCTCCACATGTGCCACGTGGCTTCATGAACTGTAAGAGAGACACCGTGTAGCGTGCCATTGGTATTCTAATTTACTTGTTTTGCACATACCCAAGTACTAGTAAGGTACACGTGCATTGCACGCATCAGATTTTGCAACCAAATTATGAATAAATACCACACTATAGCATGTAAGCTCTGAGTCATATATGCGTGATGTAGCCCTTCGCTTAATTCTTATAGTTCATCTCATTCAAAATCAATTAGTTTTATAAAAAGCTAAGAACGCGTGAATAGGAAAAACATGGGATTATAGTGGAATGTCGCCTTGAATCCTACACGATTATACGAGTGTTTGATTGTGCATAGAAAAAACGCAGAATTCTTTCAAAGAGGTTTGAGTGGATGGGATGTTTCCTATGAAATCTAGTGCAAATGAATCATATGAAAAAATTCCTATGGTTTACAATCCTATGAATCAAACAACCGAGATAGGAAAAATTCCTAATGATTAGAATCCTCCAAAATTCCTTTGAGAATCCTTTGAATCAAATAAGCCCTTAATCTATTTTATGATTCATGGGATTGTGCATTGTAAAGCATAAAGTAAAAAAGAAATGGCAATTCAACTAGAAAAAAAGTTTGGGCAGTTATGATACGGAATTCTAGAACAAAAGAGAATCACTATTGTTTTGAGGTTTGTGCATTATGCTTAAGTTCAACCATGGAGTCTGCTAGATTGTACATGTGGCAAAATCCGGTGGGGGGCTAGAAGATGGTGCGAGGGGCCGAGTGGAGGGATACTATGAAGGAATGCACAAGTGCGAGATCGATATTTAGAGAGAGGGGGTGAACACATGCGTTGTTGCACGCAGTGGCGGAGCCATGAAAAATAAATGAGCTAGGGGGCCAAGCATTGCTAATCCTTTACGAGGAGGGTCAATTCATGAAATTAAACCTTTTTAGCAGCAATTGTCTAATGATCACATTCATATTAGCCTCGATATATAGTGATGTTAGGGGGCAGGGCCCTTACTGCCCCCTGTCTTCGCCATTGTGCACGCGTCTGAGAGATGAAGCGGAAGGCATGGATGATGAGAGGGGGACGTTGGATATATAATTAATGTGGGTGTATTAGCTATATATGTTAATCCTATATAGAGAGGTATAGATTGATCGATGTGGACGTGGGAAAGAGGGTGAGACCTCACTGGATATATCGATTGATCGGTTTGTGTGGAAAACTATGAAAGACCTAGCTATATACACACATACATACAGGAACATCGATCGTTGCGCATGCACGCGTGAGAAATAAAGAATGCCCGATATGATGGAGAGGGGGGTGTGTGTGGGTGTGTGCCTTCATGGGAGACCGACCTGAAGAAAAAGATTGCATGCGTGCAATGGATAATGCCGACTAGTAGTGTGTGTGCATGCATGCACGAGAGAAAGTTAGTGGTACAATTATAAAGAGAAGACTATTGTGTGGGTGTAAAAGAATAGGTGAGGTCATAATCAATGTAAAGTTGAATTCAAATATTTGAATAAGAGATCCTGATGTTTGAAACCCATGCATGCATGAATATAACAGAGATCTATGCGGTGTGGTTTGGAAACGAGCATGTTGTAATGTATACACATTGAACAAGGTCAGACCGATTTGAATTTGAGATACCGATGGCAGACATCATTTGCCCACGTCGCATCCGTGCATGGACAAACTATTCTAATTGGAGATGATGGGCGGCTTTCGCATCACATATCTATATCTATACCCCTATATATATATTTTTTTATTGTGTGCGGGTAACTTTAACTTTGAAAGATGGTCGTTGGGTGAGGCGAATCCGATGGTCCAAAGATGGCAAATTTGAGCACTATTGGCCGTTAGATATCATCCAGATTCCACCACATTTCACCACATGTATAATCTAGAAGACTCCATGGTTGAACTTAATCATAATGCACAAACATCAAAACACAAGCACTTCTTATTTGTTCTAGAATCTTCCGTATCAGAACTGCCCAAATGTTTTTCTACATGATTTGCCATTATTTGTTTTTAATTGATGTCTTACAACGCACAATTCCATGAATCTTAAAATAGATTAGCTTTCTTATAAAAATTAGATGATTTTGAATGAAATGAACTATAAGAATTAAACGAACATCTACATCATGCATATATGACTCAAAGCTTGCATGCTATAATGTGGTATTTATTCATAATTTGGTTGCCAAATCTCATGCGTGCAATGCACGTACCTTACTCTAGTCTAAATGGTGTTTGTGTGTGTTGTGCGTGTTGAGGTGCAAATTGTCTTTTTTGGGTACACGTTAAGCTTGTTCTTCCAAATTTCAAGCCGCTACTTTGTTATGCGAAAATTGAAGCTAGCGCCTCTCAGATATCGTGGCCGTGAAACTCCCGCCTCTTCAACCCGCGCTTTGTTAGCCCAAAATATTTAAGATATATCTTTGTCTCACAGTGCTCCAACAACTCCTCCATCTCAACCCGCGCCTTGCTATTCAAATTACAACGCACGCGAAAACTCCCACCTCCCGTGAAATCCCGACACGTGAAATGCCCGTGGTACCCTGAACCGAAAGAACCGCCTCAAATCGGTGGGGGTACTTTCGTAACTTACCCCACATTTCGACAAGCGCGCCTCTAAGCCATGGTTCCCCACGCCATCCCATCCGCCCACCCATTCAGACACCGAGGCCGCGAAACCCGCGACGAAAACCCCCACACCCTGCTCCGTCCGCCACCCAGCCGAGCCTCTTCCCCGACGACGCCGTCCATAGCAACACTCGACGTCCCTCATCCACCGCATCGGATGAGGATCCGCTGTCGATCTCATCGTCCCGCCGGTTCAGCCACCCCGCCCTCCACCTCCAAGGAGCTGCCCGACGTTCCCCTCGCCTTTTCGCGCCACCTCCATTCCCACACCCCCGCCTTCACCGCACCACCGAAGAGCATCATCATCACCGCTTCTCGATGAAGCTGCGCCTAATCAGCGCCACCAAAGAGGTTGTACACTAATCGCCGATTTTCTTCTTGATTCGATCTCACGGTGTTGCCGGCGCCGTCCCGAGCCGACACGGCGCTGCTCCATCCACGGCGGCATCGCCGCCACTTCCTCCACGGCGCCGCTTCCTCGGCGGTGACGCCCACATCAAGAGGAGCTGCTGCTGCTTTAGCTTCGCCGCTGCTGCTGCTCGCTTCTTGCTCTCGGTCCCTTCCTGGTCTGCTTGCTATTGCTTTTGTTCGCGCTGCTGCTCTCGCTCTTGCTCTTGCTTGCGATGCTGCTCGATTTGGCTACACTTCATTCGACTGAATCGACTTTTGGGTCACTCAATTTTCAAGGTTGGGCTGCTGGGTGAAGGAAGAACCAGCCGCAGCGAGGAGGGGGGCTCGCCGGAGAGGTACCCCACTATCTATCTTAGGGTTCGTGGATGGGGCGGTGGTCGCCGGTGGTGGCGGCGCGGTGGCGTGGGGATCGCCGGAGAAAAGCTCGCACGGGGGGCTAGAGGATGGCCGGGCGGCGCGGACCGCGGTGGGGAGTGTTTCGGGCGGGCGGCGCGGCGACGGTCGGGCGGCGGCGGGGCTGCTGTTTGGCGGTGTTGCTCAAGCTCAGGGGTGGAGGTTGAAGATGAACCGCAGGCCCTTGATTTCGTATCCAACGGCTGCAAAATCGACCGACCAGAGATGAAAAGTCACGACCGACGTAGCCTCACCTTGCTAGTGCGCTCAATTTTGACAAAGAAAATTCAGTTTCAAAGCACAATTCAGTTTCGGCGCTTAGGTTCAGGCCGGCGCTTAAGTTCAGTTTCGGCGCTAAGTTCAGTTTCGACGTTAAGTTCAGAGATGAGCGGCTGATGTATTTTACATCTAGCACTTTGTGGTTATGTATTTTACGCCATGTATTGAGATGCTATTAGAATTCCACTCAGGTTAACGTTGTTCGTTGTCTCTCTTGTCCCGCTTCAGCCTCGGCGTCGACAACTCACCGGAGCTGCTCTAACGATTTAAACCCTCCATCACAGCGGAGCAATACCTCGGGCTCCATCTCCAGACGCCTAAGATCTTCTTCCCCTCCTCCGACAGCAAAGTCAGCCGGAGCATCCTCACCGGCCAACCCAATCACGCTGAGATCGACATGGCTTCACCAAAGAGGTTGTACACTTGTTGCATCTCTTTTTTACTCTACATGTTATATATATTGTCCACTGAGCACTCGTAGTAACGGGAAATACGATTATTTTATCCTACTATATGACAAGCAATGAGGTACCAGGCAACTTAGCTATCAGTGATGGACTCTCTTGAACGCCATCATTATTTATCTCTGCGCTTTGAGCTGTGCGTTTGTCGATGGGCCTGGGAGTTGAGCTAGTATGGCAGTGGCTTGGGTCCAAAGTAATAGAAGTAGCACAAAAACATTTTTTGTGTAGGATTTTCCTTGCTCAAGCCTGCCTACTAGAATCGCCAGTGCTTGAAAGGAAAAGTGAATGAAAAACATAGGAATTGGAAAGTTTCCTATGGTACTACTTTTCATGAATTTGGTGCAAAGGAATGGAGCAAAGGAAAACTGAGGATTTGTTCCTTTAGTGTCTCCTTGAAAGAAAAACCGAGGAATTCTAATTTCCACTTCTCCTCCTTTTCATATTCCTATTCATCAAGCACAAGACTAAGAGATAGTAGCATAATAGCATTATAACCGTACATTTTCTTGTGGTTTGACTTAATCTCACCATGCTTTTTTGCATCCTGTGATCTTCCAATTGTTGTGAATCAAACACCCAGATTGGCGTAAACTTTGTTTTTAAATTCTCTATTTTGCACGTGCATTCCTATCCTATTCCTGTCTATTTCCTATCCCTGCATTGTTAGAATCCTCAAATTCAAACAAGCCCTTACTCAATTACTTCACACAGATATGTGTCAAAGAAAACCTTGTGTGGTTTGTCCTGCTCCTCTGCGGTCAGGTTCCACCCCAGCTCAACCGCTCCAACGACGGAAGGGTTCACCACAGCAGGATCCGCCTCCGCACTGTCTTCGCCACTCGATCTTCTTCCCGCCGCAGCCACGATAACCTGCATTACCATCATCAATCGAAAGCAGATGACCTTGAGGACTACACGGGTCCGCAAGAGAGGTCGACTCTTCCTTGTCCGCCACGTTATGCGCCGCTAATATGATGACATGCTACATTATCATCGTGTTCACCTATTAGACTCGAGTCAGGTCCAAACTAATGCTGCTAAAACTTGCCGCTTTATGATAACATGCTACATTATCATCGTGTTCACCTATTATCATCGTGGTACATATTGGGGCAGCAATCAAGACTATCTGCCTACTATCCGTTAATCTCCGTGTCTACTATGAGTTTCATGTTGGGTGCAAACAAACATTAAAGGAGCCATTATCTGTATTTTTAACTAAAGCTATTATCCGCTCGCTATCATTGGTTTTGGGTCTATCCAGTTTGCTACCATCACTCGGATTTGTGCATGCACTCCTTACATAATCTCACTATGTTTTATTCCTATGCATGCCAGCTTATTGTACACAATGGAACTGACCATGTAGAGCAAAAGAGACGAGCATTGCGTGGCAATAAAATTTCATGCAGACGTTGTTCCATGGTGGGCGCAAAGGCAGCCCCCTCCACCCATTTTGGATCGAATCAAGAGGAAGATAACTATTCGAGGGGGATTCGAAGGAGAAGACCACCCTATTTACCCCATGAGGTCTTCGCCTAACTTGGCATGCTCATGTTGGTAATATCATGCATATGGTGCCTTGCATTGCTTATCAGATACATTAAAGATGTCATCCGCTTAGTTTAGACATCCTTTGTGTCAATGCCATCTATTTAGTTTCTTTATCGATATGTGAATCATGCAATGCCATCTTGTCTAGCCTGGCATCATATATGTGAATTTTGCAATGCCACCCTGGTTAGCCACCATCTTATATGTGAATTATATCATGCCATCATTTTTTATTATGTGTTAAATTTGTCAACAATTTTAGTACATTCAATTACTCTTCCTGTGCATCAGCCATTCGCACGGTCATGGAAAAATCTGGAGTGGAAACAAGGTCTTCAGAGCGCATAATGCTATCTCGACGGCGCATGTCTTGTTGGTTACCGATAGCTCCTCGAGGAGGATTCAGAGACAGATGACCAGTCATATTTCCCCGAGGTGCATGCCCTAACTTGGCAGGTTATGTTACTCATATCGTGTATGGTATCTTGCATTGCTATGCCATTTGCTTAGTTTAGACATGCTTTGTGTGAATGCCACCTGCTTAGTGTCTAATTACCATATATGTGAATTATGCAATGCCATGTTGTTGCAAGACATTATATATGTGAATTATGCAATGTTATCTTGTTGCAAGGCATTATGTATGTGAATTATGCAATGCCATGCTGTTTAGGCAAGCGCCATATATGTGAATTATATCATGTCATTCTTTTTTTGTATTTCTCATTGCTTTTGTCGACAATGTTTGTATATTCAACTGCTTCTTCCTGCATCAGCCATTTGAATTGGTGATGGAGAAATCTGAGGAAAACAAGGTCTTCGAGAGAGAATGCTACCCGTCAAGCAGATATCTTGCTGGTTACGATAGCTCTTCAGAGGAGGATTCAGAGGCGATGACCAGTCCTATTATCCCCGAGGTGTATGCTCAAACTTGGCAGGATTATATTACTCATATAATGCATATGTTGTATTGAAATGCTTAGTTTTTACATCATATACACAATATTGAATGCCATCTCCTTAGTTGACACATCATATATGCAATTTCCCTCTGCTCACTTCCTTAGTATATAAATCATATATTTGAATTATGTCATGCCATGATGTTTACATAGACAGCATGTATCTGAATTATGGCATGCCAACCCATTTTCTGAAGACATAATATAGTTATATCATCTCATCCTGTTTACATAGTCATCATATTTTAAATTATGTCATTCTATCCGTGAATTATATCATGCCATTATGTTTCCATCGACGGCATGTTTGTGATTTATGGCATGCCAACCACTTTAATAGACACATCGATAGTTATATCATGTCATCCTGCTTACATAGTCATCATATTTTGAAGTATGTCATTCTATCCTGTTTAGTTAGCCATCATACATGTGAAATTGTGTCATGCTATCCTGCTTAATTAGCCATCATATATGTGAAATTATGTCCTGCTATTCTGTTTGCTTAGACAACATAAATGTGAATTATTTCATGCCCTGTTTTCTTCCCTACTATCCATTGCACTGCTCTATCTTACAATGTCTGTACATTCAATTACTTTTCTTGTTTATCAGCCATTTCAATTGGAGGGAGTGATGGCGTATCTGTGGGAGTAAAACACGGTCTTCGAAAAGATCGTATACCGTCGATGCAGATAGAACCATGGTTGTACTTGCCCAAGAATCAGCCCCACCACACATAACCCACACTCATGCAGATTGTACCCCTACCCAGCCCTCAAGGACACAACACCGTCTCCACCACAGTAGCACCCAAACACGAAAGCAGTTAGTAAGGCAACCGCAGTGCCCAAATCACGAGGACCACCACTCCGAACCCAAGTCAACGCTTAAAGCGTAAGAAGAATTGTTCTCGTGTCAGGTTCCGTAGCTATGGTTCATACTACTTTGCTCTTGCATCATCAGATTTATCGATACCAACCAATTTCAAATTTGAAGGATGCAATTGAAACTCCAATGGAGCAACAGTATGTTTTAAACTTGTTTCTTCAACGTGTTTGGCTGTTTGCTGTTGTAACTTGCTCTATGTTGATTTCAGTTTCAATTGAATAAACAGTTATGTTCTCATGCCATGCACATTACAAGTGTTGTTATTGCTGTGTAGTTTCCCACACTTATATTCTGTCTATGCTGCTTTGTCTTAAATAGATATGATTTGAACTGTATCTATCTTGATTTGGCAACATAAACTATAATGATATAGACCATACAGTGACCATACTACATAGATATATGTTTGTTTCATACTTTTATCCTGTCCACCTTACTACTGAACTGGTTTACCAAAATGAGTTTCATATACTACATTGTAAACCTGAGATGTGCTTGTTTGTTTCTCTTTTAGAACGCGGATAAAATATTGGAGAAGAGTACCCTATTATGCAATGGTAAAGGAAGTAATGCAGATAAGGTTCAAGATAGTGAGACATCCCTGTTGGTCTCCATGAAAGCTGATAAACACTATATTGAGGACACTGAGACAACCCCAAAGTCCTGCCTTGATGTAGTGTTCGAAGTTATCGGTTACCATCGCCGCACAAGCTCTTCAACTCGCTGTTC
This sequence comes from Aegilops longissima, assembly GCA_021605205.1. Classification (NCBI taxonomy): domain Eukaryota; kingdom Viridiplantae; phylum Streptophyta; class Magnoliopsida; order Poales; family Poaceae; genus Aegilops; species Aegilops longissima. The sequence goes on along the minus strand of CM038679.1, from coordinate 614,004,938 downwards.
TGAATTAGTTCGCTTCTTGAGTCTCAACTTCAAGTTGAAATACATCGATCGATGTTATGCGACGGAAGTCAAGGATCGAGGATGTCCCTCAGAATCCAGATGCATACTTTCGTGCAACAAATAAGTTACTGGAGGACTTAAGCGCCAAACAAGAGAAAGTTAATAAGCTTGCTAAGCATCTTGCCAAGATTATGGGTACCTGTGATATTGTTTCTTGAGCTCTTCAAGTGGTTTTAGTTCTCGACTTGTTTTGCTGCGTGTCTATATGCTCTGTGTTCCCTATATTTGCACCGGTGGCAAACTTTGATGCCTAGTGGATGTAATATGTAATAGCCGTGATAGCCTAGTGTAAGTTGCTTGCTTATTTATTTCCTTGTTGTCTTGTTTATTTGTTTGCTTGTAGTCGCAGTTCTTTTTCGCGGTTTGCTAGTGGCTGCAATAACCTATTTTTTAAAACTAGGCCACAATAACCATGGGCTAATATTTACCGTAGTGACACCGACCCACGGGCTGTAGAAATAGTGGGCCTTCTACGGTCAGATAAACAAGTGGGACTTCTACGGGCGAGAAACAATGGGCCTTCTACGGCCATATAAACAATGGGCCTTCTACGGCAGATCATCAATGGGCCTTATACGGGCAAGATGATCGACACAAAGATGGGCCAATAACAGTCAGATTATGGCCGTAAACGGGCTAGAGTTGGAATCGTCCGTTCATGGGCCGACCATAACGGGCCATCATTAATAGGCCGTATTTCATGATGCTATGAAAACGACCCAACGTGTTAACGGACCACAAACGGGCCGACTGTAACCATGGGATGAATTTGGCCCATAAGCAGAAAATGACAGTAACGGGCCGTAAGTAAACGAATGGTGGAAATGTGCCCAAGAATAAATGGGCTCTGAGAAGGCCGAAAGATAACATGGGCTGGAAACGACCCAACGGAATAACGGGCCCTTAATGGGTATGAAGTGATACACTGTTCATTACGGGCCAGTTTCACCACGGGCCGTTAATGGGTGTAAAGTAATACACTGTTCATTACATGCCGGTTTCACCACGGGGCGTTAATAGGCCAAGAGTTACATAGGGCCTCATATGGGCCGAAAGACGTCATGGGCCATACATGAGCCAGATGTGAAAACGGACTGGAATCGTAACGGGCCTTGGGTTAGCGGGCTGTAAATTGGCTATATGCTAACAGGCCGTTAACAAGCTTTTACATGGGCCGCCCGCCACCTTTTGACCAAGTCAAACGGGCCGCCTTTTCATAGAATGGGCCTCATGGGCCATGCCACGGTCGACGATCATAGGCGCCTTCGTCCAATGAGTGGATGACATCTCGTCTCAACGGTGAGCCGACACGCAGCTTCCTCCAGCCAATGATGATTTTACATGGAAAATCCCCATTGGTCGGGCTGTTAACGGGTTATCGGATCCAAAACCCGACCCGATAGCTTAACAGCGCCCGCTACGGTGGATGCCACGGTCGGTCACCCTTGACGAAAGCACTTCTGTGACGCGCGATTTATCGTCATGGAAGTGGACACTTCCGTGATGATAATTTTTGTAATGTCATGGAACACTTCTACGACAACGCATGCATGACTATCTTGATTCTGTCATAAATTTGTCATGGATGTACATGCATGACAAAAAACGCGACCTACTGTGACAAACACGTATCATCACGGAAGTGTATTTTTTGTAGTGTTAATTCGTGTATTTGAAGGAAGTGCAAATGGGCTGGGATTTCTTAGATAATATAAATGGGTCGCATTGACGCCAAATTATTTGTTCACCCAGCCCAAAGATATGGATTGTACATTCTAGAAAACATGGGTTAAATATATGCCACATTTTTATGGGTTGACATGTGGGCCAATAGGTCGGCTTTCACGCAGGCGCTTGTCAACTTGGTCGCTATGCACCTTCAATCTCTCGCCTTTCTTCCTCCAGCCCGCCAGACCGCTCGTCCCGCCCTCCGCGGTTAGCGGTTTACTTAGCACGCACCGCTGCGAATCGCTACCCCACCGCCGCCAGCTATCCTCCACCCTCCACACCTCCTCGTTATTCTCCACCGACCGCAGCCCCACGCCGCACTGTAACTAGTTATAACCCTTCTCCTCCACTCAATCTGCAACTCCACTACCACGCCATCCCATCTCCGAGTCGCTCCTGCCCGGCATCAAGGTTGCCCACCGCCATCAAGGCCAAAAGCGGCATGGTCAACAAATGAGAGTCATCGGAAGAGAATCAGACGGGAGAGCTCGACGGCTGGGACCCACGAGGTCCATGGTCGCACGCAAGGAAAGTTCCTCCTTATTAAGCTGAAAAAATGTTTCCTCCACCGACAGCTGGGACCCACCGGCTGTATCTTCGCACGGATGGAAGTGCCTCCTTGTTATGCGAAAAAATTATTCTCCCGCTGACAACCGGGACCCATCAGATTGGTGGCTGACTTGTGGGCCTAGTAAGCGGACGGTACGCAGGGCTTTGTTAACTTAATCAACAAATGATTCTAGTAGCTGGACCGTTGGATGTTAATCCAACAGCCGTGTTCTTCTTCAACCTCTCGTTTGCTCCTCGCCTCCCGTGGTAGCACTGCTGCCCAGGCCGCCAAGACCAACCAGTCAAGTTTTCCACTCTTCCATCTGCGACTCCACCGCCTGCCTTCCCCATCTCCGGTCATTCTAGTCTGGGCCTCGCCATCGCCCAACGGCCTTTGGTGCGCTCGGCACGGTGTGGTCAACGTGATCAACAACCGAGAGTCATCGGAAGATGACTGTACGTGAGAGGCTGACAGTGGGGACGCACCACGCCCATGGACAAATGCATGCAACGGAAAGCGGTGTGGTCAACGTGGTCAAAGAACGACTTCCATCGGAAGTGTACTGTACGTGGAGAGGCTGACAGCTAGGTCCACAGCCGCAGCAAGGAATTGCCTCCTTATTACGCGGAAAATAATGATTCCTCCACCTAACAGCAGGGACCCACCGAATGGGCCACCGTATTTTGCAAAAAAAACATTTCCCCCTGACTGCTAGGACCCACCGGACGGGTCACCGTATTTCGCGAAAAAACGCTCCTCACTGTCACCGACCCACCGGAAGTGCCTCCTTATTATGCAGAAAAAATGAATACTCCCCGCTAGCCGGGACCAACCTTGGTGGAGGCTGACTTAGGGCCTACTAAGTTGACGGGATGGAGGGCTTTGTCAACTTAGTTAATATGAACGATTCTAGCTCCAAAGGATCAGACGATGTCTATCCAACGGTCAGAGTGCTTCTTCAACCTCTCTGGTCTTCTTGCACCACCGCCAAACCAGCGCCGGTGGTGCCGCTGTGCTCTCGGCTCCCGTGGCTGGTCAGGATGCCGCTGGAGGCCTCACAGCCCCCTACTACGCCCACCGCTTGCCAGGCCATCCCTCTACTCACCCACACCCCTGTTATTCTACGGCGACGACACTCACACCGCAGCCAAACGAGTGAACCCTGGTACTCCTCTCCACACGGGCTTCCACTGCCGTGTCTTCCCCGGCTCCGTGTTGTCCCCTTCCTAGGCCTCGTCATTGTCCACCGCCTTGGTGCTCTCTCCGCGGCTTGGTCAACATGGTCATGGAACGACTTCCATCGGAAGAGTACTGTACGTGGAGAGGCTGACAGCTGGGTCCATGGCCGCAACAAGGAAGTGCCTCCTTATTACGAGCAAAATAATTATTCCTCCACCGATAGCGGGACCCACCGGATGGGCCACCGATTTTGCAACAAAAACGCTTCCCCGATCGCGGGACCCACCAGCTTACATCTTCGCACGCAAGGAAGTGCGTCCGGCAAAAATCGATTCGCCGACCGCCGGACCCACCAGCTACATCTTCGCACGCAAGGAAGTGCTCGATACCGGGACCCACCTGGTCGAAACGCACGAGCGTTGTTATTCTGGTCGTGAACGTAATGCATATACTGGTCGATGTAGAGGCGCCAGACGCGTCGTAGTAGAGGCGCGCACGTAGCATGTACACGCATACAGCCGCCAGGGTGCAAGAAAGAAATACGCCACGATGTGTACATACGGGCGGGTTTCGAACGCCTATCATGGCACACGCACGGCCAGTGGCTCGTACATGGCTGGGTCGGAACGGAGAAACAACGTCGTCGTCGTGTTCATGGGGAGGCAACGGAATGCATCGTGTTCATTGGGAGGCAATGGAACGCGTGGGAGCCAACCGGCTTGGACGGAACAGCCGATGGAAACGAGGTCTGGCGTACCGCAGAACGGAGGAAACGGCCTTGTGTTCGACCGGCCACGTTCGATATGGGATCCTGTTCATTGGCAGGGGTCTGGCGTACCGCAAAACGGAGGAAACGGACCTCCTATGGTCGAAACGGGGGTCCTGTTGATCGGGAGGGGTGTGGCGTACCGCAAAACAGGACTCCATGGGATACCGCTCATCTCCACCTTCGACCCTCCACCTCCACGGCTATCGCTCATCCACCGTCGACCTCGCCCAGCCTCTACCGCGATCGCTCATCCACGGGCCCTGCTCATCCAGCCTCCACCGCTTACTCCACCGGCTACTATTCAACTAGCCCTCTCCACGGGCTCATGTTCAACCACCCTCCACAAAGCTAATGTTCATCCATCCTCCATCGCTCATCGCTCATCCATCCCTCCACGGGCTGGTCATGTTCATCCTGCCTCCACGGGTCCCGTTCTTCCAGCCCCAACCAGCTCAATCGATCGGGTCCTGCTCATCCGGAGGCAACACCACGTGGTCCTGCTCATCCACCCCCACCAGAACTGCTCATCCAAACCCCCTAGCAACGCCACTCGCTCATCCAGAGGCAGATCAATCAGCTTCAGCTTAGCAGCAGATGAAGCGAATCGCCGATCGGGTTCGCTTAACATCCATCGATCGATCGCCGGGTTCAGAACGCGTAGCCTACAAAGGTAATCGCCGGGTTCGCTAGAGCCCAACGCCGCCGGGTTCGTTAGAGCCCAACGCCGCACCCACACGCCCGCTTATTTAGAGAAACGCGCATCGCCGCCCCGACCACCCACCGTAACCGTAACACCTCGATATTTTCTTCGCCTCGCTTCTACCACGGTTTTTCCGTCATGTACAGCCCAAAGAATATCATGCAGCTGCGCTCGCCCGCCCAGACTTAAAAGCCCATTTTCTCGTCATGATTTTTGTCATAGAAGTAGGACCCCACCACATCTATGATGATACCGGTTTTGTCACAATTATCGCCATAGAAGTGTCATAAGTATGACAGGAAAAAAACTGCTCGCCCAAAATGTCACGGATGTGTCTTTTTTTGTAGTGATGACCGAGGGAACCAAGTACCATTCATCAATCTCTCGAGTGGGCTAAGCGTGGATGATCTTGATGTTTGTAGCAAACCCAGAAGGATGACAACCCATGGCAAACATGTATGCTTCATTCCCGATGAAGCCCTAGAGACACACAGTGTTTGGATCAATATACTATCTCGCTTAGGTGGTTGAGCACCATGAACACCATCTTGAGGCATACCTTGTTGCCCAAGTCCTGAGATCACAGGATGATACATGGTCATTCAATCAACTTGCTACAATTGTTTGACATTCCCAAAAGTTCAAGGTCATGAGCTTAATAGTTGAGACACCAAGACAACAGCAATTAATTAAAAGAGGTCTTGTGGATATGCCCCACATATTCAGATGTTGATCAACTCCAAGGTTGGAGCTGGGACATATCTACTTGACAGAGAGCACATACCTCTTAGGCCATATTTTGAGGACAATGAAGTTGTAATGGATGCATCACATCATACATCTATTGAGGCCCAAGAGAAGATTGAGAAGGCAAAGGTTGCTAAAGCAAAAAGGCAGCAAGTGCTCTAGGTACTTCAATTGCTAATCTCAAGACCAAGCAAGATCAGTTCACATACCGCTATAAGCAACCCCGAGGATAGAGAAGAGTCCGCCAACTTGACTATGAATCAGAGAGCTTAGAGAGGATTGTGGATTATAAGATGTACAACCTTGTGTTGGGGAACGTTGCATGGGAAACAAAATTTTCCTATTTAACACCCAAGATCCAATCTAAGAGATGACCATCTACTTAAAGGAGAGATTGGATCTATATACCATTGTAGATCGCTAAGTTGAACTGCTAAGAAACGCTGTTGATGTAGTCGAACATCTTCGTGATCCAATCACGATCCATCCCGCTAACTCCGATCTAGTGCCAAACGGACGACATCTCCGCTCAACACACGTGACGGCTTGATGATGCCTTCACCTTATCGATCCAGCGAGCGATCGTGAAGTAGTAGCTCAAGTCCTCCAAAGCAGCACAACGGTGTGGTGGTGGTGGTGGTGGCGGAATTCAGCAGAAGCTTCGCTAAGCGCCACGGAGAAGAAGATGGCTATGAGGGAGAGGAGGAGCAGCGCCAAGCACATATAGATCCATATATCGGTGCGGCTACCTCTCTCAACCTCTCTATATATATGGGGAAGGGAGGAGAGGAGGGCGCCCAAGATCCAATCTAGGGGTGGCGGCCACAAGAGGGAAACCCTAGATGGGTTTTCCTCCCAAGGTGACTTGGCCCTCAAGGCAAGGGGTGAGCTGCCCTAGGAGGCGCCCGACCTCCTCAGAAACGTGAGAAGGGTTGAGGGGTGCACAACCCCTTAGTGGGCCTGTGCCCCTTCCTTGGCCCCATGAGGGCCCCCAACACTGCCGGGCCCCCAAACCCCTTTCGGTCATGCTGGTCATCACCCGCACTTCAAACACTTCCGACAACGATACCCTTCGGCCCATTATATCAATCTTCACCTCCGACCATTCCGAGTTTGTTGCAGCCCGTGATCTCATCCGGACTCAACAACCTTCGTAACCACCATAATGACTCAATTATACTTATATCGTCACCAAACATTATGTGTAGACCCTACGGGCTCAAGAACTATGCGCATATGACCGAGACACTTACGGTCAATAACCAATAGCGGACCTTGATGCCCATATTGGTTCCTACATATTCTACTAAGATCTTTATCGGTCGAACCTCGATGTCAAGGATTCAGCTAATCTCGTATGTCGCTCCTTTGTCAATTGGTATTTTACTTGCCCGAGATTCGATCGTCGGTATCTCCAAACCTAGTTCAATCTCGCTACCGCAAGTCTCTTTACTCGCTCCGTAATACAAGATCCCGTATTAACTCATTAGTCACATTGCTTGCAAGCTTCTTGTGATGTTGTATTACCAAGGCCCCGAGATACCTCTCTCGCCACACGGAGTGACAAATCCTAGTCTTGATCCATGCCAACTCAATAGACACCCTCCGAGATACCTATAGAGCAACTTTATAGTCACCTAGTTACGCTTGCAACGCTTGGTACACAAAAGGTACTCCTCCGTGTCGTTGAATTGCATGATCTCATGGTCATGGGAACATATACTTGACATGAGAAAACGATAGCAATAAACTTGATACGATCATATGTTGCGCTTTTAGTTTGGTCTTGTCCATCACATCATTATCCCAATGATGTGACCCTGCTATCAAATGACAACTCATGTCTATGGCTAGGAAACCATAGCCATCTTTGATCAACGAGCTAGTCCTCAGAGAGGCTCACTAGGGACACATTGTTTTATATGTATCCACACATGTATCTGAGTTTTGATCAAGACAATTCTAGCATTGATAATAATCGATTATCATGAACAAGGAAATATGATAATAACCAATTTATTATTGCCTCTAGGCATATTTCCAACAGTCTCCCACTTGCACTAGAGTCAATAATCTAGTTCACATTGCCATGTGATTAACACTCATAGTTCACATCCCCATGTGACTAACACACAAAGAGTTTACTAGAGTCAATAATCTAGTTCACATCACCATGTGATTAACACTCAATGAGTTCTGGGGTTTGATCATGTTATGCTTGTGAGATAGGTTTTAGTCAACGGCTCTGCAACATTCAGATCCATGTGTACTTCGCAAATCTTATGTCATATTGTAGATGTTGCTACCATGCTCCACTTGGAGCAATTCCAAATGGATACTTCCCTATACATATCCAATGGGCTACTCAGAGCCATCTGAATTGGTGTTAAAGCTTGAACCGACGTAACCCTTTACGTCGAACTCTTCATCACCTCCATAGCCAAGAAACATTTCCTTATCCCTCTAAGGATAATTTTGACCGATGTGCAAAGGATCCACCTCAGATCACTTGTACCTCCTTGCTGCACACGTGGCAAGGCAACATCAGATTTGATACACAGCATGGCATGTCAGATAGAGCCTATGGCTAAGGCATAGGGACGACCTTCATATTTTCTCTTCTTCCGCCGGGTCGAGCTTTGAGTCTAACTCAACTTCACACCTTACCACTCAGCAAGAACTTCTTCTTTGATCGATCCATTTTGAACTCGCTCAAAATCATGTCAAGGTATGTGCTCAGTGAAAGTCTTATTTGCGCCTTGATCTATCTCTACAGATCTTGATGCCCAATTTATAAGCAGCTTTACCCAAGTCTTCCTTTGAAAAACTCCTTTCAAACAACCTTTTATGCTTTCCAGAATTTCTACATCATTTCCGATCAGAATATGTCATCCACATATACGATCGAAATGTTCTAGTGCTCCCACTCACTTTCTTGTAAATACAAGTTTCTTACAAACTTTGTATAAGCCCAAAAGCTTTGATCACCTCATCAAAGCGTATATTCCAACTCCGAGATGCTTTCTCCACTCCATAGAAGGATCGCTAGAGCTTGCATACATTTTAGCATCCTTAGGATCGAGAAAACCTTCCGGTTGTATCACATACAACCTTTCCTCACAAAAACTGTTAAGGAAACTCTGTTTTGACATCCATCCGCCAGATTTCAGAATTGAAAATGCAGCAACTGCTCACATAATTTCGACGGACTCAAGCCTCTACAGTGTGAGAAAATCTCATCGTAGTCAACTCCTTGAACTTGTGAAACCCCTTTGCCACAAGTCGAGCTTTATAGACGGTGACATTACCGTCCGCGTCCATCTTCTTCTTGAAGATCCATTTATTCTGAAGGGCATTTCGCCCTTCAGGTAATACTTCCAAAGTCCATAATTTGTTTCATACATGGATCCCATCTCAGATTTCATGGCCTCTAACCATTTTTCGAAATCCGGGCCCACCATTGCTTCTCCATAGCTCGAGGTTCATCGTTGTCCGACAACATGACCTCCAAGACAGGGTTGCCTTACAACTCGTGATTAGTACGTATCCTTGTCGACTCCACGAGGTTTGATAGTAACTTGATCCAAACTTCATGATCACTATCATCAACTTCCTCTTCAATTGTCATAGGTGCCAGAGAAACATCTTTCCGTGTTGTGCTACTCGTTGAAGTAAAGGTTCAACAACCTCATCAAGTTCTATCTTCCTCCCACTCAATTCTTTCGAGAGAAACTCTTTCGAGAAAGGACCCGCTCTTAGTGACAAACACTTTACCCTTGGATTTGAGATAGAAGGTATACCCAACCGCCTCCTATGGTTATCCTATGAAGACGATTTGTCCGCCTCCGATTCGAGCTTTTCCGCCGAAGCCTTTTGACATAAGCATCGCAGCCCCAAACTTTAAGAAATGACAACTTAGGTTTCTTGCCAAACCATAGTTCATACGATGTCGATTCACGGACTTAGATGGTGCCCTATTTAAAGTCAATGCAGCTTCTCAAATGCATAACCCCAAAACGGTGGTGGTAGATTGGCAAGAGACATCATAGAATGCACCATATCCAATAAGGTAAAATTACGACGCTCGACACACCATTATGCTGTGTTGTTCCGGTGGCGCCAACTATGAAACAATTCCACATTGTCTTAAGTGATTGCCAAACTCATAACGTAAGATATTCTCCCTTCAATTGGGCCAGAGGATTCTAATCTTCTTGTTACGAAGTTTCTCAACTTCACTCAGAATTGCGTGAACTTTTCATACATTTCAGACTTATACCATTAAGTAAATATACCCATATCTACTCAAGTCATCCGTGAAGGTGAGAAAGTAACGATATCCACCACGCGCGTAAACGCTTATCGGACCGCACACATCAGTATGTATGATTTCCAACAATCCACTTGCCCGTTCCATTGTACCTGAAAACGGGGTTTTAGTCCTCTTGCCCATGCGGCATGGTTCACATGTGTCAAGTGTTTCAAAATCAAGTGACTCCAAAAAGTCCATCAGCATGGACTTTCTTTATGCGCTTTACACCAATATGACCTAAGCGGAAGTGCCACAAGAAAGTGGTACTATCATTATCAACTCGTACATCTTTTGGCATCAATATTATGAACATGTGTATCACTAAGATCGAGATTCAATAAACCATTCACATTGGGTGCATGACTATAGAAGGTATTATTCATGTAAACAGAATAACCATTATTCTCTCGACTTAAATGAATAACCGTATTGCAATAAACACAATCTATCATGTCCATGCCTCAATGCGCATACACCAGATAATATTTATCTAGGTTTAACACTAATCTCAAGGTAGAGGGAGCCTATGATGGTGATCACATCAACCTTGGAAACACTTCCAACACACATCGTCAGCCTCACCCTTAGCTAGTCTCCGCTTATTCCAGCTTTTGTTTCGAAGTTACCAATATTAGCAACTGATCCGTATCTCATACCCATGTGCTACTAGGAGTACTAGTAAGGTACACATCAATAACAAGTATATCGATATACTTTTTTGAAGTCTCCAGCCTTCTTATCTACCAAGTATTTGGGGTAGTTCTGCTACCAATGACTGTTCTCTTACAATAGAAGCACTTAGTCTCGGTTTTGGGTTCAACCTTGGGTTTTCATCGAGCGTGACCGGCTTGCCATTCATAAAGTTTCCTTCTTTCCTTGCCCTTCTTGAAACCAAGGGTCTTGTTAACCATCAACACTTGATGTTCCTTCTGATTTCTACCTTCTGCTCATCATGAACAACTCCGGATCATCTCCATCCCTTTCATGTTATAGTTCATCACAGAGTTATAGCAGCTTGGTGATAGTGAATGGAGAACTCACAATCACTATCTTATCCGGAAGATTAACTCCCACTTGATTCAAGCGATTGTAGCACCTGCACATTCTCGAGCACTTGCTCACTAGCTGAGCTATTATCCTCCATCTTGTAGGCAAAGAACTTGTGAGAGGTCTCATACCTCTCAACACGGGCATGAGCCTAAAATACCAATTTCAACTTCCGTAACATCTCATATGTTCCGTGGCATTCAAAAACGACTTTGGAGGCCTGATTTTAAGCCGAAAGCATGGAGCACTAAACTATCAAGTAGTCATCAAAACGTGTTCCGCCAGATGTTCACAACATCCATGCATTTACACTAGAGGGGTTGGCACACCGAAGCGGTGCATCGTGGGCATAAGCCTTCCGTAGCAATGAGGACAATCTTATACTACGGCCCTAGTCCGTATAATTGCTCATAATATCTTTCAACATAGTCTTTCTAGGAACATATTAAAACAGGAGCTACAAAGCAGGTATTGATCTTCATAATTTGCAAAGACAATTTAGACTATTGTTCATGATAATGAGTTCAATTAATCATATTACCTATGAACTCCCACTCAAATCAACATCCCTCCAGCTTGTTCGAGTGTAACATGATCCAAATTCACCAACCCAAGTCCGATCATCACGTGAGATGATGTGGTTTCAATGGTGAACATCTCCATGTTGGTCATATCTACTATATGACTCATGTTCGACCTTTCGCCTCTTGTGTTCGAGGCCATCACTACTAGGAAAACCCTTACCAAGAGTAATCGGTTTTAGCTATTAGTAGCGCGGGCAGCGCGCCATCGCTACGGAGCTACAGCTATTTTTAGAGTAGCGCTTGTTTGGCCCAGTGCAGTGTATCTAAAGCTAGTTGTAGCGCTGCTCCCCAAAGGCTACCGATAATTATCTATAGCGTGGAACTAGCCAGCCCTATTGTTACTTGAGTGCTACTGTAATCTTTACCCCATGCCACTACTAAATTTTGTATTTTTTATGCTTTTGGCTCAGACACAATTAAACAGATCCACCGCTTATACAATAACATGCATATTCATTGAAAAGCAAGTGAGTCATCGATGAACCAGAGTTATTAGAAGTCTCGACATGTCTCAAGTATCTCATCATCATCAATCATGGTCGAACACATGTCTCAAAATAGCATTACAAGTCATTACAAGTTCTCAATACATGCAACTACATGGTCACATACTCATGTTTCATCATCTATGTAGACTATGATATGACCGCATAGAAGATAAGAGCGATCACGATGATCAAAAGCGGTATTATGTAGTAGTTTTGCAGCGCACTGGTTCTCAATCCCTCACAGCTATGAATCTCAAGTAGCTAGCTTCGCTTCCGCTTTGATATCAACCCCTTCGCTTCCGCCGAGAAGCCGTAGACTTGGGCCCCACACTGCAACTCATCATACACACCCGGAACGTGCCCTACATACACGGCATACCACTTCCTCACCATCGTTGATCTATATACCTGTCAGAGATGCACATGTATGTAGTTACGAAATAGAAGCAACATGTATAGTAAACATAGTTAACAAATTTCATCATACCAAAAGTAATTAACTAGAGGGCGGCACCATACATCTAATAGTTTCATCAGACCGAGAGATGCGGTTCCGTCAGATGTAAAGTGCACTCTTCCCATCTGTCCATATCCGGAAAGGTGCACCCAAGCTTAGTGAAAGGCGCCATGTCTCATATGCTCGGGAACGGGTTACCCAGACTTGTCGCTCATGGCGCGGCGGCCTGGTTCAAGGGGTGGCCTAGTACGCCCATCTTCATAAACACAAGCTCAAGACCTCGCGAGGGCTGCTCGCCAAGGGCGGATTTACAGGAAGCTTCTCGTGCACGGCCTCACAGCTGGCTCGTGAGGAGGCGAGAGATCAAGGCGGGTACCTCACGAGGTGCCCATGACGCAAGCCATGACGACCGAGGGCGCCAAAGCGGCGCCAGCGGCGCAGTGTCCTCATTTCCCTTTGGTGCAAAGGAGGCAAGCGAGGCCAAGGCATCGTGCAAAGTCAACCATTTCGTGCAACAAGACCAAGACCAGCAGAACGGCAGGAAGGAGGTCATCGTGGAGCCCAAGCCAAGGCCACCGCTGAGTGTTTGGCAGGCGAGGACCGACTTTAGTCAGATAAGTGTACTAGATGTTCCCTTAAAATGGCCAATTGTTGGCGCCTTCCCGCTAATATTTGGGAAGAGGCCCAGGCCTCCCACTATAAATAGAGCTAGCTACCACCAAGGCAGGGGGGATGGAGAAGGCAGAATGATAGATCAGGTAGAGGGTCGGCATCTAGAGAGAGAGAAAGAGAGGCGATCGAACTCACCCAAGCAGTTCGTCGCACCAGCTCAAGAACAGCCCCTCACGAGGCTGTTCTCCCTTTGTATTGTTCATCATCAGCCCCTGAGGCAATCCACCACACGACAAACTGAGTAGGGTATTACACCACAATGGTGGCCTCAACCAAGATAAACCTCGCCTCCCTTGTGTTGTTCTTGTGTAGTTTAGATCTTGCGAGGCGACGAGACGAGGTAGGTTGGAGGTGCGATATCTGCATGCACCCCAGAATTCAACCTAGAGGGTCTGCCGAACTCGAACCGACATTTGGCACGCCAGTAGGTGCACCGAATCTGCCTTCCGCCGCTTCTGCTTTTCGCCGCCGATCCATGTCGATGCTCGCCGAGCCTGCGCTGATCGCTGGCCAGCCTCGCCATTGCAAGCCAGACGGTTCTTGCCGGGCGTCCGCTTCGCCGCTCTCGTCAGCTTCCGGCTAACGCCGCCACCGCCCGACGGGAACGAGCAGCAGCATCGCTCAGATCCTTCGGCGCGGGAAGGCCGATCGCCACCCCGTCAGCTGACTCCAGCCGGTTCTTCGCCCCACGCCTGCCCTCGCGAAGCGCACGCCGCTGCTTCTCGGCACGGAACTCCTGCACTACTGCCACATCGACGACTCCCACGACGAGTGGCTCGCCCGATCACCGAAGTTCGCCACTGGGGGCTCCCCGCGCCATGCCTCTCACAGACTGCCACTTTGCTGGGCGATGAAGTCTGGGCGCCAGCCGCCCCCTCAAGAAGGCGCTTTGCCCCGAGGCGCATGGCCCCTAGGGCGAACCCACTCCGTCCGCACCAGACAAAGAAGAGAAGAGCTGCCAAGAGCTCCTCGCCCCAAGAAGCTGCCCGAGTGCTCCCCCAGACCGCCTGTCACGATCAAGGCCTCGCTCCAGCTGCCAAGACCCTGCTGCTGCTCCTGGGCGGTAGCGCACGGAGACCTCCAAGATCAAGCCTCCGTCACCAAAGGCCTCCTGCGGCCACGCAGGCTGCCGCGTTTTCACCGCCGAAAGGCGCAGCGTGGCCTGGCCGCAAGTTCGCTAGACCTGCCCCCACGCCACGATGGCACGGCCGACCCTGCGGGGTTCCTCCAGCTCTATGAGCTGGGCATCGGCCGCCAACGGGACGAGAAGGTCATGGCGAACTGGTTTCCATGGCGCCAAGGACGGTGCCCGCACTGCCCCGAACCGCTCTCGCAAGATTTCCGCTTAGAACGAGATGCGCACCTGATTCATCGCCAACTTCCAAGGCACTCCGCGATCGCCCCCGCCATGAGTGACTTGCGCCAGATCAAGCAGCAAATCGGGAGACCTCGCAAAGTTCATCCAACGCTTCAACAACGCCGCTTTAAGATCCCTGTGGTGTCCGAGGAGGCCATCATCTCAGCCTTCTCCGACGGTGTGCGTGATGTCAAGATGAAGGAAGAGCTCATGATCCATGAAGACCTGTGCACATCCTCGAGCTGTTCAACTTGGCGACCAAGCGCGCCAGGGCTGAGGAAGGACGCCTTTGCCTTCTCGAGCTGTCGGCTGCCAACCTAGAAGAGAAGAAGCCCAAGGTCAAGGACGGAAGCGCAAGGGGCTGCCGTGCTTGCAGCAGAGCCGACACCAAGCGAGGAAGGATCAGCCTGAGTCATCCAAGGGCAGTGGTATCATGGTACCATGACCTCCACACCCACAACACCAACGAATGCCAAGAGCTCAGTGGCCGGTAAGGACGCAGGCAGCCGGCCGACGCCCGAGCGCAGCGACCGGGCTATGGCCGAGGAGGAGGAAGAGGTGGAGGACAATGGAAGACCATGGCCTCGCCAAGGGTGGAGGACCGACCGCGAGGACCTGGCAGGACCAGCCTCGTGAGGGAGGCCGAGGGATCAACCTCGCGAGGATCGCCCACAAGGTGACGCAGGCCTCCCTCCTCTACCACCGCAGCCAAGGAGAAATGAAGACCATCATCAAGACGAGGGGCTGGGGCTTCCAGAGCTGCAATCGCTTGCATCCTAGGCGGAGCTCAAGCTCCAGCCTCTCAACAAGATCTCAAGCAGTTCGCCTGAAGTGAATGCAGTCCTCCCCAGCTCAAAGCCACACGCCTCGTGGTCAGCAGGCGCCATCACATTCAGCTCAACGGATCAGCCAAGTGCGATCCACAGCCGGAGTCCTCCCGATGCTTTGTGCCCCAATCATCAAGAATGTGCAAGTCACCAGACCTCATCGATGGCGGAGCAGGGCTCAATGTCATGTCCGCCGAGACATTCAACAATCTCCGCGCTATACAATCAGCTTCAGCCAATGAAGCCTTTCTCCGTAGTCACCGATGGTTCCATAGCCCGATAGGGCAGGTCCCTTTCCTGTCACCTTCGGACGCTGCACAACTACCAAGACCGAGCTCATTGACTTCGATGTCACGCACATTCACCGTCAGATAATACCATCCTCGGTACCCAGCTCGCCAAATTCATGGCCGTGACTCATCATCGCTACAATTCCTCAAGATGCCGTGAAGCGGTGGAGTCATCACACTAGTAGAAAAGGGCTATCGTTGAGGCCTGTTTTGCCCATTAGTCCCGGTTCAATCCGTAACCGGACTAATGTGAGCATTTATCCCTGTTCAGGAGCCTGGGGGCCGCCGGGCCACGTGGGCCATTGGTCCCGTTCGTTCGACCTTTTGGTCCCGTTGGTGGGACGAACCGACCAATGGGCCGCCTCGCTCACCACTATTGGTCCCTTGCAGGCATGAACTGACCAAAGGCTTCCCTTTAGTCTCGGCTCATGCCACCAACCGGGACCAATAGTGCTGCCTTATATATAGACCATCACAAGAGCAGAGCACACCGCCTGCTTTTTCCGGCCGAGGGGAGGGGGCTTGGTGGTGCTCTAGCTCACCTCCTATGCACACAAGGTGTTCATGGAATGCCCGAGCCACACTACTTAAGCTTTCTCCTCCCAAGCTCGACCTCTAACCTCCATTTTCCTCAATATTTGTCTAGGTTTAGCGGTCCGTCACGCCTGGCCCCTGCCTTCACCGCCGATCACCACGCCGATCTCATCGCCAAGACCACCGTGGTGAGCCTCTTGTTCTTATCTTCTTTCTCAAAGGAAAGATATTCTTACTTGTATTATTTTCTTACTTTTATTATTGCATCTTATATAGTGCGATGGTTTTGGTATCCGCCTCACGGCCCTCGGCCCTGCCTATGATTCGATGTGGTATATATTATCTTTTCATAACTATTGGTTCATTTATTGTTTATGAAAATTATGCCACCAACGTGACATAGATTTTATTTATCTAGGAGGTTGTTGAACCGAAATTCCAACCGACCCTATTGTCGAGAGGTTAAATTTAGTTGAAGAAGAAAACAATTTCTTGAAGGAAAAATAAAAAACTTGAGGAGGAGAAGATGATATTGGAGTTGCATGTTATGGATGTCGCCGATGATCACAAGATCAAGATGGATGCAATGCGCTTGAAGATGAGAAAGATTAGAAAATATGCCATTCATACCGAGGCTTGGTATCATTATGCCGCTGGATCAGTTGTTACCTTGGTTGCGATTATGATCGATTTGTTTTCACATTGAAATGTTTTACATAGTTTCAATGTATGGTTTAATTAATTTAGATGCTCGCAGAGCTTTATGTTGTTAGATGAGAACTATGTATGTACTTTGGTTTTATGTGATGATGAACTTCTATTAATTTGGTCATTTAATTATCTATTCATGATGTTCAGAATGATTTTTGACACACTTAATTATATATAATGCACGCAGATGAACCGCAATGGATGTACGGTGATGTATACACCTCCGAGTACATTATATGCATGCTTTTCTCAAGTGGCTGAGGCAAACAAGCAGAATGGTTTTATGTGTTGTCCATGCCCTATATGTGGAATACGAAGTCTTACTCGACCGAAAATCCTTCACACCCACCTGCTTTACAAGGGTTTCATGCCACACTATAATGTTTGGACGAGGCACGGAGAAATAGGGGTTATGATGGAAGACGGCGAGGAAGAAGAGTACGATGACAACTATGTGCCCCTGAATACGGTGATGCTATCGAACATCAAGTTGCACTGCACGATGTGCACGATGGTGCTGCAACGGGCTAAGTTGCTGAAGATCAAGATGAACCAGACGATGTGCCCCATGATGATGATCTCCGCCGGTCATTGTCGATGCAAGGACACAATGCGAAAGTCAAAAGGAGAAGCTGAAGTTCGATCGCATGTTAGAGGATCACAAAAAGGGTTGTACCCCAATTGCGAAGATGGCAACACAAAGCTCGGCACCGACTCAATTGCTGCAAGGGAAGGCAGAGAATGTCAGTGCTCGATAAAGGATTTGAGAAGCTACCAAAATAATGAAGAAGAAGCTTCCAAAGGATAACGAATTGCCCGACAAGACATACGCAGCAAAGAAGGTCGATGCCCTCTAGGATTGGAGGTGGAGAAGATACATGCATGCCCTAATGACTGCATCCTCACCGTGGTGCCTATAGGATCTGAACGATGCCCGTATGCGGTGCATTGCGTATAAGATCGACGAGATGACCCCGTGATGTTGACGGCGAGCCTCCCAGAAGAGGGTTCCTCGTGAAGGTGATGTGGTATGCTCCTATAATACCACGGTTGAAACGTCTGCTCGTAAACGGAGAGCATGCCAAGTTGATGCGATGGCACAAGGAGGACCGTAAGAAAGACGGAAGTTGAGAGCACCCACGACGGGTCGCAGTGGAGAAAAATCGAGAGAAAGTATCGGGATGAGTTTGCAAAGGACCCAAGGAACGATGGTTTGCTTTAAGCGCGATGGCATTAATCCTTTCGGGAGCAGAGCAGCAATCACAGCACCTGCCCGTGACTCTATGTATGTATAACCTTCCTCCTTGATGTGCATGAAGCGGAAGTTCATTATGATGCCGTTCTCATCCAAGGCCCTAAGCAACCCGGCAACGACATTGATGTGTACCTAAGGCCATTAGTTGAGGAACTTTACAGCTGTGGAATGGAAACAGTGTACGACGGGATGAGCACAAAAGGAGGAATTTGACCTAAAGGCGTTGTTGTTCGTGATAATCAACGATTGGCCCGCCTCAAGAACCTTTCGTGATGCATAAACAAGGGATACCACGATGCACGCACTGCTTACTTGACACCGATAGTATATACCGGGAAGCTGCAGAAGAATGTGTACTGGCTATCGCCGATTTCTTCCGACCAACCATCAATGTCGAAAGAAAGGCAAGCATTTCAAAGGCGCAGGCAGATCACCGAAGAAGCCCGCCATGCGCATCGGTGATCACGCATTTGCTATGGTCAAT
This sequence comes from Aegilops longissima, assembly GCA_021605205.1. Classification (NCBI taxonomy): domain Eukaryota; kingdom Viridiplantae; phylum Streptophyta; class Magnoliopsida; order Poales; family Poaceae; genus Aegilops; species Aegilops longissima. The sequence continues at coordinate 613,986,187 of CM038679.1, read as the reverse complement.
GATTTACACGTAATCTTTGGAAAGGGTCCCGCGGACTAGCTGTTCCAATGACGCCGAGAATCACGCATCCATGTGGAAGAAGAAATCTATATTTTGGGACCTACCTCACCGAAAGACCTAGAGGTCCGCTTCTCGATCGACGTGATGCACGTGACGAAGAACCTTTGCGTGAACCTGCTAGGCTTCTTGGCGTATGGGAAGACAAAAGATACACCGAGGCACGAGAGGACCTGCAACGCTTGTACGAAAAAGAGGGCATGCCTCCAAGCAAGATGAAGGTCCCGCCAGCCACGCTTCTTACGAAAGAAGAGAAAGAAATATTCTTTCAATGCCTGCTCAAGATGAAGGTCCCGACCGCTTCGTCAATATAAAGGAATAATAAATATGTCGAGAAAAGTTTCAGAACCTAAAGTCTCATGATCGCCACGTGATTATGACGCAACTCGCTTCCGGTTGCATTGAGAGGGCTTCTACCGAAAACGTCCGATTAGCCATTGTGAAGCTATGTGCATTCCTCAATGCAATATCTCGAAGGTGATCGATCCAGAAATCGTAGCAACGCTAAGGAGTGATGTGGCGAATGTCTTGTCGGGCCGAGCTGGTGTTCCCACCATCCTTCTTCAATATCATGACACACGCCCTAGTTCATCTAGTCGACGAGATTGTCATTCTGGGGCCCGTATTTCTACACAATATGTACCATTTGAGAGGTTCATGGAGTCCTAAAGAAATATGTTCAGAATCGCATAGGCCGTAGGAAGCATCTCCATGGGCCATCAAACAGAGGATGTCATCGGGTTTTGTGTTGACTTCATTCCTGGCCTTAATAAGATAGGTCTCCCTAAATCGCGTATGAGGGGAGACTGACCGAAAAGGCACGCTTGGAAGAGACTCAATAATATGCAGGACGGATATTCTTGGTCTCAAGCACACTACACAGCTTCTACGTAACTCTACCTTGGTGACCCTGTATGTCGATGAACACAAGAACAGTCAAGCGCCCAAACACCCGGAGCAAAGGCGACGATTGGATTACATGTGAACACATCAGACTTTCAGCAGCTTGGTTGGAAACACGCCTCGTGAGGTGACAGCACTGTTTGTGATGAGTTGTACTTGTTGTCCAGGGACCATCTTCGACTGTAATGATTTGGAAAGGATACTAGATAAATGGGAATACATTTTACACGATCGACCAAGATGAAAAGAGCACCAACTAAAACAGCGTGTCCGCTTGATGCAGCAACCGACAAGGGAAATGACACATATTATGGTTACATAGTAGACATATGGGAACTTGACTACGGAGTAGATTTTAAGGTCCCTTTGTTTAAGTGCAAGTGGGTCAATCTGTCAGAGGCGGGTATGTGTAGACCCACAAGACGGAATGACAACAAGGATCTGAAAAATCTTGGGTACACCGACGAACCGCTCGTCTCTAGCCAATGATGTGGCACAGGTTATCTATGTGAAGGACATGTCTACCGATCGAGGAAAAGAAAAGATAAGGAAGTTAATACATCATACAATGAGCCAAAGCGCCACATAGTTCTTTCAGAAAAGGGACATCCTGGGAGTGGAGGGCAAGATGACATGTCTCAAGAGTATGAAAAGTTTCATGAAATTCCCTTCAAAGTCAAGGCTGATCCAAGCATCCCGATAAATGATGAAGATTATCCATGGTTACGGCAATAAGCAAACGACACAAGCGAAGAAAAAGTGAAGACTTTCTCCGCAACTATTATGATGATACCATGCCAACTTTGTAACACACGAGTATGATACCATTGTCCGCTTTGTTCATGAACATGCTATGCCAACTTTTTCAGAGTTCATTTGAAAACTATGAATTTGAAACAAAACAAAACAAAATAAATAATGCAGGAAACAAAACAAAAAACTTGAAAAAAATAATAATAATAGCAAATAATAAGCATTTTGTTGTAAGTAGAAACAAAATAAAATAAATAAAGCAACAAAGAAAACAAAAAAGTGTTTTTGAATTTTAAAACTAATGGCACAAACAGAAAGTTTATATTTTTCTAAAACTAAAAGCACTAACAGAAAGTTTATAGTTTTGCTGACCTAAAAGCAAAAAGAATTAAAAATAAAGCAAAAACCAAAAGAAAATAAATAATGCAGAAAACAAAACAAAAAAACTTGAAAAAAAAAAAAATAGCAACAATAAGTATTTTGTTGTAAGTAGAAACAAAATAAAATAAATAAAGCAACAAAGAAAACAAAAAAGTGTTTTCAAATTTTAAAACTAATGGCACTAATAGAAAGTTTATATTTTTTCTAAAAATAAAAGCAAAAAGAAATAAAATATAAAGCAAAAAAAAACTGCCACCTACTAGGCCCCCACGGCCTGAATACGACTAGAAACCCTACATGGGCCAGATTCAGCCCGCAGAGGCCCAATAGGCCCACAGCAAGAGCGTGATTAGGCCCGAAAGCCTGCATTTGAGAGGAGCTCGAAGGACGACACACCGTGGCTTATAAACCAAAGGCTGCGCCTTCAACTAGTGAGGTGGGACTAAACATTTGGGTTCGGGCAGCATTAGTTTTGGTCCCGTTGGTTCCACGACCGGATTAATGCCTTTTAGTCCCGTTGGTGCCACCAACCGACCAAAGGTCGCCGCCCCCGCCTTTGGGCTGCTGAATTTGTTTGGTCCCGTTGGTGGCACCAACCGACTAGTAGCATTAGTCCCGTTGGAGCCACGAACCGACTAATGCTCTTTCTATATAAGCAAGACTTGTGAAATTTTCACATCTCCTCCTCCCTAGCTGGTTGCCCCCGCCGCCAGTTGCCCAAATCAAGGCCGCTCGCCGCTGCTGCCGCCGCCGCCGTCCCTGCCTCCCTCCCCCGTCCCCTCGCAGCCCGCCAGCCCACGCTGTCCGCACCACCGCCTCTGCCGCCCACCGCCGCCGCCTGCGCCAGCCTCCGCCCGCCTCCACCTGCCGCCGCCTGGCGCCTCGCCTCACTGCCGCCTCGCCTCGCCGCCGCCGCCTGCGCTCTCGCGCCTGCCCGCCTCACCTCGCCGCCGCCGGCGCCTCGCCCCACCGCCGCCTCGCCTCGACGCCGCCTCCTCCCTGCTCGTCCGCCCGCGACCTCCTTTCCTCCCCTGCCCCTCGTCTCTGCTCATAAAAAAAAATTCATATAATTTTTTAGGCAGATTTATGTTCATGTATATATGTTCATTATATGTTCATAATATGGATGATGTATGCATGCTTTTTAGGAAGATTTTATATGTTCATTATATGTTCATAATTTTAGGCAGATTTTATATATGTTCATTATATGGATGGATGGATGATTTATATGTTTATATGGATGGATGGATGATTATATGATTATATGTTCATTATATATGTTCATTATATGGATGGATGGATGGATGGATAATTTTAGGCAGATTTTTAGATTTTTAGGCAGATTTTTAGAATTTTTGTGTATGTATGTTATGTTTATATGTATGTATGTTTATATGCAAAGCATATGCAAAGAAAATGTATGAATGGTCATATGCAAAGAAAAATGTATGTATGGTCATATGCAAAGAAAATGTATGTATGTATGTTCATATGAAAGAAAATGTATGTATGTATGTTCATATGCATATGCAAAGAAAATGTATGTTCATATATATGATGATATGTTCATATAAAAAGGAAAATAAGAAGAGGAAGAAAGGAGAAGAAGAGGAGAGAAGAAGAGAGAAATAATAAGAAGAGGAAAAGAAGAGAAGAAAGAAGAAAGAAGAGAAAAATAGAATTTTCTATTTTTTTCTTCTTCTTTCTATTCCTTTCTTCTTCTCCTCTTTTTTTCTATTTTTTCTTCTTCTCCTCTATTCTTTCTTCTTCTCCTTTTTTTTTTCTTCTTTTTTCTTCTTCTTCTTCCTTCTTCCTTCTTCCTCTTTTCTTCCTTTTCCTTATTTTCCTTTCTCGATGGATAAGAAGAAAAGAAGAGGAGAAGAAGAAAGAAAGGAATAGAGGAGAAAGAAGAAACTTTGACACGAGGGGGGTACCATACCCCTCCCCGATAACATTATTTTCCCATGTATATGTATGTTGCGCCGTTGTCGATATAACGAGGGTGTCGAGGATCGCCGAGGGTCTAGGGTCGGGAACTAGGTAGAGGGTCGAGGGTCATTAAGGGTCAAGGGTCAAGGTTTCAGGGTCGAGGGTTCCTATAGTGTCAAAGTATTGAAGAATTATCGTCATCATTAGCCGGTAATATGGCATGATGGTATGAAGTTCTCCAAAGTTAGCTCGAATGGAGTCCCGATAGGATAATTTGCCTTTTGCTGAACTTTGTACCAAAAAGCTAATTATCCTATCTCGGGACCTGCTCCAAAACAACTTTGGAGAGCTTCGCACCATCATGCACCTGCATTTCGCCTAATGATGAAGACATGGTTTTGTTGAACTTTGACACTAGGCAACCTCCCGACCCTCGGCGATCTTCGACCCTTGACCTCGATCGCCAAGCATCCACGCACCTCTACCCTACTTGTGGGACATAGATGTACTGTTCAACGCCGACCCTCCCGATAGCTTCAACACGGAGGGGGTCGATACACGCACTCCTCCTAGCTTGAAGCGCCTCGAGGCCACCCCTAACCCTTGAAGCGCTGTCGAGGCCACCCCAAACCCTAGAGAAGCAGCGCCGAGGCCACTAATATGATTCCTTATTGTGATTAGCTAGCTAGTTCTACGCTGGCACTAATATATCCATATCTGTCATGTTTGAATAATAATTGCCATGTTGTAAATATTTGTAGAAACTATGGACACCCCCGAGACGGCACAAGAAGCGTTGTTGAGGGACATAATCGCACACGGAAGTGATGCCGCCTCCTCGATGATGTTTCTCAACGCCGATAACGATGGTCCGAAGGAGAGGGTGAAGAAGCAGTTGGCTATGATTTACATGGTCTGATGACCCAATGCCGGCAAGAAGTAGACCGTGAGGACGGCCCGTGATCACCAAACCGAGTCCGCCAGGTATATATATTAGTTAAGCCTGTACGACTAGCTCTCGCCTTTGTTTTGGTATATATATATATGTACACATATTAATTAACTCGCGCTTTGTTCTTTTTCTAGTTCTCCGGATCGAGCACAACTTCGTAAAGAGACGAGGCCCAAGAAAAGTTGAGCTCGGATGAAAAGTTTGAGATCATACAAATCGCTACGACGGCCAACCGATTGAACCCTACCGGACAAAGAAGGCATTTGTTGCTCAAGGCGGGGTTCTCGTTAGGGACAAGATCCCGATCAGCATCCACCAATGGTATAAGCCTAAGAACGAAGACCCCGAGGTGTCTTATGTCAATGATATGCGAAAATGATCTTTGGACCGAGCTGAAGTCAAATTTTACCCTACCGCCAGAGGATGATCCGAGAAGCCAGAATAGAGCCATTAATCAAGTCTTTTGCTCTTAAGAAGATGGCAGAACTATTCAGGAATTGGAAGAAAGACCTCAATACGTATGTCGAAAAAATGAGACACCAGAATTCACGGCAAATATGAGAAGATCGAGATGATCGCCCGCATTTGTGGCCTACAAGACATCGGAAAAGAGTAAAAAGATGTCAGCGATAAACAAGAGAAATGCTGCAAGAAGAAGCTTCATCATCGCACGGGTCGTGGCTACCTCATAGCCCGCCTAAGTGGTCCAAGGCTGAGAATGATCTGCTTGATAAAGGGATCGAACCCAGACAATGAACTCGCTGCACTGCTGTCGGACTTGGTTCTTCGGGTCATGGATCCTTGACCCTATAACGGGAAGTGCATTTGGACGGATTTAACAATTGGACATACCACCAAGAGGCTTAAGCATTATATCAAGCAGCGCAGCAAGGGAAGTTCGCTCCGCATGTGGAGAAGGACGAGCTCACAATGGCCCTCGAATCTCGAGCACCGGACGGACACGAGGCACGCCAGTTCCCTTTCGTGGAAGGCTGGATTTTGACGCAGGGGTTACAAAACCCATGAGAGGAGGAAGAAACCGAGCAGAGCCTAATGCAGCGCTGCACGAAAGGGTAATGGGGCTAGAGGAACGAGAAGAGGAACGAGAAGCAGCCGATCACAACAAACGACCGCCAAGCTTCCCCGGTTACCCCGCCATCTCAGCGAGAAGCAGCGTGGCTTCCACCGAGCTGCTTCAGCCAGAGCAGCATGCCTTGACGGCCTCGCCAGCTATCCTGCGGATGCTATCACGGATGCTGAAAGTTGCCACCTTATGGCGCAATGGAGCAATTTAAAGGTCAAGGCGGTTGTTGGCTCTGCTTATCCCACTAAACCCGACTCAACTTTTCACCGCCGCCGATTCCGTATGATATGCTAAGGTGATGGTCGATGAAATAACGGAGGGATTTGAGGAGCTCCGCTTGACCACCCTACCGTGAAGGGGAGTATCGGCTGGGTTCTGCTCAAGACTCCATGCCTATGGCGGAAGGATCTCATCAACCTTCCGAATCGACGCCCGCCTCCTCCTCCTCCTCCGAGTCAGGCACTCCGCCTCCACCGCCTCCTCCTCCTCCTCCGAAGTCAGGCACTCCGCCTCCACCGCCTCCTCCGGGCGAGTGACGATCAGGCACTCGGCCGCTCTTCTCCGCGCTGGCGGCACTCCGCTCTTTCTCCGCCGCACCGCGCGGTCCGCAGCCAGCCTCCTCCTTCTCCGCCTCGCCGCCAAGGGCGGAGAGAGACCGCCGCCCGCTGCTCCGTTCGTCGTAGTCCTTCTCTCCGCCAGAAGCAAGGAAAGAAGACATCCGCCTGGCTCGCTTCGCCGGCGCTTAGCAAGACGCCAAAGGCGGAGGAGATACAGATTCGGTCCTTCTCTCAAGACTCCAGAAGTTACCGCACGAGAGGAGCGAGGAGGAAAACGCGAAGATCGCGCATCAAGTGGATGACTGGTTTCAAGGGTTGAAAGCAAAGAGACATCCACCGGAGGAGAAGGTAGATCCGTCAAAGCGGTTAAGACTCGCTGCCCCGACAAAACCACCCAAGTCTCCGCCAAAGGCAACTATGAGCGATTATTGAAAGGCATTTGCCGAGGCGGAGAGATCGAAGTACTGCCGCTGATCAAAGGATGAAAGAACGACGAGCTGGGAAACAAATTGCCCAGCTCGCGTAACAAGCAAAGGAATCGTGCCCCCGCCAAGGTGCTCATAGCTTACATCGCCGATCCGAGGATGGTGCCCGTTATGGCAATCTCAAGATTACTTGCCCGACGATGTACAATTTGATTTCTTGAGGTGCAGATACAAAGATACGAGTACGGGAAGCCTCTCACAAAGATGAAAGCTCTCTAACAACGATGATGCTAAGATTGCATGATTGGTACATGAAAACCTGCAAAGAGTCTCGACGGAGGAATACTTTGTATTTGAGAGTTAAAAGGAGCATGACCTCCTTGAATTGAACTGCTGCCTATTCCATTTGAGGAGTTCTATCAGTTTTTCAATCAATTGGCCATCGATAAAGCAACGGTCACCTGCTATCGTCTGTAAGTAGTACTACTTCACATTAAGTATCTCTATATAACTCAGCTCTTTCATTGCATGTATTTATAAATATCCTCACTATATTATGCAGATTGAAGATCGCAGAAATGAAGAAAAACAAGTGGGTGATATTGGGTTCATTAACACATATCTCATCGATGCAAATGAGGTTAAATATCGTGCTAAGGAAACCGAGGCCAACTTGCTACGATCGTTGGAAATAAATGAACACAAAAATACAATACTCTTTCCTTACAACTACACGTGAGTGTTACTGTCTTGTGGCATATTCGGTTTCCTTATTTAGTCCAGGTTATAGAAATGTAATATTGATGAGTTATGCATGCGCAAGCAGGTTCCACTATATTCTCCTAGAGATTAAGCTTGAGCAGGAGTAGTAACTGTCTTAGACTCGAGACTAAAAGATCCCAAGGAGTATGCGAAATGACTGAATTGCTCGAGAAGTAAGTTAAATCGATCATTATCCACCATATCAGCAACTTTGTTCATTTCTGATATCAAGTAATTGTTTTCTTTGTATGGCAGGGCTTGGGGAAAATTCACCAAAAAGCTCCGGACTACCAAGAAGCTGCAATTTAGACACCAAAGTAAGTACTATATAGTAGCATATTCCACGCCAAGATCTCCTAGTGATTCAAGCGCTAGTTTCATCAATACCATTTAGCATGTGCTTGCTATATATAATTATCAGTTTGATTGACCTCTGCTTTTGTAAAGTGGTTGTGGCAGGAACAAGGAATGATTTCTGTGGATACTACGCTTATGCAGTCCATCCGCCACACGACCTGTGAGAGGGGCTATCCGACAAACAATTTGAAGTGCGAAATAAAAATATTCACAATTTTATTTTATTACCATCATTTGTGTTGAGTTTCATTCATTATATATATATATATATATATATTGATATATATTATATAAAATTAGATGTTTCGCAGATGTTTCGCAGCGGATGAACTCCTAGCACCAGATCGCATGCAGCAATTCAAGAGGAATTACGCATTCTTTCTTGACTATGTGATCGCTGAAGACGGGAATACTATGTGGACCACGCTATTCATATTGTAAAAGATAATTATTGTATATATGTAGCCGGTAGCGTCGGATAGATATACGAGAACTTGTTGTTCACCAATCTCTGAGAAGGAGAGGTGGTCGATATCACTTCTCTCTGTATGCATATATATGTTCATGACGATCTTCTGCTTGCTTAATTACTAGCTAGCTAGCATGTCTAGTTAGTCCTCTCTATAATGTATGTATAGTACGAAGGCCACTCAAGCACGGACAAAAGAAAGGACACTTTTCTATTAATTAGCTAGCTATAGCACAATATATGAAACACCTAAATTAACCCCCAAAACCCCCAAACCCCTCTTTGAAAAAAAAAAAAAACCAGAGCTAAAGAAATGTCGACGCTGGATGTTTATTGGTCCCGGTTGGTGCCACCAACCGGGACCAAAGGCCTCCCGCCGGGCTCGCCGGACAGGCCACATGGAGGTTTGATCTGTCCTGGGTTCTCGATAGAACCGGACTAAAGGGTGAGGGTATTAGTATCGATTTTTAGTCCCGGTTCATGAACCGACTAAAGGCCCTATGAACCGGGACTATAGGCCCTTTTTCTACTAGTGTCACGTGCCTCGTGGAAGAGAGAGACGACAGGTTCCTCGGAGCGTGCTTTTCAAGTCACCAGGCTTGAAGATCCAAATCGCAGGAGGGAGGGCTTCGAGGTGGTCCCTAAGAAGAAGAAGACATCCTGGTCATAGCCCTCGGGAGGCAGGCTCCCTCGAGTCCGCTACCATTCCAGGGGCGCCCTTCTGTCAGATAGGAAGGCGCGCCTGGGCTCCTCCCGAGCAAGCGCTCAGGGCTCTCCCGAGGGCCATCGACTTTGCTAAGATCATGAGCGAGGCGCCTGGCACCACTTGGAGGCGTGTTTCAGCACGCTTCTCAGAAGGAGCAAGTCAAGGAGGGCCAAACCTCAGGAGTTCACAAAGATCATTCAGAGCTGCAGGAGTCAAGAGTCATGAGTGGCAGCCGCCACTCCACCCAGAGTCCCCATCTAGGCGAGGATGGTGGATCTGCTGGCCTGCAGATCAACATACCAGAGCTCAACCGAGCCTCCTCGTCAGAGTGCTCTAGCCTCACGCTGGGATGCTTTGAAGGTCCACCCCACAGCTATGTTCGTGATGCCTTACGGCTTGCTTTAACGCTGCTGC